>JAJJWX010005348.1:0-1200000 GCA_023529315.1 Papaver bracteatum | reverse complement strand
CACAGGTAAATTTTCCTGAGTTTTCATGAAGCAAATTGTTTTCCTGAGTTTTCAAGAAGGAAATTGTTTTGCTTCCTATGTTTAAATTTAGGATTTTTTTTGTCCTAAAATACTTGTTATATTTCATACTATTTTTTTCACATTTTATCCTTATTTACCCCTATCTTGAAATCACATTTTATCCTTTTAATACTACCCTCTATATACTTCCTTTAATTTGAAAAATTTCCAATTAAACAACAAAAACCTAGATATCTAAAAATTAAGAACCTTAAATACTAAACTAGGGTAGTTGTGGGAAGAAAACTATTTTCTTTGTGTTTCTTAATGTTTGTGCAAAATCCTATTTAGGCATCTAAACTAGGACGGATGGAGTATGATTTGTGGGAATAACTCATGAAGTAAAAAAAGTGAATTTTATAAAAGTTTCTAAGAAGCAAATTATTTTTGCTTTTAACTTTTAAGATTGGCTTCTAATTCTGTAGGAACACTTCTATTTGGATGGATATGCCAAAACGTCAGAAATCAGGTTGGGAATCAAATTTTACAATGACTTTTAGGTGGAAATATTAAAGTAATCTCATGAGATACCAAAAAAAAATTGTTTCGGATTTCTGCAAAACTGCTTCCCCTTCTAATTGCCAAGGAATTGAACAAAAAAAGAAAGTAAAAATGCAAATAGACTTGCTATAATTGATTTTGAAAAGGAGGATTTTGATGAAAAACAACAGGTCTACGCTATAAAGACACTACGTGATGCGTTACTAGAAATCAGAAACTGTAAACTGCGGTAATTGTACAACAATAAACTATTAGAACTCTAAATTCAAACAATAAGAATGCGAATATATTAAGTTTTAGGTTAGACCTAACTCTCTGATATAATCAATAGATTATAAACCGTAGGAAAATTATAATAAAAGTCTGTCTTCTTTAGAAGACCTTGCAACCTATTTATACTAGGAAGAAAACTTAATTAAGGAAATCTAAGAATTGGAAAGAAACACCATTTTTTGAGAGATGATCTAGCAAAATGTATTTCTAAATATAAAAATTCTAAACGGACATATTATGCCCCTGCATCAACCACTCCAGGTTGAAAATAAGTTCGGCTCCGACGAGAACATTGCGACGATTTCAGCATATATTTGAGGGTCGCCTTCGTTTCAGCTCTTCTTCGGTTATCCATGTACTGGTCTTAGATGTCATTCCAAGCCATTTAACTAATAACTATCGATAAGGATTTCCACGTCCGGATTTTGTTTCCTTCACATCGAGTACTTCTTGAGTCACATCAGGTGGTTTTTTAGCTAATTTCCCTTGCACTGGCTGTTGAATCCCGTCCACACCTCTTCCCCCAACTCAGGTTTCGGTAATTACCCATACCCAACCACATCCCCATTTATGCAGGTAAAACCAACCAAAACGGGACGGATACCCACCGGGATGGGTTTGGGTGGGGAAAATGACATTCCCTATAAACAAACCATGTCTAATAAAAATGAAACTGAAGTCCGAAAAATATTGGCAGAGATGATGGTGGTATTTTGTTACCAATGTTACTTATGATGAGATTATTAATTTCTCTAACTAGGGTAGGGTTGTATTTAGTCAAAAGATAGGTTGCATTTAATCGCTGTCAAGTTTAAAAACCTACTTCTTTCACAAGTAACTTTTTTGCTTCCAAAAGTTTAAAAAACTACTTCTACTTCTAGTTGGCATAGATGAGCTAGGTTTTTTTTATCTACCGCCTAAAACAAAAACGCAATATGCACACTCAGCAGGTCACCCTAGCTAAATTTGATTGTTCTAGGTTTGAAAACCACTTATTGAAACAAAATATTATCAAAATTTTGAATTAGGGATTCCTTTGCAAACCAAAAATAATAAGAAATAGGATCACTGACAACCGCGAAAGATAAATCACTGACAACCGCGGAATAACAGGATCTTGAGATATTATGGTGAATAATAAGTAAACCAAGCACAGGAAACGATAATAATACGAGAAAGATAAATCAACTCACATGACACAAGATTTATATATTGTCTACGTCCACTTTGAGCCGCACCAACTCAAATCCACTATGAAGAAAAACGATTACAACATCGTGTGAATACTAGCAAACCCTTGGTTACACCGCAACAATTACCCGAGACGAAAACCTTGTCTCTTGTTCCTCACCAATATTATTTCACAACGAAACCAAAGCTTTTTACCCTAAAATATATACAAGAAAGAACTCTCTTTCACTACACCATTTTAAGGGAATAACAACTCATATTAGCAACAATAATAGTGTCGTTCCTAATTTTCTATTGCTAATTTCGGTTGCGAAAAAATAGCAATGACATATTTCTGTTGCGACTTTTGCAACCGCGCGGTGTAGGTTGCGAATAGCAACTGTACTAGGTTCAAGCGTGTGAACTACGCGTGTGGTCGGGAACAATAGGACTAGTAAATACGCCCCAGTCAAATCTTGGTCAAGCCTTCTTCTTTATTTTTCCACCCTTCAGCCCAGTTAACCTATATCCTGCCTTACGAGCAGAACTCTTCTCATTTTTTATCCGCACACTCTTTCCTCTCCTCTCCTATCTCCATCTCCATCTCCGTCTCCACCTGCAAAACTCTTTCCTCTCCTTTCAATCTCAATCTCTATTTACGTGAATAACGTCATCTCTCTTTCAGCTCTAAAACAAACAGTCGGGTATAATCTTTGACGTAATTTTAGGATTTAGAGATTTTGATTTCTAGGGTTTCAGATGATTTTATTTTTCCAGTTTATCAAATCTTAGGGTTTCATTTAAGTTTATAGATTTTAGGGTATAATTGATTTCAGTTTAGTATCATTTGTGAATCTTTTTTTTTTTCAATTTCTTTTTTCTCTTTCGGTTTTAGGGTTTCATATGTGAATCTAATACGATTTTATTTTTTCCATTTTAGGGTTTGTCAAGGTTGAAGAACTGAAATAGTTTGGAGATCTGAAGAACATTGAAGGTATAAGTTTGATATATTGTTTTATGTTAAGCTGTTTTAGGTATTTTGATCTATTTTTAGTTTAGGGTTTAATTTATATATTAGGGTTGTAAATTATAAACTGTATGTCTGAAATGTGCAAATATGGTGTTCATTGTATTTGAAGAAATGCCTAAATGATATCATTTAGTATACATTTAGTAATTTTGTCACTTTAGAGACTATACATTTACATTAGAAAAAAATGGCACAAGACCCAGTACAAGTAAGACCAGAGAAAAAAAAATTGTAACCATGTATGTACCTATTTGTTCTAGGTCAGTTCTACAATTGATGCATTTATCCAACATGGTGGGGGGATGAATTATTCGGTGATAACTCTAACTCTTTGTAAGACGTATGGCATTTGGAGGAATTTGAGTTTCGCTAAAATTTGATTGTGGATGTGCTAGCAATATAATACACCAATTGTTTGTTGCTATTGCCATGGAGTGATATGAACTTACCAAACTCGTTTGAAGCCATGTATTATAGGAAGTTGTGCATATCACATGCTTGTGGTCAAAACCTTTGAATATAAAGGTCTAAAACAAATCCATTGGTTCTAGCAACAGTCACGTAGTGCGTGCAGCTTCACTAGTAGCGGAATTGTGTAAAGTTTGTATCTTTTTTACATTTTTTAGTTCATAATTCGGATTTCAACATATGGTTCAGCTAGAACCATTTATAGACTCATACATCATGCTCCTCGGGATGGACTTTAATCTCTCATACGCGCTTAATGAAGCCACTTTCCTCTCTATACCTCTATTTTTCCTTAGCTTCTTGGTCTATACATCAATGCAAACTTTTTGGTATTCTCTGTCTAATTTATCAGTAGCCATGGTCATGCTGATGATGTTCACTGTTGGACGAAGACCAACTCCTTCCTCACAATGGGGAACCTTTTCCACTACTTCATGTTGTTTTCTTTCCCATCCTTTACGCCTAAGATGTTCATTCTGCCAGGTTTCAGTCTCATTTGCCAATCTTCGGGATCCCGTTGAGATAGGTAGACCCAGACCCTCAAAATAATTAAGAAAGAAAGATAAGGTTCAATGCGATTGATAGTGAAATCCTAATGATTCACGCTCTTAGTTCAGTTCGGTAGAACGTGGGTTCGACACCTACATGTCTGAGTGGTTGAAGGAAAACTTACCTAAGAAATGGACTACATGAGACTTCCTACTTAACGCGACCTTCATGTGATCCTTTATGCATTAATTAGATAGATGTCTGAACCATGACAGTTAGGCTATATAATCTTTGTTCTTTCCTAATCTCTTAGGTAGTTCTTGGTCTATGCATGTAAGATTCTTACCAATCCGCTCCTCTCATCTTCTTACTTACTTAGTTCTAGTTATCTTTGTTATATCCTTCCGTCCTTTATGTATTGATCTATATCCTTTGGTCTAAGTAAAAGCATATGAAGAGCAATGGCACCTTAACTCACTCTTATATGTTCACTTTGCTCTAACCAACTTGCGAAGAACACTTTCCCCCACCGTCTTACTCATCTCACGTGGATCACCTTCTTGTGTACTTTTCCTTCCTTTATGCCTTGGTATTTCAATGGCTCATATCATCTTCTTTGTTCTTCTTCATACTTGAACTGTTTTATTAGAGCATAGCTCGGTTGAACCCACCAAGCATTGGTATGTCAATTTTGGTTGTCATATTTTAGTGAATCAAAACTCATTTAAAGAGTCGCTTGATTATGTACTAGAGACAACTTCGTATAGGTTATATTAGGAAGACTAGGATTATGAGACATACAAGTATTACTCGAAGACTTGAAGAATGTGACGAAGTAACAAGCTACAACGACGACATCGTCATTCCTCTTGAGATTAGTAATATTTGAACTTGAAATGTTTCATTCCTAACGTATATTTCAAGTCATGCTATATTGAAAACATAACTGCGAAGCTATGAATGATTATACTCTAGTAGTAAGACATGATCACGTGATCATAGTGTTAAGGTAATAGGATACGAAGTATAACGCTTATCTTTTGAACTTCGTATATAAGACATCGACATAATCGTATGAATGTTATTATGATTATGTGTATGGGTAAAGGTGAAGATTTCATCCTAGGAAACAATGTTTACATTTTTTTAAAGGAAGTACATTCATGAAATCGTTTTACGAATCGAAATGGAAATCGCTAGTCTTATTGGTATTGTTATTCATTGCATATCTTTGGATTACCAATATGTGTGAGATAGTAGAACCGACCATAACTTGGTATGTATCTTGGTAAAACTAATCACAGTACCTGACTTATGTATTGGTATGACTTTTATTAGTGTAACCGATCCTAAGTAATCACCTGAGATGGTATGATCGATATTTATAATTGGTGTGACCGATCACAAAAGAGTTGTGTAATCGATCCTTTTAATTGGCGTAACCGGTCCTAGAAATTGGTATAACCGATCTTGGTAATTGTTGTAACTGATCCTAGTGACTTGTGTAACCGATCACAAGTAATACCATGAAAATATGGTAACCGGTCCTGGTTATTGATGTAACCGATATAACCGATCCCAGTAACCATATCAAGGTAAAACCGATCCTCGTGTTTGGTAAAAACCATAAACCCATGATTAGTGATTTGATATTTGATCAATCACATAGTTGTCTTGGAATACAGATGAACCAATTATAAACTTGTTTGGAAGTGTGGTATAATCGATTCCAAGATTGTAAATATGAAAGAGGATTTACAAAGAAAAGATATCGACATACTTTGAAACTGATCAGTAACTCTTATCTTTTATTGTTCAAAGATATTCTTTAATAATTCAAGGAGATCCCGGACCGAAATAAATTAAGAATCTTTTAATTGAGGTTATAAGTTTTATATGCTTTTAATTACCAGCAATTAGATGCATATCTCTGGAAAATAAAAATTGGTAATGTGCATTTACTAATTGGATATTTTCTAGTGAGATTTCGGAAATATTTGACAAAGCATTTTCAGGAGTTATGAAAACCGATTTGGGCATTTATTGCATATCTTGAGAATATTCGGTTTTGGAAATTCCTTGGTGTGCAGACATCATTGGTCTATAAATACCCAAGTTTTCATTTCGAGCAAACTATCCTAAGATCTAGGCCAACTCATCTTTTTGTTGTTTCTAGTGGAGCCGTCTATTCGGAGAGGAAAGTACTCTAATTAGGCGAAATCTCTTACGATCGCTCGTTTAAAGACTTCTTTGGGATCAAGAAGCGATCTACGAGTATCGTTGGTGGAAAACTGGATAATTGCAGTATATTTTAGTTTCGATTGATTTGATTAACTAACGGTTGTTGAACTTTGATTACACCTAGTTTGTTTATTCTTGAGAATCTTCTCTTCTGATATAAGATTCACTCAAACAAGATCGAAGTGTCGACATGATATTTAGAACTATTTGTAGATCTAAAGGCGTCTTGTGATAATCCATTGTTTAAGACTCCGTTCTATGCGTGATTGATCACAAGAGATTCAAGTGGTGTTGTGCAAGTTTAATTGAAGATTAAAGAAGATTGGAAGATAAAGAAGATTTCTTATTTTGTTCTGTGATCCAACTAGAATCGGATTTATTCGATTGGTTGTGTAAGATCGACATCACCTTATAGTTTCTTGTTTGATTCTATATTGATTGATTGTGAATCTAAACTATGTCATTTCGGTAGTTGTTGGATAGATTGATCTGACCCGACAAAGAAGTTTATTAGTTAAACGGAAGAGCCTTTGCTTATGAATTAAGATATCTTCATCTGAAAGAATCAAGAGAGTTGTTACCAAACAGATTTGTTGTTCCTTTACTGTTTGAATATGATCCAAAGGAGTTGTTCCAGTGCGTGCACTTATTGAATGTCGAAAGCGCATGGATATGGAAGAAACTAGGTGAACTATAGGTTTAGTTGCTTGGTCTCAACTATACGAAGTTTGTTAGATTTTATATAGCGGCTTAATTCTGATAGTATTCAATTCTGGACTAGGTCCCGGGGTTTTTCTGCATTTGCGGTTTCCTCATTAACAAAATCTTGTTGTGTCTTTTACTTTTATATTTCTGCAATTATAATTGTGTATTATAAATAAAAGTAAAATACACAAACGCTAACTCCGTATTACTTGATAGTGATACTATAGAGTTTGGTTAAGTCCGAACCTATTATCAAGTAATCACACTTTGATTGTATTATTATCTCGATCTCGTATCCATAGAAGATCACACAAAGTGTGAATACCGATTTACAGTATTGTCTCGACTTCGTCCATAGACAATCACTTTCGGTAAGAGGACTTATAGGTGGATAAATTAAAGATTGTGGTGTATTTGGGTACCCTCGTCATTTCAATTGGTATCAGAGCAGGAAAACCCGAAAAGATCTAACAATCTGTGTTTGGTGCGATCCAACCTATAAGAAATGAACTTGAGTTCACATGAATCGATTTCATTTGACGTACCGCCAAGATTTGAAGGAACAAACTATCTAAGGTGGAAATATGCTATGAGATCTTTTCTTCAATCATGAGACTTTAATACTTGGCTATTAGTCATTGATGGTTATAATCGCCCGAAAGTAGAAAATTTGGAAACTGAGTTTAAACACTTAGTAGATTATACAAGAGAAGAAAAGGCTTTTGCAAAGCAGAGTTCAGATGGTTTTAATGCTATTATACATGTTGTAAGTCGTTATCTACAACATTATGTATCAACATGCCAAACTTCAAAGGAAGCTTGGGATAATCTTCGGATCGTATTCGAAGGATATACATCAGAAAAAGAAGCTAGACTTCAAACTCTTACATCCGATTAGGAAAACCTTCGAATGGATGACAACGACACTTTTGAAGAGTTTCATATTAAACTCTTTGAGATAGTTAATGCTTCTTTCTCACTTGGAAAGAATATTTCTGAAAAAGATATAGTGTGCACAATTCCCATGTCGTTGCCATCTAGATACGAATCTAAGAAGCATGCAATCATAGAAGAAAATGATCTTTCAACACTCTCACGAAGCATACTCGTTAAAAAGTTAAATATCTTTGATCATGAATCAAAGTCTATTCAAGCTAAAGGAATTGCTTTTAAAGCTGCAAAATTTCCAAAAACTCCAATGGAGAAATATAGATTGATAGATGATTCTGATGAGATGATTGAAAAAAATTCTAATGATGAAATTGAATAATTATTATCATTGATCACTAGACAGTTTCGATATCTCTTAAAGAAAAGAAATAAAAGATACTCATCGATCTTCTCGACCCCATGATCGAGTTCCTGTCAAGAATAAGAAGAAGATGATGAATATCATTCTCAGTGCTTTAAATATAAAGGTTTTGGTCATATGGCTAAAGACTATCCTAATCTTAGGAAATACATTGTAAGCAAGGAATTGGCTGTAACTCTAGACGAGACCTCTGATTCATATGATTCAGAAGAAGATAAAATAGCTAATATTGCATTAGTTGTCAATTTAATTCCTTCTTCCTCCATTAGTTATTTAACCATTTTAAAAATGGACATGTCTTCCGATGTTATTAAATCATCTAATGGTAAAGGAAAAATAAGAAAAAATGCAAAACTGTCTCAAAAAACATAATTGTTAAAAGTTGCATATGCAACTCCAACCAATCTCTAGATACTTCGTTAGTTCGAGGTAACAAAAAAAGATTTTTTCATACGATACTAGATCAAGGACACACTGGTTGCTCCAAATCCCATAATGAGAGAAAAACTCATACTAATATCACTTAATCGATATTAGAATTACATCCTCACATTGTGTGCCGAATCTGTGTGTGAGGATGTAAAATCAAGGCACTTATATATTTGAGATATTCGTATTTATAGGAATATTATATTTTAGAAAGTATGAAAAAATATAAAAAGATCCTTCTTCTTTTTTGGTCATTCCTTGTCCGAACTATGAGTCAGGATCCAACGTCTTCTCTTGATAAGGTGCTGGATCTGAAAGATCACTTTAAGAATAAGACTGCACCTTCTCCTGATCTTGAGAAGTCAAAGAGAAAAATAAAAAAGAGAGACTGGATTAGCAAGAAGGAAATACATAATATGCTGAAGAAAGATCAGTGTATTGAAGCTTTGACACACTTCTGTGTTCAATCAAAGACAAAATTACATGTTCTTGCAGAATCCTTCTCGAAAACTTCTCAACTGCAAGAAATTTTGGTCAAGCAACAAGGTTATCTACTTGAATAAATTCACAAGCTGAAGACTGAAAGTAATAATCTGCCTTCCTCTAGCACTGATATGAAGGATTAAGCTGTGAAAAAAAAGTAGACATCAGTTTTTGATTTATCTATGTTATTGTATAAGGTCTATTTCTGAATAAAACTATCTATTATTTATGAATAAAATTATTAGTTTATAATTTTTCGTGTGATAGTTTTTCCAATTACATAGCATGTGCTTGAATGCTTTATATTATTGCTATGTTTTTATGAGATGTTTGATTTCGGTTTTCACAACCTTAATATTCGATCTCATGTGTGAGAACCCTTATGGTTTGTGTGGCTTTTTGATTTAGTGGGATTAAGTTCTAGCCCATGTTGGTAGGCTTTATAAAAGGATCATAAGGTGTTCCGATTGAGACTCATATGTAAAAAGTCACAATGTGTTGAATCAATTTATGTTTACATGAGTTGTGTTTAGCATAAGCATATGTGATTCGGTTTTTCAACTTTTGCTATCGACACGCATTATTTAAAACCGATTCAACCTTTCTCTGGTAAAGGTTTCCTTTGTTGTTGTTCTTTTGTTCTTGCGATATGATGACAACACAATGGGGGAAAGTTTTAACTTAAACTTGCACTTAATAATATATATTTTTGGGGAGAAGAGGATGCGAAATTTGAGGTAACGAATTTGTTAGTTAATCGTTTTCCAGTTTAAGAAAATCCTGATTTTATTGCATATATTTTGCTTTTGCTCAACAAAATTCGGTACAATTGATGTTCATTCCATTATGTGTGTACGGATGTGTGTGTGTGATTCAACTGTTTTCGGTTGAGAAAAATTGTTGTTTGATATCTTTCTTTATTGTTTGGTATCAATTGTTTTTGTCTTAATGAAATTTTGGTACAATTGTCGTGTTATAATGTCCATGTTTGTTTCAATTGCTTCCGGTTAAGAGAAATAATTATGCAAGTCAATTTATTTGGTTTGTATGTATTGTTTATGGCTTAACAAAATACGGGATCATTTGTTTATTCCAATTCGATTCCGGATAAGAGAAACTAAGTTAATTCTGATCTTAGTTAGACTTATCAAAGTGAAGGATTCGGTTATTCAAGTCTAATCGAATGCCTTGACAAGAAACACTAGTTAACTAACCTAGTACTTTTCTTGTCTAAAGTGAAAGGTCTAAGTTATTGTCTGAATAATTAGAGCCTGATGAGAAAAATAGAGTTATTTTTTATCTTTATTTTGGTCTTATCAAAATAAGCGATTGTATTTGTGCAGTCGGTTTAGCAAGGGAACTAAGTTTCTTAGTCAATTTGTTAAACTATTAGGGAAAATTTCTTCGAGCATTTGTTTCCTTGATAACATATTAAAACCAAATTACTTGTAGTTTCGGTTTTGTTATTGGTTATCTAAAATGGTATGTGAAACCTTCGTGCTTAACTCTTATAGGTTGGACAAGTCATTTGGATTTGTAAGATCCTTTCGGTGTGACCTTTATTTGCTCGAACCTTAGTCTCCCAACTCAAGTCATATGCTCAAGTTGAGAATCCAAGGTGCCTCTCCTGGATGGGATTCATTGACCACAAATCTCCATGACTCAGGTTCCAGCAGCGGTATAACTTTATCCTTGAGCCATGCAACAAATACCCCCTTCTATGACGCACTTTAGGTCTTACATTTTCCTCTTGCGAAATTTTATTCGCGAACTAGGGTGTACGTCATAAAGGTTCATCCCATTCTATTTGTTTCTCTGCGAAATTTTTGCGTTTCTTTATTCTTTCATTTCTGTCATTTCTTGTGATTTTCTGTTGCTATCTTCTTTAGCGAAAATATCGTATAAATTATCGAGTCAATGGGCTTGGCGAATTAGGCTTGCCTGCTACTCATTTTTTCTTTACGCTGGTAATGACTTAAATTCTGCGAAGTGTATAAACAAGCGAAGTAAACATCTTTGCGAAGTATACGAATATTTGTGAAGTGTTCATTCTTGCTGCTAATGTTCGTAAGGTAAATGTCTGCAATGTAAACATTCGCAAGGCAAAAAATTCTGTGCGAAGGGGAAGACTCGAACCCGTGTTACTGAACTCATCAACCTCACTTGTGATCATCTGTCTAAGTCCTTATTTTTGTAAGTATAGTAAAATTCAAAAAAGTTATTCTGATGTTATCATCCTTTGTATAATTTTTCCCATCATCCTTTCTTCTTTCCCTGTGTAGGTGATATCAGTCATTACTTTTCCAAACTGCGTGTTCTTTCATTTTTCGAGCTCCGTGTGAAATTAGATGATGTTCTGGCAAGTTTGTTCTTCTCCCTGTAAACTTCTTTTCACTTCATGTTGATGTTTTGGGTGAAGTTAGCTGTGATTATAATGGCTCCGTCAAATTTCTCTGCTCTAGCTAAGTGAGTTATCAGGACTTGACCTCTGCATCTTTCATTTTGGTTGAAACTTTTAACTGATTGGAGAAGTAACACACTCTTTGAATGTCGTTTATGTAGGGAAATAATCTCACTAGTTGACTTGCTTAGGAACTATTCTATCTTTACAATAGTTGGTGACAAAGTAAACTTCGCAGTAATATTTTGTTGTTGAAGTAAATGCTTGCAAAGAAAATGCGTGAATTTTCTGCGAAGGACATATTTGCGAAGAAATATAAATGTATTTGCGAAGTTATTTAGAGGGATATTCCTAATTGAATTGATTCTGATCACTGCCCTGAGCGGAATAAGTTTCCCATAACTTCTTCTTCCTTCTTTGATAAATTTTGTCCATGCTAATTCATTGAATACGATGAGTTTGCATCTCTCGATTTAAATTCTCTGAACTAAAGTATTCATGTTCTTCTTCTTCTCACTGGTGATTAACGATGATTTCTCTTGCTGTGTTGAATTCAAATTCTGTACTGCGAAATTATCGCATTGTCCTACCCTCTTGCTTGCGTCTGTTGTTTGCGAAATTGTAGTAAATACTTTGCTTGGTTTCTTCTGAAGTAGTTGAACTGATGTTATCAAGTTCATTATTCATGTTGTAGCAGCGAAGTGAACTTGACTCTTATTCCTTTCCTCGCTGATGTATCTAGCATGTAAGCACACCATTATTCATTCAACAATCTCTTGAACTGGGATGTTGTGTATTTTGTTCATTTGTCTTTGTTGGATTTGTTTGTTTCGCTGGAGTTGGGTTTGTTGTTAACCTGGAGTAGTAATATATATCGGTGATCAATTCCAAGTTTTCCTCTATTGACTGCAAAGATCTCTTGTCGAAGTAAACAAAACTACGGTGTCTTTTCTTTCGCAGAAACTTTGCTAATGTGTATTATTCCTTCATCTTTGCCTCAAGTACGAGAAACTTATACTGCTGGAACTATTATACTTCGCCTTTTAGATACATTGCTGCGAACCACAAAGCAATTCAGTGATTAGAGAAGCTTTAATCTAACTTACATACGAGGGGTGAATACATCACCCAAAATTTATTACTCAATGGTTTCTGAATTCCTTTTATAGGTTTGTAAAACAAGACAACTGTAATCTAAACTGATTTTAAGTTAAGTTTCTGAAGGATTTCACTGAACTCTTTTGGCTTGGTCTGTTCATTCAAAAGAATAGCTATGAGGTGAGAATACTCCCTTTTGGTTAATGCATTTCGCTAAACTCTGCAAGCTGAGCATGGTCATTTCGGACATCAAAACTCCCCTTCTATCATCTTTAGATTAGTTGTTGTAGCTATCCTTTTATATGCTTGCTCCTGGAAGTTCGAAGAAGCTTTGATATTTTCCCGATGTCTTATTTTTTCACTTCCTGCTTCTCCATTCATCCCATCTCTAGAGAGGTTTACAGATTTAAATATTTAGTAAAATTAAAGAGATAAGAAGAGAATTCCTCCTTTAGGACTAATTTTTGAATTTCTCTTTTGTTACACTTGTACTCCTCTCTGCTTTTGTTTTTTAATTTGTCCATCTCTTCGTGATTGTAATAGGTTTTCTTCGCGTTATTCTCTTCTTCACAGTTAGTTGGTAGCTTATTACTTCTTCGCAGCTGCACTATTTGTTCGCAGGAACAATCTGATCCATTCATTTGTCCTTACTACCTGTGCGTCTTTATTTTTCTTCGTCTTTGTTTGAATCTCCTTTGCATAAATATTTCTAAGCAAAGCTGATCTTGCCTCTACTCCATTCGCTTTGCTTAATGTCTTCCTTTCACGTTTAAACTTCGCTAGAATTGTTGATGAAGTGAACTTCGCAAAATCTCTATACATGTTGTTATTTTATCGTGTCTTTTCATTGATGATCTTCCAGTCCAACTTCTCTGACATTCGCATACCCTAAAATTAGATGACTACGTCTTGTATGGCATTAGCTCGTCGTTTATTGATGATTTCCAACATAGTGAACTCTGATTACAACTGCCTTGTCCTCATGACTTATCAAAAATTTGATATGTGGCGTGTCTTTGTTTCATCAATTTTATTTGTGTGGCAAACTTGCAATGAAATCATTGTCTTTACTGCTACAACTTCGCTGGAACAATCTACGAGGTGATTTCTGTCTTAAATTCCGTTGGACTGATGATGTCTACGAATTTGATGATAACAACTCGTAGTATATTTTCTACCCAAGTTATTGCTCTTCGTTGTCCAATAAACAATAGAAAAATTAAACGAGAAACTGATTGTAAATCCCATAATCAACTGAAAATTCTTCCCCCTTTTTATTAAAAGGAACATTTGTTTTAAAACTCCCAGATCTGATTCATAAACATAATCTTGATAAAATTAGAGAAATAGAAGAGATTTGTTTCGATTTTAGTTGTTGATGAAGACTCCAGTTGGTTGATTTCACTCTCATTGCACTTCCTTCGTAATTGTCTTTGTTTTGAATCTGAAATCATCTGTTGCTCTTGACTATTTCTTCATCTATGGGTTTTGTTGATGTTCAATGTTCCGTATTCTCCTATGAACTTTATAGATCCAAATCCTCAATAGTTAATTTCTTTGAATCTTCTTCAATCTAGCGAACATCGTCCCTGTTTCTAGCGCCAAAAATGTAGTTGCAGGAAATCCCACAACACACCCCATATCATTTTATGATAACAATTTCTAGATATAAATATATTTCATAACCAAAATAAAGATTAAAGTGCTAAAATTATAAAATAAGACACATGATTTACGTGGTTCGATCAATGTGATCTACATCCAAGGGGTTAATGTTCTTCACTATGATTACTGAAATTACATTTGAGTTACATGGAGACTCCATTAATGAGTATTTGGTGCTCTAGATTTAATTTTTTGGGAAGAAGATGATAAAGAAAATAAATCCCCCTATCTCTATATTACAAAATTGTGTCTCTGATTTACAAAAATATGTATCCCCCTTTTTATCTCTCCTGCTTTTCTTTTTATATATGTGTTTACATAGTGGATGACAGCTCACATATAGTGGAGTACAACTCATAAACTCTCAAGCTCTGCTACGTTCTCTCAGGATCTGCTACATTCTCTCGAGCTCCCACTACATTCTCGCGAGCTTTTACTGTTGTGCGATATTTGGATCCTACAATCATCATCACCATCTTATCGGAAGCAGGATCATTACCACCATGGTATTCCTGGAATACCCAATGATGGAAAAGTTTTTCTTCTTAAGAATTCCAATAATGGGTCTCAAGTCTATCTTGTTGGAATTCTTCATCGCTATAAAGAGACTACTCAAACTGTCAAGAAGGTGATCGATTATGTACGGCCTTATATAGTTGCGATTGAGTTGTGCTAAAGTCGTGGCACTAAATGGCTGCAATGGATATCTGAAGATGATAACTTGTACACATTGTATGAAAAGTCCAAGAAACCTCGATATAGACTGTCCACAAAGGTTGGTATGTTTATATGCAATTGTTTGCACTTGTTGCGGGAAGAGGTTATACCATCAAATAGTGAATTCGGGGTTGCGATTGAGGAAGCTACTAGTGTCAGAGCTGGATGTTTCTTCATTGATGAAAATATAAATGTTATTTATCAAAAATTAGGTAATCTATACTCTTATGACTCAATTAGGTATTCCTTTAAAAAAATACTGAATTCTATACAGAGATAGAAAAGGAAGACTATACAAGATCATTGGTCCAAATTCTACAATGTTTTTGGAAAGATGTTTCTTCAGATATTTTCAAGTTTCTTATTGAAGATAGAGACAAGCATATGTTTATGCATATTATACATTTTCAAGGAAAAATAGTTGACGTTTTCGGGATAGGTCATATGGATGGGATCGAACAATTGTGGAAACATGCAGAGAGGCAATCTCCTGAAAATAAGAAATGTGGGCTTGTTATGGGCATGCAATCATCTCCTACTCTTTTTCCATCACGCATGCATAGATACTGGACTACTCCATTCACCTTAGTTATACACATGCATCAACTCTATTAATGGTAGTCGTTAAGTCTGGATATGTTTGTTTTTGTGTTTGACAACCTATGTGGCTTTAAATCTTTTGTTATTAATAGTGTCGCAGATACTATGACTAAGTATGCAAGGTTTTGGTTAGAAGTATGGCTTTAAATTGCAGACCTTTTAACTCTAAAACATCAAGTACCTGTAAGCTTAAGAAAGATAACGAGGAGCTAATGCAAGGAGGAGGATCTAATTGTGTGTGGAAATGGAAAGAAAAGCTTCTTATTTTGTGGTTGTTAGTGGTATGCTTCTGAGTTGGATGGTCTCTTACTTTCATGAAAGATTGTGGGTTAAATGAGAGCCAGAGCTAGTTCATTATATTCAGGCTCAGGCTCATCCTTTACAGTATTCTCAAAATGCAACACATATATTTTTGGTTGTGCTCGTCTTGGCAGGGGTATTTGGATCTTTTTGGTTGTTTTGGTCCATGAACGGTAATATGAACTTAGTGAGAACAGAAATGCTTTCCAACATGTGTGATGAGCGTGCACGTGTGTTGCAAGACCAGTTCAATATGAGTATGAACCATGTTCATGCCTTGGACATTCTCGTATCTACGTTTCACCATGTGAAGGCCTTTGATCAAGTAACCTTCTTTCCTCTTCTGTGCTTTTCTTGTTCAGAAGCTGCTTTGTTGCTCATGTCATTCTAGCTCGCTTATTGTTTGATTTCTCTTTGAAGTTCACTGAGAAATGACATATTTTTATCTCGGTATATCTAGTAGAAGAAGTAAATAACCTCATTAAAGTGGGACGGATACGAAGTGATGAAACAACATATAGAGTTACTAAAAGAATGGGTAGACCCATCATATAGTACATAAAGTGGGTTTCCAGTGGTTGATAGAAGGAAAAGTTGAGAACATTTTAAGAAGTTAAGCAGTGTGATTGCAACAGCTGAAGAAACATATATGATCAGATTGCTTATAACAGTTGAGGACACTGGTGCTGGAATTCCTCAATATGCACAAAGTCGAATCTTCATGCCTTTCATGCAGGCTGATAGTTTCACTTCTCGCGTTCATAGAGGTACTGGAATAAGGTTGAGTATTAACAAGTGTTTGGTAGAGTTGATGGGAGGGTAAATTGGATTATGTAGTAAACCTGGGTGCGGTAGTACCTGGGGGTGAAGATTAGCTGGACGCAATTCAAGTCGCATATTTATCAGCTTATTCATGAGAATTTTCTTCTTATGACAAGATACATGCACAACTCGTGTGAGGACTTAAACGTATCCTATATGTATTTATTATAGATCCTCTCTCTATGTTCGAGTGGGTAAACCCCCAATAACACTTACGTAAGAAAACAATTATTTCGATTGCCGAGATGCGGAATGTCAGCCGAACCTTTGATGCTGGGGAATAAAACCAATAGCATGAAGGGCCAAGAAGTAAAGAGGATTAGGTTCGGAAGTCGAACCCTTGATACCCATTCATCCAAGCCATCTTCATGACCATTATCCGCATTCTTAACCTAAGAGATTAGTCCAACAGTAAGATAGAGGAGGCCAATTTTAAGGATCATGAGCCGGGGATATGATAGACACATTTTTGTGTCTGATATAATCTCAATTGTATATATTGTTAGTGCTCGATTTTGTATTTATTGTGGCTTCTTGTGTCTTTATAGGTGTTTTTGGAGAAATAAACATGTGTGGAAAAATTGGCTCGAAAAGTGGTATTCGCGCTCGTGGGAGAAAATCACTAAAGGCACCCCTTATTTGGATACGGGGCACTCAATTACTAAGGGGCACCCACTTGTTATTTACACCCCAAGTGTTAAAAACACCCAAGAAAAGTTATAAAGGCACCTAGGAATTTTACTACGCACACCCCAGAAATTACTATTTCCGCACCAGTTGCTAAAGGGACTCTGCTGGCGGATAAGGGGAAGTCATCTTTAAGAATTCAAAATATGCAAATTGGCGGGAAAATGTGCTATCACGAACAGATTTTAGGGTTTGATTTTTGGATGTGTTTGGTAGAGATTCAATCGCTGGAATCAGTTGCAATGGGTCTGTTTATGCTAAAAGGGGATGCTATGGTGATCGGATTCAATCAAGTTGGGATATAACAACGGGTTTGAAGAAAACAGAGGAGTAGAACTCGGGTTTGGTTGAGTTAGCTTCGATCAGTTTCCAGAGAGATCCAATCGCCATAATCGTTAGGGATGGACTTGAATTGAGTAAACATGGCTCGTAATGGTTTTTTTTTTTGTCGAATTTGGCTGGATCATCGAGATGACTCACAACAGGGGCATGGACATTTCACGGGAATTTCAGGCGAGAGTTTGTGGAGTTTTTGTCGGATTTTCTTCATGGATATGGAATGGATTGGGCCTGATTTAGTGAAACAGGGTTGGTAAGGCTTTGAGATTCGAAGAATATTTGATTTACGCGGAGTTGAAGATAAACATGGTATATGAGTTATATCAGGATAGTTTGGTTATTTCTTTTGGAAGTTACGGGGAGTAAATTAGGCAGAGTATATTCCCTGAGGTTTCATTCGTCGAATAAAGAAGATTTTAGTTAAAAATGGAAGCAGAATACGTGTGAAAGTAAAACAGGGAAGTGAAAAAACCCGTGGCTTGAGGAGGAGGAAAAAGAGAGTTATACTCGAGATTTTAGGACTCCTCATGGTATAAAGAAAGTGATGGGAATCTCACATGGGTTTTATCGAGTCTTTGGGGGACATTTGGAGTAGTTGCAGAGAAAACCAAAAGTTGCTGAGCGTGTTTGATCATCACAGAGAAGGAAGAAGAAGAGAAAAAAAAGATCACATGCTCTTCAGGAATTGTCACCTTTTCTGTATATATAGATAACAATCTCCTTGCAAGAGTTTTTCACTTAATTCTCTGTAACAGTTTGTAGCAGTCAGTCTGTGACGTCTATACATCGTTGCAAACTTCCAGAATTATTAGTTTTCTTTTGTTTTCACCTATTTGAGCTATGAACACCTATTTTGATCACGTGAATAATTGAGGAGCTAAACCCCAATACTGAGGCAATGGAGGAAGCTATTCTTTATGCATGTGGTAATTCTAATTAATTCGTATATGACTTTTGCACTATTCCAAATTGATTTATGATTTTTCTTGATTATTTGTGATTTTGTCTGATGGTGTATGCTTAGTCTAAGAACTTTTGATGCATTATGCTTATGATTTACATCTAATACTTTATTAAATCTATTTTTGGCAAAGAAAGAGTCAATATTTGTTATTGATGAGTGCCAAATATTGCATATTCATACACCTTTTCATTGGCACTTAACTCATCTTTCGCGCTTCAAAGTCATATATTATCCCAAATTCTGCATTTTTACCATCTTCAAGAATAAATATTTGTATTAATTAATTTTGTGTTTTTAAGTACTAAATAAAGCTTGGAAGAATTGAGAAGACAAAAGAGAAGAAAGTTGGAAGTGTTGCAACCCGTTCGCGCATTAGTGGCAACCTGTTTACAATACATGGGATTAAACTACCCATAATCCAAAACCCATGATCCAAAACCCAAGACCCAAATCCATTTCCACCTCACCACCATTGGATTCCAAAACATCCACCTCACCCCATTGGATTCCAAAACATCCACCTCACCCCATTGGATTCCAAAACATCCACCTCACCACCATTGGATTCCAAAACATCCACCTCAACCCATTGTATTCCAAAACATCCATCAAGTGAGAAAACATGTTTTGTTGAGTAAATAATTGCCAAAATTCGAATCCAAGTGAGAGAGAATTTTTGTGTATAAATAGAGAGGGTTGTTGTGTTGAAAACTGATCAAAGAATAGCTTGTTCATGTTAGTTTATCAAATTTAAGTTTTGTTGTAATGTTCTTCATGTTCTAGTTTCATTTACTAGGGTTTAGATGAAGCCCTAATCTCATTGGTATGTATTCATATCTTGTATCTTGTTCTTGAAAGTTTAGAATTGTTTAAAGATATAATTTAATCCAAGTTTTTCAACATCTTGCTCTCACAATGTATGCCATGTATCCATTGTAGTTAGAATATCTCTATGTTGATTATGCTACAACTCATGCTTAACCAAATATTGATCTTTAGATTAGTTGTGCTTAATTAGACAATTAATGCTTTGGAGAAATACTTTAGTTGTGATTAAATTATCCATTGGAGAAACACCTTAGTTATACGGTAGACTTGAATCTACTATAAGGACAAGAATAATATTACAAGTTGAATGCATATCATAGGTTATTGGTGGATTTGAATACCTTAGTATCCATATTATCATTGTTTACATATCTTGTTATTTGCATCTTTTACTTTTATTATTTCAGTCACTTGAAAATCATATCGTCGTATCGACAAAATCAAACCCCTTTTGGTTACTCTCTGAATCAGGATTTATAATCAACTTCTACACTCTCCAAGTCTCTGTGGTTCGACCTGTGCTTGCCCTGTGTTGCTTGTCGACACTGTGCACTTGCAGTATACACAATAGTAGGTATCTTTCTGAGCCTACCAAGTTTTTGGCGCCGTTGTTAAAGGGATTTGGTATTCTTTGTATCTGTAGCAACGATAGTTCATCACATCATAGTATCAGTAGCAACGCAACTATTCACAATCAATTTTACACTTTTTTTTTTTTTTTTTTTTTTGCTTTTGCTTTAAAACTTCAAAACCCTAACTACCTCTTTTGAGCTCAACAGGTGCCTGAGTAGCTGTTGTAAAGGCGAAGGAAAGGAAGCGAAAGAAAGCGGAAGAAGTTTTTATTGTTGTAAAAAAAAAAAAAAAAAAAAAAGAGAGTTTATTTTATTTATTTTTAGTTTGTATTAGGATTCCTTTACTCTTGTAATTTTCTTTTTCTTTTGCACTTTATTTTGGACTTTGGACTTGGACATTCTATTTTTATTTTTTATTTTTAAACCCTACGGAAGGGTATTATTAAATATCAACTGTTTGCAGAGAAGGACGGTGATTACAATATCACCTCGGCCCCTCGGGTTCGTTCATGACATAGGAGTCGTGGCCCGAGTCGACAACAACGGTTCATCCCCCATCTGGTATGGGAGGTAAGTTTGTCGAAACACTCACGAATCCCCTGTTAGCGAGTTACTGTATTCCTTCGGTTGCATATATGTTGAGGATTTGAATACGGCTGTTTTATTTTCCTAGTAAAGGGCAAGGACTGACCATACAAGATAAGGGTTCGGATTTCATCACCGTTCTCTTCTTGCCCGCCTTAGGAAAACAATACCTAACGTGAACCTAAGCATTAAAATTTGAAATAAAACGAGACCTATAAGGTAACGAGCTTAGTAGGAGAGTCGTTCGAAAAACATTGGTTACTCTCTAAGCATACTTCGAAGTTCATGACGGTTTCTGTAAATTGAATGCGTGACTGCGCCGCCTTGTAATACGGTGAGGTCTTGGGTATCAAAGCTCTAGCAGCTTCCCTCGCCTCTATTCAATTTACTTAAACTCAGATTGATTCCAGAGAGGTTTACTCAGATTGTAACGAATTCCCTTTCGAAGGATTAGAAGCTGGTCTAGAAAACAATCTAAGTGGAGCCATCATGCTTTTTGTTTGCTAGAAATCAGTAGGTTTACTGTGGTGGAGTCATCCTTGTTTGCGATTGCATAGAACTTCCCTCCGTTTATTTCTTCTTTTATTTTGTTTTTCTAATGTATGCCCGAGGTCATTAGAGAACGGGAAAAAAATAAAAAAATAAAAAAATAAAAAAAAATATTGAATAAATTTGTTTCTTGAAAAAAAAAAAAAAAAAAAAAAAAAAAAAAAAAAAAAAAAATAATGAAAAAAATATTGGTCTGTTTTCAGTGTGTACCTCCCAATCTATGCAACAAGCCTAGTGCTAGTTAGAGATCATGTCAGGATTTTGGTCTGCAGGTGAGGATGAAAACAAATTCATTAGAGAGCTTGCTTACAGGCATGCTTCATATTATGAGCCTCCAACAGACCATGATGTCAATAGTTATAGTTTTTATGGACACCCTAATAACTATTCAAACATGTATCATCCACCACAGGTGAAAATTATAGTCCGAGGGATTTTTACCAACTTAAACCCGGGTCTTTTGTACCTTTGTATGAAAGGAAGAAATAGAGTGACATGGTATAGAATGGACATTTTCACAATCCTGAGCATCAATACATGGACCCTAATAACTATTCAAACATGTATCATCCACCACAGGGTGAAAATGAACATCTTGACAGTGCCCAACCCTCACAGTCATCATTTTATATATATTTTATTTTTAAATCTTAAATCAAATCTCAACGAGTCCGAGTGAACGACAACTTTACTTACCACTTTTAAATTACATCAAGATATACCAACTTAAACCCGATGAAAGGAAGAAATAGAGTGACATGGTATGGTATTGTCATTGGTTAAGAACTGATTTTATTAGCAATCATTTTCCTTTCAGAAAGATGTTCCCATTAGATACCATTGATTTCGGTATTCTTGGTTTCTCACAATGGACTGATCTTGCCGTCTCCTATGGGATCTTTGGCCAAGACTCATACATCATGCTCCTCAGGATGGACTTTGGTATCTCATACGGGGTTAATGAAGCCACTTTCTTCTCTATACCTCTGTGTTTCCTTAGCTTCTTGGTCTATGCATCAATACGGACTTCTTGGTATTCTCTGTCTTATTTTGTTAGTGGCTAAGGTTCATGCTGATGATGTTTATTGTTGGACGAATCTGGAAGGCCAACTCCTTTCTCACAATGGGGAACCTTTTCCACTACTTCATACTGTTCTCTTTCCCATCCTTTACGCCTAAGATGTTTATTCTTCCAGGTTTCGGTCTCATTTGCCACTCTTCGGGATCCCGTTGAGATAGGTAGACCCAGTCCCTCAAAGGAATGAAACAAGGAAGATAAGGTTCAATGCAATTGATAGCGAAATCCTAATGAGTCATGCTTTTAGTTCAGTTCGGTAGAATATGGGTTCGACACCTACATGTCTGAGTGGTTGAAGGAAACCTTACCTAAGAAATGGACCACATGAGACTTCCTATTTAACGCGACCTTCATGTAATCCTTTATGCATTAGTTAGACAGATGCCTGAACCATGGAAGTTTGGCTATATAATGTTTGTTCTTTCCTAATATGTTAGGTAGTTTCTTGGTCTATCCATGTAAGGTTCTTACCAAGCCGCTCCTCTTATCTTCTTACTTACTTAGTGCTAGTTATCTTTGATATATCCTTCTATCCTTTATGCCTTGATATACACCCTTGATCTATATTCTTTGGTCTAAGTAATATGGAGAGAAATGGCACCTTAACTCACTCCTATATGTTTACTTTGCTCTAACCAACTTGCGAAGAACAATTTCCCCTACCGTCTTACTCATCTCAGTGGATCACCGTCTTGTGTACTTTTCCTTCCTTTATGCCTTGGTATTTCAATGGCTCATATCACCTTCTTTGTTCTTCTTCATACTTGAACTATTTTATTAAAGCATATCTCGGTTGAACCCACCAAGCGTTGGTATGTCAAGTTTGGTTGTCATATTTTAGTGAATCAAAACTCATTTAAAGAGTTGCTTGATTATGTACTAGAGACAACTTCGTATAGGCTAGATTAGAAATATTAGGATTATGAGACTGTTTTGGGGTAAAAATTGTTTCTGCCAATTTTGCTAGTTTTGGGTGTGTGGGTGAGAAACAAATCTAAACCCTTAAAAATGTACTGCACGGGAGTACTTTTAATTTGAGAGATCAATCTGTACAATTCTGGCCTAAACCAAGAAATGGCCATACCAGGCTTGCTTCGGTCACAAAGTGAAGTAGAATGGTTATTCTTAGGGAGGAAAGCGAAGAAATTGTTGAGACCAGAATAGTTGATTCTGGAAGTATGGGTGTTTTTATGACTTGTACCAGAAAGTAGAACTGGTAAGCAAGATGCAAAGCTACCAGGTGATTTCTAGATATTGTGTGTTGCCGACCAAAACTTGTTTTTTGTGTGGAAATAGGCGAAACCTATTTATACAAGTCATAGTGAAATGTACCCTGGTCTCGTAGGAATTGGAAACGATTGAGTGGTGGAAGAAAATAATAATGTGTAACTTCCAGACGTTATGCTTCCATGATGAATGAAATGAATTCATGTAACCGTTAGTCATTACTCTTCCATGATGATGGAAATGAATTATTTACACCGTTACTTCTCACCACCACTAATTATCCTACTTCATGACACTTTCTTGTAACTGGCTCATTGCACGCCGCACGCTATAAACCGCCAGAACAATACACTGATGAGCATCCCCCAGTTTGTGACATATTTTGATGTCTCGAGTGTTTCCGTGGAAACATGTAGCACTTTTCTACGTATGACAAGTTAAAATTGAGAGGCTTGCCGTAGGTAAATAACATGTAATGCTAGGCTCATATTGGCTAGTCGCCTAAAACTTGTCGTGGGCTTATCGGTTCGTTGGCGAACTTGGATGGCTAAGATTGCATCTCATGAAGAAGGATGAACATTGATTATGGCCACATCTTGTTGTATAGTGAAGTTGCGTCGGCAACATTCTAATGGCATGTCGGTGGCGTATCCATGGCATGGAGACATGAGAGTAGCCGCGACATAGTGGTATGCCAGAGACGTTGCGGCATGGCCAAAGCTAAAAATTGGCTCCGCAGCCTAAGTTAGGGTTTAGCGTGGTTGGAAAGGTTTGGCGTGGCCAAATCTTAGTGCCTTGGAAGGATTTGGCGTAGCCAAGTTTTGGCTCCGTTGGAAGAATTATCCTTAGAAGAATTAGGGCTTAGCATGGCCAAGGCGCCGTGGAAGAATTGTCCCTGGAAGAATTAGGGCTTGGCGTGGCCAAGGCGCCGTGGAAGAATTATCCTTGGAAGAATTGGGGGTCGGTAAGAAAAATAGGTCCGGCTTTGTTGGAATATGTGTGGAGCATTTAGGGGGACCTGATTGGTCGATTGGAAGTAGGGTCGGCGAGCTAGGGCGTGGCCACACTTCCAGAGCGCTACGGCAGATTTAAAACGATCCGATTGGTCGATGGAAAGGGGTCCGAAAAGTAGCATGGGGTCGGCCTCATTCGGAATGTGTGTGTGGCACATTTAGGGTGACCTAATTGGTCGATTGGAAGTGGGGCCGGCAAGCTGAGGCGTGGCCACACTTCCGGTGCACTGCGATGGATTTAAAGCGACCTGATTGGTCGAGGGAAATATGGCCGGTTTAGGATGGGGAATGGCCAATGGAAGGTAGCGCCAGCTGGCTTAAGGCATGGCCACGCCTCCCTTTGATACTGCGACTCCCAATTTTTTCTAATTTTGGGCGAGGTTTTGCACCTGCTAATCCATGGCGGATTAACTACCTAGTTTGCCTAGGCTTAATTTTTGACAAGCAAGGTCTAGTATGTTGCGCGAGGCATGAAAACCTGAATTCTGCAAGTTAGTAAGGTTGATTGAATTCTATGTGTCGACACATAGCTCTTTTAAGTTCATTTCCAGAGAGCAGCATGTTTTTCTGATTGAATACCTTATGCAGAGATCTTATTCTTGATACTTGGAGATTCGTGCTACTCTGCTGCGAGTAACACGAGTCGTCATGCCATATCAACATTAAGAGTTCAGCCAGAGAACATAGCATATAAGGAATTCAGAGGAACTTATATTAAGTGAATATGCGTGAGGCGCCGAAATTTACAGAACATCTGGGATTCGCCAGTCTGGATAAATTTCATGCAAGTATATTGAGCGTCTCAATAAATTTTCCAGTGGAGAGGTTAGCACACATGGCTCTGTTTCTTTGCAGAGTGACATCACATCGGATGCAAGGTTTTACGATTTTAACCCTAAGCTAAAAACCACCATCAATACTAAGTCCCCTGCTTAGCACGTAAAAATGGCGTTGTTGCGGGGTAAAGCATGAGATGGTGACGGTAAAAAAGCAAAATCGAAGGGGGGAAAGACGTGAAGAGTTTTCCAGGAAAATTCAAGTAACCTTTAATGGAAGGCATACGGAATCCGTGATCTTTGTATTGACGACTTGGTGCATTTTCGGCTCGACCAGGGGGTGTCGACGTAGAGTATTGCTTCCCGGAACATTGGTGCAAATTTGGGCCATGGGGTGGTGAAGATGGTACTTCTGGTCTGGGAATGGCGGACGTGCGACTTTAAACGGTGGAGATTACGTTGTCTTGAATGGCGGAGATGGTGGTTCAACCTTGGCTGAGCGGAGATGATGATGCGAAATGGCGAATAACGCGACTAGCTTGGAAAAGACGATGGTGCGGCTAGCTTGGAGTAGCGTTATTAGCTTGGGCACGGACTTCTGGCACAGGCCTGGTGTGGCTAACTTAGAGAAGCGAATGGCGCAGCTATCTTGGAGTGGCAGATAGCGTAACTAGCTTGGAGTGGCGGATGGACGCGGCTAGCTTGAAAATCCAATGGAGCATTGGCTTACTTGGAAGGCCGATGGAGCTTTGGCTTGCTTGGAAGGCCTATGGAGATTTGGCTTGCTTGGAAGGCCGATGGCGCATCTATCTTGGAAAACCAATGGAGTGGCTGGCTCAGAAGGCGGATGGCGCGGCTATATCGGAGTAGCGGATGGCGTCGTTGGTGCATAGGTTATCGAGCAGAGAAGCTAGCGCTCGAAGAATGTGAGATGTTGGTGTCGGCTAGGATGTGGATCCGTTGACGCTGCTGGCTCGGAGTGGAAATATGATGCTGGTTAAGTCACATAATGACTTGGATACCAAACCCTAATTACTCTGTATAAACAAATATCTAATCCAGTTGGTATTACGTATGCGAGGCCTTGATTCACGCTGGTAAAAGATTTTCTGCTGAATATAAGAGGTGATCTTGAACCCTTCGCTCATACATATCATCATAAAATTCGCATCCACCTTCTTTAATGGTATTGTCTCACATTTTTCCTCTAGTTCCATTTCGTCTTTCTCATCATGTCGAGCAGAAGTAAATCATCTTCGAACTGGCTAGATTTTTCAATTAAACGCGGGCGGCCTGATTCTGCCGATAACTCCCCCGTCTAGATCATCCGAGTTAAGAAGATCATACCGGTATGTTTTTTTATTGATTAATAGATATTTATTTGTTACCATCAACAAATGAGACGAGAGTTCCTTTTGTGTAGAGATATCCATCTGGAACATGTGTGACCATTGTTGATGATGATGATCTGACCACCCCTTTTTCTTCGAATTCGAGCACACCAACCGCTGCAGATCTGGAAAATGCCGATTTGGGTATTTCTTATGATGACTATCCCAATGCAGGTTTGTCATTCGAAGTCCGCATGAAGTGTTTATCTTCTAGCTATCGAAACGTTGGTAAATTCCTAGTGCGAAAGGAATTCGTGACTCTGTACACTAGAATATGGAGAAGATACATCCACATTGCCACCAGGAACGTGGTGAAGCATTGCTTGTCTGCTTTGGTTACCACAACGAACTGTCTCCTACCCATGATTGTTGAAATGGAAGGCACATCCATCCGCGATGTCACATAATCAACTATTGAAAAGTGGGAAAAAATGGTGTCTACTTGTGAATCCCTTGAGTTCAACATAAGTTGGTTGCGGCATCATCTTAACATTGTGAAGGTTAATAGAGCATGTATCCTTGCCAACGTTATTCCTGCCTCAAAAGCTATTTTAGAAGAGGAGAAGGATATGATTTTGGAATCCCAAAAGGTGGAAAAGGCGATCCAGGACTTGAAGAGTATGACTGAAAGATATCAAATCAGGTTGAAGATGATGCTTTCAAGGAATTACAATCTATTGGATGGTATTTTCTGAGTTATGCAATTGTGAAACACCTTGTTTTCCTTCCGAGTTTTTTTTTTTTTTTTTTTTTTTTTTTTTTTGTATTGGTTTTGGGGAAATAAAAGAATCTTCATTAATGTGCTTTGATTGAATGAAATCTGATAACTGGGATGTGAAGGAAATGGGAAAAAATGCATGGATAGCCGTGCTATGAGACGACGAGTGGTGAGGTAATAGTTAGGCGTAGTATGCCTTGAGCCATTTTCCATTGATGACTGTTTCCAATTTGCCTCCATCTTCCTTGATGACCTTGTAGTACCCACTGTTGTACGCTTTGGATACCACATAAGGTCATTCCCATTTTGGGGAGAATTTTGGTGCTGACATGTCTTGTTGAATGTGTTTGGCAGTCTTCAACACCAGATCTCCTACTTGAAATACTCGAGTTTTCACCGCTTTTTCATATGCTCGGGAAATTATATTTTTGTATGCTTGCGCGTGATCTTCTGCTTTAGTCCTTTTGGAATCCAAAGTGTCTAGCTCCACTACCCTGACATTCGATGTTCAACTTCATTCCATTGGACTCCATTTGCCTCGGTAATCCTGGATGACGGGATTTTAATTTCTGCTGGGATATTGGCGTCCACGATGTAGATGAGAGAGTAAGGGGAGGTACCAGTAGAGCTCCTTGGTGATGTTCGATATTCCCAAAGCGCCATGGGAAACTGTTCATTCCATGTTCGGGGGTTACCGTGCACTGTCCGGCTGAGAATTCGAATCAGAGTCTTGTTGGTGCTTTCGGCCTGCCCACTCCCTCGGGGGTAGTAAATGGTGGAGAAAACTTGTTTAATTCCATATTCTTGAAGTAACTTCGCACTTGTTTGTTGGCAAAAGGAGTGCCGTTGTCGGTGATGATGTGTTTAGGCACACCAAAGCGGCAAATGATGTACTCCTTGATAAACGATGCAATATATTATGGCTCCAGTAGTCCCTCGTAAAGGAATGGCTTCGACCTATTTGGTGAAATATTTCGTTGCGGTTATTATATACTCGTGTTTTTTCGATGATGACAGGTTGATCTTCCCGATGATGTCGAGTCCCCAGCTATAAAACATCCACGGACTACCTATCGAATGCAGCGAAGCAAAGGGTGCGTGAATAAGATTTCCATGAATTTGACATTTGTGGAATCTCTGAACAAAAGCATCCGCGTCATCTTCCATGGTCGACCAGTAGTATCGCTTGTGTATTAGGAGAAACAACTTCATTTTCCCTTGTTGCTCGCCTTCGGGCATTTCTTTCAGTATGATTGGGATTTCTTCTTTGCCCAGGCATCATAATAAGTCTCCACCCAAAAGCTTTTACGATATAGGATTCCCTCATGGAGTATGAATCTTTTGGATATTTGCTTTACCCTGGTTGCATCTCTCTTGCTGGTAGGAAGTACGCCGTCGCGAAGATAACTGATGTACGGCTTCTTCCAGTCCCCAGCGTGGTTAACATTAAAAACTTCCATTTGATGCGGTGGTGCTTGGCAATCGGAACAATATCCTTGGAGCAAACGAGATTGAGTCTCCATTTCTGGACAATAGTATCCAAGGCACTGCAGACGACGGTCAAGTGTTACCACCAATGTTTGTCTGCAGACTTCGTTATGGATGCAGTTAAGCTGCTGATGTGCCTCTTCATCTCCGAGGCATCTTGACAGGGAACCATCTTGGTTCTGGTGGTACAACATCCCGTGAAGCATAAAGAAGTTTTATAGGGTTTTGAGACTGATCTTCCCTTGAGAAAGCGAGTTGTTAAGTTATTGAATAATCGGTGTTCTCCAGTCATTGGTCGCAGTCTCCTTGGATCGCGAAAGCCATGTTGATTCCATGGTTCGTCTTTTCACTATCAAGGTTTCTTCCAAACCCTCGAACTGCAATTTTGATGCTAATGTAGCTAGGCATTCATCATGTTTATTGTTGCTACGGACAATATGCGTTATGGTTGCATCGGCGAAGTAATTTAGCAGCTTTTGCGCTTTGGATCTCTATGGGGCCAGTGTCACCTCTTTCAGCGCGTATACTCCATTCATCTGGTTAACCAGCAACTTAGAATCACCCCTTATTTCCAAACGCGTAGCTCCAGCTTGCTTGGCTAATGATAACCATATGAGAAAAGCTTCAAATCATTTTAGTATGAACAATCACAATCTTTATTGATTAATCTCACCAATTTTACTAGAAAGGAAAGAAATGGAGTTAAGAAATTAACAATTGCTCTAGACTTTCTCTCTCCTAATGACTCGCTTAACACTCGAAAAAGATATTATTATTCTTTCCCTTTCGCCTGTTCAACTCTTTATATAGGGAGTTACATAGTGGATGACAGCTAATTTGTCCTTTAACTTCGGATCTGACTTGTGATGTTCTCGCAAGATTTTGATGTTAGTCTTCGCAAACTCTCTAAATTTCGCAAGATCATCACACTTCTCCCGTGTTTGAGCTGATGTCACTTGTTATGTCATCTTTGTTATTTGTCTGCGACAGTCTCGCAACGTTGTAGATGAAGGTTTCGCAGGAACGTTGTTGTTGCGATATTCTGATCCTACATCTTGCCTCTTCTCATGTCTTCTCTGCGAAGGGTAGAATGTCATGAGAATTTGTACTTCAAATGCCGCAACTGTTTATCTTTTCAAGTATTTCTGTACTGCCGCAACTGCTTATATTTTCAAGTATTTATATACTGTCAGAATTCCATACTTTGCGTAAAATTTATTACACGTATCCCATCTTCTATTCATCTCTTGACACGTCTTTGTTAACCACTGCTTCTTAACCGCTCATGTCTACTCTTCGCATTGAATGCACTTATCTTTTCGAGAATTTATACTCTCTTATATATACTCTTCTTATTCTTTTCTTCTCTTCTTTTTACCTTCTTTCTTATTTTCTCTGCAATTTCATTGTTCCTCCGCAAGTTTCGCTTCTGCTACTGCAAATTTGCATTCTTCATCTTTCGCTCCTTATTCCTTCATTCCCATGCTGAAGATGCCTCCAGTTGGTCGTAAAAATGAGATTGCTTTTGAAGGAGCTCGAACGAAACTTCAAACCAAAGGTTTTACTTTATCTCCCATTCCTGGTCAAAACCCTAAATCTGAGCTTTCTATTAATTTATTTTCTGATCATCCTTGCAATCATGAGAAGATCATAGTCTCGCTAGGTCAGCTTCTCGCTGGACTTCCTATTCCCCTTTATGATCTTGAACTTCCCTTATTTTATGAAATACTTTCCTATGCAAAGTTCTCGTGAGATGTATATCAATTGAGTGGGGATTGCATTCGTCTAATGCTCGAATTCGCCAATCGTGGTGCTGGTAAGGGATCTCTTTATCACTCAAAAGTTAAAAACCCTAAATTCGTTGGAGTTGAAATTATTCCTGCAAAGTATACTGTAGAAAATTTCTTTGCGAATTATGAGATAATTCCCATGAAGAGAGATAATACTTATTGGGGCATTCGTTTAAAGAATAAGGATGATGTTACTGATGACAAGATACTTATGAAATACATTGATTGGCATCCTGGCAATAATACAACCCCACGTTATTCCAACGATGATAAGTGGTGTATCTTCCATTTGCTCCTAAAGGGTCTGTAATCTCCGGATCTCATGTTTTGCCTGGAAATCTTACAGCGTATCAACCCTGGGTATTCATCTGGCCGAAAAGGGAAGCAGAGGTGTATTTCCAAACTTCATTTGAGTTTTTATTCTTTTCATTCTCATATATAATTTTCCTGACCATTCCAATATTTTCGTGTGATTGCGAAATTATCAGATTGAAAGGTTGAAAGTAAGCTATACCAAGACTGGGAAAGTCAGTACTTTATCAGCTCTTCGATCATTCACAGATGAAGTAAGAAATATTCTTTTATGATTCTTCACAATATATTGTTTCCTCTATTTTTTTTATCTTTATCTGTGTATGTAGGTTATCGCTGAAGTGGAAGAACCTGTCAAAGTTGTGAAAACCAGGAATAAAGATAAAGGTGCCTCTCGCAAGAGGAAATCTGTTGCGCCTCCTTAAAAGAAACAAATAATCCAATCTCCCTCTCCCTCAAACTCTCATTCTGATGAAAGTTCCGCTGATGATGATGCTAACGATTCTGTCGCAAAGGGAAATTCTCTTCCTGAGTCATCTATGGCACAATTGTCTAGTATTTTTTCTAACTCTTGGCAAGGAATTGGTGATACTTCTCTTACCAATTCCTGCAAATCCATAGCTGCTATTTAAGATGCTCCCCTCTTAGAGAATAATGAATCTCTTCGCGGGGTTTCAAGATCTATATCTCCAAGTTTCTTACATTCGCTTAATAGCTTGGTAAATTTTTATACTTATATTTTTCTTCTTTTGATTTTTGATTTGAATACATAATTTATTCTTAAAACTCGCTGTATAATTTCGTAGGCTGGAAAAACTTCTTTTGTTGTTACTTTAGATTTGGAAAGAAGGCGTACGATTCTTGAAAAGAAAAATCTTGATCTTCGCAGGAAAAATTAAAAATTGGAGACTGAAGCTGCTGGTCTTCGCAAAAAAAGCAAACAGTTGGAATCTGAAAATTCCACTCAGAAGAACAAAATATCTAGTCTTCAAAATGCCAATAAGAAACTCTATGGTATGGGAATTTTCTTCTTTCTCTTTATTTTATTTTCTCATAATTTTTTCTTATACAATTTACCATTTCGCAGACGTTTATGGTCTTTCGGATGAAGCTATTCTTCTTTATACATTTCCCAATCTTATGGATGATGATACTCTTCTTGAACACCTAAATACCTCTCTAAATAGTTTCTCAAATGATAAGATTGTATCTCTTCCCATAAATGAACTTAGATCCAAATTTCGCCTCTTAGAAATTGACTATAGATCTGTCATGAGTATGGCTAATAAATTTAAACATTTCTTTCATAATTCCAAAGAAGAAATCAATAGTTTGAGGGCCAAGTATAGTGATCTCATAGATGAAAACGATCGAATTTCTCTCCAAGGTGCTCAAACTTTAGAAAAATTCCAAGAAACTCTTTTTGAGGTTCAAATTGAAAGAGATGATCTCAAACGTAGAAATTCTGTGCTCTGCGAAAGAGAGAACCAAACTCGTTCCCGCCTTCTCATAAATGATGATGATGAATTTTCTTGGGCTGCGAGAGTTCTAGATAACACCAGGAATAATTTAGGTGTAAATGTTAGTCTTCAAGTTGAGCATATAACCTTTATTAGAGATATGATTTCTAACATGGAAGGTTGTTAACTGTTTTTCCTTATTTAATTGTTTGTTTTTCAAAAACTACCATTAAGTTGTTGATTTATTGTTATATTTTCGCAGAAGCTGAAGATAGATATCGCAATAGGATTTAAGAACTTGAGAATGAGAAAGCGAATCTCACAAAGGATCTTTCTTCTCGCAATGAGAAATGTTATAGGCTGAAGAAACAACTAAAAATCACTGTTGAGAACTTCAAGAATGATTCTATTCTTTTCCGTAACGACACTATTAGAAAAATTTGTGATGAAAATGGCATTCCTCATTCTACATATCCTTGTCTCTCGGACAAAGTTCCAGAAAATGTTCCTAATTTGGTTATCTCTGATAGTGATGCTGATGAAGAAACAAAGTCTGAAGAAGATGAAGAAGAGGAGTCTGATGAAAAATCTAATGAAGAAGATGAAGAAAGTTCTGGTGAAAAATATGATGATGATAATGAAGAGTCAAGCAAGAAGTATCTTTTGCTTCCTTATGCTTTCTTGTTCAATTTTTTGTAAAACCTGCACATTTGCTCTTTGATCTTTTATTCTCCTACGTTTGTAATCTATCACTGCAAATTTCTTCAGCCTTCAATACAAGTTCTATTTCTTTTGTTTCTTCCTGCATGTGTTAGAAAAACAATCATTTCTCGCAATATGATTAACCACTATATGATTTATTTTTCATTTTGTGCGTAAATATATCATATGGAGACAAATAACATACTCTTATTTTATGCATTCCCATACTTGCCTCTGTTATTTGTGTTCAAATGAGAGATTAAGCAAGTTATTTTTTTTTTAGTAAGATTATTGCGACAATCTCGCAATTATTTCTGCGTAATTTCGCAGTCATATATTTTAAGATTGCATTCTTCCTTGTATTATGATGTGGTCTTATTTAGCCTTCCTAAGTAAAGGTCTTATTTTGCCACCTTTTGTCATTGCGACAAAATCGCAGGACGTCTCTGCACTTTTATACAGAAACCCATTGATCTTGTCTTATCTTTTTGTTCTTTTGTCATTTTTGCTGCGACAATATGACAGGCCTAAATTTTCTTGCGAAAATAAATCCCCATGACATTGTCGTCTTGCGACGAAACCGCATGACGTCTTTACACTTTCATGTAGTGACCCATTGATCTCGTCTTAACTTTTTTTTGTATTATTGCCTCTTCAGGATTGCCGCACAAATATGACAAGCCTAAATTTTCTTGCAAAATTAAAGCCTCATGACATTTGCGTCTTAACACACTTATCAGCTCCCTAATGGAGGGTGCCGCCCTTATCTTCCCCCTAGTTGTCCCTTCAAGGAGACGTACTTTTGTCATACAAGACTAGATCCTCCCATCCGGTCTTGATAACAACCAGTTGTTTTCGCAGCCTCTTATCCCTTTTGCCTATATGGCTTATGGTTACGAGACTACACCCTAAGTGGGGTTTTCTTCGGGCCGAGTGCATCATAGTCAAGACTTTCCTAGAATGGCCAGGGTAGTTTCATACGCCCCGGGCACTCTTGGCTCAACCGTGTACCTCGACGCCTTGATCATACTCTACACTCCTTAGGAGAGTCCTTATTACCTTAGTCGCCTAACTTAAGTCATATGCTCAAGTTGAGAATCCAAGGTGCCTCTCCTGGATGGGCTTTCATTGACCCCAAATCTCCATGACTCAGGTTCCAGCAGTGGTATGACCTTATCCCTGATCCATCCAACAGATGCCCCCTTCTATGACGTACTTAAGGTCTTACATTTGCCTCTTGCGAAATTTTATTCGCGAACTAGGGTGTACGCCATAAAGGTTCGTCCCATTCTAAAAATTATTCTATTTTTTCTTTTGCATTTCAGCCCTGTTGTAATTTTTCGATCTCATTTTTTTCATTTTTGTACCATACATTTTTGAAATTTTTTGCAACAAATCAATTATAAATATAGACAACGCCCCCCCTAAAGCACAAAGCATCCTGGCGAGTGCTCTTTTTGGTAAAGTGGTTAAGGACATTGATAGAGTTTACATGCTAACGGAGAGACAGAAAGCGGTTTTTGGTTGTTTGCAAGCAGCACATGCCCAAGATTTTCTTAAGCTATTACGATTGAGGGGCTAGGGCAGAAGATGTCTCCTTTGGAGTACCGGTCTATCCTCAAATACGGGTTAATGATCCCGCTTTATCCTCTCGACTCTCGCTGCCCGCTTGCATCACAAAGTTGCTTGGATTCATATGGTGAACATGCGGTTCATTGTAAAGTAGACCACTGGTTATAAATATAGACATGATCATGTGAGGGATATTTTGTATGATGTACTTGTGGAGGTCTGGCATTTCGGCAAAGAAAGAAGCACTGTGCATTTCCTGACAGACCCACTTGAAGGAGATCGACACTAAGACCAGCTGATGTTCTTATTTTTGGATGGGCTAATGGGAAACACACATGTGTTGACCTCATCGAGGTATCTCCTTTGGTAGGAATTGGACATGGCACCTTTACGATCGGGCGAGCGGCGCTAAAGGCTGCCTCGGGTAAGATATCGAAGCATGAGAAAGCATGTGTTGACAATGGGCATGCTTTCGTCCCCTTTGCTTTTGATACTTTTGGCTATTTGGCTCCGAAGCGGTTGGACTACTCAAGAGGGTCCAGAAAGTCATGCGCAGCAATGTAATGACCCCTGGCTCACGAGATTTTATTTTTAATAGGATAGGTTTTGCTATTCAAAAAGGGCTAGCGGCACAGCTTGTCGCTCGCTTGCCTAGTATGTAATTACACATAAACATGGAATATTAGAGTAACAAAAGGATTTGTACTTTGAACTCATAATTTAGAAGGATTAATTGGGGATATGGAAAGTAATTATAAATTTCTCTCTCAATATTTCTGATAGGTGTCTAAAACACCTAATTCTATATCTAGTATTTATGCTTTCTTTGCATGTTTTCTTATAAATTATGTACCTTATGTTTGCTTTTGAGTCATTTAAGGTGTTTTGGAGTCATTTGGAGCGAAATAAGAAAACATCACTCACAAAGGGTCATTCACATGCGAGCTATGCTTGGAGCAGGCTAAGGTGCGCGAGAAGGAGGTGAAAAGTGGACTATCAGTTGCTCATAACTGACAGATGAGCTGAACAGAGAATTTGGCTGGCGATTATTTGAAGCCGACAAGCCATGTATGAGATGGTTAACTCTTAACCACCACAGCTGGGTTCCGATAGTAGTTACCTTTCCCACACACCCTAAAATTCATAGAAAATCATTCATCTCTCATTCATTCCGGCAAATGCTGTAAATTCAAGCTGCTGGTGTTTAGATGAACAACACAGAAGAAACATGAAATTGAGAGATAGAAAAGCTCAGGTTAGGTTAGGGTGAGAGTACTGATAAGATGAAACTTGAAATTGGAGTTATTGTTTCTGTTGATTTCAGAAATAAAGGGAGTTGGATTTGTGATGATTGCATCTATAATGGGTTTTGATAGAACTGATTAGGGTTTGATGATTCAGATGAAAATGAAGGTGATGATGCTACTATGAAGTCGAGAAGATGGGTTCAATTTGTGGGTAGCCTGAATTCAAGTTGGAGTTGTTGATTTTCAAGGGTTTGGCATAAATAAAAGATTGAGTTCTTGTATTTGTTTTGTTTGGAATCGAAATATGGAAGATGATAATGATTAAATGGGTTTTTGCCGTAGGTTTGGTTCAGATTAGAGATGGGGTTTGAGTTTGATTTCAAGATGGAGGTGAATTTGTTTGTGATGAATCTGGTGCAACTATTGGTGCCATATGAAGCTAAGAAGAGGTTGATGTGAGTGGTTACAGAATGGGAAGAGAAATTGTTGTTGGTTTGAGTAAGGAATGGTGGAAATGAAGCAGTGGTTGGGATTGTGTGAAATTACAGAAGAATAAAGGATTGGTGGCAGCTAACTGGTGGTTACAGGGAAGAAGAACTGAACTTGCAGGCTTGAAATGGTTGCAGTGGAAGGTTTGCAGGTGGTGCTGTTTTGCTGAGATAATGATGAACAGAGTAGGTTAAAGAGATTTTGAGTCCTGAAATAAATGGGTTTGTGTGAATGTGTATTTTCGTAGGAAATGAGGTATAGAATGTCTTGGAGATCAAGCTCAGTGTTGTATCTCCATAATTAGAAAAACGAAGACAAGGCGTTTGTGTAAATGCATGAAGTTGTGGTTCATGGAGTTTCAGGTGATACTGTAATAGTTTGGAGAAGGCTGCTAGGGTTGCAGTTGAGAATGGTTTGAGTTGATATAGTGAAGCTGGTATTACAGGGAGGAACTGAATCTGATGCTGTTGCAGTTGTGTGGTTGGAGTTTTTAAGCCGAGAACCAGGAAGAGATGGTTGTTAGCTAAGAACTGAAGCATTGCAGTTGAGGCAGCTGTAGCAAGTGATGAATCTGAGAGATTGAAGTTGGCGTAGCTGCTTGTAATGAGCTGGGAGAAGTGATACTGATGCAGCGGTAGTGACTGCTAAGGGTTTAGTAGAGTTCTTACAAATGGTGGTGAGAAAGAAGGGTTAAGAGCTCATCCTTGAGTAGACAAGATATAGGCAAGAGACTGAGATTGAGGATAGTGGTTTGCAGGTTATTGAACTAATGTAGAGGATGATGTTGGTGGCACAAAACAAGGGAGTTATATGAATAAGGAGTTGATGGATGTTGTGTTAGCCAAGGTACTTACTGCAGTGGGACTATATAGAGGAGCAATAAGAAGTTGGTATAGAATTTGTGCTGCTTTGCAGGCTTGCAGTGGTTGTGTTGCACGAGTATGGCTGGAGTATTGTGATTGAATGAACATGTTATGCTTATGGTGGTTCTGGAATGGAGGAGTTGAAATGCTTAGATGATGCTGAGGAGATGAGAAAGAGTTGCAGATAGAGGTACAAGTGCAGTGAAGCCATAGTTGAGTACAATGGGTTTAGAGCAGATCTGAAGGCACAGGTGGAGCACTGGTTATGAGTTGGTGAAGTTGTAGCTGAACGAAAGCTTGGAGTTTCAAAATTCATGAGGTTATTGTGTTGAATTGGCTGTTGTGCAGCTGAAATCAGATAACTAAATTGGAGGGAGTGACATCAAGGCAGTGTATGAATGGTATGAACTGAACCGAAACAATGGAATGAATCTGTGAATGAAAAGTAAAAGGGAACAAGGCTGCAGAAATGGTGCGAAAACGCAGTGACAATGGTGAGCCAGTGGTACTAGCCCGGGATGCCGGATTTTAGAGGTTAGAGTGTGGATCATAGAGTTTCATTGAATCGCGAAGGGGGTATGTGTTGGATGCATGATTCGGCCGCGGCATATATGAGTTTGGAGCTACGCTTTTGGGTACGTTTTCACAAGAACAAAGAATTGGCTTAGATGGTATTTTGTGAATGTTTGAATTGCATAGAAGTAGAGTTAAGGTGCTGGAAGGATACAATTTCCTGGTGACAGTTTCTGATTATTCAGGTGGGCAGAAGCAATTTTCCGGTGACGGTGACCGGATTCTGATGATGACGCCAGCAATCCGTCACCCAGTTTTGGACCCAAAAATTCCAGAGACATATTTCCCACACACAGGCTTGGTGGACTAGTAGATGGACGTGGACTTGAAGATTATGAAGACTTGAGAAATCAAGTTAAGAAATTAATAACTTCTCTAGACTTTCTCTCTCCTAATGACTTGCTTAACACTCGAAAAAGATATTATTATTCTTTCCCTTACGCCTGTTCAACTCTTTATATAGGGAGTTATATAGTGGATGACAACTAATCTGTCCTTTAACTTCGGATCTGACTTGCGATGTTCTCGTAAGATTTTGATGTTAGTTTTCGCAAACTCTCTAAATTTCGCAAGATCATCACACTTCTCCCGTGTTTGAGCTGATGGAACTTGTTATGTCATCTTTATTATTTGTCTGCGACAGTCTCGCAGCGTTGTAGATGAAGGTTTCACAGGAACGTTGTTCTTCCGATATTCTGATCCTACAAAAATCTTGTTGTTTATTTTACTTTTCTATTTCCTCAATTATATTTGTTTATTATAATTAAAAGTAAAATACACAAACGTTAACTCTATATTACTTGATAGTGATCCTATAGAGTTTGGTTAAGTCCGAACCTATTATCAAGTAATCACACTTTGATTGTTGTATTATGTCGATATCGTATCCATAGATGATCACACAAAGTGTGAATACCGATTTGTATTATTATCTTGACTTCCTCCATAGACAATCACTTTCGGTAAGAGGACTTATAGGTGGATAAATTAAATATTGTGGTGTATTTGGGTACCCTCGTCTTTTCAATTGGTATTAGAGCAGGAAAACACGAAAAAATCTAACAATCTGTGCTTGGTGCGATCCAACCTATAAGAAATGAACTCGAGTTCACATGAATCGATTTCAGTTAACGTACTGCCAAGATTTGACGAAACAAACTATATATGGTGGAAATATGCTATGAGATCTTTTCTTCAATCACGAGACTTTAATACTTGGTTATTAGTCATTGATGGTTATAATCGCCCGAAAGTAGAAAATTCGGAAACTGAGTTCAAATGCTTAGTAGATTATACAAGCGAAGAAAAGGCTTTTTCAAAGCAGAGTTCAGATGGTTTGAATGCTATTATACATGTTGTAAGTCGTTATCTACAACATCATGTATCAACATGCCAAACTTCAAAGGAAGCTTGGGATAATCTTCAGATCATATTCGAAGGAAATACATTAGAGAAAGAAGCTATACTTTAAACTCTTACATCCAATTGGGAAAACCTTCGAATGGATGACAACGACACTTTTGAAGAGTTTCATATTAAACTCTATGAGATAGTTAATGCTTATTTCTCACTTGGAAAGACTATTTCTGAAAAAAGATATAGTGTGCAAAATTCCCAGGTCGTTGCCATCTAGATACGAATCTAAGAAGCATGCAATCATAGAAGCAAATGATCTTTCAACACTCTCAAGAAATACACTCATTGGAAAGTTAAATATCTTTGATCATGAATCAATGTCTATACAAGCTAAAGGAATTGCTTTTAAAGCTGCAAGATTTCCAAAAACCCCAATGGAGAAGATAGATTGATGGATGATTCTGATGAACTGATTGCAGAAAATTATAATGATGGAATTGAACAATTATTATGATTGATCACTAGACAATTTCGATATCTCTTAAAGAAAAGAGATAATAGATTCATAAAGGATACTCACCGATCTTCTCGACCCCATGATCTAGTTCCTGTCAAGAACAAGAAAGAACAAGAAGAAGATGATGAATATCAGCCTCAGTGCTTTAAGTATAAAGGTTTTGGTCATATGTCTAAAGACTGTCCTAATCTTAGGAAATACATTGGAAGCAAGGCATTAGCTGTAACTCTAGACGAGACCTCTGATTCATAAGATTCTGAAGAAGAGAAAACATATAATATTTCATTAGTTGTCAATTTAATTCCTTCTTCCTCCATTAGTGATTTAACCATTTTAAAAATGGACATGTCTTCCGATGTTATTAAATCATCTAATGGTAAAGGGAAAAATAAGACAAAATGCAAAACTATCTCAAAAAAACATAATTTCTAAAAGTTGCATATGCAACTCCAACCAATCTCTAGATACTTTGTTAGTTCGAGGCAACAAGAAAAGATTTTTTCATATGATACCAGATCAAAGACACATTGGTTGCTCCAAATCCCATAATGAGATAAAAACTCATACTAATACCACTTAATCGTTATTAGAATTACATCCTCACATTTTGTGCTGAATCTGTGTGCGAGGAAGTAAAATAAAGGCACTTATGTGTAGATTATGAGAATAAATCTAGTAATTGAAAATATATTTGAGATATTCGTATTTATATGAATATTATGTTTTCGAAGGTATGAAAAAATATAAAAAGATCCTTCTTCTTCTTTGGTCATTCCTTGTCTGAACTATGAGTCAGGATCCGATGTCTTCTCTTGATAAGGTGCTGGATCTGAAAGATCACTTTAAGAATAAGACTGCACCTTCTCTTGATCTTCAGAAGTCAAAGAGAAAAAAAAAAAGATTGGCTTAGTGTTGATGGTGGATTTTAGTTCAGGGCTAAAATTTTAAAACCGGTATTTTATGCGCTATCACCCTGCAAAGGGAAAAGCCGTTTAAGAAATGATGAGTGGAAAAAACCACTTCACTTTATCTATTCGAAGCAATTCAGTAAAATACACAAGATTCACCCAGAATGGTGCGTGCAACAGCAATCCCAAATATTCTGTGAATTTTATTAGCATTAACAACTAATGCAAGATTTGCCTAGTATTTTCCGTGCTGTGTTCTCAGCCGAACTCTCATAATTTACATGACATGACGACTGAGTGTTCACTCTCAACAGAGTAGCATGAATCTCCGTGCCAATATTGAGACATGGACGAAGTACTCACACAGGCTACATAACTCTCTGACAGAGAGAGTCTCGCATCGACGCGCTTTGGTTAGCCGATCGAGCATGCTTAATTTCCTTAAAGGAAATCCAAACTGTCTGTATCATTCTCAGAAATGATCACGGCCATACAATTTGGCCGCGTGATTTCACCAGCCTAGACGAACTCTAGCAGGAGCATGCGATCATCATGATGACCATTTGCGGGCCCACTTATGCCCTAGCCAGTCGAACATCACACGCACCCCTAAAGCGCCGTCAAATGCCATCCCAGAGTAAGGTGGTTGCGCTGCTTGAATAAGGCTCGAACGAGCAAGACCGCTTAAAGCAGTCTTAAAATCATCATGATTGTCCAACTTCACCGGCATGGTTGGACGGATTAGATCATCCCATGAATGTTCAGGGAAGCGCTAACCCACACGTTGGCGGGTCCACTTCTCACCTACCCGTTCGGCCTTCTCATGGAAATGCCATGGAGCAATTAACGTGTGCTCGAAACGTGGATGACGTGATGCTTTAAAGGGTCGCGGAAATTCCACTAGTGTCTTAAATCGATCACAACCATCCAACTTAGCCGGCATAATTGGATGGCTTAGATCGCGCCTAGGACCATTGGGAAGGTGCACATATGTTCACCGTTGGCCCAAAATTGGCCCCACATGATCGGTCTCTCCAAAGGAGGATCACAATGTGCTAAATAGTTTGGACAAAATCACATACGCGTGACCGATTCAAAACCCTAATTAGGGTTTGCGGCGATGCATATCTATCGTAGTTCGATCGTGTCCATCCATCTTCGCCAGCCTAAACGGAGTGTGTGGATATAGACTTGAGAGGTCCCAAGGATGTCGACGTGATCATCGTCGGCCCACTTGTGCGTGTGACCATCCGGCCTAGGCTAACCATGGCCGAGTACCTCGAAACGCACGCCCGAAGGTGGCATCTCACGCGGTTTCCAAATCCTTTGCGGCAATGGATTCCTGTCGCAAATCGATCACGACCACTCATCTTTGCCAGCCAATTTGAGTAGCCTAGATCAAGCCTTCATGGGACTGAAAGGTATAGACGTGCACATCAACGGACCGCCTTCATGCATGACCGATCGGTCCCACCAAAATTAATGCCCATGCTTGAATTAGATTAAGCCAAAGAGGGATGCTTGCGTGCCTCTTAAAAACCCTAAAATTCCATCAATGGTCGCAGATTTATGACGTAAACCATCTCGTCCGTCCAACCTTGCCAGCTTGGTCGGACAACCTAGGTTGAAAGCTTGACGACTAATGAAGCACCTCGGTGATCACCGTCCGCCACTCTTATACAAGACGTGATCGACCAGGAGATGGCTCGCACATGCGGCCTCCAAACGATCACTCGAAGATGGTTGGATGTGATGCTATTTTAAGACGCTTAATCCGCGACTTATTCGGTTAAGCTTTAAAACAGCGATGCTTCGTACGTATTGATTATTTTTGATGCATTACATGCATTGACTATACATGATATTTCATGAATATCAATTTCTTAAATAACTTAGCACCGTATGCTTTTTCCCGCGGCGGGTCCCACGACTCGACCCTCTCATTCGAGACATCAAGCATATCACAAACTGGGGGATACTTACTGGGGTATTGGTCTAGCAGTTTACAGCGTGTAGCGTGAAACGCGCCATTACAAGAACGTGTCAGGAAAAGGTGGACAGTTAATAGTGATGAGGTAAGTGGGCAAAGATGTGATCGTGTAACAATCACCACTCCTACACAATAGGATCGCCCTCTCGACGTATCACCAATGCATGAAGACTATGTTGAATAAAGAAGTCGTTCGTATTCCTGTATCATTGTCTCCTTACGCACCAATATGTGGAGTGGAATTATTTGAACCAAGAGAAGCTTCGTGCGAATAATCAGACAAAGTTCATTGCATCCCACTCCCCACGTGGGCGTCAATCCAAGAGGAAGACCGAATTGCATCATTGAAGGCTAAGCCCCATGATGCATCTTTGCTGACAAGGCATCCCAATTATTCTTCATCATGTGAAGCCGCGACCCACACTCACACTAAGAGAGAATGAACTTTTGTGGCAAGCCGTGACCAGAAAGGGAAAACCGTGTACCGACACCACTGTTAGCAATTAGTATGGGAGAATGTTACCCAGTCTCTCCTCCCAACGGAATGCTACAACAATGAAGGGACACAAGAAAAAGTGCTAGATGCTCCACGACAGCTGCAAGATAGCACCAACTCCATAACTGATGAGCTCAAAATCGTTAAAATAGAGAATGAGGAATCTCCTAGGCCTATCTCCACCATCTAAACCTTGTGTATGGATGAACGCATGAATCTCGTGGAACCTCTCAAAGAGTACCAGGACATTCGCTTGGACGTATGAATAAATTCCCGATTTAGATAAAAAAATTGGTCACCCATCATCTATATGTCATACCTGGATCCAAGCCGGTTAAATAGTCTCCGAGGCAGTTTAGACACGAGGTAGAAGAGAAAATCAAGACTGAGATTCATAAGTTGCTAGCTACTGGCTTCATCAAACCCATTCATCATCCAAACTGGTTGGCTAATGTGGTTCCGGTAAAAAATAAAAATGGACAGATCAGGTGATGTGTGGATTTCAGAGATTTGAACAGATGCTTCCCCAAAGATGATTTTCCTCTACCTAACGTTGACATGTTAGTGGATTCCACCAGCGGACACGACGTGTTCTCCTTCATGGATGGATATAACGGCTACAATCAGATAAGGATGTATGGCGCGAGTAAGATAACTTTTCAAACTCCTCTCGGAAATTTTTATTATACTGTAATGCCATTTGGTTTAAAAAATGTCGGTGCAACGTATCAACGCGCTATGATGGAAATCTTCCACGACATGATGCATAAGCAAGTTGACGACTACGTGGATGATATAGTAGTCAAATCAAAAGCTCAGGAGGCCCACACATGAGTCATACGACAAGTGTTCGAGTGTCGTGAATACATTTTGAAGATGAATCATTTGAAATGCGCTTTCGGCGTTTCTTCAAACAAATTTCTGGGATTCCAGGTGACTGCTGAGGGAATCAAAGTGGACCCATCCAATACCCAAGCTATCCTCACGATGTCACCTCCGCAAACTGTGAATGAACTCCAATGATTTATGGGTAAGGTGAACTACATTCGACATTTTATACCTAGTTTATCCCAGCTTGTTGCTTTATTCACCCTCTTGCTGAAGAAAAGAGCAAGTTTCGTCTGGACCGCACTACAACAGGAAGCGTTTTGGATGATTCAATGAATATTGTCATCTCCAAATCATCATAAAGGGTTCGCCTATTATGTCATCCCGGACGAGAGCGAGCGCGGGACATCTTCAGATCTACTGAAGCCGATACCTCAAGGGAGAAACCTCAAGAAGATAGCGATGTCCGCAACATCAATGAGAGACGCTTTTAGAATTTAGTCTCCCGTAGAAGAAATAGTTGCGTTACCAAAGGAGATTACACCTGGGACTTAAGAGGTACATACAGATTCTCCATGAAAAGAGCTTCATCATATTTTTAGATCCTATTAGTTAAGTCATTCGCATGAAGGAACTTCCCTACTCCTCAAAGACACGATCCAAAGGTGATAATGGCAGAGGAGTGTGACTGGGGACTGTTTAGTAATGCCCATATCAAAGATGGTAAATTTAGATAGATGCAAGCACGCTATCATTATGATTCCAAGATGTCCAAAGACGAGGATATACTTAAGAGAGCAGATGTATTGTCAAAGACCAGTGATATTCCTGGACGTCTATGAAATGCAACGCAGATGTAAATACGGCCTCATGAACCCAATGTGACAACGTCCATCAAGTCGAAGGCTCTGTGGATACTCGTGGTAAGGGGACTGTCTCCCTTTTTTATTCCATGAGGCATAGATTCTCCCTCGAGACAAGCTCTACCACTATATGAAGACCACAAAGTTCCTGCCCGTAGCTATCACGCCTCTTCCTTCCAGCCTTTTCTGATCACAGCTGCAGCTAAAAACCGTTGTTCGTTTGTTGATACCAGTGCCCGAGCTTCACCATATCAACAACCACTATGGACAGAGGTAATCCAAACTTCTGCATATTTTATTTTCCCATGAAGAAGTAATAGAGTCACGGAGGAGAGATGGAGATATCTTTATTATGGTAAACTCACCGACCATACAAGATAGAACCATATAAATCATGCTTGGGGACTGAGGCTCAACATGAAATTCCTTCACCATCAATCAAGGACTTCTTCAACACAAAAGAGATGGTCAATCAAGGAGCATGTAATTCGCAAGGAAAAATTAAACTAAAGAAGAAGTTGTTTCAACGCTCTCTCTCTCCGGGAGCCTCCCTCCAGAAGCTGCTTCAAAGCTCTCTCCATAAGCCGCTTCGACGTTCGCTTCAGAAGATGCTTCAATGCTCTCTCCATAAGAAGAAGACGCTTTAACTCTCTCTCCAGGATCCGCGTCGACATTCGTTCCATAAGATGCTTCAATACTATCTTCAGGAGCCGCCTCGACACGCTTTCCGGAAGCTACATTACCGTTCTCTTTGTGAACTGCTTCAACATCTTTTTCAGAAATTACTTTAGCAACTTTTTAAGGATATTACTCATGATAGGGCTCGTCCTCATCAAAGTCGGGGATTACGACATCGTCATGAATAGTTTGAGAATCCAACCAACCATATTCCTAATCTACTAGGGGCCAACCGACATCATGCTAGGGGAACGCTCACCTGGACGCCTCTTGGACGTGACATGCTCCAAGGACAGGATGACCCATCTCTCCTGGTAACATTTAACTTTGTCTCATAAGTTTTATCTTTATTTTTCACCATCTAATGCCTACCCCACAATAGTACAACCATTGCGTGTTAGGCAGGGGACTTAATGTTGATGGTGGATTTTAGTTTAGGGATAAAATTGTAAAACCAGTATTTTATGCGCTGTCACCCTGCAATGGGAAAAGCCGTTTAAGAAGTGGTGAGTGCAATAAACCTCTTCACTTTATTTATTCGAAGCAATTCAATAAAATACACAAGATTCACCCAGAATAGTGCGTGCAACAGCAATCCCAAATATTCTGTGAATTTTATTAGCATTAACAACTAATGCATGATTTGCCTAGTATTTTTTGTGCTGTGTTCTCAGCCGAACTCTCATTATTGACATGACATGACATGACGAATGAGTGTTCACTCTCAACAGAGTAGCACGAATCTCTGTGACAATATTGAGACATGCACGAAGTACTCACATAGGCTACATTGCTCTCTGACAGAGAGAGTCTCGCATCAACGCGCTTTGGTTAGCCGATCGAGCATGCTTAATTTCCTTAAAGGAAATCCAGACTGTCCGTATCAGTCTCAGAAACGATCACGGCCACACAAGTTGGCCGCATGATTTAACTAGCCTAGACGAACCCTAAAATGAGCAGGCGATCATCATGATGACCACCGGCGGGCCCACTTATGCCCTAGATGGTCGAACATCACACGCACCCCTCCAGCGCCGTCAAACGCCATCCCAGAGTAAGGTGGTCACGCTGCTTGGAGAAGGCTCGAACGAGAAAGACTTCTTAATGCAGTCTTAAAATCATCATGACCGTCCAACTTCTCCGGCATGGTTGTACGGATTAGATCATCCCATGAATGGTCATGGAAGCGCTAACGCACATGTTGGCGGGCCCACTTCTCACATACACGATCGGCCTTCTCATGGAAATGTCATAGAGAAATGAACGTTTGCTCGAAACGTGGCTAGCGTGATGCTTTAAAGGGTCGCGAAAATTCCACTAGTGTCTTAAATCGATCACAACCATCCAACTTTTCCAGCATAATTGGATAGCTTAGATCGCGCCAAGGATCATTGGGAATGTTAGAGCATTGCTCGGTTGAACCCACCAAGCATTGGTATGTCAAGTTTGGCTGTCATATTTTCGTGAAGCAAAACTCATTTATAAGTCGCTTGATTTAAATGTACTAGAGTCAACTTCGTATAGGTTAGCTTGAAAGTATTAGGGTGAGACATTACAAGTATTGCGAAGACTTAAAGAAGTGCGGAGCTACAACGACAACATCATCCTTCCACTTGAGGTTAGTGATATTTGACTTGAACTGTTTGATTCCCTAACGTATCTTTCAAGTCGTGCATATTGAAAACATAAAACTGCGAAGCATGAACACTCTAGATAGACATAGTATTAAGGAATACAATATGAAGTTTCTTTCTTAACCATTAAACTTTGTATATAAGACATCGACATAATCATATGAATGCTATTGTGATTATGTATGGGTATGAGGTGAGGATTTCACCCTAGGGAACAATGTTTACATGTGTTTTAAGGAAGTAAGTTCATGATATATGTTGTGAACTGAAAAGGAAATCTCCAGGCGTTATTGGGGATGTTCTACATCGCATATCTTATGAACGACCAATATGTGTGATTAGTATAACCACTCATGACTTGTTTGTGTTCTTGGTAAAACTATTCACATGAGGCCTGACTTAGGTATTGGTATGACTTTTATTAGTGAAACCGATCTTAAGTAATCACCTGGGGTATGATCGGGTTGTAAGTGTCTGAAATTATTACTGGGAAGAGGGCAACCGATCCTAGTAAGAGGTGCAGTGCATCACAAGGGGAACCGATCCTTGTATGAGGTGCAACAAGGTTTATGGAAGAAAGGGGAACCGATTTATGGAAGAAAGGGGAACCGATCCTATGGACATGTGCATTGCATATAAGTTAGATACCAAATATATGTGGGGAACCGATCCTAGTACCTAGTCAGCCATATCTTTCGTAAGCTAGTGTAACTATGCACAGTACTCACAAGTAGGTAGAACTGAAACTTGTTTTGGTAGAACCGTAAACCCATGAGTTGTGATTGAGTGGAACTTGATCAATCACATAGTTCTTGAAAGTCATATGAACCAATTATAAACTTGTTTGGAAGTGAGGAAAATCAGTTACAAGTGAGCAAGCATGGAAAAGACTTGCAAGAGTAAGATGTCATCACACTTTGAACATGGTGCATTAATGCTTATTATATATTGTTCAAAGATATTCCTTAACGGCTAAGAAGGAAGTAAATCCCAGGATCGAATTTAAATAAGTTAAGAATCTTTTTAATTAAGGGTTTTTAATTATATATGGAAAATAAAAATTAGTAATGTGCATTTGCTAATTAAATATTTTCTAAGGAGATTTCGATTATATTTTTGGACAGTGCATTCACATGAATTATGAAAACCGAATTTGGGTTAATATGGAAAAATATCTTGAGTATATTTTCGGTTTTGGAAATTCCTTGGTGTCCAAACTTCCTTGTCCATAAATACTTTGAGTTTGCATTTCTAACAAACTAATCCTCCGTAACATTAGACTTACAATTTTGTCTTTGTTACTGGTGAAGCCGCCTATCGGAGAGAAGAGTAATCTAATTAGGTGAAATCTCTTACGGCCGCTCAATTTAAAGTCTTCTTTGGGATTGAGAAGCTCTAGCGCGACCTGTTGGTGGGAAACTAGATATTGCGATTTATCTTTAGTTTTCGTATTGATTTGATTGACTAACGGTGGTTAAAATTTGATTGCACCTAGTTTGTTTATGCTTGAGAATCTTCTCTTCTGATATAAGATTCACTCAAACTAGTTCAAGGTTTCGACAGGGATCCTTAGACTGTTGTTAGATCTAAAGACGATCTTGTGATAATCCATTGTTAACAGATTCTGTTCTGTGTGTGATTGATCACAAGAGATTCAAGTAGTTGTGTGCATGTTTTATTGAAGATCTAAGAAGATTTGAAGACAAAGAATATATTGAAGATTTATGACTTGGTTTTTACAATATTTGGTGTGCTTAATACTTGTTTGGGAAAAAGAGGATCCAATTAATAATCAGGTTATCCTTGTGGTAGATTGGATTGATTAATTGAGGAAGATCGGCATCAATACGATTCCTTGTGATTAAAGGTATTGATTAGCTTAATCTTAACGATTGCCTTTGGGTGATTGAACATAAGGTAGATCTTGGAACCTGGCAAAAGAGCTTATGTTAAGATAAACAAGGGAACCTTTGCGCAAGTTATATCACTTGGTTGAAGAGAGTTGATACCAAACAGATTTGTTGTTCCTTTACTGTTTGGAATACGAACCAAAGGAAAAACCCCGGGACCTAGTCCATATTAAACATACATTGTATTAAGTCGCTACAGACACTAGCCTACTCCAAATTAACTTCAGTCTGGACTGTAGTTAAACCCCAACCAATCTCACACTGATCCAAGGTATAGTTATGCTCCTACGCCTCTGATCCCAGCAGGATACTGCGCACTTGATTCCCTTAGATGATCTCACACACAACCAACAGTTGCTACGACCCAAAGTCGAAGACTTTAGCAAACAAATTTGTCTCACATAGAAAAGTCTACATGTAATAGATAAATTCGTCACCCATGAATAAACTTATGAGTTTTTTTCCGTCTTTTGATAAATCAAGGTGAACAGGAACCAATCGATAAAACCATACCTTTGTTCCCGAAGAACAGCTCAGTTTCATCAATCACCTCACAATAAACTTAATCGACGCAGCGAAGAAGATTATTGAGGAATCACAAACAATGAGACGAAGATGTTTGTGACTACTTTTATCTTGCCTATCGGAGATAGAAATCTCAAGCCAATTATTACAATTGTACTCGTACAATAGAAATAGCAAGATCAGATCACACAACTACAAGATAAGTAGTATCGGTCTGGCTTCACAATCCCAATGAAGTCTTTAAGTCATTAACCCGAATTTAGAGAGAAAACTCAAAGGTTAATGGAGATCCACTCTAGCTTAGAGAAAACTAGTATCACACAAGAAAGGTGTGTGGGTATTAGTTTTTCCAATATCTAGAGTTCCCCTTATATATTCTTTCAAATTAGGGTTTGCAATCAATGTTAGCTTAGTAACAAAGCATTCAATATTCACCGTTAGATGAAAACCTGATTAGATACAAGCTAATATCTCTCAACCATTAGATCGAAAACTTAGCTTGTCATACACACATGTACTTGACATTTTTGGGTTTGTGTAACCGTACCCAAACGTGTACAATGGTTGGTTCAATATTATTCAATCAAATGGTTAGCCAAATGATAACTTTCATATCAACCATATTCTTTTTTACCATAACTAGTCCAAATGACTCAAATGAACTAATTAGAGAGTTGTTCAATTTCTATGAGATCTCAAGTACTTACAGAGATACAATTGAATCAAAAACGATGTGATTCACTCGAATCATTAATCATGAACTATAAAGCCACGGTTTGCAAAAGCATCCCTTAGTAATTTAAGAATAAGTTCATGAACAACGTTTTCAGACATAACCTCTTGAGTTCGCGGACTCAAGCTAACCGGTTGAAGTTAATAAACTCCAGCAGAATTTCTCGGGATGAGAACTTCCGTCATTTCGCGGACTGGGTTCGTGGACTGCACCTGAGCTTCAACTTCAACAAATATTCTCGGGTTCGAGAACTTACGCCAGTTCGCGGACGGGGTTCGCGGACTGAGTTGTTACTCACGTTCCGGTTCCACTTGATCAAAAAAGTTCGCAAACTTCGGTTCAAGTGCTAAGGACTTATACATATATGTGTTGCCACAACAATGTTTATATCCCCCAATGGTTATATAGTCTAAACTCTCATTTCAATCATTGAAACATTCTCAGAGGATGTCATATAGTTGTTTTCACGAACTAGTTTTCGTCAGAGCGATTTTCAAAGTGATTGAAACATAACATGACTTTCGTTACTAGGCAAAGGTGAACTTGGCTAAAGCGAAAGCTTTACCAACACACATTTCGAGAAATAGATAAGCGAGATATACTCAGTCGAAATGTCACATGTGTATATTCTTAGTCTATATAGTAAAATAACTTTTGTCTCAAGATAGGAGATATAGTAGATATACTTTTGAGTGATAGATAAGTTCAAGTCTCCACATACCTTTTAGTCGATGAAGATCCACTGGTTCCTTGAGTAGTCCTTCGTCTTGTATGATGATCGCCATGGAGTTCTTGAGCTCAACTACACTTTCTATCCTAGTCCGAGACCTTAGCTATAGTAGACTAGAAATCAAGACTATATAGTTTTGATCACTAAGATTGACAAACATGCTTAAGATAGCAACGCATGCGAGTTTGACCGAGCAGTGCTCTAACAATCTCCCCCTTTGTCAATTTTAGTGGCAAAACTATTAATACATATGGAATACAAAAATTATATAAATAAACTTTGTAGCTCTTATTCCACATGCCTAATCTTCAACAATACTCGAAATATTCGTCACTTCCAAGTAGTCCAATGATCCCAAAGGTTGTAAGTTTAGTATCATCATTGTTGAAAATCCATAGCTATAACAATGATAAAAGCATTGGTTCTCAATCATTGTTATACAGTGTCATAGTATTATTACATAGCGTCAAAGTCCAATTGCATCACAACTTCAACAACAATACTATGGTGATACTTCACTCCCCCTTAGTCAATACTCCATCTCACATGGAAACCACTCCCACTTACATAATGATTCGAAAACCATATATATTTGTAGTGTGAACTACAATTAATTCTCCCTCTTTTGTCAATAAAATTGGCAAAGGTACAAGAACGAGATCCTAATGAAATTTCCGTAAGACATATTTCATGACCAAAGGTAAATGTTCTATCATCTTGTTTAGATGCAATCATAAAGCCGAGGCTAAATGCATTCACCAAGGAGTTTATAAAGATACAACATAACCCCTAAAAATTCCACAGCCGCACTCACCACAAAGATTTGGAAATTAAGCGCAAGTTCAAAAGAACTCTCCCCCATTAGATGTCATTCCCAAGGGAACAACAAGAGAGACCTTAATTTCAAGAGAATTTTGGTCATGAGCAAAAGCAAATGTTGCCTGCTATAATAGTATATATCTGGTTCAGATTCATAAGCAGTTACCATAGAAAATCACTGATAACGTTTTTGATTATGACATGATGAGTTGTCTTTAGCTTTTTCTGAAAAACTACGAACTTGTAACCGAATTACACATGGGATGGCAATAATCATTGATACGAAGAAGCAACAAGTGGTTCAGAAAGGCACTATTTAGCTTAAAATCAAGATAAGTATCACTAATCTCAAAGTCTTCAATTCGACATATATCATGCTTGTACATTGATGAGTAATCTAGAATCAAACCCCTATGTAACGCAATCTAGCATGCCTGCAACTTATGATGCATTATTGTAAGTAACAGTGTGATACCTTATCACATGATATATCTAGAAATTGCTTAAAAAAACTGAATGACACCTTATGAGTGAGTATGATATACCAATGGAAGTCAGCTGTAGCATCATAATGACACATTAGAATCGCTTGCCTTTGATAGCACACATTATTTTGGTAGAAACGAGTATCACATGCCATCCATGCCTTCCATTTCACTATTATCAATTTTATAATTTCTGAACAGTCACTCCTTTGAATGATTATTCCATGACATGCTAAGGAAAAAAAATTCCCATTGATATTGCTTGTAAAGCTACCATGCGACACACCCGTCACGAATATGAGCATAGTAAGCCCACTGATCATGTCAGAGCCTCACTCTCTTATTTTTGATTTTTGGTATTTTTCTTCTGTACAACTCTACGTAACGCAGGGTGCAAGTAGTGCTGTGAATGCTATTGTACTGCTTGAAATATTTCTTTTTCCAAAATCTACACTCTATTTCAATTTCTTCATACCATTCCCAGCAATTTTATTGGTGAGTATCATTTCACCCGTTTATATACCTCAGTTGTTACCTATGGAAAAACGATCTATGCTGTGAATCTTAACTCAAAAAATCTTCTGTGCAATTGAAACTCAGGGAGCTATGATAATTGGAAAAGATTTATATAGGATGCAACAGGTATTTATGCTCATCAAATTCAACACTTGTTTTCCGTTTGTGTTAAGATTAACTTGAGTTTTCTTGTATCATTGGGCGGCACACAACCTTAACAAGGAGCGAAAAAAAAAACTAATTTATAGAGACTAGATTATGGACCAATGTCACTTTATGTGGCATTTACACACATGTTGCCATGTTACATGGTCAGCGAACACAAACCATTTTCACTTTACAAAAGATTCTCGCACTTTTTAGTGTATGCTGCTAATCAGTTGGTTTAAATTTTGCAGGAAGACGGGCATATCTCAGGAGAAGCTCACGTGGGAGGTGCTACGGTTGCTGCCATTGCGTGGGCAGGGATCAAAAGAGGATGGTGGGTTTGAGTCCATTAGCAGTATTTGGTCTAGAATGAGAGATAGGAACAAACATTGTTCCAGATTTTTGATTTTCATAGCATGAATGTGCAATTTTGTTTTTTTATACAATCCAGTCTAAATCATAGGAACTATATCAATGGGTTAGTGCTTGAATGAAGGAGGTCTGTTATCATCTTTCGATATTTTTTGCTCTTCTTTGTCCGGATTGCTTAATTGGTAGATGCGAACATTGAATTTTTATTTCTGTTTGCTTTGCTTACAAAGCTCTTGTTCAAAGCAATCTTCGTTGATATTTTTCAATTGCTACTCCGAAATAGAGTTCCGTTTGCTGAAATGCAATTGAGGGTATACAATAGGAAGGCTAACACTAGTCTTAAAATTTGTCCCGGTCATCTGCAAAAACAATCCCCTATTGATCAGTACTAGACTGGTTAGGTTCGTTTATTACCTATCTCTATCCAAATCCCTTTACTTACTACTCAATTTATTTCGTTGCAGGGAAAAATTAAGAGAAATATTAGATAATTTATGGTGCTCTGGTGAAAGAACTAAGGGGCAATGGTTCGGAACAGAAATAAGGTGCAATGGTTGGGGAACTGAATCTACTAAGGGGAACAGAATCGACTAAGAGCAATGGTTAATGTAGCCATTATGACGACTGGAGTGGATGTCAGGTAACACGTAAAATAAACTTCGTGGGTGCTTGATTTCCTATGAATATTTGGATGATGCTAAGTTCATAGAGGCCTAACCTTTGAGGGGATCAAATACCCGATTATTTTTAGAAAGGCCTAAGCTTTGAGGGGATCAAAGTTAGATATCAATGTAGGTTGTTTGATGTCAATCCTCACTGTTTCTAGAGGATGTAGAAATCAGTAGGGATTTTGCCTCCTTATAGTTGTTTAAATTACATGTTTTTATTGATGCTTGTTCTTGTATGTTGCAACTTTATTATATGTTGTGGAGGTAATAAGTCTGAAGGTTCTTTGTTGCTTATCGTTGGTGCCACCGTGGGTGCATCTTCTATTGATTCATGTATATGTTTCGCTATATGTCATGTCTTTGGTTGCCACTTCATTGCTTGTTTTAACTCTCACTATCACTACATCACACTTTTTTAGACAGATTATATTTGGTTGATTGCATACTTGTGCAGCTTGTCCCCTATTCTTGTCATTGTATAGTATTGTTTTTGGGACTACTGTGCCAGTGCGTGTGTCTGCACCTTCTACGATTGAAGAGACTTATGTAGCAGTCTTTATGTATCACTTGTCCTATTCTTTTTATTGTTTTCATGCTTTGCACTGCATTAGCAAATGTATGTTTCCCAGATGTTCCATTCCTTGGTTGTGTCACTCCTTTCTTTTTTGTAATCTGTGTTCAATGTTTGCTAAGGTATCTTTCTTTTAACCGTAATCTAACATGAAAATTTATGTATATATGGAATTTTATCAGCTCCAACAACAAAGCACCACTGATGTAGATCCGAGAGATGAAGTTTGGAAGTATTAGAAACAAGATACACGAGTATTATTCCTTATGGAGATTTGGTTCAAAGGCAAGCAACAACCATATAATGCAGTATTCGATGAGAGATAATTGTTCAAATGATCAAGTTTGTATAAAGTGTGGCCAGTTTTTTGCTTTTAGAATGATAGATTAAGAGATTTCATCTGTACATGAATTTTAGTTTTTGATAGTTTAATTGATTGTTGCTTTGCTTTCTATTAAGTTAATAAAATTTAAATCTTTTGTCTGATTTATAAGTTTTAGTAAAGTTTAAATTGAATAAATTTTTGTTACAGTTCTTCTTTGAAAGTATTTGTCTTTGAAAAAAGCATTTTGCGGCAAAGTGAGTTGTCACTAATGGAATATTTAGGGACAAAACATGTTGCTTTTGGAGACAAAAAAAATCTTTTGGAGAAAAGGAATTTGTCTCTGAAAATTCTTTCTAAGGCAAGAAATTTGGTCACTAAAAAAATATTTAGAGACCAACAGGTTAGTCCTCAAAATTTAATATTCAGGGGCTATTGATTTTGTTTCTGATTAAATTAATTAAAGACAAATCTTTTTGTTTCAAATAATATAATATTAAAGACAAATTAAATTGACACAAAACTTTCGTTTCTGAGACAATTTTTTTGGTCTCAAATAGTTATCATCAAAGAAAAATCAAATTGACACGAAATTTTCGTTTTTGAGACAATTTAATTGGTCTTAAATAATTATCATTAAAGACAAATTAGTTTGTCATGGAATTTACATTTTTGCGACAAAAATCTTGCTCGCAAAAAAAGGCCTTTTGGTGTCGAATTTTTTCGTCATTAAAATAACTTTCGCGGACAATTTTATTTTGTTGGTAAAAGAGACTTTTGTTGACAATAAATTTTTAGTTGTTAATTAATTTTTCTCGTGACCGTTCGTAATTTTGTCGCGAAATACTTTCCCATACGGGGTATTTGAGACAACTTCGTGACAAAAATAAATCCATCTCAGAAAATATTTCGAGACAAAAACAGGGGATTTCCTGACAATTTTTTTTGACACTAAATCCACATTTTCTTGTAGTGTAGGTCCCGGGGTTTTTCTGCATTTGCAGTTTCCTCGTTAACAAAATCTTGATGTGTCTTTTACTTTTCTATTTCCGCAAAATGTTTATTATAATTAAAAGTAAAATACACAAACGTTAACTTTGCATTACTTGATAGTGATCCTATAGAGTTTGGTTAAGTCCGAACCTATTATCAAGTAATCACACTTTCATTGTTGTATTGTTTCGATCTCGTATCCATAGATGATCACACAAAGTGTGAATACCGATTTGTAGTATTGTCTCGACTTCGTCCATAGACAATCACTTTCGGTAAGAAGACTCATAGGTGGATAAATTAAAGATTGTGGTGTATTTGGATACCCTCGTCTTTTCATGTTCTTTGCGCCTAAACATTGGAAGAGAATGAAGCCGAACCCTTGATAGATAGGACGGAAGCTATGACCGGTACTATTCTAGTTTAGAAGGTAGTTTATGTAGGAGCAATATCCGTACTCTCTCTTCACGATAAGACTGATCTTGTGGTGCGAGGTTCTCTTCCTTTCTCCTTCTTTATGCCTTTTATGTTCACCGAATCTAGGACTCTCGCGTTAAGACAAACTTCTATCCGAAGCTAGGAGTGACGTTGGAGCTTCCCTTGACCATGTTCTTCTCATTCTTGACTCTCTTTTGACTCCAGAAGCAGAAAGATGTAGGTAATCAGGAAGGTTGTCACAAGCAGTTAGAGGTATGCGATAAAGACCAAGGAAACATTACCACTACTGTCGGCACATGCCTCTCGGCTTACTTATCTTGTTAGGTCTGGGTTGCTAGCTTCACTATTGGACGAATCTGGAAGTCTATGTAGGAGCAATCGTCGTACTCTTCCTGGAGGTTATAGGTTCGAATCGTATCTAGTTAGGAATATTTAAGGATCCCTAGGGATGTGCGTTGAAGGAATTGGACTGTGACTCATTAGAATCACAGTGCTCACCTAAAGAAGGACTTCCAAGCTACCTTTGATGCCCTAGACTTCCACCCGTAGTCGAGATGGACAATGCTACATGTATGCCTTAGCTTCCCTTCTTTAGCCGAAACCTTAACAAGAATGAGGATAATCAGCTCTTTGATCATTAAACCACTGAAACATCGCTCCAGTTTCAAATCTCTAGGTTACGCAGCTGCGGCAAATGGTTCTCTTGGGTCTACAGAGACATAGATTTCGCCTAAACAGATGGCTAGAATTGGTTTCTCAAATAAATATAATCCTTCTGAACTCAATAGGAACGGCTTCGATCACAATAGGCATGAATGAAAGGATATGAAAAGGTCATTAGAAGATAGAAGGCGAAGACCCAGGCTCAGGAAGAGGCACATCCGAACTAAGATGGCGAGATCATCATGCCGCGATGAATGAGAGATCTTGGGAAGAACCTTACATGCCTTGATGCCAATTTTCAACAGTAACGAAGGCATGAGAACCAAAGAAGAGCATGAGAAAGGAGAAGTAGACTATCCCTCTCACGTTAGACCACTAGAATGAGTACCTAACAAATCAACTACAAGAAGTATACACAGCACGCTGCTCCTTACAGCAGTGAACATCAGCATGAACCGTTGGGACTCTCATCTCAGACATACAGGAAGATTAGTGGCAAAGACAAGGCGAATAGAATATGACTAACCATTTCAGAGTCTCATCCGCGGGCATGGGCCCATTTCCTGAGCAAGGTATTAGCTGGGAAAAGCTCAAGTTATAGGTCCACCTTTGCTAGAGGTTCGAATCGTCTTTCTAGTAAGGAAAGAATGAAAAAATGACTCGATGTGCTTGTCGCGTTGATCATTCATCATCTTTTATCGTATAATAAGAATCAGTCTTCTTTCAACAAGTTGCATAAAACTCTCGACTTTGATCACTAACTAACTAAACTCATAAGATAAGACTTCTTATTTTGTACGCTCAGTTCACTAGGTTGTATACCTCTTCAACCTATAGAAAAAGCACTTCGGTGCGTCCCGGTCCGGATTGTTCTCTGCCACTCGATAACATTCAGTCCCCCACCGGTTTAAGTTGCTGAAAGTGAGAATAGCAAAAATGAATATGAATGATCAAAAGATTTTATTTGCCGTCATTCTCTTTCTCCGTGCACCAAGTTTAAAGAATATCTCAATCTATAATGAAGAAATGATAGTAGTTGGTTGTTTTATTGGTTTCATTCTATTCAATCGAAAGAGTTTAGGTCAGACTTTTAAAGCGACCTTCGACGCAAGAATGGAGGCTATTCAAGAAGAATTGGTGCAAGTTTCGAATCCTAGCGAAGTCGTTCTTCTGGAATCAAAAGAGCAAGAGCGATTACTTAGGATCAACTTGCAAGTTTGTAGCACCGTAGTGGAATCATTACCAATTCCACTACGGCACGTTGCGCGTCTCAGTGTGAAAAGACGGTGCAAGCCTTGTTATGTCGAAACCTAACTGTTAAGTCAGCAACGCTTCTTAATGCCATTTCTTCCCGTCGCATCAATCTTCGGGACGAAATAGTGAAAGTTTTCATGTCTCCGTGAGTGAAAGATTTGTCTCATGGTCTACGTCGAAAGCTTCTATCGTAGAACTCATTCGAGAAGGCTTGGTAGTCTTAAGAAAGGTTCGAGTCTAATTATCATAGCACACTAAGAAGTGACTCCTATAGAAAGCTTCCGAACTAGGCGAGAACAAACCTACTTAGATATTGTAAGGGCGAGGTTTTATCCGCCAACGCTTTGTTCCCGGCCCAGGCGCCTACTTCCTGATTTTAAGTATGCAAGAAAGTACAATGTAACTACTCCCTCCGTTCCTTTTTAATATGCTAATTTCTATAAATAAATGTTTCAAAAAAATAGGCTGATTTCATAATTGGGAAAGTCAAATGTTACTTTCATTTTCTGGGACCACTTTTCTTTCAACTTCTTTTGGTGACAAGTGTCATGTGGACCATTTCAATTTACTTCTTTAGCTGACCAGTGTCATGGGGACCATTTCACTTCACTTTTTTTTTTGACAAGTGTCATGAGGACCACTTTCAATGATTAGTTCTCTTAATTTACTTAAATTTCTCTAAAAACAAAACCAGCCTATTAAAAAGGAATGGAGGGAGTATATATTAACTCGCAAGTCACAACGTGTATTTTGTTGGGATGTTTATTTCTACAACCTTGAATGAATTTTTATCCAAGGTTGATCCACTCTCTGTAAAAAATATACTTGTATCTGCTCACAGTAAAAGATATATTTGTATTGACTTCAGATGAACGTTTTCAAAGTTTTGATTGGGTCACTGGTGGTTGTGCTTTAGCCGTCCTAATTAGACCCTCTTGAATCAATGACACCACAAGCTGTCGTCAACAAAAACCAATTCGAAGTACAAATTAAAATCCATATCAATGGAACAAGGATAGCAAAAGAGTGTTTGGTCTAATGTATGCCGCAAGTGTATCCTTTTACCTGCCCTTTCTGGTTAAACATTCGAGCTGAACAAAATCCACGCGCATTGCTGGCAGATGGGCTTTCAATCTGACAAGCCATTATTGGATAATCTTTAGATAATATGAACAGAAACAAAAGTAGTTGACACCTATTCGGTGAACCAGAGATATACTTGATATTCAAGTACTATAAAGTATGCAATCAAGAGAACTCAAGCGTACTTACCGCGTATAATAACCACTCATCAGCTTGAAAAGACCTATGGAACCACATCCTGGAAAGGAAGAAACAGACAAACAAATTAACAATTACAAAGGTTAGAATTATGGATTTAAAATTATACGTGGAATTTTAATCAAGAATTCCAACGTAGTTGGTTAGACTACATGACTTGACCCTTCCAGATATATTTTTCTAATTATATTATCTGGCCTTAGGTCATCCTTCACAAGTTCAATATGATTAAGTTCACTCTTCAACAAACTGCATTTATATAGTCAGTCCCCCTTTAAAGGTTTGACGACATAATCACAAGGAAAGAAACATCCAACAGATGCAAAAATCAAAACAGAATATTCTGTATATGGCTGAGTGTCGGACTTCAATTTCTCTTGGCTCATAAAGGACTTAATTGGGACAAATGAGAGATGGGGACTTACGCATGGTCCAAACTGAGCGATGTTGCCTTCAAACCCCTTTTGCGATGAGGATTCAAGCTTATAGAAAGAAATATAAGATCTGAAATATAGGCCACCACACATCTGCAACTCAACCATCCAACATAAGCATATTAGATGTGCATGGTTTCACAGCTGTGCAATGCTTTCGCAGGTGCAACATATCCATTCAATCATACTACTCAATTTTCCAAGCATTTAGTGAGTGATAACTCACCTATGTAACGCGGGGTCATCAGAAAGTGTTCCCTTTGCTTTGAACCAGAATCTTGTACTGCAGTTGTTCAGTAGTTGCAAAAAGAAATGTGATACATCTAACTTGGTACCCAAAGATCCAACAGATCCTCTGCTAAAGAAAAAAGAAATGGAAACGAACCAAGTCTAACCTTGCACGAGTTTTAGTTTGCGCTGTATAATTAGTTGGCTCGCAGAATCTAATATCTACAGGCCAGGGTATGAACTTCATTGTAGCCACCCTGTTCCGATAGTTCCTGTTGCTTCATTAAGTTAGAAACTTAGGACTTGGAGAATTCAATAACAGAAAAAAGAAAAAAAAAATTGGGAAACTACACAAATTGACCACATCAGTGTGCTATATCCAAAGTTTGTAGCTGTAGCTGTGGTTAATCTGAACCTCGAAGAGGCAGATGGTCAATAAGATGTAAAAATGAAGTGATTTCTCAAGCTTCCCAAACTGTTGCATTAAATGGGTCTTCGTTCAGAGATAGCAAGTTGTAGACACTACAGAGGAAATTGCTGGTTTATGTAATCTATGCAGTATGAGATTCATATAATTCTAAAATCAACCAACTAATACACAGGGGAAAATGTGTGAACATCAGAAAATCATAGATCAAATCTTAAGCATATGAAACCTGGGAAGACGAGGATCAAAAACTTGTCTCTGCCGCAGCTCCTCCATTGACAGAAGCTGGAGTGAAACATTGGATTTCAGTCAGACAAGAGGAATCGACTGAGGTATTAAGAAATGACAGAAAGAGCAATGGAACACAATTACCATCTCTGGGGCAGGAGCAGATGGCATTGTAACTTCTTGATGTTCAAACCCGACTTCCTCTTTCTGTAAAACAAATACAACTAGATAATTAATACAACTGAAAATGTGCTACCATCTTATTTGTATGCCTTTTCATAAAAACGCAGTTTCTGTGGAAATAATAAAATCGAATTTTAGAAACAACAGATCAGAAATTTGAGCAAATGTTATTACTTGAAAAGAAGCGAGCAAAGTGAATATGATATTTCCCTTCTGCAATGCATCTACTCGTCGAGTAGCAAAGCTATTTCCATCACGCAGACGATGAACTTGATATACAATTGGCACTGAAAATTTGTGTGTTTAGATCAAATAACGGTACAATATACTTCTTATATCCCAAAATTTATAATGTGCATTCAAAATGCAGTTCCCGTGCACATCAACAGAGAATAGCACAACCTACTAATCAACAAGACTCAAACACTTAGACGAGATAATAACCTTCTAATGAGCCAATTACATTTCATGAATACTCTTATCTCACATGCAAAACTTCTAAAACCTGATTTCAGATGATGATCTATTGGTTTAAGAGTATGTATAAGTGTTGCTTCATGCTTGTACTGTCACTCGCTGCACAATGTTTCATCCATTATTGATAAAAAATATTTGGTCTCAATGATTTCTGAGGCACTGGTAGAATCTCTCTGTTGCCCCTTTAATGCCACTAGTAGCATGCCCCAGTTGGAAAATCCCCAATAACCATTATGGTGCTCCCACAAACTAGTTGGATGGCGTGCCTTTTCCACCATACTGTTCTATCAAATTGATCAAATCGGGTTCATCCTATGTATCAGCTTGTTCTCTTTCACTATTAAAACTAATTATTACAAATTTGAATGAATAGTATCCATCAACATGGCATGTATATGTCCTTTGGATTTTGAAGATGCATATTGACACTTATATCTGAGTCAGACACCAACATACGTTTCTGTCGAATTGACAAACACAGCTTCAAGAAAAAAAGTAAGAAAACTAATTATGTGAAAGGATCTAGGAGTATGATCAACTTACTGCCAAGATCCCCAGCAAGTAGAAAATAACTGTGCAAACTATGAACAAGCTTACGGCAATCAACAGTCTTTGATGCTGCAGCTAATGCCTGCAAATGAACCGGCACAATAAGTCACTAATTTAGGACACTAAAACCTCGGGTAATATGAAGTGCATGACAAAATCAATTTGTCTAAAATAACAAGATGAAGGATATGGACGGAACAAAACGCTTCTTGACAATTTGCATACCGCCAAGACTCAATAATCAATATACCTTCAGAACAATAACAAAATATGATCAGTAAAAGTAAAATAGAATGGTGAAAGCATGCCTGGCCAACCAACTGTCCTCCAAAAACCTGTGCAAACCTTGGAGCATCAGGCAATGTGGATCCACAAAATATGTTTACCTTCAAAACATAAGGAGACAAACGAGTAACTCATAAGTATAAACCAAGATACCTCATTTCCCCCAAGAAGCGTTCTATTTCTGCCTCATCTAGGAGGGAAATGAAACATAAAATCAGCACAGCAAGAGTGAAACATACTTCAATTGGCTCCAAATGCAGTACATGTTCAATCAGTGAGGTCTCGTGATTCTCTTCTGCCCTCCAGATCGATTTCGGTTGCAGCAATGAACTATGCCCTTCTGGCAACACCAAACAAGTTAGCTGCCACCATCAACATCAGTCACCCGTTTTAGAAATCACTATCATAAAGTACCTTTATGAAGTTATGCATTTAAGGCTATAAAGTACATATACCTTAGTCAAAGCAATAACGTCAACCTGGTGATAGGATGATAAAGTCCCTGTAAAACCCCGAATGTCACATTGGCATTCATATATGTTTTCGAAGTTAACTAACATTAAAATCAACTGTTTTCCCCATTACAGAGACATCGAATACAGTTAGATGAATTCTTCGATTCAATCATTGTTAATCAAACAAGAATTAGATCTAAATCAGCAAGATTAAGCGTCTCACCATGACCAAAATAGTCATATGCTTTCAATTGCATCTCTGAACGATCTTCTCCTTCGACATTCTGAGATCCATGCACCTCAGCCTGCCAAAATAATCATATTCTTCCACTCAATTCTCCATGAAGACCTTAAACAACACAAAAACAAAATTGAATGAATTGATTAAACAGATATTACCTCTCCTTCCCAAATAAGATAAATTCCATCCCCAATTTCTCCTTCTCTAACAACATATTCACCAGGTTCTATATACCAAGAAATTACCAAAATACAAGGATTGATCAAAAATGAAAAGAAATTTATTGAAATTCGTACTGTAATGTTTGAATTGAACGACTTTAGCAATCTTATCAAGAGATGAACTCGGTAATCTCTATAATATTGGAACGTGAGATAAAAACTCGATCACTGATTCTGTACTCATATGATTCAAAATTCCGAGATTTTTTTTTCTCTTTTTCTATAACATAAACTTTTTGGTTGGGTTTGTTTCCTAAGAGTTTAGGATTCTTATTCATTGGGAAACGATATTATTACAAAAATTATCCTTCCCCCTCTCTCTATGAACCAAAGAAAAAAAAAACCACCTTCTTCGAAAACTTAAATCCTTAATCCATCCGGTTTTAGTTTGATTTTTAAGATTTACCGGACGGATCAAGTCTTGTTTCCTTGTATATATTCAATTTCCAATAAATAAAAAAAAGGGTTTGATGGTTTCACAAAACTATCATGACTTTTTTCATATTTTCTAATCAAAATTCAAAACTAGTGACAAAACCCCTAGGTGAACAAACTAGTGATAAGAAAAAACCGGTCATATTATTTTTAACAAATAAAAACCGTTTTAAAAGAAAGTGGCACAAAAATTCCAGGTCAAATAATAATGAGTAAATTTAGTTTTTGTTATTTTTAAAAAAGCCAAACATACCCTTTTACCTTATCTTCTTCTTCTTCTCTCATTTATTTTTCTTTTTTCTTCTTCGTTCGTCTCCTTTTCCGCACCACCATCACCGCCAGCAGCAACACCTCCGTCATAACCCGCGCGCCGTCTAATCAAATCAAATCTTTGTTCTCCTCATCGTTGAAGTTAAACCCAATCAAACTTGTACCACATCAAGATTAAATCATTTGAAGATCTAGTTTCATCACCCCCGCGTAAGCAAGTGGTGCAAATTGATTCTCCACCAGATGTGTATTATGTTTTTTATCTTCTCTGTTGTGACATGTTCAAACTTTGTGAGCTCTGATTATTTGGTAGATTTATTACGGGAGTTTATAGTTAGATCAAGTTTCTATGTCCTGAGTATATTAGGAGATCTTATTTCATTAGGAATGTCTAAATTTGGTTAGTTTCAAGCCTATATTAAGGCCTGGTAATGTAGAGAAACACCTTGTACACAAATTCATTAATCAATTTGTTTTCACAGCTATTATTTACTAGTTTTGCAACTGCTTGTGTGAGTTTATTGATTCACTCAAGATATTGTTCGATTATTGCATCCAAAATTCTGTATCTCTCTGGTTTTAATTTCTTTATTTTGCCTTGTATCAGGTTCGTTTAACCAAATTATGATTTTTTTCGAAATTCGTGAATAAATGGATCAAAAGAGAACTTTCGTATGTGACGGGAGGAACTCCCTTGTTCTACAGAGTGAGTCGTCCAAATCGAAGAAAAAAGACCACGTTGTAGAAGAATATGACTATTGCATTACTGGAAGTGAGAATGAAAATACCAACGCTTGGCAACTTGGTAGCAGCTCTAGTGAAGCAGACGCCGAAGCCATTATAAACAATAGCAAAAAGAAGAAAAATAAGAGTGAAGGAACATCCCAGGAGGAAGATGACTTAGACAAAGTTCTGGCCGAGCACCGCAATGCTCCCATTATTGTTGGATAAGATAATTTTGTTGGTGTTTTAATGGAATTCTTATCCATGATTATTCCTTATAGTGGTGTTGAACTAGGGTAATTGTGAAACATCTTATGGATTAGTTGGAATGATTTTTGCCTAGTTTATTTTGGTTTGGTTTCATCATTGAAGTTGTGCTGGTGAAATGACAATACGTAGAAAAATGATGAAACCTAATTAGGTTTCATCTAGTTTTGGTGAAACCCTTTTTGGTTTCATCATTTTTTTCTGTTTGGTTTCAACATTTTTTTCTTATTTTGCCTTGTTTATTTTGGTTTGGTTTCATCATTGAAGCTGTGTTGGTGAAATGACAAATATGTGGAAAAATGATGAAACCTAATTAGGTTTCATCTAGTTTTGGTGAAACCAATTTTGGTTTTATCATTTTTTTCGGTTTGGTTTCGTCATTTTGTTCTGTTTGGTTTCATCATTTTGGTTTATGTTTGGTTTCATCATTTTTTTCTTATTTTGTTAAATATTGATCAATGAAATTCATTTTTTGTGGCGGTGGTGCAGTGGAGGTTGCGGCGGTGCGGTGGCGGTGGTGGTGGTGGTGTGGCGGCGGTGGTGGTGGTGCAGTGCAGTGGTGGCGGTGGTGGTGGGGTTGATTTTTATTTTTGTTGGGGTGATTTAAAATTAAATGTGGGGTTGTTTTTATTTTTGTTGGGGTGATTTAAACTAGAAGGCTAATATAGACAGTTTATGTTAAATGGGGTTTTTGTGAACAATTTGTTTTGTTGGGGTTTTTGTACATGGATAGTGACACCTTTGGGGTTATAACCCGCGCGCCGTTTTCTAATTAGGTTTTTTTGGTGGATTTGGATTTGCATTGTTCTTGTTAGGGTATCGACCCTAAACTCATCATAAGACCATGGGTAGAGCTCAACTCGAAAACCGGTTGACTAGATGAGGGAACCCATTGACTTATAAACTACCAATTAAGCCTCATCTAACCAATGTGGGACTAGGATCCCAACATCCCACCACGCTTCCAGACCCAACGTCCTCGTTGGCCCACTCTATCGACACTGACCCGAAGGTAGCCCTTTTTCTTATGGCGGCTTCACTCCCCTATCAGTATTCAATGCGGGTGACAACTACGTCCATACATAGGTGCCCCAGCACTTTAATCTAGCCTATAGGTCACCCCTTCCGTGGAGCGGGCATGGGTCGTGGTGGCTGGCTCTGATACCAAATATTAGGGTACCGACCCTAAACTCGTCATAAGCCCATGGGTAGAACTCAACTCGAAAACCGGTTGACTAGATGAGGGAACCCATTGACTTATAAACTACCAATTAAGCCCCATCTAACCAATGTGGGACTAGGATCCCAACAGTTCTGGATGAAAACGATCTACTTCGACCGATATGGAGATCGTTTCTAAAGAAATTAATTTCGGAATATTACTTCCCTTTTATGGAAGCATATGATATCTTTGATGATCAAGAAACAAAATGGTTTAAAACCATTATAAGGATTTCCAATCCTTCAGAGGGCTACAGAAGTGTAATAGGATTTTCATATCTCATTTTTTTAAGTTTCGATTGTAAATCTTGTATTGTCTGTATTGTCATGTTTATTGATGTAATTGATCAATGTAATCCTTCAAACCTCAATATGAATGAGGTATTCTAATAAATAAAATTTATGGGTTTCTTAAAGCCCCTGTTTCCATAAAAAAAAAGGAAACGATATTCATTTTATTTTGTATTTTTTTCGAGCACGTTTTACTTTAGGGCCTTTATTTTTGAAAGACTGGATGAATTGGACGGTTACGCCGCCGCGTAGAATGAAGTTTTCCACCGGCCGGAATGACATATATCAAATACTTGTCAGAGTCAAATACCAAAAGAAATATAAAAAGGAAGATCCCTTCACATTTTTATTATCACACTATCTCACATGTTCTGTGTCATTTTTGCGAATAAAAGTCAAACCGTAACCGATTTGAAGCTAATATTTTGAGGATATGTTCCTCTTACAAAGTTCTATATGCCTACAAAAAATGAGCACATTCCGAAATATAAAACCTCACAATCTACCGGTCTTAATTTCGACGGCCAGAAATCCGTTGATTTTTAACGGTTCATTTTCAAAGTAGTAGATGGTGGTGTTATACCTCTTGGAATACGCTCATTTTTGGTAGGAACATATATTTATGTGATAATAACATATCCCCAAAATATTATCTTCAAATCCATTACAGTATGGTTTTTATTCGCAAAAATGATGTCGAACGTGTGATAATAAAAGTGTGAGTGGATTTGAAAATAATTAAGAGTAAGAAAGAGAATGAAGTAGTTAGGAGTTTTTTTTTTTTTTTGGGGGGGGGGGATTAGGGTTTTTGAGAAATTTGTGATATGAGTGAGATGAGTGATTCTAATCCTGATTTTGAAGTGGGGAAGTCTTATAATTTTCCTCTTACAGATGAGTACTTGTATGATGATCTGCCAAATCATGATCAAATTGATTATATGCATGATCCTCACTTTTATTTTCCTCAAACTCAAGATGGATATGGAAGTGATGAACGTCTTGAGCCAAATGTAGAATCCAATGACCCATAAGAAGATAAGGGAGCTGCAAGTAATCAGGTAGATAACTTACGTGGTGAAGATTGTAATTTTTCCATGCAAATGACCGATTATTTTTCTTCACTTTTGCTACCTAGTATCGGCAAGGTCGATCATTATCGACCCTGATGACTGTAAGCACTGACATGGTTTTTATTAGCAAATACCACGACTTTTCATGAGCATTGTTTAGTCGGCAAGGTCGGAAACATAAACCCTGCCGACCATAAGTTTTTTTGCAGCATAGGAGATGGGTTGTGAAACATGTATAAGCTGGAATTGTTTTGGATACGTCGACCATGTCTACTATAATTTGGTCAGCACTGTGTTATTCTTCGACCGTGCCGGCTGTGCTTTAGTCGTTGTTGTTTTATATATCGACCCTGCCGACTATTGTAGTATATATCAACTAACTTGTGATGTTTTGTAGATTGTATTGGTACCGATGATGGATCAACCTCAAGCTCACAGTGTTAGGGGCCCTGATACTTCCGTACATTATGTTAATTGTTTGGAATGGAAGGAAAAATACGACGCGGTCAAGTGGGTTATTGAGTAAGAAAAAGAGAAGATGTGCATTCTATTGAAAAACACCGAACAAAAAGATTTGCGGTTTGAAATAGTATGCGAGTGTAGTGGGTCGTCGGACGCAAGTCACAACAGAAAGGATTATGTGTATGATAAGAAGATGACTAGGGTATATAAGACCAAGGCAAATAAGTGTGGATGCCCATTCAAGATTATTTTTTGGAGGAACAAAGAAACCGATAACATGTGGAGAATGAATATAGTTGATGTTGGTTGGCATAACCATAAAATCCGCTAAGTCTTGTTGGACACTCCCAAGTTTCCAAGTTGAAACCGCACGAGTTCTAACAAGTAAGAACAAGTTGGGGAATTAAACCAAGCGCTCCTTAGTAAGTTCAAGAGGGATGACCCGCATAACCTTTCTTCATTGTCTACAATTTATGCGGCCAAAGCAACTACCAAAAGAATTGAATGGGATGGAAGAAAGTTAATGGAATAATCACAATGGTTGGCCCACAAATACAACTACACGGTGAGACACCATGAGTCATCAGAGGGAGAGGGTGGATTTTATTTTTCTTGCGCATCCCGATATGATTCAATTGGCCCGGTACTTTTACCAAATTTTGTTCATGGATTGTACTTATAAGACGAATAGGTACAACATGCCTTTGTTGAACATTGCAGGGCAAACATCGGACAAGAAATTATTCACTGTGGCATGGTGTTTTATGGATCGTGATAAGGATGAGAGATATATTTGGGCATTGGAAACTTTGAAGCTTCTATACCACGAAGACGAGACTCACGGGGTTATAGTGACCGACAATGAGCAAGCAATAATGAACGATGTGAGGATATTTTTTCCAAAGGCACAAAATTTGTTTTGCACGTGGCACATAAATTGCAATCTTAGAAATAATTATAGGAGTCATATCCAAAAGGCAAAGAAAGGTACTAAACATGAGAAAGAGGAAGATGAGCATCTTAGTAAACTAACTAAAGAGGAGAGAGAGGAAGAGAAAAATAAAGAAGACGAAGAATGGAAATAAGGTGAGATCAAGTTTGGGTTATTCATGAAAGCGTGGGATAAGTTGGTTTAGTCGATGAGTGTGCCAAGATATGAGATAAGCTTGAAGGAGTTCGAGGATGATTGGGGCACTAATTACCCCAAAGTAGTGGAATATTACAAGAGACAATGGTTGACGCCACACAAAGAGAGGTTTGTGTATGCTTTTACTTACGACTATAAACATTTAAAACTTGAGTCCACAAGTATGGTAGAGCAAGATCATGGGATACTAAAATGTCTACTTTTTACGAGTCAAAATGGGATTGTGACGTGCAATATGCTATCCATGAGTACACTAATAATGATATCAACAAGATAAAAAAACAATTCGAAGAAAGTAGGTACAAGAAGTTAAAGGAGTTTAAGGAGGATGATTGGTTGCTTGTTGGTATACATTGCAACGTCTTGCATTGGGAAATACGTTTTATGATGAAATATCTCAAGTTGTATCAAAAGTATGATGACCCGAGCACTCCTTGTAAGTGTAGGATAATGAAGGTTATCGGACTTCCATGTCGTCATATGCTTGGTAAGTATAAAAATCCGATTCCGATTGAAGATATTGATCCTTATTGGAAGCAACTATCTTTCATCCCGGCTCCAAGAGAAGTTCCCGGTGAAAAGTTTGGCGACGTGGAACTTGGGAGAATAATCCTAGACAAGTACCCCACAATGAATAGGTTGGAAAAAAAACTATGAAGCACAAGTTGATGCCATTATTTACCCTTTTATGGAAAAACTTCTAGAAACCTCGAAACAAGATCCAACAGGTAGACCACCCACTACCAAGACAAGGGTGGAATAAAAGGAACAATTGAAAGAGTATTTGAGTACAAAATGCGATCCATCCGACCATAAATATACCGAGGAAGAATATAAAGAGGAGACGTCTAAAAAGAAAAGAGGTCGTTCGAGGAAAGAAACAACTACACCAATGGTTTCAAACTTGAATCCAAATGATACTCCACCTCTTGAGAGTCAAGCAAGTGTTGAAGTTTTTGTAAAGAAAAGGGGTCGGCCGAGGAAAGAAACAACTACACCAACCTTTCAACCTTGAATCCAAATGACATTCCACCTCTTGAGAGTCAAGCAAGTGTGGAAGTTGTTGTAAATAAAAGGGGTCGACAGAGGAAGGATACAACGATACCAATAGACAAACCCATGGAGCCAAAGATTACACCTATTGAGAGTCAAGAAAGTCAAGGAGATGTTGTGAAGAAAATAGGTCATCCGAGGAAGGTAGTAAAACCGGTATTGTAAGAGTATCGCGTACAATTCCCTCAAATTATTCGAGAGTTCGTTATTGGTACCGACGACGTCCCAAAGGATGAAAATTGTGGGTTTCACGTTGTATCCCAACAATTGAGACACTTAGGTGGAGCGGTTGAGGAGAATCTCACCCAATGTCAATACATAATAAAGAAGATGGATGCCCAGAGGAAAATGCACCGATCAAATGGGAGCATTGGATGAGAATGCCGGAGTGTGGCCATCTATTGGCGGATACGTGGTCATGCATAATATATTTTTTTAGTAAAGGACTATGTGTAGCATTTGCACCGAAACATGCAATTTGTGTGGAGCAGCTCTCAAGTATAGAAGAATTGTTATGGCTTTGGTGAATAACAATCATTTTATTGGTCTACAACTCAACAAGGAATGTCCATTACCTCCTCTTTGTAGGTTTAGTTTTTGGAAAAAGTCTATGAACAACAAGAGCAAGGAATGGTGAAACTTTATGAGGACAACATGCAACTTTGGAATGATTTAGATGAGTCTAAGGAATGTCTCATAGATTTGACTAAAGGAGGTCCAGTAGATTTGAATGAACTCCCTCCAATAGATTTGAGTGATGGGTGATTCTGATTAGGAAATAAGGAATATTTTTGTAATTGCATTCGTGTTTTGTGTAAAGTACTTTGGAGTACTACAAATGAAAGAAATGGATGTGGTTTTTTTGGTGTTTATTCCTTTCATCGGCATTATATTTATCACACGACCTTTCCGACCGTCCCAGGGTCGTCAGGTTATAAATTTTTCAGGTTGCCAACTAATTGTTAGTCAGCAGGGTTGATGAGGACAACCTTGCCGACCAAAAGGGACAAAACAAATTTTATTCCTGGATGTTCTTCACATTATAGTCGGCATTGTATAATATAAATACGTTGCCGATTGTACGTCCGTCGGAAAGCTTAAAAATCTATTAATTGACAACTGTTCAACCGTCGGCACGATTTAAATTTTGTATAATGCCAACTAGATTCGAATACAATGACTGTTAAAAACATAAAAACCTTAAAAACTTAATTAGAGCATACAAACCTTAAAAAATTAACCCTAACACATTTGGGACATATATAGTATCTTTTTCCGGTACATAATTTTTTAGGAGAGGTAATTAGGTTCATCTTACAGTCGCAACATGGATCTGTGCATGGTAGAAGGTTGATTTTAGCAACTTCATCTTTATACGGATCTAGGAGCTCATCTATCCAATAGAAAAACCCACAACAGGTGCATTTTGAAGCATACGACTTATATACATCTCCTATTGCATCTTTCATGAGAACTAAGAACCTCTTACAACCATCAATGTTGCATTTGCTTCCTTCAAAGGGACAGTCATTTGCAAAATGACCACTTAGTGTACAAAGACTACAAATATTTGGTTGTGTTGCACTTGAAACTTCCATTCTTTATGAAAGGTTGAAGATTAAGTTGAAAGTGTTTTTATAATAAGAACACACTTAATGTCTTGATTTTGAAAATTCTAGCTGTTGAGCATTCAATGGGTTGTACTTTATAACTAAAAAAGTAACTATTAACATTAACATGTTATAGTAAGTCGGCAAGGTCGAGCATTTCAAACCATGCCGACTACCTATCCCTGACAGCACTGTATCAGATAGCCTGGGATAGTCGGCAAGGTCGAGCGTTCAAACCCTGTCGACTTACTGCAACTCACAGCACTGTAGCAGAAATCCTGGGATAATCGGCAAGGTCGAGCATTCAAACCCTGCCGACTTATTGCAACTCTAATATTGTTTAAACCTGCATAAAAAAAGAATAAATTTCTAAAGCAAGTGAAACTGAAAATTAACATAAGTTTAAGAGCTATTGACAAGTCTAAAACCACATTCTAAGAGTTCAAAACATAATATTGGAAACATAATAACACAAACATAATAAGTTTAAGAGTTTCATGGATCCTTCTCATTGTTGTTATCTTCCTCCAAATCACTAGCTTTTTCACCATCACTAGCTTTTTAACCAGCATCAGCTTTTGCTTTTCCATTCACTGGACCTATGTAGTCACCAGCCTCATTGTAATAGGGGTTCACTCCAGAAAAGCCAGATGCCTTGAAAAAAGTTCTTGGATCAAGATCCTCTTATTCCTCCTCTGATGATGTGCATTCAACATAGTTGAGGGTACTGCTAGGACTGTTCATAAACCTTAGAAATTATTCAGGATCTTTCTTACCCATCAAAAGTAACTTTCATACAGGGAAATTCTCTTCAGTTTCATCACTAGGATATTCTAAAGAATGATAAATATTGTCAATCCATTCTAATAGCTCTGCTGCATTGTTAAGACAATGGATATTGTTAGAGCACTGCTCGGACAAACTCGCATGCGTTTCTATCTCTATCATGTTTGTCAATCTTAGTTATCAAAACTATATTGTCTTGATTTCTAGTCTATTATAGCTAAGGTCTCGGACTAGGATAGAAAGTGTAGTTGAGCTCAAGAACTCAATGACGATCATCATACAGGACGAAGGACTACTCAAGGAACCAGTGGATCTTCATCGACTAAAAGGTATGTGGAGACTTGAACTTATATATCACTCAAAAGTCTATTTACTCTATCTCCTATCTTCAGACAAAAGTTGTTTTATTATATAGACTAAGAATATGCACATGTGACATTTCGAGTTGAGTATATCTCGCTTATCTATTTCTCGAAATGGGTGTTGGTAAAGCTTTCGCTTTAGCCAAGTTCATATTTGCCTAGTGACGAAAGTCATGATATGTTTCAAAGTGATTGCTAAAGTCTTCGACCCAAAGTTAAGGACTTATACATATATGTGTTTCCACAAAAATGTTTGTATCCCACGATGGTTATATAGTCTAAACTCTCATTTCAATCATTGAAACATTCTCAGAGGGCGTTATATAGTTGTTATTCACAAAGTGAGACAGATTTGTTTGCTAAAGTCTTCGACTTTTCTGTGTGAGACAGATTTGTTTGCTAAAGTCTTTATCTTAAATTACTAAGACTTTGGGTCGATTAATGATTCAAATCATGGTTGTGGGTGAGATCATCTAATTTGGGAATCAAGTTATCGCATTATCCTTGCTTTGGGATCATAGGCGTAGGAGCATAAACGGTTGAGAGATACCTTGGATCTTTGTTAGCAAGCTGTGAGATTGGTTGGGGTTCAATCTAGAGTCGATCTCCATTAACCCTTGAGTTTTATCTCTAAACTCGGGTTAACGACGACTTCATTGTTAATTTAGAGTAGTTGCTATCTTGTATTTCTATCGTAGATTATTACAATTGGTTTAATTTCTACTCCGATAGGAAAGATAAAAGTAGTCACAAACATCTTCGTATGTTTAAATAATCTGACTAGGTCCGAGCGGGGGTTTTTCGATTGGTTCCTAGCATTTCATAGGTTTATTCGGCTTATCCTCATTAACAAAATTCTTCGACTGTCGTCAACTGTTTTATTTCTTTTCCACATTATATTTTTATATAATTTAAATAATACAGGTTGTGCGTTGTTCAATCGATTAGAATATACGACCTTATTGGTTGTTGATTTAAATCGATTGACACTTGGATATTGGTCTTTGGTACTATCCAAGTTATCTCTCTTTGATTGAACTCGCAAATCATATTTGCTTGAGTAAATCAAATCGAGAGATCGAGATAATAACTCCTTGAGTATTTTCTATTGATTGACTCTAGTTGATTCTCTAGAAAACAACTCGGAGTTGTCCATACAGATTGATAATCGAAATATTGGGTGAGGTTGTTAGACCCCCGCATTTTTAATTGGTATCAGAGCTGGAAAACACGTTAAAGACCTCATAAGTCTGTGTTTGTAGTGATCTGACTCTATGGACAGAGGTGCTATCTCAACTAACGTACCACCAGTATTCGATGGTTCAAACTACCCATGGTGGAAAATTGTTATGAGCACGTATCTTCAAGCTCGTGATTTTCAAATATGGGTACATGTTATTAATGGCTATGATCCTCCGGTAATACAGAAGACGATGTATTTACCCTCAAGGATGTTGATAGTTATGATCCAGAAGAAACTTTTGCTGCAAAGCAAAATTCTGAAAGGTTAGATGCTATCAGACATTCCATTACCTCAGATCTTCAGCACTATGTGTTTTCTTGCACTAAGTCTAATGATGCTTGGGATATCTTAGAAACTATTTTTGAATCCAACAAACATATTTCTAAGAAATGTACCATCGACGGAGGAAATAACCTCAATACTCTTTCTGAAAATTTATTATTCGGAAAGATAAGAATTCTTGATCATAATTCTGTTCAGAATGTTGCATTCAATGGCGTGTCAGACACAAGTGAGCACTCTATTTCATGGGGTGATGAATGTTGTACGGATGAAGTCTAGTTCAAAAGACTATTGATTACAGAAAAGATCTAAGAATTTATAAAGAGAAGCATTAGACGTGATAAACGTCCTCTGTCTGCTAATGATTATATGAAATAAAAAACTTTAAGTGTCAACGGGTTAAATACGTTTAATAGATGTGAAGAGCTCCCAGCTTTTACAACAGAGATATCTACATTCTCAAGTTCTGATTCAGAATATGAGACAGACACAGAGGTTTTCAATTTTTTGAATAAAGAGGTCCTTCAATTAAAAGATTCTTTGAAGAAACTATAATCATTAATCCAGGTGAAAAATCTTGAGATAGATTGTCTTAATGATAAATTCACCAGAACCATTGTTCTAAAGGAAAAAGAGATCAATACTCTTAAGGATGAGCTACAAAGATTGTCTGGTAGCTCTGACAAAATTTCAGCAATGTTATTTGGTCAGAAGTCCTTTGGAAACACTAGTGGTTTAGGATACAAAAGCAAGTGTGCAGACATTGACAATCTGGTTGCTTCTATTGATCAGGGAAAAATAAATACTGGCAGCCATGTTAAGCATAAGATACCTCAAAAAAACATAGAAGCCTTGGGTTGTTTGTTTTGTGGAAATACAAGGCATGTTCAAAGTACGTGTTGGAGATTCAAGAGGAACATTGAAAGAATTGCCAAACTACATAAGAACATGCAAACGATGAATCTGGATAATCTGCGCAGCCCTCCTAAAAATAATGCTTCCAAAATCAGAAGAGGTAGGAAACTTGCTTACACAAAAAACCTTGAAAAATCATTATGTGATAAACAAGGAGAGCGTTTGGCTCATAACGTCCCTATCTAACATCAAGGACGTTCGCATCCTCTACTTTAACTTGTGAAAGTGAGGCTCTGTATGTTTTTCTGTGTGACTCAAGTCATGTGTCTATTTTTGAAAAGAAAATATTCTCCTAACAATGTAGATAATGGTTCATTAATCTATAGAAGACTTATTCTTCTTGTTCATATGACTATTTAAATCTTGGTAGACTTCCTCCTTCCTTGAAAAGATACGGCATTATGGCACCTATAACCAGAAACATCACAAGCAATAATGCTTAGTCTAATCTTATTACTAATTTTATCACTAATCTTACTTAAATTAGTTAACCTAGTCATTAATATTAATTAATTATTGGGATAATGAGTTTTGGATTTACTATATCATGACCCGTTTTTTTTGACATTTTGTGAGTCCTCAAAATTAATTAGAATCTTCGAGCCCCTGTAATAGGTTTGTTATAAAAACCAAAGATCTCATTCTCCACATGAATTTGATTCAAGATTTTGGAATCTGAACAGTGTCTTATACTATTTAAAAAATGAATGAAAGTTTTTCGTTTCTTGCTCGATTGTACATGTCACAACTAACAAAGACACATGAAAGAGCATAATATGTGGTGTCACAAGCATTTCTTAATTATCCTTTTCAATGGTAATTACCCAAGAAGTTTTCTGTACACCGAGTATTGACTTCTAATTTCTGCACTACGAAACAAGATACATCCACAGTATTATTGTTTATACTAATACACCAGTGCGGTGTTTCTGTCTAGTATTGCTTCTTTTCATCTTCTTCTTCTTCAACTACAGTAATTCACCGTTAGACAACAATTTTTATCCCTTGGAACATTTTTTTTCATACTAAGTATTTTAAGATATGAGTCGTGGAATAGGTTTTCCGGTAACGTACCGGTGTCTCTTTTTTGCTTGTATCCTTGCTCTTGCTCATGTTCATACTCTCGCCGACCCTCCCTATAAAAATTGTTCAATATCTCCAGGCAATTTCACAGATACCAAGTTTGAAAATCAACGGAATGATCTTTTGAGTGTTCTATCATCAAATGCTTCAAAATCCAGGTTTTACAGGACTAAAGTTGGAGATAACGTCGGTGATCAATTGTATGGAAACTTCTTGTGTTTTGGTAATTTACCTTTGACGGAGTGCCAAGAGTGTGTTACATTAGCAGCTCGAAACATCAAAAAGCTATGTCCCATGAGCAAACAAGCCATAGGATGGGAAGAAACATGCCAACTACGATATTCGGACAAGCCGTATTTCGGTACCATGGACGACGATACAGCAAATATACCTTTATGGAACAATAGAAGTGTTCCAGATCCAGAATTATTTACAGATGCCGTGAAGAAATTGATGAGTAATCTTACTGAGACAGCTGCATATCATTCAGCAACAAATTTGTTATCAACTGGACACTCAAGTTTTGAAGATTTGCATGGTCTTGCTCAGTGCACTGCAGATTTATCACCAAGTAATTGTAACAGTTGCCTTCAGTTTGCATTAAATCAAATTCTAAGCTGTTGTAGTTCATTCAGAGGTGCAAGAGTTTACAGCAAAAGTTGTTACTTGAGGTATGAATTGTATGTCTTTCCTGGAATTGATAGCGATAACCCTCCTCCCTCGAAAAGTAAGTGTGTCAAGTCTTCATTGAAGTTTCATTTCAAATTTGAGTCATAACCATCCATTAAAGTGGAGTACGACTTAACATAAACTGCAGAGAGCCGGAGGAATGTTTTAGTTGCTGTATTTGTTGCGATTCCGGTTGTAGGCCTAATCGTTATCATGGCAATCTGTTTCTACTGTTCTGCATCGAGGAAAACAAAACATCAAGGTAAATACGGCACATTAACTTGAGAAAAAACCAATGAAAATGCTTTCAATGATGAGCAACTTATAGTTTCTTCTGAATAGCACTCTCCCGATGCACGACTTCTGCGGGAACTTCACGAGAAACGGAGTTCGTGTACAACACACTAGAGCAGGATCACATGAAACCTCGAGAATTTCCTTTAATCACTTTTCTTGATATACTTACGGCTACAAACAACTTTTCGGAATCAAATAAACTAGGACAGGGTGGGTTTGGCGCTGTTTATAAGGTAACAAAGTTACATGAATTTGGATAGCCGTGATTTAGTCGTCTTCGTACATCTATTAACACGAATTTGTATGGTAATTTGTCAGGGTAAACTACCAGATGGACAGGAAGTAGCAATTAAAAGGCTTTCAAGTGATTCTGAACAAGGCTCGGATGAATTCATGAATGAAATTTCACTAATAATGAAACTTCAACACAAAAATCTTGTCAGACTCCTCGGTTGCTGCATAGAGCATGAAGAATGGATTCTAGTCTATGAATACATGCAGAATGGTGGACTTGATGCTTTTCTTGGTTTGACACTTCTCCCTGGTCATTTCATTTGCTGCTAAAGCTTTTGTTTTGTGAGCATTTAGTTAAAGTACTGATAATAATGTCTATGAATTTTGCAAAAGCCCCAAGTCGGCGGATACACCTGGATTGGAGAAAACGAGTGAACATTATTATGGGAGTTGCAAAAGGACTACTTTATCTTCACCAAGATTCTAGACATAGAATCATTCATCGAGACCTCAAAGCTAGTAATGTTTTGTTAGACCATGATCTGAACCCAAAGATTTCAGACTTTGGCATGGCAAAGATCTTTCAAGGAAATCTCGGTGAAGCTAATACAGCTAGAATCGTCGGAACATAGTGAGTAGTACTACATCTTCTTTTCATTTTTCTAAACAAGTACTGTTTGAAATCGCGTAAGCTCCATTTCGTGTTTTCATTTCTAGCGGGTACATGGCGCCCGAGTACGCTATGGAGGGATTATATTCTATAAAAAGTGATGTTTACAGTTTTGGAGTTCTCTTGCTCGAAATTTTAACCGGAAGAAAGAATTCCGGCTTCCATCTCACAAGACTAGCTCCAAGTCTCATAGCATATGTTGGTTTTCTTCACCCTTTGTTTCACGCACACTAAATTATAGACGGGTGTTAAGTTTAAGCTGAAATCTTGTTTTTTTTACAGGTATGGCAGTTTTGGATTGAAGGCAGATGCTTGGAATTGTTGGATCAACTGTTAACTGAAGAGTCCTGCAACACAGATGAATTTTTGAGACACATTCAGATAGGATTGTTGTGCGTCCAAAAAGACCCAACCGTTAGACCAAACATGTCATCTGTTGTTGTGATGCTTGGCAGCGAATCGTCAGTCGTTCCGCAACCTCAACAGCCTTCAGTTTCTGTTGGGAGAATCGTCCTTCAACCTGAACAATCTTTGGATTACTCTCACAATGCGTTGACTATTTCCACTATTCAACCTCGCTGATTGAATTTTTTTTTTCTTTTTTCGATTCTTGAAGTTATAGAAATACATGTAATTGGTTTTAAATCCATGAAACTAGCTACTAGTCCTTGTAAGATCATAGAAATCAAAAAATGATGTGTTGAATCAAATTATAATGACAAATATACAATATGTGAATTACTCCAATCAAATCTCAAACATGTAGTCTTTCCGTCATACGAAAAATGATACTTTTTGAACACTCCCTTTCCTGGTGGGAATTAGATAATTGCCCCTTGTTTTGATGTGCCTTCACAACTGCCCCTAACACCTTTACAAATACCCCTCCGTAAATCCAAGAGGAATCCAAAAAAATAATAATACATTTTTATCCCTAGCGTATATTTTAGAGTGTGAAAGAAAAATCAAGACATTTTTCAGATCGAGAGAATAACCACCATCTGCATCATCGCCCTTTCCACTCTCGCACCACCTCCACCAATCTCACCGCCAGTTCAACACCACCTCATATACACCCAACAAATCAACCACCACCACCAGCACCATTTCCTCCTAAACAATCAATTTGGATCAATTTTGAACATCAAAACCTAAATCCAGTGATGAAAAATGAGAAATTGAATTCTAAAACCTAATCTCGAGCATCGTTTCGGAACAGACGATGAAAATCATCAATCAATAATTGAATTTGAAGATTCAGTCATCATGAACAAATAAAAGTGATTATTTCTTTCTCTTGGTTAAGTTTCTGTTGGTGATGGTGGTACTGTAATCGGTGGTGGTGGAGATTGAAATAGGTTAGAAATTTTTTGTTGTAACTGGTGTCAGAAACCGAAATATCACTTCTTAAATATCTTAAATGAAGAAGAAGAAGAACAAAGCAGAAGATCGGTATGTATCATCCTGTTCTTTTCTGGGTTTTGAATTTCATAAGTAGATTTGTAGATTTGTTTTTTATGCTAAGATTTTCAATCAAGTTTGTTCATGTAGCTCAAGTGTTTGATATGTTGTCTCTATGAATTGTGATGATTTTCCATGCTTCGTAATCTTCTGGTGCTTCTTTTGCTTAAATGATCTGTTTGCAAAACCACATAAATGACTTGAGTAGACTCTCATAATGATGCAATTTTCACCTATAAACTGTTTTTATCTGTAATGATGATTTTCGATGCTTCATTCGTTCATATCGTGTTGTTGCTTCCTTGGTTTTTTAGATGTTCTGTTACCAAAATCACTTGAGACCCATAGTGATGATGTGTAGTTGGTTAAGCTGGTGATGCGTTCGTTGATCACGTTGTTGTGTTCTGCGCTTCATGGTTACATCAGTACATCATTGCTTCTTGGCTGGTATGAGTTTAATCTGTACTAGAAAGTAAACATAAGACTGTTTGTTTTCAGTTGAATGGGAAATATTTTCTTTGGTTCTTCATCCAATAACACATGATGCGCAAGTTGTGCAATGAAAATGAAATATTTTCTAATTCATCCATATCGTACAAATATCCACCTTTACAAATACCAAGAGAAAGAAGCATTGAGATTCCCTGGACTCATCATGACATGACCCATGGGAGTGCATACTAAATGCTTAAATCATTTCATTTGCCACTAAACACTTCTTAATTCAATTTTATCTATCTAAACACATAATCGTGTAGAGCACTATACACAAGATGATAACAAAAAGTGATTCTCTTTGCGGTTTATTTATTATATTCAACCTAAAGAGACAACTTCAAAAGAAAAAGTGAAAAGGACCTTTAGCTTCTTCTTTTCAGGATTTTGCTCTACATTCAAAATATTCTAAAGCCATACTACCTTGTTTTTTAATTTTAAGTTGAATAGAGATTGGTGTTGAATAGAGATTATTTGAACAGAGATTGGTGTTGTTGGTGGTTGCAGTTGAGCAGGGAAGGCATAAATGGGTCGTAGAAAAGATGTATGGGATATCCCAAAGGTGCGTGACTTCATATCTCTATGATTTGTGTATCAAAAATAGAAATTGATCTTAGTGTAAGGAGTCAACAACAAATATTTATGTATTAACAATAGAAATTGACCTTAGTTTAGGGAGTCCACAACCAATGTTTGTGTATCAACAATAGAAAAATGGTATCAACAACCAATGTTTGTGTATCAACAATAGAAAAATGGTATCAACAACCAAGGTTTGTGTATCAACAATAGAAAAATGGTATCAACAACCAAGGTTTGTGTATCAACAATAGAAAAATGGTATCAACAACCAATGTTAGTGTATCAACAATGGAAAAATGGAATCAACAACCAGTGTTTGTGTATCAACAATAGAAATTGACCTTAGTTTAGGGAGTCAACAACCAAGGTTTGTGTATCAACAATAGAAAAATAGTATCAACAACCAAGGTTTGTGTATCAACAATAGAAAAATGGTATCAACAACCAATATTTGTGTATCAACAATAGAAATTGACCTTAGTGTTAGGAGTCAACAAAAAATGTTTGTGTATTAGCAATAGAAATTGACTTTAGTTTAGTGAGTCAACAACCAGTGTATTTGTATCAACAATAGAAAAATAGTATCAACAACCAATATTTGTGTATCAACAATAGAATAATGGTATCAACAACCAAGTTTTGTGTATCAACAATAGAATAATGGCCAAGGTTTGTGTATCAACAACAGAAAAATGGTATCAACAACCAAATTTTTTGGGTCAACAAATATTTTCAGTTGTTGACGCCTAATATTAATGGCGGCGGAGGTGGCGGTGGTGGTGGCGGCAACAACAGTGGTGGTGGTGGCGGAGTGGAGGCGGTGTTGGCGGCGGAAACAACAGTGGTGGTGGTGGTGGCGGAGTGGCGGCGGCGGAAACAACAGTTGTGGTAGTGGCGGCGGAGTGGCGGCGGCGGAATGGTGGAGGCGGCGGTGCTGTTGGTGGTGGTGAAATGAAATAATAGAAAAATCTATTTTTTAATTGTTATGATTTTTAAATGAAAAATAATATTTTAAGTGAAGGTATTAAGGTAATCTATATTTTAATGGATAAGGTATTTAAATGATAAGAGTATTTATATTATGTATATGGCTATTTGTGTTGGGCCTCTATAATAGTGCATTTAATAAATTTACCCCCCTTTCCTGAGTCCCAAATCTCTTTGGATAAAGTAATTAAAGCACCAGACAGCGACAAACACAAATTAAATAACAAGTCCTTTTTAAGGCGGGATCCGCTCACAGCCTTAGTCTCACAAAGTCTATCACAGACTGTGGAGACCGTTGATTTTTGTCGCTTTCAATGGCTGCGATGATATTATCAAATACACGGATTTTTAGAGTAACCGGAGACCCGATTGATATCTAATAAACTTTGACTGTTTTTATCTCTCTCATCTCATCGTAAATCCACAGATTATCTTCCTCTCGAATTCTTCTTCCATTTTCTGTAATAATAGAATTCACTAGATGAAGCTTTTATTTTGTTTACTACATGGAACAGTCTTGAAATCTCAAAATTTTATTAGGTGGGCCAAAATTTCTGTGGTTCATCTAAAATTTTCATTTCCAGGGGTTTTGATTTGGGGATCGAGTGCAAGATTTGCTTCCATATAAACTGTATATGAGAAATTAAAAGGTATTATCATGTTGGATCTGTGTATAGTATTATCTTTGCAGTTCTTTTTAACTTGTCATTGACTCATTATACCATTGTACAACATTCAGAATTCATTTCTGATTAAAAAAAAAAATCAGAATTCACAGATAGCATTTTTTTTTTTGGATTGTCTCTATTTGGATCGACTCATTCCCCTGTTTACTAAACCTAAGCTCAATTAAATTCAAAACCAAAGTAATACTCATAGAAAAGACCGATAAATCAAAATATTTGTAAGTTTAATAAATCAATCGAAGAACAAGAATAACGAAGTCTTAAAATAATGAATCAAATTGCTTATGTAAGACATCACATATAAAACCCATAATCCTAGTCCCAAATCAAAAAAAAAAAAAAAAATCAGAAAAAAGATCATGACCACTGGTATTTCAAAATTTATCTGAAGTAAAATAAGTGATATGATCGTTCGACTAGGTTTAAATATCTCCTGCTGCAGAGAAGTGAAAGGATAACCGAAAGTGATGTAAAAAGGGGAGAGATATCAAGACATTTCTCAAGTTTTAATCGGGTCGTGGGTAACTAAAAAAAACCCGCGTGTTTTTGTTTCTAATCTCAGCCGCTCCTAATCTCAGTATCCGTCGGCTATAGGAGTCTGTAAGAGCTCTGTCATATAAACTCTGTGAGCCAATCCCTCCTCTTTTAAGTAATTTCATTAGTTCCAGTCCATCATAATTTTATATTGATTTGACTATACTAAATTTCAACAATTCCAGTCCCCCATATTCCGAAATGTTAAACTTTTCGAAAACCATGCTTATGGTAGTATAATTGTAACCATAGAAAAAGGGTGTCATTGCCGGCTGCTGAGTGCTAAGTCAGTCAACTGTAATAGACAAATAAACTAAATTATTACTACAAGACAAGACTTTACCTCTAGACCAGGACGCATCTTGCAAGTGATAGCCCGGGACCAGGAGGATGATACCAATTGCTGTCTCCAACTCCAAGTAAATGATGTTAGACTTTAGACCAACTATATATAAGAAAATGAGTTTTTCGTTTTATAACAGTCAAACACAAGATATTAGCCAACTGATTATACTGTAGGATAAGGAGTTTTTCGTCAGTCAAACTAAGAACAAAGTATTAGACCAGTACAGTAGTACACTCGGTAATATGGGATTCCAGCCACATCTGATGCACATGGATTTTTTGTAAACTGACTCAGCTTTTATATTATTGTGGTGTTCAAATTTTGTCAAGCCAGGGTGTTTTTTCACGTTTGATTTGGTGATGCTCTTCGCTATTTTTTATTAGCAGAGGATTACAAAGATCCAAAACAGTCGAAATCTCCAACAGTTTACCCTCAAGTCTATTCTTCTTGGTTTTAAGCTAGACTATGTTCAGTGCACTTGGTGCCCTTCTGTCAACAAAGTTTTTCATTTTCCGATCAAAAAATAAATAAAAAATACAGTAGAGATTTTTCAAGCTAAACCATATTAGTGTAATATTTTTCAGGTCAAACATATTGACTCTCCAAAGTCCAAACTCATAAGCTGCTTCTTGGTTCGATTCCCTTACAAGTTACATCTCTTCTCTCGTGAAATCTATCTCCCCTTGCTGTTCACAGTTCTTGATCACAAATCAGTTGTGCAGAGATGTCTCGTGTTCATGATATATGCAAAACTAAGTTTAAGGATATCTTCATCATTCTGCTACTACTTCAGTTAATTAATGCTGCAACTACTCAAGCTGATGAACCTATCTATTCACCATTATGCAGCACTGGTGTAAATTACACCTCCAACAGTCTATTTGAAACCAATCTGAAGTTGCTCCTCAGTTCTCTACCTTCTAAGACTTCTGTTTCTGGCGGATTTTACAACACATCCATTGGCACTGCTGTCTACGGGCTCGCACTTTGTCGAGGTGATCTTACTCGAGAAGAGTGTCTGAATTGTGTTGACAACGCAAGTAAACGAATTATTGATGCATGCCCAAATAGTTTATCTGCAACAATATTTTATGAAGTTTGTCATGTAAGGTATTCAGATGTGAATTTCTTCTCCGAGATGGTATATGCCGCGAAATATCCAACACGGGGGAATATTAACAATAAAAGCAGTAGTAATTCAAATAATTGGAATAGTACTGAGCAAAATATAGTAGATTCTAAAATTTATTCTCTTGTTGTTGATAAATTAATATCGGAAATAGTATCCGAGGCGCCTGATTCTGGCAAGATGTTCTCTGCTAAGGAAGCTAATGTAGAAAGTACTAGCAGTAAGTTGTATGGTCTTGGACAGTGCACTAGAGATCTATCTAAAGATAAGTGTCATCAATGTCTAACACAAGCACAGGGAGATATCGCGACTAATGACGGTAATGAAGGAGGATTCGTTGTTGATAACAGCTGTAATTTGAGATACGAACTGTATCCATTTTATCGTGTTCATCCCCCTCCAGGTTTGTCATCTTCCATCCATCTAGCTAGCTAATTGGTTTTACAGTAGTCAGTAGAAGTAAACACACTGATAACATTGTCTTAACACGGCGGGTTAATTAGTGATTTGATGGGTGTTTAGCTTGATTTGATGTAATCAAAATACTAGTGCAGTTACATATATTTCTTCACAAACAAAACGTTTTCATTATGAAAATGTGGTTCTTTATCATTATCTAGTACAACACTTAACATTTATTTGTATGTCAGATACAGGGAAGAAAAGGAGAGCAATAACAATAACCGTGAGCCTATTGGCGGTACTTATAGTTGTTGTATTGGGCTCTTGGGCATACTGCCAGTGCCGATACAGTAAATCAAAGAGAGGTAATTGTACAAAGAATATGTATATGTATATGAATGTTTTATAAATTGCAAAAGAATGAAGGGAACTTTCTTCTGAAAATAAACCTACTAAGTACTAATTCACCATAGTAATGCGGGGAAGTTTTTCTTAAAGATCATGGAGCAAGCCAAATAATTATGTTACACAATAACTTTGGTGGTCCAAACCCCATAGAAATCTCGCCGTTGAGGAATGCACAAAATGATGAAGAAATTTCGCCGGATGATAATCAAGAATTACCTTTAATGGACTTCATAACTATTAAAGTAGCTACAGATAATTTTGCTGATTCAAATAAGCTCGGACAAGGTGGTTTCGGCGCCGTCTATAAGGTAGTCACAATCGATTATCAATGCTTTGCTTTTATTCAGTTTATATGATTAAGAATTTCACAAAAAATTTCAGGGTACCTTATCAGATGGAAGAGAAATAGCTGTTAAAAGACTTTCAAGAAAATCCTGGCAAGGCCTGGAGGAGTTTAAGAATGAGGTTATACTAATTGCTAGACTTCAACACAGAAACCTTGTCAAGCTCTTGGGTTATGGTATTTATGGAAAGGAAAAGCTCCTCATCTATGAGTTCATGCCAAACAAGAGCCTTGATCTCTTCATATTCGGTTTGTTTTCTATGCTTCACTTCTTAATTTCCCTTGGCTTATGTTAATTTATCAGTTTTATTGACTCATCTCTTGAATTATGTCACCTGAATGGCGAAATATCGTCTTATGAATATGCAACTCAATTTACTAGTGCCGAAATTTCTCCAGATGAAGCCAATCGTTCACAACTCACCTGGGAAACTCGCTTAAACATAATTCATGGGATCGCCCGGGGCATACTTTACCTTCATGAAGATTCGCGACTTAAGATCATCCATAGAGATCTTAAACCGAATAATGTATTGTTAGACCATGAGATGAATGCAAAAATTTCAGACTTTGGCATGGCTAGAATTTTTGGTGAAAAACAAAGTGAAGCTAGTACAAGAAGAGTAGTAGGAACTTGGTAAGTACTTGTGTTTTGCAGCTTTTGCTCTTGCATACCATTTTACCTCACTTAAAACAGGGTTAGGGACACCTAATAGGTGCATTATGGCCGATGAATTCTTGCATATATCACGTAGGCCTAAGCCAGCTGCATTTATGAGTAGATACTGCTTATAATAATTGTACTTGATTTTTCTGGTACAAAATCTTTTATGTTCAAACAGTGGCTATATGCCTCCTGAGTATGCAATGGAGGGGATTTTCTCTGTGAAGTCTGATGTTTTTAGCTTCGGGGTTGTCTTGCTTGAGATCTTAAGCGGGAAAAGGAGTAACGGATTCTACCTTACAGAACACGGGCAAACTTTGCTCAATTACGTATGTATACATTACCTAATGCGTTTAAGCCATCAAAGTTGTTTTTCCTCTTAGAATTGCAATTTTTAAGTTGATGGACTACAATCTGACATGCAGGCATGGAATTTGTGGAATGAAGATAAAGGTTTGGACTTCATAGATCTATTTTTGATAGAATCTGCATCAGATCCAGTAGAAGAGCTATTAAGGTGTCTACACATTGGATTGTTGTGTGTGCAAGAAGATGCAGCAGATAGGCCAACAATGTCGTATGTTCTTGTTATGCTAGGAAGTGACAAGTCAATAGACCTTCCACAACCTACACACCCTGCATTCTCGGTAGGGAGATTTGCAAGTGGCTTAGTGGGCCAATCTTCAAGTTCTAATAACTTGTATTCTGTAAATGATCTTACTGTTTCGAATTTCACAGCCAGATGACCACGATGCATATGGTTTAAAAAGAACCATGTTTTAGGGCATACGGAAAAATTTGAGGGGATACAAAATAGTTTTCCCATCTAGGGTGACATTATAAGAGGTGTCTAACGGGTAGTTCAATTACCTATATACCCTTGAATGGTTTAAATCTTTAAATTTCCTTATCCTTAATTTAAAAACCAAAAATCAAAATCAGTTTTAAACTTAAACATCTTCTCTTCTTCTCTAGCGGATTCCCTCTCGCGAAACCGTCGACAAAAAAATTTCATCCTGAAAATTAATCGTCGATTCATGAAAATTTGATTGTTGATCAAAACCAACTATATAATAAGTCGCACAAAGAAATCGACAGTCGGTAGTCACTCTAAATTTTCTTCTAGTCTGCCAATTGAAGAACAAGAATAAGTTGAAGGATTTGAAACATAAATTGAAGCAGAAATTCAACTGAATGAAGAACTAGCTCCTAAAATGAGGATTAAAATCTATTTTCTATAAATGCGTCTCTTATTTTATTGTTTTTGGTTGATTGGAAAGGATTATTTCATAAAAAAACTAAAGTTTTTTGTGGTTACAGAATGAAGTTCGGCTGATAAGTGAGATGAGTTATCAGCCGAACTATTCATTGTTCTTCGTTCTGAAAGTGCTTATGAATAGTTCGGCTGATAATTCATTTCCAAACGACAACCGAACTTTCTAGGTGGTTGTCAGGTTCCAGTTTCGGCTGACTCGATAAGATTACTTTCAAGCCAAACCTGACAATTGAAATTTACCCCAGGTGGTTGTCAGGTTCGGCTAACTAGATTAGATTACTTTCTAGCCGAACCTGACAAGTGAAATTTACCTCAAGTGGTTGTCAGGTTCGGCTAGCTCGATTAGATTACTTTTAAGCCGAACATCTCTTCATAAACACTTCGCAAACCTTGATTTGTAGGCTCCGGGTTCGGCTGATTCGTGTTGATGAGTTATCGGCCGAACTTCTCTTTGTAGACTCAAGTTTTGGATCTTGTTTTGGCCATAACTTCTTCGTCCGATGTCGGGATGACCTCATTCTTTTTGCATTGTTTTCATATTTTTATTCTATTGAGGATGACGACAAGATATCCTTGATTTGAATGAGTTAAATTTGGACCTTGGTATTCTCCATTAGTTTGATAGCCACTTCCACTTCTTTTGGTTGATTCATCCTATCAAATGTTGCACAATAGAAAACAAACATAATAAAATGTAATATGCAAGAATCTATCCAAAAAAAGTATTGAAATGATACTCCAAACATGTATATTATGCACCTATCAAAATTCAGAAACATGTTCAGCTGATTATGAAAACACACTCATTAATCGGACTTCTAACTTGTAAGTTGGCGCGAAATACACAAAGTAGAAGTTCGGCGGCTAACAAGTATTGTGTTTTGAATGAGCCGAACTATTCATCTTTCTATCATATCAGTTAGGTTCGGCTAGTAACTAATATCCGAACTGTTCATCACAAGTAGGTTCGGGTGATAATTATAAGCCCAACCCAACACTGGACAACCGAACTTCTCGTAAAAATTCATTTCTGAATAATTCAACCTACAAAATTGACATTAAACATCATCTAGAAGTGTATATATATGTACTATTAGCATAAAGTTCCTCATTAACGTATTCATTTTGGGGATTTGGATCATAAAAATCGCCATTTTGTGTTTGAGGTTGAGTATGAGATCGAGTTTGTGTAAAATCATTCTCGTAATCCAAATAATCAGCCATATGTGGACGATTATTGTAATTGATGTGTATTTTTTTTGAGCTTTAAGAGATGAAGATTGACCTTCTTCATTCATTTTCATAACTTGAATCACAATGATCTCAAGAAACTTTTTTTTTTTTTAACTTCTCCTTCTCCAAAAACAAGTTTTTATTCTTCTCTCAAAATTTCACAGAAACTTTTATTATTTGATATACATTAATATTAACTAGGGATTAACCCGTGCCGTAATGGCACGGGAAAGAATATGAATCTCAAATATATCCATCGATTCATACATATCATAATTGTTGGTAAAAAATCGATCCAATAGATACAAGTCTAAATGTTTTTGAGGTGTTGATTCATAAACATATCCTTAGCCTCAAATCTTTTAATATTATGTCTGTAAGTCATACAATCCTTTAGGACAAACATAGTTAATCGTTAACCAACTCCTCAATTTCCTATGGGCCTATGGGTAATAGAACACTACTTCATTCACTTCTTCAAAACAAAGTAGTGTCCTTACTTCGAAAAATTAATAAATAATCAAATTAAGGTCGTTCACCAAATTTGTAACAAAACTGAGAATGCAAAATTACTTCAAAACCAATCAGATTAATATTACAAAATCTGTTAGCTTCAGGAATAAGTTTTCTCCCTTTGATGATATAAATTATTCCAAAGTTACATAGATTTGTGTTTATTCATTTCCCAAAGTTTAATAACCTGTAATTCTTGATCCATTTCGTTTCCTATATACTTATCTTCTCTCCTTACCTATTACGGTGAACAATTTCTCAAGCATGCATAATCACATGATGTTAGAGCACTGCTCGGTCAAACTCGCATGCGTTGCTATCTCAAGCATGTTTGTCAATCTTAGTGATCAAAACTATATAGTCTTTATTTCTAGTCTACTATAGCTAAGGTCTCGGACTAGGATAGAAAGTGTAGTTGAGCTCAAGAACTCCATAGCGATCATCATACAAGACGAAGGACTACTCAAGGAACCAGTGGATCTTCATCGAATAAAAGGTATGTGGATACTTGAACTTGTCTATCACTTAAAAGTCTATCTACTCTATCTCCTATCTTGAGACAAAAGTCGTTTTACTATATAGACTAAGAATATACACATGTGAGATTTTGAGCTGAGTATAAAGTCATTTTACTATATAGACTAAGAATATACACATGTGACATTTCGAGCTGAGTATATGTCGCTTATTTATTTCTCTAAATGTGTATTGGTAAAGCTTTCGCTTTAGCCAAGTTCATCTTTTCCTAGTGACGAAATTCATGTTATGTTTAAATCACTTTGAAAATCGCTCTGACAAAAACTAGTACGTGAAAACAACTATATGACGTCCTCTGAGAATGTTTCAATGATTGAAATGAGAGTTTAGACTATATAACCATTGGGGGATATAAATATTGATGTGGCAACACATATATGTATAAGTCCTTAACACTTGAACCAAAGTTTGTGAACTTTGTTGATCAAGTTGAACCGGAACGTGAGCAGCAACTCAGTCCGCGAACCCAGTCCGTAAACTGGCGTAAGTTCTCGAACCCGAGAATATCTGCTGAAGTTGAAGCTCAGGTGCAGACCGCGAACTGACGGAAGTTCTCATCCCGAGAAATTCTGCTGGAGTTTATTAACTTCAACCAGTTGGCTTGAGTCCGCGAACTCAAGTGGTTAATTATGTCTGAAAACGTTGTTCATGAACTTATTCTTAAATTACTAAGGGATGCTTTTGCAAACCGTGGCTTTATAGTTCATGATTAATGATTCGAGTGAATCACATCGTTTTTGATTCAATTGTGTCTCTTGTAGTACTTGAGATCTCATAGCAATTGAACAACTCTCTAACTAGTTCATTTGAGTCATTTGGACTAGTTATGGTAAAGAAGAATATGGTTGATATGAAAGTTATCATTTGGATAAACATTTGGATGACTAATATTGAACCAACCATTGTACACGTTTGGGTACGGTTACACAAACCCAAAAACGTCAAGTACATGTGTGTATGACAAGCTAAGTTTTCGATATAACGGTTGAGAGATATTAGCTTGTATCTAATCAGGTTTTCATCTAACGGTGAATATTGAATGCTTTGTTACTAAGCTAAAATTGATTGCAAACCCTGATTTGAAAGACTATATAAGGGGAACTCTAGCCATTGGAAAAACTAATCCCCACGCACCTTTCTTGTGTGATACTAGTTTTCTCTAAGCTAGAGTCGATCTCCATTAACCCTTGAGTTTTCTCTCTAAATTCGGGTTAACAACTTAAAGACTTCATTGGGATTGTGAAGCCTGGACGATACTACTTATCTTGTAGTTATGTGATCTGATCTTGCTATTTCTATCGTACGAGTACAATTGTAATAATTGGCTTGAGATTTCTATCTCCGATAGGCAAGATAAAATTAGTCACAAACATCTTCGTTTCATTGTTTGTGATTCCTCAATAATCTTCTTCGCTGCGTCGATTAAGTTTATTGTGAGGTGATTGATGAAACTGAGCAGTTCTTCGGGAATATAAGTTTGGTTTTATCGATTGGTTCCTATTCACCTTGATTTATCAAAAGACGGAATAAAACTCATAGGTTTATTCGTGGGAGACGAATTTATTTATTACCTGTAGACATTTCTGTGTGAGACAGATTTGTTTGCTGAAGTCTTCGACTTTGGGTCGTAGCAACTCTTGGTTGTAGGTGAGATCAGCTAAGGGAATCAAGTGCGCAGTACCCTGCTGGGATCATAGGCGTAGGAGCATTACTTTACCTTGGATCAGTATGAGATTGGTTGGGGTTCAACTACAGTCCAGATCGAAGTTAATTTGGAGTAGGCTAGTGTATGTAGCGGCTTAATACAATGTATGTTTAATCCGGACTAGGTCCCGGGGTTTTTCTGCATTTGCGGTTTCCTCGTTAACAAAATTATGGTGTCTGTGTTATTTCTATTCTGCATTATATTTTGTTATATGATTGAAATAATACAGGTTGTGCGTTGTTCAATTGATTAGAATATCAGACCTTATTGGTTGTTGATGTAAATCAATTGACACTTGGATATTGGTCTTTGGTATCATCCAAGTTATCTCTCTTTGACTAGGCTCGCGAATCATTTTTGTTTGAGTAAATCAAATCGATAGATTGAGATAATAATTCCTTGAGTATTTTCTATTGATTGAGTCTTGTTGATTCTTTAGAAAACAACTCGGAGTTGTCCATACAGATTGCTAATCGAAATATTGGGTGAGGTTGTTAGACCCCCGCATTTTCAATTGGTATCAGAGCAGGCAAACACGTTCAAGACCTTACAAGTATGTGTTTGTAGCGATCTGACTCTATGGACAAGAGTAGTATCTCTGATAAACGCATCACCAGAAATAAGGAATCTGTCCTGTCAAAGTCTATTAAAGAAAAAGATTCTACAATCTCAAGTATAGACGAACACTGTGTTAAAATCAGACAAGCAGATATTGACATGCACCATTCCGATTGCCCTTCAAAAGAGTTTACTTCTCTGAATGAACGGGAAACAGCTAAAGAGAGTAAGTTGATTCTAAACCTTATTAGAATCCAAGCTGATAGATTTAATCGGTTAAAGAAACATGTCAATGGTCTTCTTGGTGTAATTAGAGACTGCAAAATCAAAGAAAATACTGAAGACTATTCTTCATTTATAACTCTTGAAGAAAGCCTCATAAAGGATGCTTTTGAAATAGAACGTCGCTTGAACAAACTCTCTATTCAAGGATGCTCTAGGCAGTCTAATACATCAATTGTTTCTGCTACAACAGAAAATACTCCAGAAGAAAAAATGGAGTCCCTTCCAAGCAAGGAAACTGTGCCAGTCTCATCTGATCATGGAAATTCCACATTACATGGAAGAAAGAAATCTCACTACGATAATGTTAAGACTAATCACGTTTGTGATCAGAAAGTGTGTCACTTGGTTAGTAAAAGGTTCTGCTAAACGAAAGGGAAACTCTAAGTTGAATAAAAAAAAAAAATTCAACTTCAACGCACCTTATACTTAATTCTCAAAGGTGTAACTGATATTCATATGTCGAAACCTATTGGTTTTCATATGAACCATGTGTATGCTACCAGGAATATCAGTTCAATGAGTTCCTCAAATATTATGAAGCAGAACAAAAGTCTTGACAAGAATCGTTTAAAGAAATACCAAGTTGTTTTCTCTGAGAATAAAGCTTCCCATGATTTGAATAAAATCCCAGAAGAAATAAGAAAAGTTGATGATGTGAGGAATAACCTAATAAAGATGATTCAAAGTTATAAAGAAATTGTCGACAGGGTGTCATCCTCCTCAAGTCAAGAATCTTCTGGTAAGAACTCAAGCTATGTCTCTTATTTTGATGACAGTAAGTTTTATGATAATTTCTCAAATCAAAAGGAATCCCTCTCACAATTCAGGAGGAAAAAGAGACTTTATCATAAACACAATTCCTTAGATGAGCTCAAAGCTCATACTTGTGCTAATTAATCACTAGGTTAGGAATTTGCTCATAAAAATCGTGATGAGCAAGTTGTGTAAAAGTCAGGTGTACTTTTGTAATGTGTGCTTTGCATAGTTGAGATCTTCTCTTATCGTTTATAGCTAAACTAGTGCCAACACACAGTATTGCTTAAAAAGTATTTGCAATGTTTTTTGTTGTATTTTCCTGTTTAATTGTCTTGTATTCTTTTCTTGGGGTGCACTGCGTTCGAATGTGTACACGGGTTACAGTTTCGAGTTTACAACTTGGAAACCCTAAAAGCCCTTCTTCTAAACAAAACCTTTAAATAACCGACCTAGTGAGTTACTATGTCACGTACACATACTCTAGATTTTTCCGGGTTATCAAGAATGTCCTCATCTTCATCTTCCAATGGTGGTTTTGCAAAGGGATTTCTTGTGAAAGGCTTTGGTGTTGAAGCAAAAGGAAGAAAGAAAAGAACTCTTGTGGAAGATGGAGCACCTAATGCCTTATGCTACTATGCTTACTCACATCAAGATGTTGAGAATGAGGATATGGTGTCTGCTGAAGTGGTTCATGACTTTCTGAAATACTTTGAGAAAGCGAAACTGCAACATGTTGATACAATGAAGGATCTTGATGTGGTTAGAACTGAGTTGGAAAAGGTTACTGCTGACCTTGGTCTCATGAAGACACATGTTAAAGAACTTCTCAACAAGGATATCTTCTTGGAAGAAGTAGTTGATGTGAATCACAAGCTCAAAGATGTTTAAACCCATGAAACTGTCAACCGTGAACTTTAGTTTATGATCGGGTTCTACTTTATGATTGAGCTTAGCATGTCTAGTAAATCTTCTATGTTTTCTGTTTTATTTAGAAGAATAACTAGTGTTTTGGAATAGCCATGATTATGATTACACATATCTATATCCATTGATTTCATCTTCTTGTTTTTAGATTTATTGGTTTAAATTCTAAAGTTGTTTGGAAGATGATGGTTGCAGTATTAATATTTATGGTTTTATATATTGCAATATTTTGATGGGATTTGTATGTTCGTCCGTGAACTTGATTATCCCATATTTTGTCAAAAGTAAAGTCGTTCACGTATTGGTATGCAAATATTAATAAAGGAATGAATGGACTTTTGGAAAAAACACAAAAGTTAAGCCTGTATTGTCAATTTTTGATGTAAGATAAGTTAAAATCTTTTGTGATTCAAGGATAAAGTCTATTATGTCACTTTGTGATGGAAAAATAGAATAGGTCCTTGCTTGCTATCCATGGTATAGAGCTTAATTGTTCCATATTATTATGTATTACCGTGAAGGCTCTTCATTGTGTATCTCATGTTGAGCACGATACAACTAAGTCGATTGTTATTGGCATGGTTGGTTGTTCCATGAGATGTTATTTGTTGAGCATTAAGAACTAAATTAATCAACTTGTGTGGTTATTTAGTTTGTATTCCATGAGTTCTCTCATGTTGAGTACATGTACGGTTAAGGTTGTAATTTTCTATGATAATCTTAGTCGGGGTTCCATAATCTCTTATGTTGAGCCCAAATGAACTAAATCAATCATCTTGTGTGATTATTTAGTTAGCACTCCATAGATTTTTCTCATGTCGAGTGTGGACAATTGAATTGATTACTTTGTGATTAGTTTAATTGTGTAATCCGGTTAGAATATTTATGAATTCTCTTGTGAATAATCTAATGGATGAATTAAGTCTCCATAAGTTTACTTGTGTTGAGCATATTTAGTCAAATTAATCATGGTTCGCTTTGGTTAATATGATTGAATATTTTGGATTCCAAATTCATACTTGTATGCAATTTGTTGAGTCTAAAGAAATCCTTCTTTTCTCTTGAAATTAAGGTCTCTCTTGTTGTTCCCTTGGGAATAACATCTTATGGGGAGAGTTCTTTTGAACTTGCGCTTAATTTCCAAATCTTTGTGGGGAGTGCGGCTGTGGAATTTTTAGGGGTTATCTTGTATCTTTATAAACTCCTTGATGAATAAATTTAGCCCCGGATTTATGATTGCATCTAAACAAGATGATAGAACATTTACCTTTGGTCATGAAATATCTCTTACGGAAATTTTATTAGGATCCCTTTCTTGTACCTTTGCCAATTTTATTGACAAAAATGGGGAGAATTAATTATAGTTCACACTACAAATACATATGGTTTTCGGATCATTATGTAAGGGGGAGTGGTTTCCATGTGATATGGAGTATTGACTAAGGGGGAGTAAAGTATCACCATAGTATTATTGTTGAAGTTGTGATGCAATTGGACTTTGACGCTGTGTAATAATACTATGACACTGTATAACAATGATTGAGAACCAATGCTTTTTTCATTTTTATAGCTACGGATTTTCAACAACGATGATACTAAACTTACAACCTTTGGGATCATTGGACTACTTGGAAGTGACGAAGATTTCGAGTATTGTTGAAGATTAGGCATGTGGAATAGGAGCTACAAAGTTTATTTATATAATTTTTGTATTCCATATGTATTAATAGTTTTGCCACTAAAATTGACAAAGGGGGAGATTGTTAGAGCACTGCTCGGTCAAACTCGCATGCGTTTCTATCTCAAGAATGTTTGTCAATCTTAGTGATCAAAACTATATAGTCTTGATTTCTAGTCTACTATAGCTAAGGTCTCGTACTAGGACAGAAAGTGTAGTTGAGCTAAAGAAATCCATGGCGATCATCATACAAGACGAAGGACTACTCAAGGAACCAGTGGATCTTCATCTACTAAAAGGTATGTGGAGACTTGAACTTATCTATCACTCAAAATTCTATCCACTCTATCTCTTATCTTGAGACAAAAGTCGTTTTACTATATAGACTAAGAATATACACATGTGACATTTCGAGCTGAGTATTTCTCGCTTATTTATTTCTCAAAATGTGTGTTGGTAAAGCTTTCGCTTTAGCCAAGTCCATCTTTTCTTAGTGACGAAAGTCATGTTATGTTTCAATCACTTTGAAAATCCCTCTGACGAAAACTAGTTCGTGAAAACAATTATATGACGTCCTCTGAGAATGTTTCAATGATTGAAATGAGAGTTTAGACTATATAACCATTGGGGGATATAAACATTGTTGTGGAAACACATATATGTATAAGTCCTTAACACTTGAACCGAAGTTTGTGAACTTTGTTGATCAAGTGGAACCGGAACATAAGCAGTAACTCAGTCCGCGAACTGGCGTAAGTTCTCGAACTTGAGAATATCTGCTGAAGTTGAATCTCAGGTGCAGTCCGCGAACTGAAGGAAGTTCTCATCCTGAGAAATTCTGCTGGAGTTTATTAACTTCAACCTGTTAGCTTGAGTCCGCGAACTCAAGAGGTTATGTCTGAAAACGTTGTTCATGAACTTATTCTTAAATTACTAAGGGATGCTTTTAAAAATTGTGGATTTATTGTTCATGATTAATGATTCGAGTGAATCACATCGTTTTTGATTCAATTGTGTCTCTTGTAGTACTTGATATCTCATAGCAATTGAACAACTCTCTAACTAGTTCATTTGAGTCATTTGGACTAGTTATGGTAAAGAAGAATATGGTTTATATGAAAGTTATCATTTGGATAACCATTTGGTTGACTAATATTGAACCAACCATTGTACACGTTTGGGTACGGTTACACAAACCCAAAAATGTCAAGTACATGTGTGTATGACAAGTTAAGTTTTAGATCTAACGGTTGAGAGATATTAGCTTGTATCTAATCAGGTTTTCATCTAACGGTGAATATTGAATGCTTTGTTACTAAGCTAACATTGATTGCAAACCATGATTTGAAAGACTATACATATAAGGGGAACTCTATCCATTGGAAAAACTAATCCCCACACACCTTTCTTGTGTGATACTAGTTTCTCTAATCTAGATTTGATCTCCATTAACCCTTGAGTTTTCTCTCTAAATTTGGGATAACGACTTAAAGACTTCATTGGGATTGTGAAGCAAGGCCGATACTACTTATCTTGTAGTTGTGTGATCTGATCTTGCTATTTCTATCGTACGATTACAATTGTAATAATTGGCTTGAGATTTCTATTTCCGATAGGAAAGATAAAATTAGTCACAAACATCTTCGTCTCATTGTTTGTGATTCCTCAATAATCTTCTTCGCTGCATCGATTAAGTTTATTGTGAGATGATTGATGAAACTGAGCTGTTCTTCAGAAATATAAGTCTGGTTTTATCGATTGGTTCCTGTTCACCTTGATTTATCAAAAAACGGAACAAAACTCATAGGTTTATTCGTGGGAGACGAATTTATCTATTACCTGTAGACATTTCTGTGTGAGACAGATTTGTTTGCTAAAGTCTTCGACTTTGGGTCGTAGCAAATCTTGGTTGTGGGTGAGATCAGCTAAGGGAATCAAGTGTGCAGTATCCTGTTGGGATCATAGGTATAGGAGCATAATTGTACCTTGGATCAGTGTGAGATTGATTGGGGTTCAACTACAGTCCAGACCGAAGTTAATTTGGAGTAGGCTAGTGTCTGTAGCGGCTTAATACAATGTATGTTTAATCTGGACTAGGACCCGAGGTTTTCCTGCATTTGCGGTTTCCTCGTTAACAAAATTCTTGTGTCTGTGTTATTTCTATTCGCATTATATTTTTTTATATAATTAAAATAATACAGGTTATGCGTTGTTCAAATGATTAGAATATCCGACCTTATTGGTTGTTGATTTAAATCAATTGACACTTGGATATTAGTTTTTGGTACATCCAAGTTATCTCTCTTTGATTAGGCTCGCGAATCATATTTTCTTGAGTAAATCAAATCGAGAGATTGAGATAATAACTCCTTGAGTATTTTCTAATTGATTGAGTCTTGTTGATTCTCTAGAAAACAACTCGAAGTTGTCCATACAGATTGCTAATCGAAATATTGGGTGAGGTTGTTAGACCCCCGCATTTTCACATGAAGTCGAGGAGAAATGGCAGAAAATCATGACACAATGGAGAAATAGATATGAGAAACTAAATCAATTACAATTGATTCGCGTGTAGCCTTGTATAGGGTCAATTTTTTTTTATAGGTTTCATCTACTTTCTTTCCCCGACCCGAAAAATCTTAAAACCACATTTGTTAATTTATCTTCTCCCTAGAATAATCTGGCCTTTAATATTTATTTTTATTCTAAAAAAATAAAGAAATGAAAGGAAAATAAAATATAAATTAATATCAAATAATTTTATTAACCAAGGGTAACAAAATATTTATTTTTTCTTACCTTAGGACACCTTCTCATCCCACTACTACTTCTTTCATCACCACCACAATTATCGTCATTATTCAACCATTCTCACCAAGACCCATCACCATTATCCCCACGGCTGATCCACCATCCCCGTCCACCATCACAACCACCATTAATGCCTACTGATTTAATATAAAATAAATTCATAATGTATTGTATTGTATTAATGAAAATATACTTATTTGATTAATTAAAAATATATTTTATTATGAAATATATATATCAACAAAATATTTATTATTGAAAATTAATTAAGCTAATCATTTTACAGCCGTAGATTTAGCTTAGTTTTCCCAAGAATGAATCCAGAGTGTCCTTTATCTTGCCCCCCCCACCACATCACAACAACTATTAATTTCTACTGATTTAATATAAAATAAACTTATTATGTACTGTATTAATGAAAATATATTTATTTGATTAATTGAAGAAACATTTATTATGAAATATTAATAGAATATTTATTATTGAAAGTTAATAAAAATGATCATTTAACAGTCATAGATTTAACTTTCCCAAGAATGAATCCAGAGCATCCTTTATGTTGCCTAGGTTTTCTAAATGCTGTTTTATAAGCTGGTTTATAATTTCTCATATGTCGTAACGACACGAATTCCATAATAAGTAAAAGAAAAATTATGTCAGTTTTGACTCTTGTGGTGGTGATGAAGCTAAAGAAAACCTAATATTTGGAAGGCTACGTGTGAATTAATTAGGTCCAATAAGTCTCTTTGGAAGATAAGTGGATATGGTCCCCTCCAGAATCGTCAGCCTCTTTGGCAACAGTTTGCCGTAACCATTGCATGATTCTTAATCGCAATATGTATATTTTTTGGAGAGAATTATTTTTTTCAAAATCGACTAATATGTAATTGGGGAGGCAAGATCGAAGTTCCCTTATTATCATGCATCTTTCAATGATTGGATACATCTTCTTTGTTACTGAGTTGATTTGTAAGACCATATACTTACCTTGCAAAGTAGCGTATACAATCCGATAATCTCTCACACCTGATAATATGTGCCTATCGTCGCCTCTAGAATCTTCAACCCCTTTGGTATGCGTATGAGATAACAATCTTCTGTCTTTTCAATGTGGAGCAGTCTGGTGACCAATTGGTATGGTTTCACTTCTTTTAATTTATATACTACCTCTGGTATTTCTGTATACTCAAAATAACAAATTATAAATAACATGATCTATCAACGTTCGTGATGGTCATCGTAATGGCATTGTTTGATTTTTCATTCTTTTTCGCATATCAATCCAGAGAATATCTATCAATAATAGGAGTAGAAAACGGAGGCATTATAACATATTCAAGAAAACCGAACAATTGTAGAGTAAAACACAAAAGTAAGGGTGCATTATCCGAAACCACAACATTTGCTGGCGTCTTTGATTATTTTATTTTTTTGACAAAAGAACAATCTTATTGATTTATTTTTTGTCAGAAGTGAAATCACCTGCTAAGGAAGTTCAAATACGTTAGTTGGTGATGCCAGTGTCAGAAAATTTCCTTCAAAACCACTAGAACAAAATTAAAATTCCAACTTTGGGATTCAGATCAAGATTGGGAACATAAATTATATTATCATATCAGCATGGTTACACATGGGATAAATCAGATCCACCAATGCCACTATGGATGATGACCAAAATGACTAATACTGAATTGCAAAAAAACGAAGAGGAAATTACATGTCAACAAAATGCAGTAAGATAAACACACCAGAATAAAATGCAGAAAAGGAAACACACAAAAAAAAAATACAGAATACAAAGAAACATGTTATTCCCATGTATTGCTTTATTTGGTTCAAGGCTTCATAACACTTAATCTTCAGCAATGGTAGATGCCGAGAAATCTTCGGGCATCTTCTGAAGGCAGTGTTTCTTGCGAGGTGGATCATCATCGGCCACAGTCTCATCTTCAACGTGGATGATTCCGGTATTCTGGGATGGTTGGAGTTGGTGCTGCAGGGAGCGAATGAAACTTTTCTACAGTGAAGCTTGGGGTATCCAGATATCTAGGATAGAGGATTTTGGTTACCTGTACAAAACAATTAAGCACCCACGGTGACTCATCCATCTCAATAAAAGCTAACGCACACGTGCGGAAAATGGTTGTGGTCTGGATAACCATGGTCATTGATTTATCTTTCCCCATGACAAAACTGGACCACCACCAACACATGCGAAGTTAGTCAAATTATGGTTTTCAGTATTGAAATAAAATATAATAGATTTCAATATAAAAGAGAATATAACAACAACAACAAAAAATAGAAAAAATTAATTAAATACTTAAGTTTGTTCAATCTAAGCTTTATACATGACGTTTGTGATTAAAAAAATTTAAAAGCACGCCCAGTTGCAGGGGGTGGAAACAGTGGTATCAGATGATTTTGTTGTGGTGCCGTGTGACAACCCGGATTTTCGGACTTCTGGCGGACACAGATTTGACCGTGTGGGTCGGGTCTGATCCAGCTAGCAAGTCCGAATTTCTGGATCGCCACTCGTGTAGGACCAGATTTTTCGTTTTAAAAGATTTTAATAAACAAAATCAATAATTCAAGCTCAATTAAATTTACTAAATGAAATGTAAGTTTAATTTAGTAAATTTAAAATTACTAAAAAAGTTTGCCTTTTTTTTTTTTTTTTTTTACAGTAGGCACTCAAGCTCAATCTTATAGTATGCACTCAAGCTCAATCTTGAGTGCCTACTGTACCTCTTAATAAGATTTTCCCTTTCTTATGTCAAAAATAAAATAAAATGCTTCGATTAAATGTAAAACGCGATACCCAAATCCCCATGATATATGATAATTTCTTGTCAGGTAGTCTTTCTTCGTTCTATGTGGAAAGGGAGGAAAAGGGGTGAGCAACCACAACCCAGTAGGAAGTTTCCAAAAATAATAGAGTTCATCGAAAAACAAACAAATGTAACAGATACAATAATTAAAACCATGCACGAAAATTCACAACACTACTTACGCCATTCTCAACTACAAAGACTTAACATTTTCTTACTCAAAATCTTCAATCTTAAATTCTAGATTCTAATCTAAAATTGTGTATTAATGGAAATATAAATTTATTAATTCAATTAAGGGAAAATTTATAACGAAAAAAAATTAATAGATCATTTATTATGAACCATTAATGAAAAAACATTATTATGAGGAATTAATAAACTATTTATTATCAACAATTAGTGAGAAACACTAATTAGTTAGGCATTTATTATATTAACCATTTATTATATTAAATTTTTCTTAATGAGTTATTAAATGATAGTTTTGTGGGAGAAACTACAGCCATAGATTTATGTATTGGGAGAGTAAATCTCAACCACCACTTACGTAGGCTAACTTAGCCAAACTGTGTTTTAAACTCTTGACCATTAACATTAATCACTAATGAGTATTATTAACAACTAATCATTAGTATTAACCATTAATACTAAAAGGATAGTTTTGCCATTATAAAAAATATTTGGTTAAAGGGCTTTCAGAATTACTATCTAATGACCCGTTTTTGTAAAATGCCCTAAAAGATTTCTGTATGCCCTAAAACAGGGTTCTTCAAAAATGCTTCTGATATAACCTGTATAGTACAAAGGCATAGTATTGTTTTTCCTTTTTTCTTAAAGTAAGCAAAGGTCCCTAGAGCGTGGGTAATATTCTGCCTCAAACAATTACTCCCTCCGTCCCACTATTAAGTGATCTAGTTTAAGTTTGCACAATTTTTAAGGCAAGCAAGGAAAATAGTAATTTTAAGCATTTTTTACAATTATACCCCTTATGGATAGTAATTAGTGAAATATAGAAATGATTTATCTCTCAAACTACTCCACGGATGTTCGCAAACTTCATACCATTGAAAAACATTTTAAAACACCTACGTAACGAATATTAACAAGCCTATCAAATTATACATATTTTTTTATAATTAACTAAAAGGATAATTTTAGAAATATCTCCTTATTTGGTGATATAGGTTACTTATTAGTGGGACAAAATCTAAAATCAAATAGGTCATTTAATAGTGGGACGGAGGGAGTACTAAAATCATAGCTCCGCTCCTGCCATCTAACTAAAGAAAATCAATGTAAAGCGTTTAATTCAACTTTGCATTGCAAGAGGACACACCGAGACAAATACATATGGATATACAAATCAACATAACTCTAACAATGATGAACTGTGATGCTAAATCGGGAATTGGGCTGACTTTGTGTGACTATACAGAAAACACCAGAGAAGCAAGGGGGATGTACTCCACAACAACAACAACAACATAGCAACTAGAGAAAGAAGGGGCTGAAGCAGCTTTCAAATGGGCCACAGAGTGGAGTGGGCATACGATTACCTTCAGAAGTAACTCGGAACCTACTCTTTTGTTGCTTATAGGAAAGTATGCAAAGGCAAGACAACAAAGATATAAGATCAGTGGGGAATTTGGCAACAACACTAAATTCGACATAAATTTCTTAGTTAACTCTTTTGCACTAGTTAGGAGATCAACTTTAATTGAGGCAGCTAATATATCAGCCTTTTGTAACAAATTCACAATTAATCATGCTTGTGGACTGGTTATGCCTTATGGGGAATTTTAAATTTTTTGGATATACAAAATTGGAACAAAAGTGTAATGGTTCACAGAACCTTAAACTATGGATATGATAGAACTTTATATAATGTAATAAATACGAGGGAACCTCTTTTTCTATAAAAAAAAACCTTTGCATTGCAAGTGTAAAAGTCGCAAAATCGATTGGTTTATATGGCATATTGCATACTGGATCAATAAATAATCCTGGCATTAATTTGTCTCACACCATTTCCAAAGGAGCCAAATAAAATTACAATACGACTTATATTGATCCCTATCCAGTGCATAGATGGAGTCATGGAGAGACAATCACGTCTTTAGAACTGAATGAGGTTCCATTCATGCACCTCATTTCTCGAGCTATTTTGTATTCTAGCTTTTTGGTATCTTGGGCACGGTCATATAAAAAGATTGTAGTTAGACTGACGAAGTGAAATTCCACCATTTTAGTATCTTGGGCACGGTCATATTGCATATACGAGTATTATATAGCTAGAGGATCAATTAGACTGCGTACACAATTGCCAAAAGATAATCACATATTCCAAGATTTCTAATTCCAAAATATCTCTAGTTCTCTGCGTTCATCTTGTTTCACTACCTTCCCTGTCTAGAGGACCGCAAACCAAACCCATGACAAAACATAAAAGGGCCAGAAGCTTCCTTTGTATCGCGTCACCAACTGTTGAATTAAATGCGTGTATATATTCCATTTTGGCACATTTCTTACCTATCCCAGTCCTAGGAGTTTACACAAATGTCATCTACGCTGTCGGAGTTGGGATAACGGGAAAAAATAGTTTTTTAATGGACTGGTAGATTCGAACAGGGCCGTCTCCGACGTTCAGACTACCCTGGGCGAAAAGAGCTTGATTGTCTTTTAATGCGAATACATTTTATTGACGTTCAGACTACCCTGGGCGAAAAGAGTTTGATTGTCTTTTGATGCGAATACATTTCATGTGCATATAGGTTTATACTTTCTGTTACTCCATCCGTGCAAGTAATACGTGGAATTTAGGATTTGGCTTGTCGGAATTACAATTCCGACATGGCTTTAGATATAATGCTTCTCCGCCTCTACATGGAGATATCTATTAGTTATCTAATTCCCTGCACAATTCTCTCTAACAATTATTGATAATTCCTAAGTAATCAGTCACATACCAGCCAAGATTCAAAGAAAATGTCAGTAAAAATGTCAAATGATCAAAAATCTTTTCTTCTTCCTTTTTTATTAAGAAAAAAAATAAATCGGAAACGCGTAGGGACTAAATAGTCAAAATAGTCAACTAGACAAACACATAAGAAACAAAAAAATCAAAACAAAATAGTTAGATTAATAGATTTGAGAACATAAACCACTTATTACTTCGTGCGGACAGAAATCTCTTAATTGTGCGACCAAATAATTATACTTACCATATTAATAATCTCAGCAGTACTCGTAGAAATTATAAAAGCTTGGCTGATACACCAATTGATTCTCCGCGGAGAGAAATCTTAGCGGTCTTGTATCATCTTAGGATGAGTTAACTAAGATGATACATGACTTTTTTGAAACTAGACACATTCTATAAGAAATCAATTTCTCTTTTATAACTCTCATTCTGAAAATTGATTCTCCGAACACCGAAGGATTTTAGACCTATTTCGTTGTGTAATACCATCCACAAAATCATAAACTTCTAGCTAATAGCATCAAAACTCACCTGGACAAATTGATTCCCCTTATCAATCTGCTTTGGTACCTGGTTGGCAAATCTCCGACAATATAGATTATACACACATTGAGAACTGAAAGAAACATAAGAAAAAGAAAGGGCACAAGGTCTAAAAATAAATATGTCTAAGGTTTTTGATCGGGTAGAATGGTATTTTTTGGTCAAAGTCATGGAGAAAATGGGTTTTTATAAAAACTGGATCGAGTTAGTCGTTCAATGCATAAGAACCACCTTCATCGCGGTTCTTATCAATGGGTCTCAAATGGGTTTCTTTAAACCTACTAGGGGATTAAGGCAAGGAGACCCTCTTTCACCGTACTTATTCATCATATGTGTGGAAGCCCTCTCGAGAGTCCTCATGGAGGGAGAAAATAAAAAAATGATAAGTGGGATCTTTTTAGCAAATCGGTACCAAATGGTGACATTAGGGAAATTTTGCAAATCCTCAAGTGCATAGGATTAGACTAGATGATAAAAAAAAAATCTAGCGGTCCCGCTATTCGCCCACAAGTCCAAAATCAAGTTTTTCAAACCTCTAGTTGAAAAACTCCGAGGTAAACTAAAAGATTGGAGGAACCTACCAAATGTCTTGCTGATGTAGTTTTAGATAGTGGTAAGTAGAGTTGTCGTTCACTCGGACTTGTTGAAATCGATTTTAGGATTTAATAAACTAAAATAAAAGAAAAATATTGTCACAAGCTGAAGAGAGGTGCTGGGATTAGGATTCCGCCAAACTCATAACAAAAGGTTCAAATATTAATGCTTTTAACAATTATCGCTCAACAAATAAAACAACATGGACTCTTATTTTTGCCAAGGTAGATTCTCAAAATATTAGTTATAAATCGTAAGCATGGGACATTAAACATCTAAGCAAGCATGACCCATCTAATAAAATGATAACTAATTAATTCAAATCATAATTCTATTTTAATTAGTGCAGAAATCAAATAAATAATTAAAGAAATTATAAAAGAAATTACCAATCAAGCATGAGTGAATAGTTTCCTCAGTTGCCTAAGTCACTGGGTATTTTAGCCGCTCATCATGTTGAAAACCCTCTCAAAGAATTTATTTATGCTCAAAAACGGTTTATAAATGATGAATAAGGGAGAAATAATGAAAAACCGGGTTTGTAACAATTATATTTGTTACAAACCGAACTGTTACAAAGAACGATAAATAGTAATTGTCGTTGACACTGTAGCAAAAACGACTGTCGCCTGTGCGTCTTATGTTCTTCACATCAACAGAAATGGAAGTTATCTGCAACTTGATTCTCTCGCTCTGTAATGTTCTTAACTCACCCTAATCACTTCGTAACCTCTCCTATGACATCGAACACCCTTTATATACTCAATAGGAGCAAGAATATCCCCTCATCAATCAAAAAAATCTTCCCATTACTCGGCAGTCAATGAAAATATTTTCGGGATATATTCTTTCCATTCTTCCCTTCTCACGTGTTAAGTTTCTTCCAGCACACTCTAAACATGCTCCTACACGTTCCATACGCGACATAAAAAAGAGTAATATTCACTGCAACCACACGAAATCCCGTGAAATACCTCTCCCATTGACGTGCTGCCCTGTTTTCTTCTCTCAGATTTTCTAGCAAATTTTAACCAAAACAATCAACCATACCACGCCTGTTATGCTCAGTCAAGCCATCCCAATGAATATCAGCCATTGAATCTCCTTCTAGCACGCCCAAAAGTCCAACCCTAATCTGTTCTTTTAGTTGCAACAGTTTCCCGCAAAAACTGAATTTTGAATGGAGAAGATGGTTTGCCTCGATCCAAAACAGGGGCGTCTTTATTAGCTGGGGGTGCCTGGAGTGCCCTTATCCAAAATGAGGGTGCCTTTATCACTTTTCCCCGGGGGTCCAAAAAGCACTTTTAAGCAACTTTTTCCACACAAGTGTATTTCTCCAAAAACACCTACACAAATATAAAAACACCATAAAAAGTACAAAATCAAGCACTAACAATAGAGACACTGAGGACAATTCAGATACAAAAATGTGTCTATCACTTGCTTCGTGATTCCTAAAATTGTAACCAAGAAATTAGATGTTCTCAACAGATCATTTTGGTGAGGTCATGCTAAGGACAAAAATCGTGGTTGGTGACCTATGGCATGAGATGGTATTTGTAAGCCCACTATCAATTGTGGGTTTGGTTTCAAGAAGTATGAAAAATTCAATCATGTTATGTTATCCAAGCTAGCATGGAGAATAATGATACAAAATCCGAAAGCTTTATGGTCAAAAATCCTAGAAACTAAATACTTCATAAACGTTTCCCCTTTAAACATCACACAACCAAAAGGTAATTGTTCCTGGTTTTGGAAAGGACTATGTAATGGTTTAAAAATAATCAAGGAAGTAGTCATTGGCAGGTAGGAAGTTTAGGTGCAATAAGTGCTTCCAGAATATTACTCCCTTTCATGCAGTAACTATTATCCTCATACATTATCACATCCAAACCTACCTTACCCATGCATCTTCATACACCCTCAATAGAACCCCAAATCCATACAACTCACAAACTCCCAAGTTCATCTCCCCAAACAAATTATCGTTATGTTATGTTATAGAAAATGGAAGGTACACCTAATCAAGGCAATTTTGGTTATAGTCATTACATATGAAGAAGGAAAAATCAAAGGACAATGGGTCATCTACTGTGACGTCAGAAAAATAGAAGAAAGTGTTACTTTGGGGACACTAGCAGCAATGAAGTGGTATCACCAACTCAAGAACATGATCTGCAACATTGAGATGGGAAACAAGAAGATAATGAAGAAACTGAGGTCAAAATGGAAGCACCTAGCACAACCATCAAATATAACTATGCCTGGCGATAATGTGGAGTTATTTTGTTATTTTATACTTTTAATTTAATTGTAATTCCCTAAGGCAAGATTGGCATAAAAAACTGAAAGTAATTGCTTGTACTTATGCTACATCCTCTAGAGATGATATCGTCTCTTTATTCCCGGAATGTAGTACATTCCAAAGGTACAACGCCAATCATGCTAAACCCCTGAATGACTAGTTTTCTCTAATATAGTTTGTTCCAAGAAAAAAAAACTTGGCTCTTATTATAGTAACTCATAAGAACAAAAAGATTTTCTACATTGTGCTAGATCACATCTTGCCACCCTTCAGAACCAAATATGGATTCAAAGTCTGTCATGATATACCTGGAAAGTCTATTAAAGGAATTTTGCAAACAATAATTCCATAATGGATGAGAAGAAAATCTGTAGCTAGATCCAAGGTTGAAATTTATAAATAAGGAAACGATAGCTTTCGTATGAGATTAATGCCACTTTTCCTAAAAGGATCCACGACCACGTTTGTTTTACAAAATATACAATGGTGGTTTGTGTATCTTTGTGGACCACTTCTAAACCAGGGGTGCACACACTACACCATTTTTAAGGATTAGCAACGGCTCCTGGCTGTTGCTGACGGGGGTTGCAATGGCAGATCCCTGTTGCAAAACAGTGTATTGCAGTTTTTCGCAATGACATAAGCTCCATTGCGACTCTTGGTCAGCAACGGGGATTAGCAACCAAAGTATGCCGTTGCTAAGTTGTTGCTAGTTACAGGAATACCCCTACCCGGAACTAAATGTTATTGGTTCTGGTTCTAATTTAGCAACAGAATAAGGACATTGATAATTTTTTGCAACAGAAAAAAAAAGGCCAAGTCTTCATTGACCTGGTCAAAATCCATTCCCTCCACATTTACCACCCTGCAGTTACCCAGTTCCCCATATTCGACATACTCACATATATACAAACCACAATGTCATTCAATGAACATATAAAACACTTTTATTGAGAATCACAAGTAGATTATATCATTAAAAAATGATTCTTGAATTGATGTGAACTTAAAAGTATGAGTAAGAGATACATGTATACAAGTATCACAACAAACAAACTTATTGAGATGATGAAGACCACAACATTTTGTAATTGACATACGACGTTCTATGTTGAGGTTCATAAATGGATGGGCAACCTAATTTACATAACTGAAAGAGGCATTGCAAAACAGGTGAAAATAGAACTCCACCAGAATAATGACGAGATTGTGCTTAACCAATTTCCTGAAAATCATAAGTAGATTCAGATGATGCTCTAAGATCACCAGCAGAATACTAATTTGCACCAAAACCCGAAATACCTACATAAGCACCAAAATTTCAAGTTCCAGTACCGAGGTCTCAAAAGACAAATAAAACTATTTTCATGCAAAAGAAAGATACAAAAACAGTTGGAGAACAGCAAAACAAAGATACAAAAAAGCTTATATCACCGAGGTAGGAGTTAACAGAGCTTGTTAGATTTAATTTTTCACTGCTTCTTATAACCAAGTATTTCAAATTTTTATGAGAGACACCATGAACTTTTTACGGTAACTTGACGAGAAAAAATCACAGAACTCCAATGCAATTAATGCTAGGTATTCAGCTTTCTCATATTGAGGCGGCAAGTTATGTGAAGTTAAACAGAAGTGTAACAGGTTGCATGAGTTCGCCTTGTATAAGACTCTGAATAGGCTAGTGTGGAGGGGTCTACGATCAATTAGATGTTATATTGTCTGGTCACTGAGTTGTCAGCCCACTAAGATAATGCAAAACATCTATTTTTTGTGACTATACTAGTTCAAAAGGATGCTCAGAACACTGGACCAGTATTCAACGATGTGATGGACCATATGGTCTTTATCAGCTAATAAGTTTCTTACAAATCGGACACCCGAAACCATCTCTTCCACGAGGTCCTAACCGTCCAACAAAGATCATTGTTATCTAATTTTCGAGTGTAAAATTCCTTTGCAAGTTAATAAGGTATGCTGGTACCACAGCCAAACACACGTACAAGTATGTATTTGTTTACACAGACAATGGTAAGATGAAAGCTATGTAGGAGAACTCAGACCAGAATAAAGAAAATCATCGTTGTAAAGGGAATTTAAAAAAAAGGGAATGAATAATAGCAATATCTCTTACCTCAAGTGCTTTGGCATAAGAATTTATAAACAACTGAGACTTATGGCTGACCTCGATGCGCACTTATGGCTGATGTTGCATTTTCGAACCGCAAGTACACATGCCCAGCAGTCACTGCACCTAAAAAACGTTTAATTAACCTAATTAGCACCAATCTAATTTTCTCCTCACAAAGTAAACCTAACAACACATAACAAAATTCACAAAGCTGGTACAGTGCTTTAAGACTCCTCGATAGCATATATCCCCACAAATATGCAAACAATTATGTGACCCTGCCTAAATAATAAAACAACACCGGAAGCTATTTACCTAAAAGTTTAACAGTTAAATTCGCTTCATTGTCCTTACCCATTTCGGTAATAGTTCCTTCCCACCAACTGAAAGTTAGGCGTAATGCAAAGGTGAAGGGTTTGACAGAAAAACAATTTAATACATAGCACAAGTATGTTCACCCACTCCCCAAAAAGAGAACCACACATTTCATTTAATTGTAGACCCCACCACCACTTCAGGAAAATGAACTCCACTGAGCATTGTATTCATGCAGTGGCATCCATATCTCACCTATCTCAAAGTAGAATAATAAGTACCCACTTTTATAATAGTCCACAGGAAATTATATAGTGAGAAAAACTTTAAGCAGTTTAAAAAACTAGACGCTAAATTGAAATATTTGTGTATCACATGCTTACCCATTATTTATCCATGCATCTACCTTATCTCTAATAGATCAATTGCAGTCCCCTTTAGCTTCTCTGCACCTCTTCCTTGTCCCTTTATACTTTGAAGCACTCACCAGATGAGGAATGCCGATTCAAGGAGCTTAAACCTCATCAGCAAAACTACCCCAAGAGGCAAAAGCCTCCTCAAAAGCAGTGATTGAGCATTTGGTACTGCATTTGTTGTAAGTCGTAGATATCTAGGATGGGAATTGGAGGGATAAATCTCCGTAGAAAACTTCCCCTCCATATCAACATCATCTAGTGGCCTCGGCAATGTTTTTGAATAAATGACAGGGTCATTTGATCCTGAAAAAGGTACAACAGAGAGTGAACTAAAATCCTCAACCAAGTTTTGAACAACACCAATAGAAGGCCCTGCAGAATATATTCCCATGAAGCAGCTTGGGTTGAAGGTGGTCTATAACCTCTTTGTTGAGAATGAAATGGGCAAGACTGGTGGAATCGAAGGGACGAAATTAGCTTCACCAACCCATGTGAAACTATTTGCACATGTGGATTTAGTGAATGAAATGAGGACTATAATGGAGAATGAGGAGGAGGATTTACACTATGAGGTACCAGTTCTACTTGAGGGACTTGATACTGTGGATGGAAGGGGAATGGTGGAGGCGGAACTTGTTGACCAACAAATGATAAGCCTTGCGAGGAAGACTGGTTGAACTGAAGGATTGTGTTGTGCTGGCTTGGTTGGCCAGATATGCAAGCAGAGTTCTCTACCCCCAATCAGAGGCTGAGAAGGTTAAAATGGCATTATAGCCTCAGAAGCAACAGGGAAAGATGATGCGGTAGGTCATCCTGAGAAAATTAGTATACCAAGTTTTTCATTAGCCGCAGGCCGCATCTTAAATAGGTGTTGTTCTTACTTGAGTCACATGCGCCAAAACCTTCCAAAACCACACATGAATCAGAGACAATAAACATCCATACATGAATAACATATGCTACAAGAATATTTGTCTAAATTGGAGTTTAAGAATAAACTAACATGAGACCTGCACTCCCATTTTAGAATGTGAATGTCTTAATAACATTTCTCTGACTACATATATTGATCTGAGGAAACCAAATAAGATCAAAGGCACTATCAGTTCACTACTCCCCTACAGAAAATCCATCCTTCTCCACCAAGTGACCCATTCTGTAGACTGGGAAGAACCTGCAAACACATACAATTACACATTAAAATAACCAAATAATTACAATAACAATGCAACAAACCATAAGAAAGATAATGATAAGATTAATATATTATAAACAAGACCATGACATTAATCATTAATGACTACAACATACACAACAACCTTTCTCTCGATTATGAGCTTATCAAGGCCACAGTCCTTATGGGCATACGTGTGTGTGCAAGTTCACATATCTACAACAAGACACAAAACAGGGGAAAAAGTGGGATGACATTTTTTTCCCATTAACTCCACCTCGAGCAAGTTTCGTGAAACAGACATATGCCTTCCCATCCTTTAAATTCAGTACCTTGGACGGAGGCCACACCTACCGCCCGAGGCCTTTCTCGCATGAAAGAACTTATGGATGATTTCAAATGCATTAGCAAAAATTGATATGGAAGATTTCATATAACAACAACAAATTTGTTAACATAAAGTTAAGTCTTTCTTATCATTAAGATAAATTGTTAACATAAAGAGGATCATTAGCATGAATAAAACCCTGACTATCAAAGAATAAAACCCCGACTATCAAACTCAAGCTTTTCTTCAACCTCCAAATCTAATTCAGATTAAACTCAACTCTGAATCATTCTTCTGACCTTCAATTTTGTTTTCTACATAATCTCAGAATATGTTCTTATGAAACCCTAATTATTTAAAATTTTCAGATTGTTCTTCTTTGTAATCAAACTCTCAAATTGGCATGACCATCTTCTTCTTCATGTTATAATCTTCAAAACCCATCAACTAATTTCTTCTTAATCATCACCAAATTGAAACCCTAATCCCTATTCAAAGAAAACCCTAACTTCTCATTCTTCGATCTCCGTATTTTCTCAATTACTGATTCAACTATTCTTCTCTTGATCCGAGTCTTGTAAGCTACATCACCATATCGACTATCTCAAAACCCTATCCCTGATTCTCACAAATTCATCTTTCTTCTTTCAATAAAAACTCCTAATAAAATAAATTCTATAAATTCATCATCTTCAGACTTAATCCATCTATCTCACTGAATTTATTCATAGACAACATGAAGAAGTTTTAGAGATTGTTCACGTAGAGACGAAGAGGAGATGAAAGTTTAGAGTAGAGGAGAGAGTGAGTCAAGAGAGAGTCTATGCTTGTGGTGGAGAAAAAATTAAGAAGGAAATGAATTAAGGGCAGGATAAGGCTAGATTAGGATTAAGGGTGGGAAAAAAAGAGAACTCTTGACCAAAGTTTGACTGGGGCGTGTTTATCATCTCTAGTGTTCCTACCGCACACATGCTTCACACGCTTGAAAAAAGCGCAGTTGCAATTTGCAACCCTCCCTGCGAGGTTGCAAAATTCGCAACAAATTCTAGACGTTGCGAAAAATTAGCAACGAGGATTAACAACATCAATTTCGCAACAGACCTAGTGTCGTTGCAAATTCGGGTTGCAAATCTCTTAAAATAGTGTAGTGAAATTCCACTCTTAAATAATTTGCTTAATTTGAAAATAAGTATACGGGAATTGGAGACACAAGGATACGTATCCTATAATCTAAATTAGTGTTTTCTTTCTTGAAATTTAATAGCCTTCAACTCATCATCATAAATACTTCCATCATATTCTTTATCTATATATCTTTATTCTTTTTTTTCTCCCATTTCCTATATCACTTCATTCACGGAATACGCTATTAGCCTTCTTAATTATGGAAGTTGATCTTTTTCAATCAAATATTAATTACACTATGGAATGTCTTGATTGGATCATTTACATTTGTAACATGCAATTGATAAGTTACACAATAGTTTAGTATGCTTTTGTAGTTCGGGCATAACAATAATATGACTCTTTGTCATGTACTGGACTTTCGAGAATTAGATATATCTATCTAGTGGTAAATCCGGAATCTGAATTCATGTCAACAAAACTTTTTCTTTGGCATAAATTTAAGGTTTTCTAGACAAGAATTAAGTTTTGAATATCAACAAGATTCAGGATCGATCCAAGGACCAATCCTAGACTTGTATTTATGAATCTTCATCTTAACTTATATATCTTATGATTTGGAAATACTAACAAATCTGAATGAAAAGCTTGTCTACAAATATTAAACAGGTTTTTAATATTCCTTATATTTTTGTTCAAACATATTCGTTTTTGATATTCAAGGCTAGATCTCGCTTATATGATTGATTGATTTTTTTTTTTTTTTTTTGAATCTCTAATTATAAGGTATCAAAATCGATCGATATGCTTACCTCCAAAAGATGACATATAACTAGTTGATTATATTTGGCAAATACATATTGCGCTCTAGCTAATATTATTTGTCATATGTAAATGCTTAATTTTACATGTTTTTAGTATCAAATCCACTCTTGTTTTAGCTAAATTATTGCATACTACCTTTTATTACATTTTTTTCTATGTTATATCTTATATTAGGTGAATCAACCTAACAAAATTGAAAATGGCTACATATGTGCTCAGAAGTTAAGTTTAAGTGGTTAAAGCCAAGAGAAGTGGAAGAAGTGCGACGAAAAAAAATCAAAGAACGTCGAAAACAAAAGAACGACCATCAAGTAAGAAATTAAACCTTCAAATCCACAACGTTTCATAATCATATTGTAGAGAATGATAGTACGAAGTCAACACAATAAGATTAAGGTCAATCCGAAGTCGTATGAAGAAGTTATGAGCAAAACAGATAAGCTAGAGAAAAAACTTATAGTATTCTATATGTGCTGATAGTTAGTGAAAAGGTGTCCAGGACACTCGAACTGAAGATTCAACTATCATCACTTATGTTGTTTTCTATTTGCATGACCTTTGTGTACCAATGATTCTTCTCAAGAACTGATTATACATCAAAGTTGATGTACGAATTCTACACTGGATTCCCACTTCCACCGTATACGTATGAGAATAACTATTATGATATAACTCTCTCTCCTTGTTCCATGTTTATCTCAAACTCCTCCATAAAAAGCAAGCTTATCTCAACTGAATTCGCAGTCAATAAACTCACTCAATGGTAACCCCACCTTCAAAAACTCATATCACTTTTATTTTCATAATTGTACTGCCAAACCCTCAGAAGAACCTTAGCACTTGACTTAACCAACGTTATTTACCCAAACTCTTACACGAGATCCCGACCCCTTCTTATTTTCATAAACAAATAGCAGTAGCAGCACAAACTCAAATCATCTCCCTTCTCTATCAGCTACTGATGAACTTCACACTCCTTCTCCTTCACCATCAACTGCCTATAATGGCAGTAACCACAACTACAGATCTTCATATCTCAATAATTGAAGCAACTATCATTCCATCACAATTTAATCACCACTCTCGATTCATATTCATCCTTCATCATTGAGAATCAATAGTAGCAACAATATAACCGAGTCTCAACTGAAGTGAAATCCATCAGCGAACTCGGTTTCTTCCCTACATTCACCATTATCAAAATCTTCATCATGATCCATACGAGCAATCTAGCTTCAGTCATGCTCCATATGTATTTTGTATCTTGGAAGCCCTACACACTTGATCCCTAGCTGACGTCATTTACATCCTTAGGAGTTGCTTCAACCCAAATGGAGACTTTTGATGAATCTGCATTTAACATAAATCCTATTGATTTCCTTCATAAAGATATACAATTAAGGTAATGAATATGTTTTTACTTATGTGGAACCTTCAAGGAAAATAAGATACCAATATTCAAACCTCAACAAGTAGGATATCTTACTCTCTTTGAATGGTTATAGAGATGCCTAATTGATTCTACCTCACAAGAACAATCCAAACAAATCAAATAAGAGTTCAGAGATTTATCTTGTCATATCACAAAGACTGAGATGAAGAGTACTTTGTGATTAATATTTATCTTGTTCTAGTTTGTGAACTACAATAATCAATAAGAACAAGATCCTGATATAAAGAATAATGAGTAAAAGATAATCTAACCGGAATTCACGAGTCCCTTAGTGAATACTATAAAACTTGTAACTTAATATAGTTTCACGATGAAACCTAGGTCTTTAGAGGACGAATCTATCCCTAACTAGGACACAAAAGTGCCATATTAATATTCTAGTATATAAGGAGTACTCTATTTATAAATATGAACATGGATAGGTACTTACAAATAACATAGAGTTTATGAATGTTTTTCCATGTTTACGAATTTTTGATACCAAGCAAGCTTAACTTCTCCATATAGAATAATTATGTAAGCATGTGAGAAGTTTCCCTTAAATTACAAAGAATGATATGCAATATTAGTCGAAATTAGCATTGTGCACCAAGTAGTTATCCCAAGAACAATGGTTAAGATGTCCGTAAACTTTCAATCATAAGTAGGAGTTCAATATTTCACAAGACCAAATAGTTGGTGAACTGCCCAAAATAGTTCGTGAATGTTTTGTCGTCTTGGAATTCAAGAACCTTTTGTTTCAATAAGTTCACAAATGTCCAAATGAGTTCGTGTACTCATATTACAAAAAGTGTCCACGAACTTCTTATAATCAACCAGTTCGCGAACTGTATAAAATAATTCGTGTACTAGAAAAATAAAAAGTGTCCCAAAACATCTCTAAATCAACCAGTTCGTGAACTGAACAAATTAGTTCGTGTACGAAGTTAATTAGAGAATATTCATCAATGATTAATATTTATAAGTTCAAGTTCACATACTGAGAAAATCCGTTCGTCAACATAAAAATGAACTTGAAGACTTCTTATGAACTTAATACGCAATTGCGTTATGTCGAACAATAAATTTCTTTTAATATATTATGCGATTAGTTTTATATTGCTTGATTCGAGTTTCACCAAGTAAGAGCTTGTACTCGGTATTTTTTATTTGCAATATTCATCATAATACTAAAGTCAGAAAACACATCTCAATAGATATAATGGTAAATAATATGAATAAATAGAATCAAGACTATTAAATCGTGAGTAAGACTTTGAAAACAAGCTTGACATACCGAAACTTGTGAGTTTAACTAAGCGATGCTCTAAAAAAATCATTGATAGAATCAAGTGCAGGTTGTTACTATTGAAGATTAAAAAAATTGAAAACTTTGAAGACTTGAAGTTCTTATTATTACAATAAGATTATTGAAAAAGCGGGGGTCTAACAACACCACCCAATATTTCGATTAGCAATCTGTATGGACAACTCCGAGTTGTTTTCTAGATAATCAACTAGACAGTTAGACTCAATCAATAGAAAATACTCAAGGATTTATTATTTCAATCTCTCGATTTGATTTACTCAAGCAAATATGATTCGCAAGTCTAATCAAAGAGAGATAACTTGGATGGTACCAAATACCAATATCCAAGTGTCAATCAATTTAAATCAACAACCAATATGGTTGTATATTCTAATTGATTGAACAACGCACAACCTGTATTATTTCAATTATATAAAAATATAATGCGGAAAAGAAATAACACTGATACCAGAAATTTTGTTAACGAGGAAACCGCAAATGCAGAACGCCGGGACCTAGTCCAGATTAAACATACACTATATTAAGCCACTACAGACACTAGCTTACTCTAAATTAACTTCGGTCTGGATTGTAGTTGAACCCCAACCAATCTCACATTGATTCAAGGTACAGTTATGCTCCTACGCCTCTGATCCCAGCAGGATATTGCGCACTTGATTCCCTTAGATGATCTCACCCACAACCAAGAGTTGCTACGACCCAAAGTCGAAGACTATAATAAACAAATCTGTCTCACACATAAAAGTCTACAGGTAATAGATAAATTCGTATCCCACGAATAAACCTACAAGTTTTGTTCTGTATTTTGATAAATCAAGGTGAACATGAACCAATCGATAAAACCAGACTTATACTCCCGAAGAACAGCTCAGTTTCATCAATCACCTCACAATAAACTTAATCGACGCAGCGAAGAATATTATTGAGGAATCACAAACAATGAGACGAAGATGTTTGTGACTAATTTTATCTTACCTATCGGAGATAGAAATCTCAAGTCAATTATTACAATTATACTCGTACGATAGGAACAACAAGATCAGATCACACAACTACAAGAAAAGTAGTATCGGTCTGGCTTCACAATCCCAATGAAGTCTTTAAGTCGTTAACCTGGTTTTAGAAGAAGAAAACCAAAGGTTAAAGGAGAATCGACACTAGATTTAGCAAATTAGTATCATACACAATGTGTGGGGATTAGGTTTCCCAGTTTCTAGAGTTCTCCCTTATATAGTCTTTCAAATGAGGGTTTGCAATCAATGTTATCTTACTAACAAAGTATTCAATATTCACCGTTAGATGAAAACCTGATTAGATACAAGCTAATATATCTCAAACGTTAGATCGAAAACTTAGATTTCCATACACACATGTACTTGACGTTTTGGGTTTGTGTAACCGTACCCAAACGTGTACAATGGTTGGTTCAATATTAGTCAACCAAAAGGTTAGCCAAATGATAACTTTCATATCAAACATATTCTTCTTCACCATAACTAGTCCAAATGACTCAAATGAACTAGTTAGAGAGTTGTTCAATTGCTATGAGATCTCATGTACTATATAAGACACAATTGAATCAAAAACGATGTGATTCACTCGAATCATTTCATGAACTATAAAGCCACGGTTTGCAAAAGCATTCCTTAGTAATTTAAGATAAGTTCACGAACAACGTTTTCAGACATAACCTCTTGAGTTCGCGGACTCAAGCTAACCGGTTGAAGTTAATGAACTCCAGCAAAATTTCTCGGGTCGAGAACTTCTGTCAGTTCGCGGACTGCACCTGAGCATCAACTTCAGCAGATATTCTCGGGTTTGAGAACTTACGCCAGTTCGCGGACTGATTTGCTGCTCACGTTGCGGTTCCACTTGATCAACAAAGTTCGCAAACTTCGATTCAAGTGCTAAGGACTTATACATATATGTGTTGCCACAACAATGTTTATATCCCCCAATGGTTATATAGTCTCAACTCTCATTTAAATCATTGAAACATTCTCAGAGGGCATTATATAGTTGTTTTCACAAACTATTTTTCGTCAGAGCGATTTCCAAAGTGATTGAAACATAACATGACTTTCGTCATTAGGCAAAGATGAAATTGGCTAAAGCGAAATCTTTACCAACACCCATTTCGATAAATATATAAGCAAGATATACTCAGCTCGAAATGCCAGATGTGCATATTCTTAGTCTATATAGTAAAATGACTTTTGTCTCAAGATAGGAGATAGAGTAGATAGACTTTTGAGTGATAGAAAAGTTCAAGTCTCCACATACCTTTTAGTCGATGAAGATCCACTGGTTCCTTGAGTAGTCCTTCGTCTTGTATGATGATCTCCATGGAGTTCTTGAGCTCAGCTACACTTTCTATCCTAGTCCGAGACCTTAGCTATAGTATACTAGAAATCAAGACTTTATAGTTTTGATCACTAAGGTTGACAAACATGCTTGAGATAGCAACGCATGCGAGTTTGACCGAGCAGTGCTCTAACAATTATACAAGGTGCATCTGATATAGGTTATTGCAAAAGAATTAGTGGTGAACTCGGTACCCTCATCTTTTTAATTTCAGAAAGTTTCTTCTCTTAAATATTTTGGATATATAAAATGACTGATGGAGTTGTTATGGTGGATTGGATGACTAACTAATCCGTTTGATTAGGATATGAAGATTTTGGCGGCCACTACTTCGTTAAACAAGATCCAATCAAATTAATCTCTGTTTTAGATGAGAAGGATAATTTTTTATTTACAAAAACTATTATTCAAATTGTGAAAATTTAAAGTTATATAAGCAAATAACGAAGGTTCGATATTAGCCAATGGTAATATGACGAATGTGCACATTTTGTTTAGGGTTTTGCACAATGTTTCATCGTTCCTTATCCTTTATTATACGACGGAGTAACTAAGTTATTATTTATTAAAATCATTTTTGCTTAATTTAATTCTGGATTTCCCACCTTATTTCTCCCTCTCTAATTGTCTCTATAAAAAAGCATTCATAGTTTTGGTTGATTTCAACAACACTCTCCCACTGAATTCATCCTTAAGCTCATGTCGGTTTTTATAGATACATAAGGATCATATTTTTTGTTCTCGGTTGTCTTGTTTGTTTATTTTGGATTCAAAATCAACTAGAGTAAGAAAAAAGATATTGCAATTAACTTTAGTTAATACTCTAGGTCAAATATTTCGAGTTTTATTTTGTCATGGGTTTTCATAATTGCTATGTAATAGTGTGCTAGTGTTGTTAGTATGGCTTGTGTGCCAAGTACTATAATTTCACATATGTTGTTTCTTTTCTTTCTCAAATTCTTCTTCAATCTTTGTTTTTCTAATATGACTCTCAATATTTTTTGCCTTATTTCTTTATGAAGTTAACTCTTTTCTTCACTCTTCGTCAATTTTTCTTGACAATCTTCTTCTCTCCTTAATCTTCTTCAATTTGTCTTTCTAATCATACTCCAAGTTATGTTTGTTAATGAGATAACTAATACATTGAGTACTGTATGGTTAATCACTTAACACTTTGTTAGTCTTCAATTGGTGGTGTTTAGGAAATTTGGATTTTAGATTAGATCACTTTTTAATCATAAAAAGAACTCTTTTCTGATATCACTTTGATTAATTATATCAGAAAAAATGATAAATTGCCTCGTAAAAGGCAGCTAAAACACTGCTAAATTTTGAGTAAGCGCCATACAATCACTGGAAAGCTAAACATATTCGCCAAAGTTTGTTTCAGGGGAAACAATGTTCTGCAAACACAAGAGAAGAAAGTTACAACAAGAACTGGACAAAAATACTTATCAATTAAGCGTTTGAGTATTTTGAAATCTAAAATACCTTTAACTTTGTGATTAAACCCGTATGCATATCCTTGAAATGCTCGTTATACAATCCTAAAGTGTCATCATAGGTAGCAACCTAAAAAGAAAGGAGTTCCAATGAGACATAGGTAACAACACATAACAGAAACATTATAGGGGAGGGGAGACAGAAAAGAGAAACACTAATAGGGGAGGTGAGACAGAAAGACTAGATATACCTAGCATAAGATTCAAAAAACAGGATTTGTGTATTCAGTCCAGGAAATAACCATATAAATTCATCTCGCTATAACCAGGAGGAAGGGACAATAGTCAGATTTGATAAACACGAACTTATGTTTGATTATTCTATATTTTATTTATTTGAAAGTAATGCACAGGCCATAGTACATGTATCATCCACATATTACTATTCAATTCATACTCATCAAGTAACATTAAGTTTCTTTTAACTAACACTTGCACACATTTTTAATAAACTTAAACGGTTTTCAATTCAAGATTTACAAAAACCCAAATTTGTTTAAATATTAACAGATTTGCCATATTCAAATTTTTGAAGTGCTACACTAGATTTTAGTTTATATAATCGATTTTGATAATACAAATTTTATTTTTTGTATATCATCATCTACAAATGAATATCTTTAAAGTTTGAAGTTTTTTTTGTCTATGGTTATTATAATAGTAGTATATGTATTTATTTAAGTATTAAAAAAAAAAAAAAAAAACTAATCATGAAATTTTTTGATAACTCGTAAATTGTAAATATATTTAATTTTTGTTTTAATAATGACTTACATCAATTTATAGAAAACATAATAACAATGATCATTAAAAATCATCACCAAGTTTATATAAAATTCTATTTTTGTTATCGAAGAATGGATGAACATAACACATGTACACCTCACACAAACCATACTAATAACACTTGCACACTATTATCATCCCTCAAGGTCAAGGTATCTTGCAAAAGGTACATTGAATTTGCACCAAACCATAATAACAACACTCGCACAAAATTGGAAGATGAAGGAAGTGAAGTGGATTTCGTAGCTTTCAAATGGTGAAGAGATAAATGCAAGACAACAATGGTGTGAGGTGAGTTCATTTGGAGAGGGTTTGCAATAATATCGCTATACGTAGTAAAAACTATATCAATGTATGAGAATTTTTTTAAAAAAACTAACAAAGCTGAAAGAAACTAAAAAAAAAAAGATGATGTAGGTGACTACATTTTGAAGACCTGGTGATATGGGGACTACATTTGAATGGATGTGGGAATCCTGTAAAAGTAAGGTTATTAGGTGTTGTTGTATCATTCCTACCTATAGAGTGTGAGAAGGCAATGATACAACTTCATTTTGAAACCTCAATCCGTTAAACGTCAAGCAAACTCATACGAGCAAACACTGAATTATCAAATTTCCCATCAAAGGTCAACTTCTTATGAATTATCAAATTTCGAGGCAAATTTCTTATGATTGATTAAATCACTTTTCAATCTTTGTATAAACCTTCAAAGATTTATTTAGCTTCTTTTGTTTCATGAATATGGTGTATGGTGAGATAGACATGATCTTCGCGAGCAAAGTAATCTCCTCGACGATATAAATTTCTTCTTGAAGAAATTTGTTTGAAAAATAGGCTATGAAATTTATCTTGTATTAAGTAGTTTGATTTTGAAACTATTTCTATTCTTCAAAATATATAATTTTAGCATGCATGTAGCATTTTTTATTTCTGAATGGTGGATCTGACTCGAGAATCATGAGACCTGCTAGAAAAAACGAAAAATACAAGGAGGCAATTTTGAGGGAGTTTGATTTGGCGGTCAGCTAAAAAAAAATTGTTATCGTAATGGATCGTGGGTTCATAATCCATAAATTATTATGCTACTAATAAATTTGAATAAAAATAGTCTCACATTGATAATATCCTCATAACTATCACTAAATATAATAGCTAAGGACCACTCCGCTCAATGTCACTAAGTTTTAAGTTAAATGCATACACACTTTAACATAGTGCTAGAGACAGACCTGTATAACGGTCCTACATTGTTAATACTGATATTTCCACAACTAACACTAAATATAATAAGGAAGAAGCCAATCCTTTCACTAATACTAATATCTCCATAACTAACACTAAATATGACATGGAAAAGGCCACTCTGTAAGAAGCCACTCCACTCGCTAATGTTAATATCTCCAAAACTAACACTAAATATAAGTAATACTATTTTACTTAAACATTTAGAGTGGTCCTAATTATCAATTCTAATGCGATTTTATCCATTTCATTGCGGCTTTGCTCTCCCCAATTTTCATTTTCCTCTCCTTTTCCACGAAATTCTATGTTTTAGTGGAAATGAGTTAATTTTTCGTGATAATGCAATTAAGATCATACAAGGAGAGCGTCACCAAATTTTACGTTCTCTCTGGAGCATGGTTGTGAAATCGTATGATTCCATTCAGAATTTATGAAATCGATTCAAATCGCTCTTTTAAATCATATAATTCATGAATCTTACTTAAACTGAAAAATATTATAAAAAAAATTAAATCACCGTACCATATAAATTCGAGCCAACTGTTATGTATAGTGGAGCACCATCTCCCATTGTACCGACTTGGTTGTTGGTGTTAGTTTTGAACGTGTTTATATATGTATACTATTTATACATCAAATATAAAATATTAACAATGTTTTATTTAGTTCAGTGATATTTTCTATGCATATCTAGCGATTCAGTAATCAACTATGAGTTTCAATTCACGATATCACAGATGATTGGATTCTCAAAATTGAAAAACGATGCTTTCCTCGATTTGCGATTTCACAACCTTGCTATGAAGGAAGCTGATAGCACAGTTGCGGTCCTGGTAGTTAGGTGAGCCCACACCAATAATATCCAAAGCCTATAATTAGAGGGTGGCAATGGTACCATACTAGCTTTATTAACATGCAAAAAGGTCGGAGTCGAATGCCATTGCAAATCCATTCTGGAGGAAGGTCTTTGCATAACTAGACTGTCGAAAAGATTTTATAGCATCTACATCAGATCTGGTGACAACAAAAAAGAAAATCAAATGGCCAAAAATTTTAAATTTCAAGACCATGTAGTTTTATTTCGGGCTTCGTGACAACAGTTTATCATGAATTCCATTGTAGCTTCACAAACAGTTGACTTTCTGGCTTTTAGAAATCGTTTTGAATTTTTACATCCAAATTAACTTTTTAGTTGCTAACTTATAGAAGTTGAAAAACTATTTCAAAAACGCTAGTATCATGTACAATTAACTATAGCAAAAAAAAAAAAAAAACTATTGCAATTAACTATTACAAGAGGAAGGATCCTTTCACACTTTTATTCTCACATTATCTCACTAGTATCATGTACAATTAACTATAGCAAAAAAAAAAACTATTGCAATTAACTATTACAAGAGGAAGGATCCTTTCACACTTTTATTCTCACATTATCTCACATGTTGGGCATCACTTTTACGAATAAAAACCAAACGATAATGAATTTGAAGATACTATTTTGGAGATATGTTCCTCATATGAAGTTCTACGTTCCTACAAAAACGAGTTTATTCCGAGACGTACATAACACCACCATCTACTACTTTGAATATGAGCCATCGTATATCAAAAGATTTTTAGCCATCGAAATTAAGACCAGTAGATTGTGAGGTTTAGTATTCCAGAATGCGCTCATTTTTGATAGCCATGTAAACCTTTGTAAGAGGAATATATTCCCAAAATATAAACTTCAAATTCGTTAGGGTTTTGTTTTTATTCACAAAAATAACGTCTATCATATGAGATTGAGTGAGAATAAACATGTGAAGGATCCTCTACAATTTTTTTTTTTTTTTTTTTACTTCCATGGAAATCTATACTTTCCGTAGGCCTCAATTAGAAAGGTTTTTACCAGACGAAATCTCAAGGAAAATCTAATGAGTGTTAACACACGCCTTTCCCACTATTGTATACAGCCCATGAGATAGAGACCGCCTGATAACGAAAGAAAACTAGTAGTATATCATCATCAAACTTCCAGTTGAGACACTACTTAAATACATCAACTCCAATCACTCAGAAATTAAAACCTCAGATTTCACCACCCACTCTCTCCCTCCCTTTTCCTTGTTTTCAGAATTCTGGGGAAATTAGTTGTGTGAGTTCACAAATTAGACTGAATTCTTCATATTTTACTGAAGTGAATGTTTGTGGAACTATCTTGAATTTCAAGTAATCAGCAGTTGAATTTTGGCGGTGGGGTTTTGAAATTGGTAAGAAATTTTCTCTTTGGCTGAAAATTTGATCGAATTTGAGTGGGAAAACAGAGTGAATTCATCTCTGGTTCTCAAACTTTGAAGAGTATAAAGCTTTAATTATCGAAATCTAGGCTACTAAACTCTGAATTTATGACTTTTCAGATTTTTCCGTGAATTTTTTTTTTTAGTGTTTCTGAAATACTAGTGAGTTAAGTCCTGTTTGGATTTATCATCTTTCTATTCGATTTTTTTGAGCATTTTATGATGCTATTATAGTGATCTTCACTTTTGATAAGAGTGGCAAAAAGTATACTAGTTATTATTAAAATGCTAAAGAAAAAACTTTCTTTTTTGGTGTTACAATGAACAGATCCAAACAATCCCTTATTAAGCTGTTTATTCTGGTTCTCTTTTTTTCCTTCCACTTTTGTGTTTTTCCAACTACTTTTTGGAATCACGTTATCTTTACTTTTGTGCCAAACTACTTGTATTTAGCATTTCTTCTTAGATGACTTCAAATTTTAAGTTCCAATTTAACTTTTTCTATTTCTAAAATGCATTATCTGATAAGTATGTTTGTCTGTAAAGAATCTCTATATTTCAGCTTAAGATAGAAACTTGTTTGTTTCTGACTTTTTGGCTTTTTTATCAGTGCTGCAGTGGGTAGGATAACTGGAAAAGAGTTTGGAAGGTTCTTCAATAGACGTTTTTACAAGGCGAAAAAGTAAGCATTGACTAGATTTCTTATGCTTTTAGTTCATTTACTGTGTATTAATCATTGAATCACTTTTTCTGTGAAATTTTATTAATATAGCACATGAACTGCCAATTGTCTTGTTTAGTTGGTTGCGATTTCTACTTTTCTCGTGACCTTTGCCAACTTCTTTCAACCATTCGGCACTTTAACATTATGTTAGCTTCTTCTGTAGTTGACAATGACAAATAATCTGCATTTGTTGGGAGGTTTTACATTTGTTTAAACTGTGTTGTGCAGCTATAAAACTTAAGGTATGGGATGTTCGTTATCAACATCACAGGATGTCGATCAGAATAGAAGGATCCCTAAAAATATTGGGGAGTTGGCTGTTTTCGTTCCTGCATTGCGAATACCGAAACCGGTCAATTTTTCTCAGTCACTTGGTGATAACTTGTCGAAAAGCTTAATAGAGCGACTCTCTGGCCTTCGGACTAGAGTAGTTGTCCTGGCCAGTCAAGAAGCTCAAACAGCTGTTAAACCAAAGAGGAAAGCGGCTACACAACACGGTTTGTGGAATTTTTCAAGCCTTTGCTTTTTTATAAAAAAATTTGATGGCTCAACACATACATGAATAAAGATGGAATTGTTATTTCTGCAGGAGGTTCAATGTTGTCTGATCTACAGCAGTCTCTTGAAGATTACTTACCAGTTCTTTTGGGTTTAGTTAAAGAAGGTACAACAGATTTACATATTTATATCAATTAGCACTAGCCAATAGGAGAATGGGTCACTGGTATATAATGCGTGTGTAAAGTCAGAAACACTTATTCATATGTACGGAGGCAAGTTTGGATCGATCTTCGCAGAAGTTCGATCCTCTAGATACGATGCTTTGCCAAAAAAAAAAAAAAACACAGAACTCGTACATTTTTCGGGGATTCTCTTTCATGAACCGAGTTTAAAATGAAATTTCAATGACGTTTTTGATCATGGTATATCTTCTTTACTTCATTGTAGGAAGCAAGCTACAAAACAGCGTAAAATTTGTTTGGGTTAATCAGGAAGATGACACTGAAGTAAGAATTTGCTCAGCCCATATTTTTCGTTTTCTTTATCCGCTCACTTCTTCTGTTTCTTTGTTTAATTTACTTGTCTTTTACGAAATTCTCAAGTGTTTATGACTCTTTTTGTTTATTTTCTTGCAGGAAACTGCAATATCAAATGCTTGGTATGAGGTGTTGTCAGTTTTACACTTGATGGCTATGGTTTCTTTCTCACAGGCCAATTTATCACTTCTTCCCAAAACATCTTCCGATGGTTATCAGCAAACAGATGGTGCGATTATCTACTTTTTGTGACCTTGTTATTTGTCTAGTTTGTTACTTTACGTAGTTGCTGATACAGAAGTTGTTAGGCAAACAAGAGCTAAATAAACTTCCTGTTAATGTGGTCACTATATGTAAACATCAAATGCTGGGTTAAGACTGGGACAAGACTACTCATTTTTGATCAGTCCATTGTTTCCACCATTCAGTTTGTTTTGGAATCTATTATCAAGGCAAATGACCACAGTTGCCATGCTTAGTGTTGGTTGGTTACTAATGTTTATACTTTGCGTTCTTTTGTCTCTTACTACCATATTTGATAACAATTTTCCTTTTTGTGTTTGGTATTTTTGCAAAAACAATTTTCATCTTTCATTTTTTTCCCCGCAGAAAGCAAACGAACTTCAGTGGACGTTTTCTTGAAGGGAGCAGGATATTTGGATTATGCGCTTAATCATGTCCTTCCTCAGTTACCGGCTGAGCTCAGGTTTTGTAGAGTTTAACTGTTGTAACTTTTAATTGCATAATTCTATCATCTAACATCAACCTGTAGTGAACAAGAAAACCTAGGATTATATGTACTGACATTATGCTATAATTGGACAAATAAGATTGTTGAACAAACCTTACATATTCTCCAAGGAGTTTTACTAAATTCATCTCTACTACTTTTTAACTGCAGGAAAGATCTTCCCATAGACCTAGCAGAAGGAGTGCTCCAAGCACTTTGTCAACAAGCATTAGGCCAGGTATTTGTGTGACATTATATCTTTCTAGGAGGAGATGGACTGATCAAACGAAACTATAGGATAAAAGTATTACCGAGTCCTGACTACTCTTTTGTGAACGTAATAGAGTGTTGATATCCAACTTGGAATGGCAATTGATTGTACCAAGGCCACCCTGGCAGTCAAACGGAGGCTTGCATGTGAAATGGTTAAATACTGGCATCAGGTATTTATAATGCACTATCCAAAACAATTGGCATCATCCGGAGAATTTATGCTTCTTCAAATGAAAGTATTTCGTGTATATGTTATGATAGGCTGTAATATTTACAAGATTCATGTTTACTCATGTATGCTATTTTCTGTAGGCTCATGACAACATTGTGAAACTTCCCTTAACAAGTGGGTGGGGTGAAAAACATCAGTTCTATGTGAAGTGGAAATATGACGAAGCACAGGTACCTCTTTTCAGTTACCAGTGTTCTCATTCATCCTCATAGTCAGTAATTTTGTTATATCAAAGTCGTATATTCTTTAATTTTGTGCATATATTTGTAGTCAACTCCTGACAACCCTAAAGGCATTCTTCCGGCCCTTGTATGCCTTCCGATGTTTTATATTTATTTTTTTGACAAAAAGATATTCTTTATGATGTTCTATTGTGTTATTAATTTCATTAGTCACTCCATGAAAGAACTGCATCTTAATTGAAGTACCCGTGTATCTGTTTTTCAGGCTGCTGCATACTATTACCATGGCTTAATTCTTGATGAAGGAAACACAGAAAAATCTCATTTGATGGCTGTATCAGCTCTTCGAGCTGCAGAGGAGTTTCTTAAAGAAAGGAAAAAGGAGTGCGAAGCCTTCCATACAACTCCTCCTATATCAAAGTAACCTCTCTTGAGTTTGGTTTTGGAAATTTCTGATGGATTAGTTTGTCCTTTATGATGTCTTGTTATTCTTTCGTCAAGCCCCAAATTATTTTATTTTGCATTTTCTCCTATATCAACCAGAATTCTTAGGACTACTTGTTATAGTTTACATCAATGTTAGTAGCAGCAACAAGACAATAAACTGCCCCAGAAACCATTAAATGAGGAAAAGAAAAACTTTTATGTTGCATTACCGATTAATCAAATTCTTAAGGTCTAGTTGCTCCTCTTGCTCAATATCTTCTAACTACCATCTCATGTGGCAGAAATCCACCTATTTGTGGAACTATGAAGTATCTTTCAGAGAAGATCACGAAAGACGCTTCTATCAAGGGCCGGATTAACCAAGATCTTTACAGCCATGAAAGGTCTGTAACTGATAATTTACCTTACTCTGAATGTTCTGATCCAATTCATGCATAAAGTTCCACATTTTGCATTTGCACATTTCTATACAATACAGCTTACGAGGATTTCTTTCATGAAGTTGATATAAGTAGTCTTGGTTGCAGGATAATCGAGACTGCTCCAGTGTTGCCAGACTTCTCCGTGGCATTGAAACCAGATGAATATCAGCTTCCACCAAATGACCCTTTATGGAATTAAGAAATTTTTCCGGGAAGTTGGTTTCGAACTTTGAATAATTTGAATTGGAGAGAACATAAAGGTTGTGCAGAAAATACAGAAGGAAAACAAGTCGGAACCTACCATACAAATGTTAGCAGTATCTACATGAAGTTATGAACATACTACCTGGTATTTGTTCCCTTCTTCTTCCCTTTGCTTATGTATTTTCCCATTCTACTGGGATAGTGAGATGCATAGTTTTTTAGCGGGATATGAGAAAGCCTCTTTGTACAAGTACACAATAGTTGTTTAAGTTTATTCAAAGATGAGCCTAATTTCCATGGTAGATTAGCAATAAAACTGTTTGATCAACTGTTTTTAAAAGGATTTATTCAGGTGAATCATAACACTGCTATGAATTTGTGCAACTTTCCTAGCACTTGCAGCTCCCAGTTCATGCATTTTGCTATTCCCAGAACAAATTGGTTCGCAAATGTACCTGCATTTGCAGGGGAATAGTAAATCCAAACATCATAATAAATTCAAATATCAAGTCGGCACTAGGCAGTTTGAGCAGTTGCCCAACAAACAGGAATTTTAAATTCCAGTCATGATAAGGTGAACAAGAAACAGATGTATCAACGTGTTAAACTAAATCAAACTGGTGAAACTATGGATACAATTTTCTGAGCAAGAGTGCACATAATGGAATTAAGCTAGACACTTGTACGCTTGCACAAGCTTAAAAAATGAAGCAGTTCAGAGAGGAGGAATTACTATCTATAGTTGATTTGTCTTGGTTACAAAGAGGAAGAATGGTTACCCTGACATTTGTTTATCTTAGCATAGAGCTACATAAACTAGGCACCATTTCTAGAGAAGGCTTTCTTCTTAACTTGGCAATTGGTATAGGCATGACTACCATTCATGCACCCAAACTTCCTCTTCAATGCCTTCCACCTGCTATTTTTCTTCTCCTTCACCACGCCTTCCTCTATCTGTCTCTTCATTCTATCACATTCGTTCTCCAATTCAATCACTCTGTTATCCATTTCTATCCTTGCATCCTCACTTGCCTCACTTCCAATAATCTCTTCTTTTCTGGACCCGTTATCTGAATTGTCAACCCTTGTGGTGATCACGTCTCTTAGGTGCAGCTGACCAACAAACAATGCCTGCACCACCACCCTTAATGGCAACCGCGAGTTCTGCGAAGCGTGAATGCGTGCTTCTTCCGACATCCTGGAGCAATCTAGCCCTTGACAAACTTCTTCTTTCTCTGATTCAGTCAGGTAATTATGTCTGTCCAAGTAAATATCAATAGCTCGGTATACTCCATCCGAGTATCGTGTTGTTTCTAATGTTGTTGCAACAGATATGGTACAGAGGGATATAAAAGAATCCTTGGTGAGATTTACATCATCAGCTAACTTAGCTAAGTAATCTTCTATAAGCTCAGCAACTTTGATCAGCCCAGAAGTTCCTGAAGAAGTATAGTTGGCATAGAAATTGTGCAGCATCCTTTTCACACAATCTATATCAAATTGCACTTCAGCTGCATAACCTGGAGATGGAGTCAAGAGATCTTCAGCTACGGCTTCGTTTAGCTGCTTTCCTATCCTCATCTCAAATCCATATCTACAGCTAGGACTAGCATGGAAGAAAATTGCGGTCCGGAGCATCTCAAACAACAATTTGCAAGGGAGTACTATCTCTCCATCAGGCAAAAGCTTCTCTACTGTTTCAATGACTTCTTTAGCATGCATAACTGCTTCCCCTGTGATGCTAACTGTAGCCCATGTATTTGCATATCTATAAAGAGAAGCGGCCACATATTCCGGCTGAACCCCATTCTGAATCATCTTCGATATGATCAGCTCATAAAGACGGAGACTTAACAATGTTAAACCAACTTCTGATGGCTGCTGATTAGAAGTAAACAATTTTTTCCTTACAATTGGTCTATAATCTGCACCAGCGTCACCCACGGTTGGTTTCTTGAATGGTTCTCCAAGTAAACGAGGATTATCACGGGCTTTTGAAAGTAAAGATTCTAAACAAGAATCAACCAAACCGAGACGAACCGCAAAGTCAAAATGATGGTGCTCCATGGTCTGAAAAGCCTCGACAGATTCGTTCCAATGAGGGAGAATTTTCAAGTGAAAGAAGTTAAATGCCTTGTCTAAGAGGTTTCCCTGATAGTGATCCTCAGTCATTTCAAGGTAGAAAGCCAGACAAATGACTGGAAAGATATTAACTGCCGTAAGGTTTGGTTCATAGCCCTGACAAAAGTTCATGGCAAGTTCAAAGGTAGTGGAGTCCCCAGGTATGTTCTTAAACGAATAAGCGAGTTCTTCATTCTTGTGATCCTTCAGTAATATAGCAAATTTGAGTGATTTTGCTGTCAGAAGTTTCTGCAGTGACAGTAATAAATAATCGATATAAAACAATGCGATGAGGATCCAAGTTGCATTGAATATGCAAAATTATGGAGTGTTGTTATACAGATTAACTAAAGAAGAACAGGAACATGAAACTGTTTAATTCAACAAGCACATAGAGACAGTCAGGGTTCAGGGTTCAGATGCTTCTCCAGTAGAGTTTAAAGAATATTCAACACACCAGTTTCCCAATTAAAAATAATGTGGATATAATTGAAAATGTGGTGTATTAATCTTACTCTATCTAGCCGATAATGCTTTCCATGAATGCGAAAGCGAATATCTTCTGGAGATGTAGTAAACTTATTATACCTGCAACAGCAATGAATCAATGAATCAATTAATAAACACATAAACTTGAGGGAAAAAAAGGTTATCTATTAACTTACCAATAAGAAGAATCTTTGTTGATGTTCTCTTGAGTAGCCATATTAGATGATAACTATAATTGATTGTACTAATTAACTTTTTCTTATTACTGTGTTTTAGTACTATCTAGGGTTTACGAGATTAAGAGTAATGTGATTAGTAGAGAAAAATGAAACATGATTTTAGGCGATGACTAATTACCTTGCTTAAATTTATGGATCCTATAACTAACTGTATTTTTTGACCGTTTTTTTCTTGGTTGATCAAGTCCTTATTTTTTTCAAAAATATAGGGTAAGTTGTATATTATGTTTAAACATCGGAAAGTTCAGCAGAATTGCAATTCTGGTCTAGATATGGCAAAATTACCCTGAAAACTTGTCCATTTGGCTATGCCGTTGCAATTTCATATTGATGCTACTTCTATTACTGGCATGGCATGAGATTTATCTGAAAATTAAACTACAAAGGGTAAGATTGGCTGCCATTACTTTAGTTTCTGTCTCTGTCTTAACATCTTCTACTATTGGACTTACCAATCAGTTTCCTTCTAGTCTCTCTTGTGCTCTTTGATTGTATGTCCTCTTTCTGCAACAGGATTTGCATCTACTAACTTCCGTTTCTTGTGTTTTTGCCCAAATAATAATGCAGCAAATTTGAAGAGTGCGGAGGACTTAAAACTTAGATTGGACTCATTGTGCACAGCCTTGAATGGGCTTAATAATGCGAGACGATATCTCTAGGATATACAAATTTGCTGATACTGTGTAGGAAAGTGACAGTTTGCATCTATAATCATGTTAATGTGCTTAGGATGATGAGAAAATTCACTGATGGCAGAGATTTAACAAGACCAGCATCGACTAGAATCATTACTTGTTTTTTGTCGATGGAAAGAATTTACAACTTAAAGAGTGCATGATGATTTCAGAGGAATGGACAAATAACAAATGGGCATAAGATTTGATGCTGTGCATTCAACATACGCTTTCCTTCGGGTGAACTAGTCACACAGTTGGCACCCATGGAAAAAAAAAAAAAAAACTAAGGGAGGAACTAATCTGCCGCTATAGTCAACCATCTCTATATGGGCATTCAGAATACTTGTTTAGGGGCTTATCATATAGGTAGGTGCTAAATATAAGAAAAGAAACAAGGGATACCTACTGATTTTATTAAAGTTAATTATCCATACACAGATAATGTGTTTATCTGTCAATAATTTTCCAAAAAGAAAAGAAACAAGGGATACCTACGGATTTTATAAATATTTAGAAGGTAATTTAAGGTTTAGGCCATTAAAGGCAATTTGATAACAAGGATATGGACCCTAAGAGTATCTCCAATAGAGGGTGAAGATTTTATTTTTTATAGGACATATAGGATTTTAGACCCTCATTTATATTAAATTAAATTCCAACAGTGGGTCCTATTAATTAGGAAGGGTGTGAAACTAAATATGAAGGTCTTGGAGAAAGTCTTATTTAGACCTTGAGAATGACCTCCACGTCATCCTTTTAACCATATTTTAAATTTTTACTTTTAAATAATTTTTTCTTAACCAATAGGAAAAAGAGAATCAATTTTATCATTATTCTGAAAAACAAATCTTCAAAATAAGACACTCACTGTTGGAGATAGTCCATGAGAAAAACATTGTTATTTTTACCACATACCTATGACCCCATAAATAAGGATCTAAATAAAAACTCCACATATGATTTTTAGCACCCACTGTTGGAGATGCTTTAAGTACACAATATCGGAAAATGTCTGGATGATGACAAAGATGGTTAGATTAAACTGCATTCTTTTTTTTCTTTTTCTTTTTTGTCTATAATAACATTATCTTTTGATTGGGACAAGATTTCGACGTTATCGATCAACTAATAACTCTGCTTAGTTAATTCTTAATAATAAACCATTATTAAACATGATATCAAGGAAATTAGTTCTTTTCAGAATGAGACGGTTTTCAAAAGTTTGTCCCAACTCGTTAACCAAATCAGTTGATCACAGCTCACCGTTTTTGTATTTTTTGGCTTAAAAGTGGTGGATTATGTACTCCCTCCGTTACTTTTTAATAGGCCAGTTTCTATAAATAAATGTTTCTAAAAAATAGCCAGTTTCCTAATTGGGAAAGTCAAATGTTACTTTAATTTTCTGAGACCATTTTTTTTTTTAATTTCTTTTGATGACAAGTGTTATGTGGACCATTTCACTTATTTCTTTGGCTGACAAGTGTCATGGTACCATTTCACTTCACTTCTTTTATTGACAAGTGTCTAGAGGACCAATTTCAATAATTAGTTCTCTTAATTTCCTTAATTTTCTCAAAAAAAAAAAACTGGCCTATTAAAAAAAACGGAGTGAGTACTTGTTTAAAAAGTCATGGTAGTAATCTCTAGTTGGTGTCGCTACTCTGTTCCTGACGTGGTGCCGCGTTAGATATGCAAAGAAATGCGCCGTGCACCTACTTAGAGAATCTGGTATCCCGCTTGAAAAGGACTGCGCCATGCAACAAACAAAATCTGGGTGCTTGCACACACCAGCATTGGAAACTGAGCCAATCACTTAGACAACTGGTTCGACAAGTAACAAAAAAGAATATCAGATGAGTCAATAAAATCTTGAGTAAATTAAAGAAAGGTCCCCTAAACACGAAACTTGCTGTCTTATCAATTTCAGGATCTTTAGTCCTCGATCACCTTTTCCGTTCTATTATTCCACCTTCCTAAACTGAGGCTTATAGAAATTAATCTGTGCCTATTACTACATGATAAAAAAGAAATATTTTAAATTAAAATTGATAACCCCTTAACCAATTATTTTTTAATAGCAAATTTACCCCTAATTAATTAGTATTAATTTGGATGATTAGTGATAAAATTTCGTGTTAGATGTGAAATTAACTTGTGTTAATGAATCATTTGAATATGAAAAAATTTAAAATTTAATTTTTCTTTTGAAAAACGCCAACTCAGAATCAGTTTATGTTGTCATTTGTATCAACCGATTGTAACCACAAAAACATACAGAGATTTTTTGAAACTTGCTTCTACCCAATCGGTTTATATGGATATGAAAATCAACCGATTATCCGGAATCGGTTTATATGTACATGAACATAAACCGATTGTGGGCAAAAAAAGAAAGAAAAAAAAATATGTAGATTATGTGATGTTAAACATCAAATAAAATTAAAATTCATTTTTATAGCCGAGTTAAGAATGAGTATGACTTCATACTCGATTTCAGATCGTTTAAGAAGTTATACTCGTTTTCGATTCGAGTATAAAGTTATACTCGTTTTCATTTCATTTGTGAATTATGTGTTGTTAAACATCAAATAAAATTAAAATTCATTCTATACCCGAGTTAATGAAATGAAATCGAGAATGATTTCATACTCATTTTATGATCGAGTATTAACTGGAAAAAAATGGGTTAACCAGAATCGGTTTACACAATACATATGTAAAAGCCGATTCCTGACATTGCACAACAGGAATCGGTTTATAAGAATGCTCATGTAATCCGATTCTAACAAAAGAAAAAGATACAGAAAAATTGAGAACAATAATCGGTTTACTCGACACACATATAAAATCCGATTCTAACATTATAATCAACAATCTGTTTTTGTAAGTGCTAATGTAATCCGATTCTGGCTCAAATTTCTCGAACCAGAAAACATATCAAGGGCAATCAGTCTTTGTGGGCATGAACATAAACCGTTTCTATTTGCAATCGGATCACATATACATTAACGTTAACCGATTCTGATAAACTAGGAAAATTTTGATTTCAAAATTTTCAATTTTGAGCAATTTTATGTTACTAAAATTTATAGGATTGGGTTGAGAAGAAAAGAAGAAGAATCAGTTGAAGTGGAGATGGAAATGAATTTGATTTTGATTTTAGTTTTTAATTTTATGATTTTAGTTTTTATGATTTTGATTTTGATTTTGATTTTGATTTTAGTTTTAGTTTTTAAATTTTATGATTTTAGTTTTATGATTTTGATTTTAGTTTTTAATTTTATGATTAGGATTTGATGGGGACAATTTAGTAGTATTAATATTTGATAGAGGGTAAAATGATAGTTTCATCAAACTTAGACACCGCTTATCATTTTCTATGGGTGGATGAAAAAATTCATAGGCCCCAATTTAGGAAGGTTATTCTATAGTCAATTATACTCCATTTTTTTCTTTTTTCTTTTTTATTTTTGAAGCATTCTATACTCCATTTATATGGATCTAATTATTTTTATTGTGGAGTTAATTTATTGGACATTCGAACCATTAGCGCCGAGCATTACGGTGAGTGTTATCCCTTAGCATTACGGTGAGTGTTATCGGTTCCCCTTTCTTATATAAACCTTGTTGCACCTCATACAAGGATCGGTTCCCATTGTGATATACTGCACCTCTTACTAGGATCGGTTCCCCTCTCCCAAATTTGGTCAGACACACACAAACCCGATCATACCCCAGGTGATTACTTAATATCGGTTTCACTAATAAAAGTCATACCAATACATAAGCCAGGCCTCATGTGAACAGTTTTACCAAGAACACAAACAAGTCATGATCGGTTATACTAATCACACATATTGGTCGTTCATAAGATTTGAGAACAACCCCAATAACGCCTGGCGATTTCCTTTTCGGTTCACAACAAATATCATGAACTTACTTCCTTAAAACATATGTAAAAACATTGTTTCCTAGGATGAAATCCTCACCTCATACCCATACATAATCACAATAACATTCATATGATTATGTTTATGTCTTATATACAAAGTTTAATGGTTAAGCAAGAAACTTCATATTGTATTCCTTAATACTATGTCTATCTAGAGTGTTCATGCTTCGCAGTTTTATGTTTTCAATATGCACGACTTGAAAGATACCTTAGGGAATGAAACAGTTCAAGTCAAATATCACTAACCTCAAGTGGAAGGATGATGTTGTGGTTGTAGCTCCGTACTTCTTCACTTCTTCAAGTCTTCGCAATACTTGTAATGTCTCATCTTAGTCAAATATCACTAACCTCAAATGAGTTTTGGTTCACTAAATTATGACAACCAAACTTGACATACCAACGCTTGGTGGTTTCAACCGAGCTATGCTCTAACAATCTCCCCCTTTTTTCAATTTTAGTGACAATACTCTTACAAGGATTACGGTGAGTGTTATCGGTTCCCCTTTATTCTATAAACCTTGTTGCACCTCATACAAGGATCGGTTCCCATTGTGATGTACTGCACCTCTTACTAGGATCGGTTCCCCTCTACCAAATTTGGTCAGACACACACAAACCCGATCATACCCCGGGTGATTACTTAATATCGGTTTCACTAATAAAAATCATACCAATACATAAGTCAGGCCTCATGTGAATAGTTTTACCAAGAACACAAACAAGTCATGAGCGGTTATACTAATCACACATATTGGTCGTTCATAAGATTTGAGAACATCCCCAATAACGCCTGACGATTTCCTTTTCGGTTCACAACACATATCATGAACTTACTTCCTTAAAACACATGTAAAAACATTGTTTCCTAGGATGAAATCCTCACCTCATACCCATACATAATCACAATAGCATTCATATGATTATGTTGATGTCTTATATATAAAGTTTAATGGTTAAGAAAGAAACTTCATATTGTATTCCTTAATACTATGTCTATCTAGAGTGTTCATGCTTCACAGTTTTATGTTTTCAATATGCACGACTTGAAATATACCTTATGGAATGAAACAGTTCAAGTCAAATATCACTAACCTCAAGTGGAAGGATGATGTTTTGGTTGTAGCTCCGTACTTCTTCAAGTCTTCGTAATACTTGTAATGTCTCATCTTAGTCAAATATCACTAACCTCAAATGAGTTTTGGTTCACTAAAATATGACAACCAAACTTGACATACCAACGCTTGGTGGGTTCAACCGAGCTATGCTCTATCAATCTCCCCCTTTGTCGATTTTAGTGACAATACACTTACAAGGATTACGGTGAGTGTTATCGGTTCCCCTTTCTTCTATAAACCTTGTTGCACCTCATACAAGGATCGGTTCCCATTGTGATGTACTGCACCTCTTACTAGGATCGGTTGCCTTCTCCCAAATTTGGTCAGAAACACACAAACCCGAGCATACCCCAGGTGATTACTTAATATCGGTTTCACTAATAAAAGTCATTCCAATACATAAGTCATGCCTCATGTGATTAGTTTTACCAAGAACACAAACAAGTCATGAGCGGTTATACTAATCACACATATTGGTCATTCATAATATTTGAGAACAGCTTCAATAACGCCTGGCAATTTCCTTTTCGGTTCACAACACATATCATGAACTTACTTCCTTAAAACACATGTAAAAACATTGTTTCCTAGGATGAAATCCTCACCTCATACCCATACATAATCACAATAGCATTCATATGATTATGTTTATGTCTTATATACAAAGTTTAATGGTTAAGCAAGAAACTTCATATTGTATTCCTTAATACTATGTCTATCTAGAGTGTTCATGCTTCGCAGTTTTATGTTTTCAATATGCACGACTTGAAAGATACCTTAGGGAATGAAACAGTTCAAGTCAAATATCACTAATCTCAAGTGGAAGGATGATATTGTGGTTGTAGCTCCGTGCTTCTTCACTTCTTCAAGTCTTCGCAATACTTGTAATGTCTCATCTTAGTCAAATATCACTAACCTCAAATGAGTTTTGGTTCACTAAAATATGACAACCAAACTTGACATACCAACGCTTGGTGGGTTCAACCGAGCTATGCTCTAACAATTTCCCCTTTTGTCAATTTTAGTGACAATACTCTTACAATCATATGGATAAACAAATTACAATAATTCATTACACATACGCTTGATTCCCGAATTCAACAGTACGTAACCTGCATTAATTCAATCTTTAAAATATCGTTGTTGACATTATAATAACAAAGCTCATACTCCCTCTAAAGGTGAGATAGGTAGATTTTCAATCCGCACGTCCTTGTTATCCCAATCATATGATATGTTACTCCCCCTTAGTCTATGATTTTCCTCATTCATTAGATAAATGTTCAAGCACCATTGTCCTCTTCCCTAGTGACACCAATAAATATAAAATTGATACCAGGATCACCTGTTTACTCCATATATTTCTCCCCCTTTTGGTCACAAAAATGACAAAGAAACGAAAAAATAAAGGACAACGCGAAAAGGATCTTACAAATCACAAAATAGACTTGCAACCTGTTGAGTCAAGTACGAGGGTTCCACATACCATTTTTTATAACCAATATCAAAACCGAAACTGCAAAGTAATTATGTTTTGATATGTTATCATGGAAATAATTTCCCGAAGCAATTTTTCCAACTAGTTTGGCAAACCAAAAATCAACTAAGCAACTTAGTTCCTTTGCTAAACCGATTGTATAAATACAACCGCTTCGTTCGATAAGACCAAAACAAAGATAAACTCCATTTTTCTCATTAGGTTCTAATTATCCATATAACTTAGACCTTAAGATTTTAAACAAGCCAAATACTAGGTTAGTTAACTAGCATTTCCTTGCTTAGGCATTCGGCTAGACTTGAATAACCGAAACCTCCACTTTGATAAGTCTAACTAAGATCAGAATTAACTTAATTTATCTTATCCGGAATTGAATTGGACTAAACAACTCATCCCGTCAATATATCCCTCTTTAAGCCATAAATAATTCATATAAACCAATAAATCAACTTGCGTAATTATTCACCTCAACCGGAAGCAATTGAAACAACATATATTGCACCAAAATTTTGTAAGCCTAAACAATTGATACCATACAATAAAGCAAAAATAACAATTATTTTACTTAACTGGAAGCAATTGAATAACATAAACATTAAAGCACCGCAATTGCACCAAACTTTCGTAAGCCTAAACGATTGATATCACACAACAAAGCAAGATAACAATAGTTTTACTTAACCGGAACCAATTGAATCACACATACATAATGGAATAAACACATCAATTGTACCGACAATTTCGTTTAAGCAAAAGAAATATATATATATCAAATAAAAATAGGCTTTTCTTAAAACAGGAAAACAATTAACTAATAAGATTCTTACCTCAATTTCGCATCCAGCTTCTCCAATATGATTGCATATTTTTCTTCCAGGGAGAATTGATATCGAAATACCATTATGTTGTCATCATTATGCCAAAAACAAAAGAATAACAACAACCAACCTTTACCAGATAAAGGTTGAAAATCGGTTTTAACAATTGCAAGCAAAAGTTGAAAAACGTCGAAACACATATGCTTTTATGATAAACCAAAATGATTCAACATATTGTGACTTTTTCACATATTGTTTCTATAGAACCCCTCGTGATCCTTTGATAAAGCCTACCAACATGGGCTAGAACTTAATCCTGCTAAATCAAAAAGTCACCCAAACCATAAGGGTTCACAACATATTATGAGATCGAATATTAAGGTAATAAAACCGAAATCAAACATCCCATAAACATCCTTAACAAATAAAGATTTATAGTACTGAAATTAAAACATCATGTTATTATACATATAAAACCATAAATTTAAAGTTTTACAATACTTAGAATAAAACGTTCAAAGTGTAAAATAGTCTTATGGGTACAACAAGAACCAAATATAATTATACACAAGTATAAGAGCTTGAACTAGTGTCGCTCAAACCAAAATATTCATCAGATTTAGTATCCTTATAGTCTTCAGTAATATGAGAGAGGTCTGAAATAATTTCTGGATGCTTGAGAGATTCCAAGCTGACTTGTCGTTTCAGACATTCATTTCTCCTACTAAACCTTTTGTAGTAGGTTTCAAGATCAGTATCTTGCATGGGAGTGTTATGAACACCACTTATGCTTGATCCAGCATGATTTTGTCCCCTTATTCTATTGATGATAGAGTAATTATACGGTTTTGGCACAAGTCATTGAGAGTCACTTGCAGAAATTTCATAGGTGCTGCAGATTCTTGTGATAAGACATGGAAATCCCATGATTTTTCCATTCTTCCAAATTCGTATCATCTATTTGATAATAAACCCATAGAAATCAAAGTTTGGAGTTCCAATAACCATGTGATAAATCAGTTTTGACACATCTGAGCTCCAACCTACTTTATGCATATTGCTTGGTGAAAGATTAGGTACAACAAGTTTACCGAAAAACTTGAGATACTCTGGTATATTATCAAAACAAAGACTATTACCTTTCTAGGTACTTCCACCAAGGATTTCAGCAATTTTTTTTTTGTCAAAATCACCGCTTCTGGGTAAAACAACATTCTCCATATTGCAGCCAAGAAGATATGCTACAATACTTCTATTTACTTCAAAGCGATGTCTCATATTCATAGTAAAGAACTTACAGTTCTTTACATCAACATAATGCATGTTACCATAAAATTCCTTAGTTATCTCTGGAGAACCAGGATAGCTACCGGAATGAATGTTACCCCAGTCATTACAGTTAAGAATTAACTTATTATAATACTCCATATAAACATACACATATTCCTTTTCACAAATGATTTGTTTATCATGCATTGAACCATATTTCTTGAGACAACTACGATCAACAAAATAAATTCCAGTACTAACATCAAAATAAATAGATGGAAGTGAATCGATAGTCTCATCAGAAAAATTCAAATTTGGTGCAACTCCTCTATGGGTTTGATTAGAACCTTCTCCTCTTGTAAAATCCCTATTGTGCATGTTGCTAGAATACTCAAGTTTGAAATAGAGAAGAAAGCACTTACAATCGAAGATGACTGTTGAAGCGAACTGCACCTTTAGTTGTAAAGTTGATGAAGATGATGAGTACCCCTTGAAAAACAAGTTGGATCGAAACGAATTTTTCTTTCGAACACACGAGGAAATCTGATTTGAGTTTTGATTTCGAATCAACTCTCTCTGTCTCTGTCGGACTGTTCGAAGAAGAGGTTATAAGAGAAATTGTTTCTCTCTTCATTAATATCACCGAACAACATATCAGTTTCAATTTGGTCTTGGTCCTTGTGTTTGACCATGGGTCCGAATAATTTTCCTCAAGTGGGCTAACCAATTTGAATTCGATATTCCTAGTGGGCTTGGGGTTTATTGGATTTTCAACCAAACTACTTTGAGTTTCGACCATTATAGTCGTTTGTCTCTCTGTAGAAACAATGTTTGTAGATTATGTGTTGACACAGTTATCTGGGATGGTTTCAAGAGCCTTTGAAATCAACTCCGTATTTTTTAGAGAAAAATTCATACATTAGTCATGTAAATATTGACTTCTTTCAGACATTGGTTCTCTATAAGCCTATTTTATGGATTCTAATTCCAATAGGAAAGTATCCACTTCATCCTATAGCTCCTGACTATCACTGAGAATTTTACATGTATTTCTAAAAGACTCATCTTCCTTTAACTTGTAAAGTTCAAGTTATAGAGAAAGATCACTGATTTGCTTTTCTATTTCAGAAAACTCGGTGAGTTTTCTACTCATTTTTTCTTTAGGGTCTTCAGTGAGTCTGAGATATAATTGGCATTCTTCTACAGACCAAATTTCCTTGGAACGTAGACACTTAATAATTTCATTGTCTGACATACCTTCAAACAATTTTGAGCAATCAGATCTTGTCATTACATTAACTGAATCAGACATGGATTCAATTATTATAGGATGGATCGCTCCAAACACGGATTGTTAGATCTTTCATGTTTGCCTGCTCTGATACCAATTGAAAAGGCGAGGTTACCCAAATATACCTCAAGCTAAAACTTTTCCTTCCAATAAGTCCTTTCTCCGAAAGTGATAGTCTATGGACTGATTCGAGACAATGCAACTAATCGGTTCACACTTCATGTGATCGTCTATGGATACAAGATCGAGACAATACAACAATGAAGTATGTTTACTTGATACAAAGGTTCGGGCTTAACCAAACTCAATAGGATTCACGTATCAAGTAAATAGGAATTAAAGTTTGTTCAATTTACTTTAATTAAAATAAAACAACTATAATGCGGAAATATAAAGTAAATGACACAGCAAGATTTTGTTAACGAGAAAACCGCAAATGCAGAAAAACCCCGGGACCTAGTCCAGAATTGAATACTCTCAGGATTAAGCCGCTATACAAAATAAACCAACTTCGTATAGTTGAGACCAACCAACTAAATATATAGTTCACCTAGTTCCATTTGTATTCCCACGCCTCCAACCTGTAAAAAAGTCACGTACTTGGACCAATTCCTTTGGTTCGTATTCCAAACAGTAAAGGAACAACAAATATGTTTGGTATCAAGTATCAACTCTCTTCAACCAAGTGATATGAGTTGCACAAAGGCTCTTCTGTTTATCTTAACATAAACTCATTTACCAGATTCCAAGATCTATCTTATGTTCAATCACCAAAAGGTAACCGTTAAGATTAAGCCAATCAAAACTCTTAATCCAATTTTTTTTGTTGATGCCGATCTTCTCAATTAATCAATCCAATTTACCACACTTCAAAACAAGTTTAGAATTGGTTCATCTGACTTTCAAGAACTATGTGAATGATCAATTAACACTTTATCACAAACCATGGGTGTAACGGTTTTACCAAAAAAAGTTTCGGTTCTACCTCCATGTGAGTATTGTGCATAGTCACACTAGCTTACCAAAATTCGGCTGACTAGGTACTAGGATCGGTTCCCCACATATATTTGGTATCCAACTTGTATGCACTGCACATGTCCATATGAACGGTTCCCCCTTTCCTAAAACGTGTTTCACGTGTTCATAGGATCGGTTCCCCTTTCTTCTATAAACCTTTACACACCTCATACAAGGATTGATTCCCCTTGTGATGTAATGCACCTCTTACTAGGATCGGTTCCCCCTCTCCCAATATTTGTCAAACACTCACAAACCCGATCATACCCCAGGTGATTACTTAAGATTGGTTTCACTAATAAAATTCATACCAATACATAAGTTAGGCCTCATGTGAATAGTTATACCAAGAACACAAATAAGTCATGAGCGGTTATACTAATCACACATATTGGTCGTTCATAAGATTTGCAATGAAGAACAGCCCCAATAACGCCTGGAGATTTCCTTTTCGGTTCACAACACATATCATGAACTTACTTCCTGAAAACACATGTAAAAACATTGTTTATTAGGATGAAATCCTCACCTCATACCCATACATAATCACAATAGCATTTATATGATTATGTTGATGTCTTATATACAAATTTTAATGGTTAAGCAAGAAACTTCATACTGTATTCCTTAATACTATGTATATCTAGAGTGTTCATGCTTCATAGTTTTATGTTTTCAATATGCACGACTTGAAAGATACGTTAGGGAATGAAACAGTTCAAGTCAAATATCACTAACCTCAAGTGGAAGGATGATGTTGTGGTTGTAGATCCGTACTTCTTCACTTCTTCAAGTCTTCAAAATACTTGTAATGTTTCACCCTAACACTTTCAAAGCTAACCTATATGAAGTTGACTCTAGTACATTTAAATCAAGCGACTCTTAAATGAGTTTTGGTTCACTAAAATATGACAACCAAACTTGACATACCAATGCTTGGTGGGTTCAACCGAGCTATGCTCTAACAATCTCCCCCTTTGTCAATTTTAGTGACAATACTCTTACAATCATATGGATAAACAAATTACAATAATTCGTTACACATACGATTGATTCCCGAATTCAACATCACATAGCCTGCATTAATTCAATCCTTAAAATGCCGATGTTGACATTATAAAAACAAAGCTCATACTCCCCCTAAAGGTGAGATAGGTAGATTTTCAATCCGCACGTCTTCGTTATCCCAATCATATGATATGTGTGAGACCCGTGTTTTCGGATAATAGTTTTCGAACCTAAAACCGGTAAAATCCAACCCGTGTAGTGTTGGGTGCGTATTTTTGAATTTGGGTGTTCATAACTAAATTTAAGTAATAGGTAAAAAAAAATGCTAGATCTTATCTCTGTGGTGGTTGGGAATAAGGATTCTCATTTTTATTTATCCCTTATAAATATATAGGATGCCCTTTAGTAGTTGCAATGCATAATTTTATTCTTCTTAGTCACGTGTGAGAAGAAGAATAAGTCTTCCTCTCTTTTTGCATTTATAGTCATCCTCTCTTTTTGCATTTATAGTCAGGGTTTTTAAAATATATATTTTGTCATCTTCCAAAACCCTTAAAGAAAAAGTTTCTCTCTCATTCCTCTACTCCATCTCCATTTTTTTACAAAACAAAAAGGAATACTACTCCATTAATCTCTTGGAAAACGTGGTGGTGCATCAAATTTATGGATTGCTATTTTGAGGTAGGGGGTTTCTACCTAATATTAAACTAAAACATATTTTAGCATTATTGGTATTATCTCTCATAATTGATTTTATTTGTATCTTAACAATTTTGATTTCGATAATAATTGATTGTTCTCTGTTATTGTCAAGATGGTTTGTATCATAATCATTGAACTCTGTTTAAAACGTTGTTTTGAAAATAGATGTGTTGCTTAATGCCTTGAACTCGATGAGATCACCTCTTTTATTTTTTCTTATCCAACTGTTTATAACAAAAATCAAGAGTCGTCAGATTTTTCTAACTCATATACTCCTTCTATTAGTAAAGATACCGCAGCAAACCTCGGTTTTCACTAATCAATCTCATGGCTGTATCCCATATTCATTTCCCTTGAGTCCTTTTTAATGTCTTCTAACTCTATTTAATTAACTTGATGACTTGTTTCCTATTAAATTAACTTCATGACTATATTTCATTTGACATTGTACTGATTTTCATTGCCTGGCTATCCACTTCCATGGGATTTATTTTATTTAACTTGCTGTAAATTGCCATTTAGTGTTTCACCACCTATAACTATTTTGCTCTCATCCCATGTTCTGGTGACATTGGTTTAATTTATAATAAGACAAAATATAGGAAGTTCAACGGTCACTATGATTTTATCCACTTTTCTTACTTTGTGCAAAAGTTGATTTCCCATGTGAAGTATACTCTTATATTATTTTTTTAGTCTGTGATGTCCATCTTCCATTTATATTTTAAGTTGTCTGATTTTCTCTCTAAGACGACGAACTTCCTTGTGTTATATCAAAAATGAAATATACAAAATATTAGTACAGTGTGAGCAGAATCATGTTCCATTTAGTTCTATAAACTATCCATGTCTTCCTAGTTAGTGGTCTTAGGTGAGTTTGAAAATGTAATGTAAATGGAATGGGCGTGTGGATGATCTCTGATTTTAAAGTATAAATGGAATTTTGTTTGTACTAAAACTATTATATATATATATATATATATTAAAATGCATTGGTTAAGTTTCCTAGGATTTTGGACGTGATTTGTTTTATTATATACGTGTTTGAGTTTTGTACGAAATTGAGTGTACAAGTTAGAAAGGAATTTTAGATACTCTGTTGTTGCTGAAATGTCAGGCCTTTATGGCATCCCACCACTGGTGGCTACCCTGGGAAGACTGTTCGGGGAACAATATGGTTTGTTTACCGGAATAACTCTGACAATTAGATTAAGAATCTAGAATTTTAGATTGAAGATTTTGAGTAAGAAAATATTGATTATTTGTGGCTGAGAATAGCGCAAGTATTTTTGAGAGTAAGAAAATATTGACTATTTGTGGCTGAGAACAGCGTAGGTATTATTGTGAATTTTTATGCATGATTTTAACTATCATATCAGTTGCATTTGTTTGTTTTTCAATGCACCCTATTATTTTTTGAAACTTCCTACGGGGTTGTGGTTTGCTCACTCCTTTCCCCCCCCTTTCCACAGAGAATGAAGAAAGACTAGTTGTGAAAGAAATTATTATGTATCACAGGGATTTGGGTATCACATTTTTTTTATTTTCATCGAGGTGTTGGTTTGTCTTAATTTTGTATTTTTGATTTTGTAATTAGTATTTTACATTTTTGTAATTTTGAAAGTAATATTAAATTTCATTTAGCAAAATTTGTTTGAGCTTGGATTTCTATTTTTTATTTGTTGAAATCTCTTAAAACGAAAAATCTGGTCCTTCCCGAGTTGCAGTCCGGAGATTTGGGCTTGTTAGATGGACTCGACCCGACCCATAGGGTCGAATCCGTGTCCGTTGGAGGTCCGAAAAACCGGGTTGTGACAATATGTTACTCCCCCTTAGTTTGTGCTTTTCCTCATTCGTTAGATAAACGTTCAAGCACCATTTTCCTCTTCCCTAGTGACACTAATCAACATAAAATTGATACCAGCATCACCTGTTTACTCCATATATTTCTCCCCCTTTTTGTCACAAAAATGACAAAGAAACGAAAAAAATAAAGGACAACACGAAAAGGATCTTACAAATCTCAAAATAGACTTGCAACCTGTTGAGTCAAGCACGAGAATTTTTACATATCATTTTTGATAACCAATATCAAAACCGAAACTACAAAGTAATTATGTTTTGATATGTTATCATGGAAATAATTGCCTGAAGCAATTTTTCCAACTAGTTTAGCAAACCAAAAATCAACTAAGCAACTTAGTTCCTTTGCTAAACCCATTGTATAAATACAACCGCTTCATTCGATAAGATCAAAACAAAAACTCCATTTTTCTCATCAGGTTTTAATTATCAATATAACTTAGACCTTTATATTTTAAACAATCCAAATACCAGGTTAGTTAACTAGCATCTCCTTGTTTAGGCATTCGGCTAGACTTGAATAATCGAAACCTCCACTTTGATAAGTCTAACTAAGATCAGAATTAACTTAGTTTAGCTTATCCGGAATTGAATTGGACTAAACAACTCATCCCGTTAATATATTCATTCGTAAGCCATAAATAATTCATACAAACCAATAAATCAACTTGCATAATTATTCACCTCAACAGGAAGCAATTGAAACAACATATATCATTAAAGTTCCACTATTGCACCGAAATTTTGTAAGCCTAAACAATTGATACCATACAATAAAGAAAAATAAAATTGTTTTACTTAACTGGAAGCAATTGAAATAACATACACATTAAAGCACCGCAATTGCACGAAACTTTCGTAAGCCTAAACGATTGATATCACACAACAAAGCAAGATAACAATAGTTTTACTTAACCGGAACCAATTTAATCACACATACATAATGGAATAAACACATCAATTGTACCGACAATTTCGTTTAAGAAAAAGCAATATATATATATCAAATAAAAATAGGCTTTTCTTAAAACAGGAAAACAATTAACTAATAAGATTCTTACCTCAATTTCGCATCCAACTTTTCCAATATGATTGCATCTTTTTCTTCCAGGGAGAATTGATATCGAAATACCATTATGTTGCCATCCTTATGCCAAAAACAAAAGAATAACAACAACCAACCTTTACCAGATAAAGGTTGAAAATCGGTTTTAACAATTGCAAGCAAAAGTTTAAAACCTTCGAAACACATATGCTTTTATGCTAAACCAAAATCGATTCAACATATTATGACTTTTTCACATATTGTTTCTACATGAACCCTTCATGATCCTTTGATAAATCCTACCAACATGGGCTAGAACTTAATCCTGCTAAATCAAAAAGTCACCCAAACCATAAGGGTTCACAACATATTATGAGATCGAATATTAAGGTAATAAAACCGAAATCAAACATCCCATAAACATACATAGCAAATAAATAAAGCATTAAAGCACTGGCTATGTAAATCAAAAACTATCACAAGGAAAATTATAAAACAAATAACTTTATTCATAATAGTTTTTATTCATAATAGACTTATACAATAAATGAAAGAAATCAAAAATTGATGTCTATTTTTCTAGATTAAGTATTACAGCATTTAACTTAATCTCTAATGGTGCTCTTGTTGTTCATCGGTGTTTCTTCGGTGTTCAAACTGTTAAAGCATGTCTCAAGAGACTTGTATGCAACCAATTCCTGTTTCTCAAGCTTCTCAACTTGAATTTTCATGTCAACAATTTCAGATTTTGTTTCCTCAATCTTGATTTCAAATCGTTGTTATGAGATTGTTTCTTAGTTCTTCAAAACCATGGATATAGTCAATCATACTACCAGATCGAACCTACTTGGTTTTGGTTGGATATTGTAAATTATAGGCCAACAGACATGACTCATCTTGTGATCCAACCGAACCTTCAGGATCAGACATGATTTTTGATCTGCTTCTTTTCTTCTTCTCAATATTGATTCCTTGACAATCTTTAACCCTTTGAGCCTCCTCCTTATTAGTCTTTGAGACACTTCGAGTTATTGGAGGCATGCTTGGTTATATATAATATGATTGATCAGGGTATCAATATACTGGAAGAGATAGTTTCACTAAACAATGGGACAACTTTCGGACCGAAAGATATCAGAAGAACCCGAAAATATTAAAGAGTATATTTCGTTTCCTTTTGTTCGAAGTTCTTAGTTTTATTCAAAAAATCCAAATAAAACTTATCTAGAAAATCATGATAAACATGAACAATTTTTGGATCTACAATTATCCATAAAACTTACAACTTTTCTGATAATCAATTACACAAACACATGTGCTCCAAATTTATTGTGCCATTTCCATCCATAAATATGAGCACGGATGAGGATGCACAATTTTTATACAACTAAGTTGTATCGGAATAAGCTTTATCAAGCTTATATTGAATATCAGAAATATAGTTACTGTTTCTTTTAAGGAATTTCTGCCCAATATATTTTCTCCCAAGATGATGATCTTTTCTAACTCTAGAGATATGATCATGTGGAGAAATTATACCGATGTGTGAATTCTCAGAGATTGATAGATCTCTTTTAATTCTTTCAATGAGATTTTCATAAGATTTTCTCATTTTAAGGACTTCCTTATGGTTCACATCAGTGTGATTATCTGAAACAATTATTGGACATTCCTTATTGTTCCTTTTGGCAGAGATTCTCTCTTTCCCTTCCTTTTGGAATCATTCTTCATCAAAACAAGAATTGTTTCGACATGGATGAGGAGGAATCTTCTTCCAAAAGCTATTATCAACTCTTTCCTATGATTTTGAGTTGATCTTATAGGGTTGTGGCACAATCTGTCTTTCTATTGAGGAATGATCTTTCATTTTTTTAAGACAAGAAACTTCATTCAATATTTTGACCACAATTTGTTGATGAAGTATAAGTTTCATGTCAAGTGACTGAAAAGTGTATTCCTTAAGATCATTGTCATGGAATCGGTTCAAAGTTTCCTTTGGACAAGATTTTATTTGATCATCAGTAGATGTAGAAGCTTGTTTCTCACCCTCTTCTGACGTGATGTAGTTCGGCAAACCACCATCATCTTGATCTTTTTCAGATGTGACTAAAACAACATCATCATTCGTCAGAGTCATTGAATATGTCTCTTTATTAAGAGAATTAACAAGAGATTCTAATTTAACAGTGAGATTCATATTCTCTTCAGCCAGACTATCTAGTTGACTATCTTTATTTCTGATCTCATGTTTAAGAAGATTTGACTCTGTCTTTAAAATAACCATTTTAGAAGATAGAGATTTTATAGGCTTTAGGATTTTTACCAACTCTTTCTCAGCATCTAATTTTTCATCAGAAAAAGACACAGATGTTTTCGCAACTCCTGGATCATGAGTCAACGAAGTAGTAACATCTTCAACCTTTGAGTAGTCATACTCTTACTTAACGTTAACTGAATCAGACATCGATTCAATTCTTATAGGATGGATCACACCAAACACAGATTGTTAGATATTTTCATGTTTGCCTGCTCTGATACCAATTGAAAAGGCGAGGGTACCCTAATATACCTCAAGCAAAAAAAATTCCTTCCTATAAGTCCTTTCTACGAAAGTGATTGTCTATGGACTGAGTCAAGACAATGTAACAAATCGGTTCACACTTCGTGTGATCGTCTATGGATATGAGATCGAGACAATACAACAATGACATATGTTTACTTGATACAAAGGTTCAGACTTAACCAAACATAATAGGATTCACTTATCAAGTAAATAGGAGTTAACGTTTGTGCAATTTACTTTAATTATAATAAAACAATTATAATGCGAAAATATAAAGTAAATGACACAACAAGATTTTGTTAACGAGGAAACCGCAAATGCAGAAAAACCCCGAGACCTAGTCCAGAATTGAATACTCTCAGGATTAAGCCGCTATACAAAATAAAAAAACTTCGTATAGTTGAGACCAAGCAACTAAACCTATAGTTCACCTAGTTCCGACTGAATTCCCATGCTTCCAACTTGTAAACAAGTCACGTACTTGGACCAATTCCTTTGGTTTGTATTCCAAACAGAAAAGGAACAACAAATCTGTTTGGTATCAACTCTCTTCAACCAAGTGATATGAGTTTCACAAAGGCTCTTCTGTTTATCTTAACATAAACTCCTTCGCCAGGTTCCAAGATCTATCTTATGTTCAATCACCAAAAGGTAATCGTTAAGATTAAGCCAATCAACATTCTTAATCCAAAGAACTGTCTTGATATCGATCTTCTCAGTTAATCAATCCAATCTACCATAAGGATAAACCGATTATTAATTGGATCCTCTTTTACCAAAACAAGTATTGTGCACACCAAAGATTATAAAACCAAGTCTGAAATATTCTATCTCTTCTTTGTCTTCAAATTTTCTTAGATCTTCAATAAACACCTGCACATAACTACTTGAATCTCTTGTGATCAATCACACATAGAACAAAGTCTATTAACAATGGATTATCACAAGATCGTCTTTATATATAACAACAGTCTAAAGATCCCTGTCAAAACCTTGAACTAGTTTGAGTGAATCTTATATCAGAAGAGAAGATTCTCAAGAATAAATAAACTAGGTGCAATCAAAGTTCAACCACCGTTAGTCAATCAAATCAATACGAAAGCAAAAGATAAACCGCAATATCTAGTTTCACACTAACGGGTCACGTTAGAGCTTCTCAATCCCAAAGAAGACTTTAAATTGAGCGGTCGTAAGATATTTTACCTAATTAGATTACTTTCCTCTCCGATGGGCGGCTTCACCAGTAACAGTACAATAGAGGAAGTTTACTATCACAAAGGATTAGTTTGCTAGAAATGCAAACTCAAAGTATTTATAGACACGGAAGTTTGGACACCAAGGAATTTCCAAAACCGAAAATATTCTCAAGATATTTTTCCATATTAACCCAAATTAGGTTTTCATAATTCCTGTGAATGCACTGTCCAAAAATAATGATCAAAATCTCCTTATAAAATCTTTAACTAGCAAATGCACATTACTAATTCTTATTTTCCATATATAATTAAAAACCTTAATTAAAAGATTCTTAACTTATTTAAATTCGATCTTGGGATTTACTTCCTTCTTAGCTGTTAAGGAATATCTTTGAACAATAAAAGAATATACATTAATGCGCGTGTTCAAAGTGTGTCGACATCTTACTCTTGCAAGTCCTTTTTCATACTTACTCACTTGAAACCGATTTACCACACTTCCAAACAAGTTTATAATTGGTTCATCTGACTTTCAAGAACTATGTGATTGATCAAGTAACACTTAATCACAAACCATGGGTGTAACAGTTCTACCAAAACAAGTTTCGGTTCTACCTCCATGTGAGTATTGTGCATAGTCACACTAGCTTACCAAAATTCGGCTGACTTGGTACTAGGATCGGTTCCCCACATATATTTGGTATCTAACTTGTATGCACTGCACATGTCCATAGGATCGGTTCCCCCTTGCCTAAAAACATGTTGCACATGTTCATAGGATCGGTTCCCCTTTCTTCTATAAACCTTGATGCACCTCATACAAGGATTGGTTCCCCTTGTTATGTACTGCACCTCTTACTAGGATCGGTTCCCCCCTCCAAATATTTGTCAGACACTCACAAACCCAATCATACCCCAGGTGATTACTTAAGATCGGTTTCGCTAATAAAAGTCATATCAATACATAAGTCAGGCCTCGTGTGAATAGTTTTACCAAGAACACAAACAAGTCATGAACGCTTATAATAATCACACATATTGGTCGTTCATAAGATTTGCAATGAAGAACAGACCCAATAACGCCTGGCGATTTCCTTTTTGGTTCACAACACATATCATGAAATTATTTCCTTAAAACACATGTAAAAACATTGTTTCCTAGGATGAAATTCTCACCTCATACCCATACATAATCAAAATAACATTCATACGATTATGTCGATGTCTTTTATACAAAGTTTAATGGTTAAGCAAGAAACTTCATATTTTATTCCTTAATACTATGTCTATATAGAGTGTTCATCTTCGCCATTTCATGTTTTCAATATGCACGACTTGAAAGATACGTTAGGGAATGAAACAGTTCAAGTCAAATATCACTAACCTCAAGTGGAAGGATGATGTTGTGGTTGTAGCTCCGTACTTCTTCACTTCTTCAAGTCTTCGCAATACTTGTAATATCTCAACCTAATACTTTCAAGCTAACCTATACGAAGTTGACTCTAGTACATTTAAATCCAGCGACTCTTAAATGAGTTTTGATTCACTAAAATATGACAACCAAACTGGACATACCAACGCTTGGTGGGTTCAACCGAGCTATACTCTAACAGTTTTCATCTGAGATGAAGTATATTGAGTAAGGGGGAGTGATACATATCACCATAGTATTATTGTCAAAGTTGTGATACAATTGAACTTTGATGTTGTGTAATAATACTATGACAATGTATAACAATGATTGAGAACAATTATTTTCTCATTCTTATGGCTTCGGATCTTCAAAAACTATGATGCTGAGTTGAACACGTTGAGAATCACTGGTGTACTTGGAAGTGACGAAGATTTCGAGTAATGTTGAAGACCCAAGGAAATCAAGCATTTGGATAAGAATCTACAAAGTTTATTTGTTTTGTAATTCATATGTATTGATAGTTTTGTCACTAAAATTGACAAATGGGGAGATTATTACAGCACTGCTCGGTCGAACTCGCAAGCGTTGCTATCCAAATCTTGTTTGTTAAGTTTAGTTTTCAAAACTATAAGTCTTGATTTCTAGTCTACTTATAGCTATGTCTCGGATAAGGATAGAATGTGTATTTGAGCTTTAGACTTCACGACATTCATCGATTGAAGACGAAGGACTACTAAGGGGAACTTATGGAACTTTCTCAACAAAAGGTATGTGGAGACTTGAACTCATCTATCACTCAGAAGTCAATTTTTATTCTATCTCCTATTGAGACAAAAGTCGTATAGATATATAGACTTTATATTATACACATTTGATATTTCGAGCTGAGTTTAACTCGCTTACATATTTCTCGAAATATGTGTTGGTAAGCTTTTTATTTAACCAAGTTCATCTTTTATTCTTGACGAAAGTCAAAAGATGATCATGTGAAAATTGCCTGGTAACATCTTACATGATTTGTTTGAAACAGTCATTTGATGTAGACTCGAAATATTTTGTGTTGATCTATTAATCACTTGAAAATTGCTTTGAAGCTAATAGTTTGTGTGGGCAGCTATTTTCGTATTCCAAGAATATTTCAATGCTTAAAATGGAGTTTAGAAAAATTAACCATTGATTGGATATAGCACAATATATGTACTTTTATGCTAACTGTTGCAAGTTATTCCGAGTCCGGGAACCATAGTTTGCATACCGTATGCGTGTGGTTTGATAGTTGAACTTAGTATGCATACCCGTATGCGTACTGGCTTAACGGTTCAATTCTGGTAATTCAATTGTGTTTGGTTGTGTACGACAATATGCATACCGGTTCGCATACTAGCGAACCCAGACCAAGTCCGGCTACTTAGGTATGCGTACCCGTTTGCATACTTGAGTGGGTTAAGTTCTAAAATCGGTTTGTTCATAAAAAAATACATTTATATAATAAGGAATGCAATATTTTGCAAACCGTAGCTATAATTTTCATAAATTGATTCGAGTGAATCAAAATTGATTTTGCTTCAATTGTATCTTGTGTACTTCTATGAGAACATAAACAGTTGAACAACTCTAGAACTAGTTTCATTGGAGTCATTTGAACTAGTTTTGATTGAGATGAACAAGGTTGAAATGAAAGTGTTCATATGGATAACTTCGGTTAAATATTGTTGAGCCAACTAAGTGTACACGTTTAGGTACGGTTACCCATATATAAATGAAGTCACATTTCATTTGTATGTAACAAGCTGAGTTCGATCTAACGGTTGAAAGATATTAGCTTGAATCTAATTTGATTTTTATCTAATGGTGAATATTGAATATTTTGTTACCAAGGTAGCATTGATTGCATACCCTGATTTGAAGGCTATATAAGGGAGAACTATTGCAACTGGGAAACCTAATCGCCACACCTCATATGTGATACTAGTTGCGACTAGAGTCGATTCTCCTTTAACCTAGGTTTTTCTAAAACCATTATAGGTTAACGACTTAAAGACTTCATTGGGATATGAAGCCAGACCCAACTATTTTCTCTGTAGTTGCGTGTTTTGATCTTTCTTTGTTCTATCGTATTGAGTACTATATTCTCTAAGATTTGCTCGAGATTCAATCTCCGATAGGTAAGATAAAAAGTAGTCACAAACATATTCATCTCATCGTTTGTGATTCCACAATATCTTGTTCCGCTTCCATACAATTAAGATCATTGTGAGGTGATTGATATTACTAGGTTGTTCTTCGGGAATATAAGTCTGGTATATCAATTGGTTCTTGTTCACCTTGATTTATCAAAAGACAAAACAAAAAATCATAGGTATGTCTGTGGGAGACAAATTTATCTATTCAATCGACTTTTATGTGAGAGACAGATTTGTTTATCAAGTCTTAGACTTTGGGTCGTAGCAACTCTAAGTTGTGGGTGGGATCAGCCAAGGGAATCAAGTGCGTAGAGTCCTGCTGGGATTCAGAGGTGTAAGGAATGCGATTGTACCTTAATCGATGTGAGATTGGTTAGGGCTTAACTACATTCTAGTCCGAAGTTAACTTGTAGTAGGCTAGAGTCTGTAGCGGCTTAATACAGTGTGGTGTTCAAATCTGGACTAGGTCCCGGGGTTTTTCTGCATTTGCGGTTTCCTCGTTAACAAAATTTCGGGTGTTTGTGTTATTTATTTTTCGCATTATATTTTTATATAATTGAAATATCACAGGTTGTGCGTAGTTCAATCAATTAGATTATCCAACCTTTAGTTGTTGATATAAATTGATTGTCACTTGAACATTGGTCTTTGGTACCGTTCAAGTTGTTTCTCATAATAATCATGCTCGCGGATCTCTATCTGTTTGATTTGCTGATTACGTTGAGAAACATAGATATAATTCTTGGATGTATTTTCCTTGATTGAGTCTGTCTGTCTAGTTGATTATCTTGGAAGTATATTGGAGTTAGTCCATGCAGATTGCTGAAACGAAATATCGGTTGATTTTCATGTCCATATAAACCGATTCTGGGTAGAAGCTAGTTTCAAAAAATCTCTGTATGTTTTTGAGTATACAATCGATATATGTTTTTGACAACATATACCGATTATGAGTTGGTGTTCTTCAAAAAAAAATTAAATTTTAAATTTTTTCATATTCAAATGATTCATTAACACAAGTTAATTTCACATATAACACGAAATTTTATCACTAATCATCCAAATTAACACTAATTAATTAGGGGTAACTTTGCCTTTAAAAAAATAATTGGTTAAGGGGTTATCTATTTTACTTCAAAATGCTTCTTTTTTGTCACATAGTGATAGGTCCAAATTAATTCCTATAGGCCCCAATTTAGGAAGGCTTTTAAGTATCCAAACAACTACCTGATTATTATTAAGCTATTAATCTAAGTAGGAAACTTTTGCAAACAAATTTTTTCCAAATCAAATTAAAAGGGTATTTTGAGTTTCCTCCCCTGAAAAGATTGCTAATTAGCGTTTCCTCCCCAAAAAGATTGAAATTAGTGTTTCCTCCCATCGTTAAGTATTTCATCCACTGTTCAGTTAGCTGAGTCATCATCTGTGCACGCATGGATAAAATAACCATAGGGGTATTTGCGTTTCCTCCCCTGAAAAGATTGCTAATTAACGTTTCCTCCCCAAGCTAACTGAACAGTGGATGGAATATCTAACGATGGGAGAAAACACTAATTTCAATCTTTTTAGGGAGGAAACGCTAATTGACTATCAAAATAGCCCCAAATTAAATGAGGCATATCCACATGTCTCGATCAACCTACGTGTATTGTTTGTTTATAGAACGATGCTACGTTGACCGAGATTTTCACTGCAGAAAATCCCGCATGAGAGATCCCTGGAACCCATTGGAGTTGGGAAGGGGTGAGCATATGAGTCCCACTAATATTTTTTTTATGAGGTGCGGGAATTTTGGCGGTATTCAATCGGGGGTAGACTAAGCATTGTTGTTGTTTATATCCCTTTGAAGGGATATATTGTCCGAGTGTTTGTCCCAACCCCAATACAAAAAGAGAAACAGTCTCAACTCTCAAGGAATATCCTCAATCTAGTTCTAGTTCTTTATTCTATTCTTTATTTTATGATTCTAAACTTCATTGGAACTTGGAAGTAGTCAAATTCAACAATAGAGCATCCGCACTGCTATAGAACTATAGAAATTTGACAATTCACTGAAACATACACAAAACGAAATGCACTTGGCGCCTATCAACTTTTACAAACCACAACCGTCAGGCGTTAGGTGAATCAATTCTACCTAACATATCAATCACCTGTACATTTCGTTAGGCAAGCATGGGGGCGACTAGGACAGGAGGCTAACTTTACATTCACATCCCATACACAATGATACAAAAATTTCATACTTGGCTTGATTGATCAGTGGAATATGACTATAGATATATCCCGTTTCTCAATAGGGACAAGGAGGAAGTTAAAGTTTGCCAAAGGGGTTTGGATGAGATCAGGTGGGCGCACATTTTGATTCTTTGTGCTAGATATTGTCTCTGTGAAGAACTGAAAGGTTCCGGTCACTCTGATGTAACGATTTTAAAATTTAAATTCTTCTAAATTTTCATTTATCTATTTGAGTGGGGGACAGGGTCACGGGTTGACACTTGTTCCAATCAGTTTCAACATTATTCATTTTGAAACAAATTTTTTTGTTGGGAAAACTCTGAAAAAAACTCGGACGGCCTTCCATTGGATTATACACAATGGTGGCGTACTAAGTAGTAGGTCCCGAATGAACTGACTCAGTTGAGAACGGCCTGGTTAGGCGGTAAACTATGTTTGTATCTCATGTGACTCGTTTTAAATATTGCGCATTGTACGCTGCTACTCTGTCCTGTCGAATTGATCTTTCAGCACTTTGTCAGATCATTGCAGCTTTGCTAAGTTACTTCCTCGTAGTGTACTTCCTAACGGCATTATTAAATCACTTTGTTGTCTTGTTCAGATTCGTTTTGGATTTCTTATTGAGAAAACAAACTTCCAGAAGCTCGACATAAACGAGTTGTAAGAAATTAAAACGCGGGTAGTCTAACAAAAAGGATAAGAGCAGCACGTGCAATTTTAGCCAAGTGTCTACGTGCAAAGTACATTTCTTCTACTTTCTACGCGCATATATTTTGCTACCATTAGGAGAAGTTACTATGGGAATGAACAAACCCATTCGTTTGTTGAGCCACGTGGATGACCAAACTAAATTTTCCACTATGGTAAAGCATTGGAGGTTAGATCAATAGGCGTGCGATCCATGTAAAAACGCTAGCGTCGGTAGGTCCAACGCTAGCGTTGTGAGGAAAACCGCTGACATTGGGAGATCCAACGTGGCGTCTTAAGATAAAACGCCGGCGTTATTGCTACAAACGCCAACGGGTAGTTTTTTAAAATTTGAAATTCACTTTTTATCTCTATAAACTACCACCATCTTCAAACAATTCACTCACACCAAATTCACTTGAATTTTCTCTTCTAAAATGGCTGAAAAGGCGATCACACTTTTTTGCGATGCAAAACTTGAAGCTGCGGTATCTAAGATATAGAAAAATATTTGTTGGGGGCGTTTTATAATGGGGCATGTGGGACAAATCATATCTTGACACGTGTCTTTGCTATAAATTGATTACATCAAATTTTGTTTCCAAACATATAAAAGAAGTGTATTTTTTGTGAAAATAATAGTTATCTTAATTGGTGATATTTTATCCTTGATATTTTTGGTAACAGAATTTGTTAAAACAATTAATTGGAAAAACACATGTCAAGACATGATTTGTCCCCCATGCCCCCATCATAAAATGCCCCCATCAAAAATTTACTCCTAAGCTGGGTTGCACGGACGCGGACGCGTAGACGCGGACACGACACGACGCGGACGCGGACACTACAAAATTCTCAAAAAACTAGGACGCGTATATACATATTTTATTTATATATATAATTATGTATTTATACAACAAAGTCAAGTATTTCCATTCTAAAATTAGAAAATAATGCTACATGTGTATAAATTTCAAAAGAAAATGAAAGATCGTTTGTTTATACACGCCGAAGGTCAAGCAATCAATCACTATTAAACACATGGCACAATCAAATTGCATTCTTAGAACAACACATGCCCAACCAAGGGTATATGTGATGTATTTCCAATTACAAAATCCTAATAAAGAGTTACATGATTGATCTAAATGTTTGTCTTTCTTCATTTAGTTAATAATAGTAAAAATAAAGGAAGAAGTTTAAATGAAAATGGAAAAAAAAATGCTTCAAACCCAAGTCATCGGTGCTTCCAAAAAGGACGCGCGTGGACGATATTTGGTGCGTCGGACACGCGTCGTGTCGGGTCAAATCGTCCGCGCTCCTGCGTCCAGACGCGGAGTCGATCGGACATCGCACCAAAATCGGTGCGTCCGTGCATCCCAGCTCCTAAGATATGTGGGAGTTTTAATTGGGGGATATGGAAATTAATTGGGGGATATGGAAACTAATTGGGGGATATAGCTACAGGACAAAAACGGTGTCCCAATAGCAATTCTGGGTGACCCCCTATGTAATTTTTTTTAAATTCCTAATCTAGCCCTCACTAATCATATGTTTAGTAGTTAATAATAATTAGTATATGCTTAAGTATTTGGGGGATAGTTTAGTGTGTGTTTTGATTTTAATTTGTGTGAGTGAGGAGTAGAAGGAGAGGAAAAAAAAATAAGTGGAACTTTTTTTTTTGAAAATGGAAGATGATTGTGATGAGAGAATTTCTGCTAAGAGGTTGAAAATTTGATTTGTTTCCTTTGAATTCACCATTGTTGCAGCTGAAAAAGCTCGGTGCTTGGATGATATTCAACCAAAAACCATGCCGGCATTTGTCGGAAATTTTCAAAAATTGTTTGCCACTATCCAGGGGGGGGTTCGGGGGGGCGTAGCCGGTACCTGGACGCAAGGAAATTGTTTGCCACGATTTTTTTCTAGTTTTGATCTTCATAATGTTGATTTTTTTCTGCGTTTGAACAGTAAATTTGGCATGGTAATCTAGTTTTCGAGCATAGCCGAGACTGTTCTAAGATAGTATTTTGCTTACATTTCTATGCCGGAACAAGATGAAAAGTACCTAGAATGTTGATTTATTTCTTCACTTGACTACCGGCATTGACAAGAAATTATCGAGCATGTCGGTATCATGTTCCGAGATAGTATTTTGCTTAAATTTCTATGCCGAACAGGATGAAAAGTATCCGAATGTTCATTTTTTTTTCACTTGAATACCCAAGGCATTGATAGGAAATTCTCGAGAATGCGGATCATGTTCCAAGATATGGTCTTCATCAATTCCGGCATGGTCTTCATCACTTCCGTTTTGAATTTTTCCGGTTTTAGTCACTCCACTTCCCGGATGGTCGGTTGATATGAAGACCATGCCTGGATTGTTTTCCTAAGATAGAAAATAAAGCAACATGCTATGCCTAAAGCAATACCTAAGATGGTCTTCATATCAACTCACCATGCCATGTTGAAGTGATTAAAACCGGAAAAAATTCAAAAGGAAGTGATGAAAACCATGCCGGAATTGATGAAGACCATATGCCTGAACATGATACCTATGCTCGAGAATCAATTCCGCATGGTCATCATCACTTTCAAGATGATCTTCATCACTTCCGAATAAAATAAAAATTCGTTTCCAAAGTGAAGAGAAGAGAATTTGATGTAGAGTGGGGAGAGTTTAGAATTTTAAAGGGAATGGGGAATATTTAGGTTTCAAAGCTCTACCCTAAATAAGATTAATAAGAAGTGGAGATGGAAATGGGGATATGATTTTGTTTTTTGATTTTAAGTTTTTGATTTTAATTTTGTGGGAAGGGTATTTTAGTATTTTCATAACCAAAAATAACCCCTTAACACATACCATGGGTTGGGGGAAGTAATTCATATCCCCCAATTAATTCCCATATCCCCCAATTAATTGTTCTTTTAAAAAGATTGAAAATTGTAAAAGGGAAGTGCAAGTTTTAGAAGTTGCTCCAAGAAAATGTTCCTCTAAAAGGCAAAGAAGAGCTCCAGTTTTGAAAGTTAACAACAAAAAATTCAAAAACAAATGTGAAACTGTGAAAGAGCGCGTTGAATAGAAAATACGTCAAATGAAGATAAACAGGAGACCAAAACTTGTACTTGGTTTTTATTGAAGTTTTTATTATTGTCTAAGTTTATATCTTGTAAAAGAATTGACGGTAATATCAATGAATGAAAATGTTTATATTCTAAAATAGATTTCCACTTCAGATTAAGTGAAATTTATTACAATTTAAACTTGCAAATAACATTAAACTACATTTTAATAAACCACAACAAAAACATCAAACTACATCAAATCCAGCAACATTCTCTCTGTAAAGTTCATAGCATTCAAAATGCCTAAACTCTCTTCCCCTTTCTTCGGTAAACTTGGTCTGAGCGATGGTTTTCTGTAAAACAGATAAATAACAAGTTCGGATATTTTTATGATGCAGTTGAGCCCATGAGGACAAAGGTAAGATACTCACCAGTTCTTCGTTGGATAATCTAGAATTGCTAGGATGAACCATCCACAATACTTCCGTATAATGTTTGACTTCCTTAGTGATGAATGCAATTCTTAGTTCTAGGATCTTACTGTTTCTTATGGCTTCGTTCCGCTATGCTACAAAATGTCCCAATACTCTTTCCCAGAAATTGTCATTGTTCATTGGTCTCATCATACGATGTAACCAACATCGAACAAGAGCAAAATCTTCTTTCATTGTAAAGACCGGCAACGGCATTCGAGTGCAGTAACGATGTGCTTGAGATGGACCATCTTTTAGAATTCTGAAACACGCTTCGTAACGAAAAAGTTTATCATGAGCTTCCTCCCAATTATCAAGAGCTGTTTGGATCACTTCATCTTCAGTTACAACGACGAACTTTTATCCATTAATTTCCATTACCAGAACAAGAAATGGCTGGACTTCAAGCCTAATAGAATGAAAACGAGCACGCAATCGACGAGCATCTCGGTTTCTTGGGTTTTCCGTCAGTGAGACGAACATTGAAAAATAGTTCTCCCAAAAATAACCGTTATGAGAAATAACAACACCAATGATTACCCTATGAAAGAAATATGCTTCACATAGAGTTATATCCTCTTCTTGAGTAAACTTAGGACCACGATTTCTAACAGACATTTCTGTCAAAGAGGGAGAGAGATTTAGCAAAAAAGAAGAAGAAAAAGATGCGATTTTGGAGATGGGAGGAATGAAATTTATAGGTCGAGAAAGAAAAGGGAGTCGTTGGAAATTTTTCCGTTGGCATTTGAAGTAAAAGCGCTGGCGGCTTTCCTTTGAGAGCCTATTTGAATTACATAGAAGTTGGCGCTTGTAGTAAAACCACACGACTTTACTAAAACCGCCCGTTTGAATTACCAAAGCCTATTTTCTATTATAAATACATCACTAGGTTTTATTCTTAACCAAACCAACCGATTTCTTTCTCAACATCCACCATGTTTTCTAATGGCAAAGCGAAGCAAATATTATGTGTCAAAGCAAAAGAGGTTTGTCCATTATGTTTCATGGATAACCACAGTTTTATGCAATGTCCTTGGATGTATTCAAATTATCCGCGTGAGGTTGTTCACGCATTAGAATGGTGATTGAATCACAACCGGAAAAGCTCAGGTATTTGCAATGTCAAGATCCCAACTGTCCTGAGGAACCACATATGTTGGATGATGCTATGAAGATTAAAAAAGAAGAAGAAAAGATTGCAACACTCTGCAAAAATTTCAAACTTAAATCCAAATTGAAGAAGGAGCTATTACACTGCAAGCATTGTGGATATGAAGATCACGAATACAAACATTGTCCACAGAGAATCAGTGCATGCTCAAATCCCGGTTGCAATACTTTTATGCATTTTCGGACGTCTTCTGAAGAAGACACATATGGAAGGCATTTCTGGGAATGTCCCAGGTGTTTTTTTGTGGAGTGGGCTGATTGAAGTTGTATGACAAATCGATCCACTATGGTATTATGTTATTTAATTTGTTGTTTATTTTGTGTTATTATTATCTAAAACTATCAATATCAAGTAATTTAAATTTTTTCCCGATTAAAAATTGCACCATCAATTTCATAAATAAAAACATACTGCCTTGAACAACCACACCATACATGAGAATAAAAGAAATACATCAGATTAAAACAACTACTACATAGGCGGCGTCAGTTCTCGGCGGGTGGTGGAATTCCTAGGGAGATGTAGGGATCGTATTTGTTGAGCACCCTAAGAATGTTGAAACAAGCATGGAAGTCGAAATGACGACCGCGGTGAGATGCTGGCCACATCGCTAGAGTTATGGGTTCCACTTCATGTTCGGCTTTACCGTTGAGCTTATCTTTGTGATTCTCCATTAGTTGACCGATGAACTCCGATATATTACAAATAATTACACTAAAACGATGCGCCAATCTGTGACAAACACGCCTATGAATGTTTATCGTTTCAGCAACGAACATTTCAAAAACTTTCTCCCAGAACGTCGATTGTGATACATTCCTACCTAGCAACATCAAATGGAAACATCTTGTGTTTGAAAAACGTAGGCTCTGCAAATAGCTAAATCCTCTTGTTGAGTGTATCTAACACCACAAATTCTGGGAGGCATTTTTGTAGATGATTTGAGAGTGAAGAATGTGTGAATTTAGAGTTGAAATGAGGAGTATTTATAGAATTCAAAAAATTTAGCCGTTGGATCACAAGATTTTTCAGCCGTTTAGATTGAGCCATAAGCACCATCCGGTCAGACGCTGGCATTTCTAATACGGACGCGGGCACTTTAAGTAAAAGCGCGTGTTAGATGTACAAACGCAATGCGCATTTTTCTTCGACGCTTGACATTGGTAGCAAGCTCGCCCGTCCTTACCACCACGATTGTTTGGTTGTTCCATCTCGATGTTCAAAGCAACAGATTTGTTGATTTGAACATCCATTTTTTATGTTTGTTCATTCCATAGCGGGAGCAAAATGAACAAACTCCAAATTTGTTCATTCCATAGGAAGTGCTCTAATACAGTTGTAGTATGAGATTATCTGCCAATGAGTAGTTATTTTATTTCAATTACTAGAGTGTCTATTAAGGATGAACAAAAATCCTAACTACTGTCATGTTTCTTACAATGAACATCATGCTAGAGCTATGCCTATTTATTTCAAATCCAATTGGAATAAACCAGACTTCTTATGTCACAAGATGAACAATTCAATATATATTCTCCTGACTGAAAATGAAAAGATCTTTTGTTCTTGTAAAGATCTTTCATTTTGATTCTTGTTTAAGATCTTTCTATTCTTAAAAAGGCTTAATTCAGTTGATAGTCCATGAGGATATCTGAATGGTCATCCAATCGATTGGAAGGTCTTTTAGACAAAAGAGCTCACCGGCGTAGAGAACTCAGTATGAAATGTACGAAAAAAATTAACTGTATAATGAATGTATTATGATAATATAATTTATTTGTAATTAATTAAGCTTAACATTATCAAACAAAGTCGCATAGGATAAACAATGGAAAACAACAATTGAAACTGAATGTATTATTTTGATTATTTGATAATTACTTGCCCATTAAGTTGAACATTAATAATAGTTCTTTTTCCATCCATAGTTTAAGTATAGTATAATTATATATAAAATATGTAAATTACTGTATACTTTGCCAAATAAAATTAATTCCATACAACACGAAATCGTGTTTTTGTGGAAATGGAAATTTCACTAATTATTTCTCATTTGTAATCAAGCCAAATTGTTCTTATGCTCCCTACCGTGGAAAGAGGTGGGAGTTCGATTCCCAGACCCTGTAATTGCTAATAATATTTAAGGACAATTACGGTACAAGTCGCTTATCAGAAGAAAAAAAAAAAACTGAGGTTAGGTGAAATACATGTAACTTGTACGAGGGCCATTATAAGAACATCGTCCTAATACAGTTATCTTGTGCACCCATGCACAAGATAAAAGTCAATCATTCGCCTTGGAAATGATAAAACGTAATAAAAAATTATGAGAGATAATGTATTTTACATTGGAGAAGGTAAAGTTTTCACTTCTATGAAGAAAAATTTAAAAAATCTATGAACATTTGTCTTCTCCAATGCAAAATACATTATCTCTCATAATTTTTTTTATTGTTTTTTATCATTTCCAAGGCTAATGATTGACTTTTATTTTGTGCATGGGTGCACAAGATAACAAAACCCTAATGGTATTTAGATAGCAAATTCGTCATATAACTCTCAAAAGTTCCACGATAAAAGTGAAATATTAAATGCACGCTTAGAATTTATGGAATGAGTGTTCTTCGATATGAATGAATATCATCGAATTTGCTAAAATTAGGTGCTATTAGACTAAGTCTTATGGGGTGCTAGTCTAGCACCTACATTAACAGACAGGAATACCTCCCAAGTCTTATGGGAGTGCTAATCTAGCTGCTAGATTAGCAGTCCACGATCTCGACCAATGACGAACCATTCGGCGCCAATGGCTAAATCATTCGCGCTCGAGCGTTAAATGGTTCAAATGCAACCAATCTCATCCGTCGATCAAAAATAAATCCCTCAACATTAATCATTCCGCGAAAATGTAGTTTTCTAGCGCTAAATCATTCTCGTATCAATCTAGCATGCTACTTCACATGCTAGCAGTTGGTAGGAAAGAGAACTAGTGTTAAATTTTTTGCTACATTTTTTTTTGGAATTGCAACACTTATGTGCTAATCTAGCACCTCTAATCTAGCCCATAAGACTTAATCTTATGGAGTGAGAATACCCACTCATTCATCAATTAATATTCATGGATACAGGACCCACAATTAGGTTTTATTATTAAAAAAACTACGAGGAGGCACAATTAATACCCCAAATAGATAAATATCAGCTGTTTAGTCTGTTTTTTAGACTCCCACGGTCACAAAACACTCTTTCCCTCATTCTCTCACTCATTTTGACCATAGCCCTTGCTCTTAGTAGATGATTTATGCAAAACAAAACTTACGAGGTACACAATCAGCTAAAAGGATATAAGCCATGTCCCCTTCTTTTATAAAGATTCTAATTTTGTGTGCATTCTTTAAAATGGGTGTCACTGGCGTGTCTGTGTGTACTAAAAATCAGACTCTACGATAACATAGGAAATGCTACCTCCATCTCTAAAAGATAGCCCTTGCTTTTAGGAGAGGACTCAATTTACACACAAATTTGCCCGTCTTTTAAAGACGGATGGAGTAAAAATATAAACTTAAAAACAAAAATATCATGACAATGTTTAAAAATGAAAACTTAATAATTATACGGAAATTAGAAAATGTCAAATAGTCATTTAGAAAACGAGTGGTTCCTCCGTCAAAATCAAGGTGGGGCCCAGAGTGACAACATCAAGGCATATAAAACCTAGCATCGTTACCAAGTTTTTCTTCCAACAACCTCCACCTTCATTTTCAATGGCGATGGCTAAACCAAAACCAAAACCTTCATCAACAGCCTCTTCTTCATCAAAACAATCTATCCGTCGAAGTTATAAGAATTCTGGTTTCAGAAAAAGATTATTATGGGTTTTGAAACAACAAAAAACTCGATTTTATATTCTCCGTCGATGCATCACTATGCTCCTATGTTGGCATGAACACGCTTTACCAGATGATTGATTTTCAGTTGAACTTTTGTTTTCTTAGATTCAATTTCAGATTCTAAACATGGGTTCGCAGTTAAATTAAAGATTAAACCTTTTTACAGTCATGTGAAGATTGAACAATTTCTTCAACAATTTGCAGTTTGAGTTTCAGAAAGAGATCAAAAAAGTTATGGAGAAAATCAAGATTGATTGAAGAATTATATATATATATATATATACAGAGTTACTGTTTGGGGTTTTAAAGAGAAAGTTTCAATTTGTAAGTAATGAATAAGAATTTCTTTCTCTAATAAAGCTCTTAAGTTTCAAGCAAAAATGAAGATTTATGGTTTTGAATTAGGAGTTTGACATCTATGGTAATTTTATAAGAAATGAAAAATCTAAACATGGTTAATTTTGATTAGAGTAACTGTTTTTTTTCTTTTATGTTTGACAAAATAGAGGTCTGTAATGACTTGTGTAAATGTTTATAAATAAAATCTACTACTAATTGCAAAACAGATTAATTGATAAGTTACTAGTATTTTCTTTTGTTTTTCTGTAAATGGATTGATTGTGGTGGTAGAGCCGCTTAAGAATCAATGACATTAAGCTTTCAGGGGTTTGGAAAGGATACCCTAGGAGAGCAAACCTGATGTACACACTTTGGGGATGAATTTGGGACAGACCCTTGTAGCCGTAAATTGTGAACTTAAAGGTATACTGTACAATTGTCAAGATCTAAACTAGTATATCAAATTAGAGATATCAAACCACTTTCATAGCTCAATCATTTTCAAGTCTGATCCTCAAGGCTAGTAGGACTGGTGGGCAAGAGTGTAGCTAGTGCATCAGTAGTACTACTCTTATGTCAATTTACTGCACAAGTTTGCACTTTATAAAAGATGAAACTGTGTCCTGTAAAATTCTTAACCCCTCATTTAACACTACCAAGAATTGCTGCCACCAGAATTTGATTGCAAATTTTTACACCCAAAATTAACTCTGTCTAGATTCAATTCTAGTGGCCATTTTATAGCTGACAGGACGGCTAAAGCTTTTGCTAAAGATCTACCAGTTCCTGTGTATTATGCTGTCTATCATGAGAGTGTTTTAGATAGTTATTTATGCATTGAATCGTTGCCGAGGAATTATTTTTTTCTAATCAAGCTCAACGGTGCATCTTGAATCCTTGATATCTATATGAACCAAAGGACTACCGCAGCTTCAACCTGCTTTTATACGTTGTTGAACTGTATTTTTGGTTGAGAAACCCACTAAGAATGTTTGATATTGAGAACACAGCCGCAATGCTGCACCTTGGCTAGTTCTGACATTACCTCACGATCACATTAGTTGCTCATGCTAGATCTTACAGACTTAAAACAACATTAACTCGTTAACTGATATTGAGATTACAAGGAGGATCCGGTAACCTTTGAAAACTCTGGTTTCAAAAGCAATCAATGTGTCTTTTACAGCAAATAAACCTTGTTAATCTTTACAATCAGTGCCTCTTGCATCAGATGATTTTCCTCCAAGTGGATGTACTTTTAGGATCCGAGCATACTGTAGTAGTAACACCACCTTCACTTTTACCGCCAGTATATCTCAGCAAACGCTTAATGGATATAAAATACAGAATGAAGTTGACATTGTTGTTGAGGCCAAAAGAATTAATCTTAGTCCACAGCTAGTATGTTACTGGTGCACACAATATTCCAGTGGTTATCATAGTTATATACTACTTTTAAAAGACAAAAGTTACGCTAAAAAGAAATGCAGTGGATCCTTATGTTGCTAAGCCACGCAATGAGTATTCCAGCAGAGAGACCAATCCTAGGTGCAAAGAAACAGAAGATGCACAGGAAGTGAAAAGAAACAATATATTGGTTCATATAGCAGAAGAACTAACCCGATTGGTATTTGTAATGTCTGCCAGGTTTTCATCAACAACTGCAGAAGCATCATCCACAGGCATAACAATCTGGTCCTGAGCAGCTGGTAAAATGTCGCTTTCATTTTCTGGTTTAAAAATCTCTCCCTTGCTGAACCTGCCAACAGCTCTATACCAATCCTTGAAGTCATCCCCAAAAATTACATCTTCTCCAGCAGCATCAGCATACTACATGGAAAAGGTACTCACACAATCTAGTAACTCTTACAGCAAATTTCAATCTCTTCTCTAAATCTCTGGAGGCGGGATGATCCCTAACTTTTTTCTTTGTCAAACCGAATTTTTCAACGAAGGCATTAAATTTGTCCGCTGGATTTTTGGCAGCATCAGGTAGAGTACCTAATTCTATGTTGTCCCAAGCGGCGACTACTGCCAAATGAATTTTAACAATCTCAGCTTGCAGATAATCTTCGTCAAAGTTACATTCTACTGCTGCTGCTGCTTCTCCACTGAATTTCCGGAAATGGCTTCCAGGAGTTGAAAAGATTTGTGGAGGGTATGCCTTTGAGATAGTAAGTGTTATTAAGCTTGAAGAAGTTGGATTACGCGAGACTCATGAATAAGAAGAAGATATGGGTTCTGATGACCATCTTGTAAATGGGTTTCTTCTTAAGACTGGTCTGCACACACAAAATCTTGAAATTTGATTCATTCTTTTTCTTGAAGAAGAAGAAGTTATCGTCGGAGGTAGAGGTGAGCAAAAAATCCGGAACCGCGGATTTCACCCGTATCCGTCCGCAAAATAGCGGGTGAAACCCAATCCGTAAGATCTATGGGCCGGACACGGGTGAGATTTTCAAATCCGCAACGTTTAGCGGTTTGAATTTGAAATCCGCGGATTCACCCGCACCGTTGACTAACAAGTTGAACTTGGGGAGGATCAGAAACAAATGCTGAAGATACCTTGCAGTGTTATAAATAGCGGACATTTGGATTGTGGCTGCGCACCATTTGATCAAGCAGGTGCACCCAGTTGAGATATACATCACTGCAAGAGACAAATACTAAGCAGCTGATCCTTATCCAACGTGATTTCGCTTAACTAAGTTAGCACTGAAACGTAGAAATGATATAACATCCCTCCCTTACCAAATGTTGTTCTTTGTTAAGACTCAGGAGTTAATTAATATATGCTCTAGTACTTCGAACATATAGCATCCTTTTTAACCTATTCTAGGTACCTACTGAGTATAAAATGCAAGGAGGTTGAATCATTTTATAAAATGTCAGAAGTTTTCTAATTTTTTTTCTTCTAATGGATTAAATCCGCGGGTAATCCGTATCCGGTCCGTATTATCCGTTGGTCCGCGGGTGATTGGGTCGGACACGGTTTGATTTTCCAAATCCGCAACTTTGACGGATTGGACGCGGGTGACCCCTAATCCGCATCCGTCCGCCCGTTGCACACCCCTAGTCGGAGGAGGAATGTGAAAGACGCGAGGAGACGGAGCTTTGTAGTCTGCAGGAATTGATGTTCAGGCCCAAGATGGCTGGGCTTTTAGGAAAAGTTCTCCAGACTTCTTTCTCGAGAGGGGAAGAAGAGGCATGGCAGTGTGGGGCTGTTTGCTTTTCAGAACTCAGGTAGGGTACCAAGTTCAAATTCAACTCATATGGAACTTGAAAAGCGGGATGTCTCAAGTAATCAGATTATGGTGTAGAAAATCGGATATCAAAGACTTAATGAAAAGAACACATGACTTAAAACTCAAACAAGCTTCAACAAGCTTCTCTTAATTGATATATTTCGTACCATGTCTCAACAGCCTATTTATATGAGTAACAGACTTGAATCTCAAGAAAAATAACTTTCCTAACATAAACAAACTCTAACAAGAAACTTCTAGACAATTCTTCATGTAAGCAAACTCTTAAAACAAGTAATACTTGTAACCCAAGCAAACTTCTAATACCGTACCATGGATCAACAACTCTTGTTGATCCATTCTCTTCATGTCAACTGCGCCAATTGACTCGACCATATTGGATCAACTCTCATAGTTGATCCATACTGACTTCTTCACAATGGATCAACAACCAATGTTGATCCCTTCTGTTGTCTTCATAGTATCTTGGTTTATTCTTCAACATCCTCCCTTAAACCAAGATACTCTTTGCTAATCATACCAAGCTTTCCACGCAAGTAAATGAAAGTGTTAGACTTCAAGGACTTGGTGAAAATGTCTGCAACCTGTTATTTGCTTTCAACAACCTCCTTATTACTGACTAGTTCTCTAATGTAATGATACTTAATATCAATGTGTTTACTTCTCCCATGAAACACTGGATTTTTAGTTAGTGATATTGTCGACTTATTATCACAAACTATTGTTGTTGGTGTCTTCTATTCTTGAAACAAAGACTTCAGCATCATTCTTAACCATACAGCTTGTGTAGCACAGTTGCTAGCAGCTATATACTCAGCTTCTGTTGTAGATAATGCAACAATTTGTTGCTTCTTATATGACCAAGAGAAAAAACCAGTTCCCAACTGAAATCCATAACCTGATGTACTTTTTCTACCTTTTGTATCTCCAGCCCAATCACTATCATTGAAACCAACCAACTTTGGATCTTCTGAGATAGTATAAAATATCCCCATGCTTATTGTTCCTTTTACATACTTCAGAATACGTTTTGCAGCCTGTAAATGTGATTGTCTAGGAGTTTCCATGAACCTACTAACCAAACCAGCTGCATACATGATGTCAGGTCTTGTAGCAGCCAAATATCTTAAACATCCAACAAGACCTTTAAAGTCTGTTGAATTCACAAGCTCTCCTGATCCATCTTTTGTTAACTTCAATCTCTCTTCTACTGGTGTTAAGATTGGATTACAATTATCCATCTTGAAATGCTTCAAAATTCCTTCAGCATACCTTTGTTGATTACTAAAAATTCCTCTTTCAGTTTGCTGCACTTCAATACCAAGAAAGTATGACATCAAACCAAGATCTGTCATCCCAAACTCCTTCACCATATCCTCCCCGAATTCATTGATCATCTCAGTACTATTTCCAGTAAATATGAGATCATCCACATACAGACATACTATGATATGATTTCCAAGACCATCATCTTTCAAATAAAAAGTATGCTCATGTGGACATCTTGTAAAACCCTTCTTGAGAAAATAAGAATCTATTCTTGTATACCAAGCTCTTGGAGATTGTTTCAAACCATACAAAGCTTTGTTTAGCTTGTATACTTCATTCTCCTTCCCCTTCATAATGCATCCAGCTGGTTGCTCTACATAAACTTCTTCTTCCAAAACTTCATTCAAGAATGCTGACTTCACATCCATCTGAAAAATCTTCCATTGCTTCTGTGCAGCTAAAGCAAATAATCATCCTTATTGTGTCAAGTCTTGCAACTGGTGCAAATACTTCTGAATAATCAATTCCTCTTCTCTGTCTATATCCCTTAGCAACTAACCTTGCTTTCTTTCTCTCTATTTCTCCATTTGCCTTATATTTTGTTTTATAAACCCACTTAACACCAATGGGTTTCTTTCCTAGTGGAAGTTGTGTTAATTCCCATGTGTCATTATACTCAATTGACTTCAGTTCTTCATTCATGGCTTGAATCCAACCTTCTACCTTAGATGCTTCTTCATAAGCTACATGATCACAATCTCCAAATAATGCAAAGTTCACAACATCATCATCATCTTCATCATCTCTTGGTAAGACATAATCATTCAACCTAGAAGGTATGATATATTTTCTTCTTGGTCTTGTAGTTTCTTGTTGTTGTACTGCTTCAGTTCTTGCTTCTTCATGTTGTTCTTCCACATTGTCTTGAGCTTGCACTTCTTCTTCAACTTCAATTGGAACTGTTCTGACAGCAGCAGGTGGATCAACATTCCTTGCTGATCCATTGTTATGAGGATCAACACTGGTTGTTGATCCATTGTGAATCTTCATCAAATATCACATCTCTACTTATCACTATCTTTCTAGTTTCTAGATTATATAGCTTGTAACCTTTGGTCACTGAACTGTAACCAACAAGAATACATTTTTCACTCTTATCATCCAGCTTCTTTCTCAATTCTTTTGGCCAATGTGCATATGCAATGCACCCAAAAAATTTCAGATGTCTTACACTTGGTCTTACTCCTCTCCATGCTTCTTCTGGTGTTTTGTTGTTCAAACTATTTGTAGGACATATGTTGAGTAAATACATAGCTGTGTAAACTGCATAACCCCAAAAAATTTTTGGTAAATCTTTTGTTCTTCTTATTGTTCTTGCCATCTCCATTATGGTTCTATTCTTCCTATCTGCAACTCCATTCTGTTGTGGTGTATATCTTGCTGTTAGCTGATGTTGAATGCCATGATCTTCCATAAACTTGTCAACAACAGTGTACTCAGTTCCTCTATCAGTTCTCAAAATCTTGATACTCTTGCCAATTTGTTTCTCAGCATAAGCTTTGAAACTTCTAAAAGCTTGAAATGCATCACTCTTTTGTTTAAGCAAATAAACCCATGCTTTTATACTAAAATCATCAATGAAGGTTATAAAATAATTCTTACCTCCATGTGAAGTTATTTCAATAGGACCACACAGATCACTATGGACAATCTCCAATTGTTGATCAGCTCTTCTGGCTTTGTTGACTGGGAATGGATCTCTGTGCTGCTTGCCAAAGATACAATTTTCATATCTTGAGTCTGGGGGTTCAATAAAAGGCAATCCTGACACCATTTCCTTCTTTGCTAAAGTTTGTAAACTGTTAAAGTTCACATGTCCCATTCTCTTATGCCACAACCAAGAGTCATTATGCATACTAGTACTGTAACAAGTTTCCTTCTGATGTTGAATGTTCAAAGGAAATAACATGTTCTTTGTCATCTGAACTTTAGCTATCAACCTTCTTATTCTATCTCTGATGAAGCACAAACCACTGTAAATATTCATAGGGTGTCCTCTTTCAGACAACTGACCCATACTCAACAAATTTTGATGTAAACCATGAACATAAAATACATCCATGATGTATGCCTTAGAACCATTCTTGAGAAGAATTCCAATTCTTCATTTTCCCATAACTGGAATTGTAGAACTGTTGCCAAACTTTAATGTTGATATGACAGTCTCATCAAGTTTATCAAATAAATCTTTTCTTCCACACATATGGTTGCAACCTGTATCTAAATACCACTTAAGTTGTGGTTGTTCATCTGATGTATGACATGCTAGTAGCACATTCTCAGTATTCTGTTCTTCTGCTTCTTCTTTTTGACTTTCAACAATATTAGCTTTGAAATTTGATTTATAATTATTTTCAGTAGTCTTTCTAGGTTGAGAACACTCTATAGCAAAGTGCCCAAAATCTCCACAATTGTAACACTGAACTTTTGATCTATCAACTGGTTTTTTTCCTTGATAACCTCCAGTATTAGATCTCCCTCCATTGTTATTTCTTCTTTGAAAACTTCTAGCATTAGGTTTTCCTTGATTGTTTCTCCAGTTAACTTGACTCTGAAGTGCTTCTTCAACTTGTTTTGCAGAAGCTGTTTTCTCCAGTAATCTTTGTTCATATGCTTGTAGTGAACCCAATAACTCATTAAGAGTCATAGTTGCAGCAGTGTTACATTCCTCTATAGCAGTTAGTTTTTCTTCAAACTTCTCAGGTAAGCTTCTAAAAATCTTTTCAACAACTTTTGAATCTTCTGCAGTATCACCATTAACCTTCATCTCATTGACAATATTCAGTGTCTTTGAGAAAAATTCTGAAATTATTTCAGTTGTCTCCATCTTCAATAATTCATATTTTCTTTTCAAGGTTTGTAATCTAACCTTCTTAACCTTGTCAGATCCTGTATAATAGCTAACCAAACCATCCCATGCCCTTTTAACTTCTTTGATGTAGATAACTCTATCCATGAGAGATTCATGAACACCCTGATGAAGAATATAAGTAGATTTAGAATTTTTCTTTCTGTTGTTATTCAATAGAATTAGCGTAGCTCCTTCAACTACATCTCCTTCTGCTGGTTCTACATAACCATCTTTCACAATTTCCCATACCTCTTGGTATGTGAAAATATTCTCCATCTGCAATCTCCAGTGCTCAAAGTTTTTACCTTCAAACACAGATACCTTGATCGAACTTAAACTCGTCATCTTCTTTAACTCAAAAACTTATTCCCACAGCCCTAGAACCTGATACAAGTGCTCTGATACCAGATGTAGAAAATATGATATCAAAGACTTAATGAAAAGAACACAGGACTTAAAACTCAAACAAGCTTCTCTTAATTGATATATTTCGTACCATGGCTCAACAGCCTATTTATATGAGTAACATACTTGACTCTCAAGAAAAATAACTTTCCTAACATAAACAAACTCTAACAAGAAACTTCTAGACAATTATTCACGTAAGCAAACTCTTAAAACAAGTAATACTTGTAACCAAAGAAAACTTCTAATACCGTACCATGGATCAACAACTCTTGTTGATCCATACTGACTTCTTCACAATGGATCAACAACCAATGTTGATCCCTTCTGTTGTCTTCATAATATCTTGGTTTATTCTTCAACATGGGAATTATTCCTCCAAGTTTAGTGGAATTAGTGAGTTTGAAATGGCTGGATTTATCTATTGATAGACTCACTGGGAAAATTCCAGATAGTTTGTTAAGGATAGAGAACCTGCAACATGCAAATTTTAGAGCTAACATATTGTGTGGACAGATCCCACAAGGCAGACATTTTTCCAGCAGTTGCTTATGCTCATAACACATGCTTGTGTGGTAAACCATTGCCACCTTGTAAGGTCAAATAAATAAGATGAAGAAGAGTAGTATTAGGTTAGTAAGACGCTGGCTCAACTGTCGAGTTGACATTGTTTGCCATATCAGAAATTGTTCGCTATATGTAATGTTGAGGGTTTGTACTTTAACTACTTGTAACAATTTCATACCAGTTCTTTCTATCAAATTCGCTCTTTTCCTTCATTGTTGATGATACTGGCTTGCTTTGCTATGACTGAATAGACGTTTGAGTTCTATTTTCTTCGTTTTGTTATCCGTAAGTAAGATTTGGTGCTGACAAACTTTTGAACTCGGGTCACTCATCAACCAAACAGATTTCCGCTCTTTTACGGAGATATCTGCAAAATCAAAAATATAACCATGAGATGAATTTGACTTGCGTAAGGCCCCTTCCTATGAGTGTGGAAAATCAATAGATTTTCCATTTAAGCACCCACTATGGAGGGGGAAAACTGGCTAAGTGGCAAATTTTCCACTTAGCCAGTCCAGGTGGAGCTTCTACCTACCGGTCGAGTCTCGACCGGTCGGTTTACTATAACTCGTTCGGTGTATACGACACCGTTACCGGTTTTTGTAACACCGACAGGTGTGTGTTACACCGCTACCTAAAATCTGATCCAACGTTCATTATTCTCCCCCCTATAAATACCACATTCCTCTACCATTTTAACTCACTCCTTCTTCCTATTTTCTTAGATTTTCTAATGGATAAAAACATGTCTATGGCTCAATTCATCGAAGAGCAACATGCAGCCGAAAATCGAAGATTTGCAGATCGAGCTAGAATGCAAAATGAATTAAGAAGAGCAAAAGGTTGGAGAGTTGCACAACAGCGCGATTTTAGCACGTTAGAAGATGAATGCATCTGCCGAAATTATGTTTTCTTCACTAATCATCCAATTGTTGATGGATCGTTACGGCTTATTCCGTTTTGGGGACGCGTTTTAATAAAATTTGAGGAAGAAACAACGAACCTCAACAATCGCAATTTGATGGTGTTGAGTGCTCGGTTCTCCATAATTTCCAAGAATGTTAACAAGTATATTGGTATGATAAGGGAAGAGGCTCGAAACATGAAAAGTGATGAAACCCTGCTGTGCATTGATCAAAGATGTCGTGCAAAGTGGCAAATTGCCAATTGCTGGAAAGTCAACACTGCCTAAGCTATGTGGATGAACAACAATATTTAGCTTCCATACCTTTTGGAAACAACTGTAGTAATCATAGTCATCTTCTTGTTCTTGGATCAAATCATCAGTTTCTTCCCAAGGTTATCCATTATTTATCAACTTTATCCAATCATCATGTGAAATAATTGAAGTTGGAAAAGGGTTGATTGCTTTTACCTTTCTTCCTTGTAGCTGAAACAAATGTCTTTCTCCATAATACCAAATACACTGACCCCTAGCTGGACTGTAAAACACAATTCGCTTTAAGCTTAACTGAAGCATCTCTTGTGCCATTTGTTCATGGAACTCATCAATTTCCATATACGGCATTGGCTTAATGTTGGCACTAGTTCTGCATAGTTGTTGCATCCTTTGAACATCAGCAATATTTTGACCATCATTGATCTGGCCAATCCAATTTTCAGCTTTGTACTTGTACACGACTGGGAAAATTAATCGTTTAACGTGAAGATATGGTTCGCCGACTGTAAAGTAAGTATACTACCAATACTGAAAAATAACATTGACGAAAAATTATGTGTTACTACATTCACCACAAATACAAATACATTCAACTCGATAATAAATCTAATAAATAGTTCTTACCTCTAAAACGATCCAAAATGCATTTAAGCTATCTGACTTCGTAGTTGAGCATTCACCGAGTTGTATGTATAGCTCAGCTGAAATTGCAGAACCCCAATCATAATTTGGCGCTTTGGCTAAATCTTCTAAAGATTCCAGAAAACCAATTAATGAAACGCTGCTAGCATTTGGGAACAAACTTGGCCTAACATCCATAATACAAAAATACGTTCAAGATCGGGATAATCTTCAGTTCTGTCTATCCCCTTGGAATTATAACGGGTCAAAAATGCCTTCAACCCAGACACAAATGACTGTAACCTTCTTGACTCTGGTGATCCTTCAGTATCATTTGAGTACAAGGGGAGTAATTGTTTCCATTTTCCTTCTAACATCCACTTTAACTGGTCAAATTGCACTATTTGACCATCACTTTTTATTCCAGTCAACATATACAAATCTAACGGTGTGAATCCTAAAAACAACATGGTCATAAAATTAAAGTTTATATGCGAAACTAAAATTGGTATCAAACTAAATAATTGAAACTCTAAAAATTAAAGTTTGTTTCTGAATTAAAAATTAAACTATTGAATGGAACAAATAGAACTTACCACACTCGAAATCCTTGAAAAAGAACGTATTTACAGTGTCCCTCCAACGTTCACAAATAACTCGCACAACTTGAGTCCTGTGGTTTTTGCCTTTCATGAAATATAAACGCTGCCAAGGATATCTTCTCAAGGATGCTTGAACACCTTGGGGGAGTAACTCAAACACTTCAGTTAGCTCAGACCACACACCTCTTAATTTAGGTAACAAAACTCGCTCGGGATGGTTACATAAATGCGTAGATTGTACATCATCTCCAACTAGTTTCCTAACATTAGCGAACTCGTGATCTTTATCCTGAACCCATACTATATCACTATCTGCAAAAGATTTTCCCCTGTCTTTCCTATTTCTTTTCCTTTGCCTATTTGTTTTGGAACTACTACTCATTTTTTTAAATTCTCTCTGCTCTGATCTAAATTGAAGAGAAGGGGAGAAAATTTTTTGTGAATGAAAAATGAAGAGAATGGGGAGATTTATAGGCGGTAGAGCACCGACCGTGACCGGTGGAGATTAAACAGGTGACGGTGTAATATAGACCTTCCGGTCTCTGAGTGACTGCTACCGGTGTAGTCTCGACCGGTAGGTGGAGACTCGATCGCTAATAGATTTTACCATAGTGGCGCGGCCAGTTAGCCAGGACAGCTGGCATGGCAAATGGAGGATTTATCCAGTTGCCATAGGAAGAGGCCTAAGTCAAGTTAGAAAAAAAATGTTCCACTTTAAGAAAGCCGCAAAACTATAAGACTCCACCTATTTGCCACCCTCACTTTTCCTAATTACCACTCTAATCAGAATTTGTAAGTAAATATATTTTAAAATTGCACTTTTCCTATTCACCACCTACAAAAGTCAAATTAAATTTGACTCTAGTTATCACCACTCTTGGTCTTATTTGTCTTCTTCTCCCCTAATCTATGGTTTCATTAAAAGGAAAACATTAAAACAATATTAACCCTAAATTACAAATCTGTTTTAAATTAGTACACCATTATATTTAAATTAAAAAGTGTGTTTGTGTGATCAAGAAAATATAGTAGTTGGCGGAGATCCAATTCATACCTTCGGTGATTGGACCCTTCACGTGCAATACCATTAAAATGGTTGCAAGGACATCTCTCTAGTCTGGGCATCTGAAATTTTAGTATATGGATTCAATTAGTCAATGTGAAGAACAGGGTTTGATTGTAAATTCTTACATTATTTTTTAATCTTTCATAGGATGTGCCAATTGATAACACAATCCAGTTAAACTACATCAACTGCAAATATGAAGCATACAGTACCAGTTGGCCATTCATTATTTTTTTTGAACATTACCAAATTTCTTGGAGGCATCTTTGGATACACCATTTGGAAATAAAAAGCAGAAACTAAACAAACGATGAGGGAAGGTGGTGGTCGGTGGGTACAGATGTAGATGATGAAGGTGGTCGGTGGTGGAGATGGGGAAGAAAGATATTGATTTGTAATTTAGGTTTTATTTTTTTGGTTTAGTTGGGTGGTTTCATGGGTGGGTGTAAACATAAAGTCAACAGGTAGTATTTAAGATTTATATAAAAATATATGGGTGGAAAATAGGATTAGTGAGGGTGGCGATCAATGAAGGTGGAAAATAGGTGGAGCCAAACTATGAAAACCTAAATCTTGGTCTGCTGCTAGTGTAATTTCAAGCACGTTTCAGTCTGTACTTATTTTCTGTAACGGTTCACCATTGCCAGTTTGTCCTTTGTTACACTCGTTACAACACATTCAGAAATGAAGGCTTTAATTACAAGTGCATATGTCTAACGAAGATTATATGGAAACTAATGGGAAGCACACGCTTCACTCGTAAGTGGACATATGGTGCTGAGTGAGGTACCCATGACAATGTGCACGAATCACGTTGATTGTTCTCTAGTTGTTGTAGGTCAGACAGGTAGTTTATGTTTCTGTCAATCACTAATTGAACTAAATATGGAAGTAAAAAAAGAATCTTAGCCTTGATCATTGCACGAAAAGCAATGAAGAAAGGATGCCAAGTAAGGCCATAGATTCCGGGAAATCAATGAACCATTTCCACTCTATAAATCAGCTCGGCTCAAGACTGGATGTCGAAATCGAGTTCTGCGAAATCCTATTGTCCTGGATTTGTTCTCTGAAGATTTTTTTTCTAACCATAATCTTAAATTTTTTGGAGGATCAAGAGCTATTTTGATTTAACGGCTTAGAAATGAGAAGAATCAGGGTATGATCCGAGTACTCTCACCAGAAGTTTTACTATTGCATTTGGAACTTCTTGACCATTCTATGGACTAATACCACTATCAATTCTTTCCTTCATATATTATTGTCCTTCTCTATAATAGGACCAGTTGAAGGGAATTCCTTGATATCTTAGATCAATCAAACCCATTTGTTGGATCGAATTATAAATATAATGAGTGGCACTAGATGTACATTGATTTCCTCCCTGTTTATGATCTAAATGCAGAATGAAGTTTAGGTCTGCAAAAGAATTTAATCTTGGTGCACTGGTCATATTTTTCTGGTGCAGATAATGTGTTGGAAAATAGACACTAAACAGGGTGAAGAAAAGAACGTTGTATTTAGGGTTCAAGGCTCTTGTGAAAGATTCTTTTCGACAATTATTCGACCCTTTCCCAATTGGGAAGAAGTGTACAAACAGGTCAAAGAATATCGCCGTCAGGATACTTGAAGCCCCACAACGGATGTTGGATTCAAAGCTTGTACAACCTTGATCCAACCAAGAACACACTAGTTTTGAAACTGATGATGCTTGTTAGAAAGAAATCAGAGAAAGTTGAGAGATGTGTTTTGAATGAAAACAAGCCTCCTATTTAAAGAGGAAATCACACCCTTTGGAGATGACTTTTCATCGTTGCAGAAGTCTTTTCAGAGTGTCTCTTCCATCAATGCGTCCATTGATGAAACGGTATGTCTGTTCAGGTTTTCTAACTGTAATAGAAACCCTTCAACGGAAAAATTTCCGCATAAATGACTGCATTCAAGGGTTTGACGAAAATATCCAACATAATGCACCATACTTCCGTACAAGTGATGCTGAAAAGAAATGCAGTGAAATATTAATGTTGTTATGCCATACAATGAGCATTCCACCAGAGAGACAAATCCAAGATACAAAGGACCATTCTGCAAATCTTAATCGCCTAGTAAATTTTTTTTAGTAATTTGTAAAGATGCTTCATCTCAGCAAGAAAGATTAGATCTGGATTGAATTGGATATTTTGGGAGTTATAGAGGGGCCTAGCCCTTTCACCTTCCTTGACAGAAGAATCCTACTACTGCAGATGCCTTCCAAGTAAAAATAAATAAATACATATGCCTAAGATGAACCTGTGTAGTATCATACATGATACTCCGTCGACCAAGATGGTCAGTCAGTTGTATATTAGGAAATATGTTCTCTTTAGGAAATATGACACCTTGCTGAACAAGGAAGTCATGTATATAAATTGTAATCAGTTCAATACGTCTTCAATGAAGTTAATCGAAAATAATTGTTATCTTCTGATTCTTTGTTACATCTTCTTCTAGTCTGTTCTTTGTTCTAAACCTAAGTAATTCTAAACCTAAGTAGTTTTAACTTGGTATCAGCTAGGTTTAGGTTTTTCTTTCAAACCCTATTTTTGATTCGTTTTTTTTTAAAAAAAAACAAAAAAAAACCTATGTCTACTGCAGCTTCTACAACCCCAACAATCATGGATTCCACCTCTCCTTATCTACTTTCAACAATGGTGCCTGCCCAATTTTCTCAACCTCATCATATCATTACTGTTAAATTAGATGAAAATAACTATTCTTTGTGGCGAGCTCAGTTTTTGCCGTATCTTCAAGGTTACGATCTCGATGGTTATGTTACTGGTACAAAACCATGCCCAACACCTCCTATTGATGATGCAGATCCTACTCCGGCGTTTCTTTCATGGATAAAACAGGATAAAATCCAGATAAGTTGGTTGTTTTCCTCTCTTGCACCTACTGTTTTCCGTCATGTTCACCGTCTTAAAACTTCGAAAGAAATATAGGACTCTCTTGAAGCTATATATGCCTCTAAATCTGATGCTCAAATTCACCATCTTCACTGTGAGTTACGTACTCTTAAGAAGGGTTCAAAGACCATGCGCGAATATATCAATCATGCTCGAGACTTAATGGATAATCTTGCAGCTGCAAATACAACGGTTACCGACAAAGAATTTCGTCACTGTCTTCTTGACGGTCTTGACAGTTCGTACGATGCTATTGTTACATCCTTGACTACCACGATGAGTTCCCTCACGATGGAAGATTTTCTCACTTTTCTTCTTACTTTTGAGTTACGTATGGATCATCAAGAAAGAGCTTTGCATGCACATCCTGTAGCCAATGTTGCTGCTCAGTCCCGAGGAGCGTCATCGAATTCGTCTCGTTTCTACAATCCCGGCCAAACACAGTTTATCTCGGCATCAAGGCCCAATTCTGCAGCGCCCAACTATGGAGTGAACAATGCTCGGCCCAATTCTGCAGCGCCCAACTATGGAGTGAACAATGCTCGGCCTAACTCTGGAGCGACCTTTTTCAGTCCCAGCTATGGAGCAAACAATAGATCTTTCAACAATAACTCTCGTTTTTCGACTCCTTCACCACAAGACCGGTCTGAGCTTCCCTGTCAGCTGTGTGGTCGTCCTAATCATGAAGCACCAGATTGTTGGAATCGTTTTGATCGAAGTTTTCGTCCCCCTCGTCGTCAACCACCAACTAACGCACCGCGTGCTTATACTGCGCATACTGGTTTGCTCCCAACTCCTTCATGGACTCCTGATAGTGGTGCTACAGATCATATAACGAATGATCTCTCTCGTCTTCACTTTTCAACCGAGTATACTGGTCCTGATCAAATTCAGATGGGTAATGGCTCTTCTATTCCAATTTTTAATGTTGGATCTTATGTTTTAGGAACTCCCGATCGTAAGTTGCAGCTTCGTAATGTCCTCTATGCACCAAAAAATTCTCATAATCTCTTGTCAGTCTCTCGTTTCACGGCTGATAACAATGTCTTATTTGAATTTCATCCGTATTTTTATCTTGTGAAGGATCTGTATACCGGGAAGGTTCTTATTCGCGTCCGTAGAAGGGGTGGTCTCTATCAACTCGATGGTTCGTCTAAATTTCCTAAAGCTTGCATAGGAGAACATGCTTCCTTACAAGATTGGCACTCTAGATTGGGACATCCAATGATGCGTACAGTTCGTAAAGTCGTTTCTCAGTTTTCACTTCCAGTTTCTAGTCCAACTATTAAGTTTTGTTCATCTTGTCATGAGCATAGGAGTCATAAGTTACCTTTCAGTCCTAGTAAAACTACGTATTTAAATCCTTTAGATTTAATTGTCTCCGATGTGTGGGGACCTTCTCATATCTTATCTAATGAAGGATACAAATATTATATCATATTTATTGATGCGTTTAGTCATTTTACTTGGATGTTTCCTATGTCTCAAAAATCTGATTTTTTTTCTATATTCTTTTTGTTTCAAAAGCATGTTGAAAATCTCTTCAATCGAAAAATCAAAAAATTTCAATCTGATAATGCACTTGAGTATCGTAAACTTACTCCGCATCTTCAACAACTTGGTATTTTTCATAGATTTTCATGTCCACATACTTCAGAGCAAAATGGTTTAGTGGAACGTCGTCATCGTCATATTCGTGAAACTGGTCTTACAATTCTCAACATGGCTTTTGTACCATCCTCGTATTAGTATGATTCTTTTTACACCTCTTGTTATTTAATGAACCGTGTTCCTTCCACCTCTATCAATAATTCTTCTCCCTATGAAGCTCTTTTTGGTCTTCCACTGGACTACACTTTGCTTCGTGTGTTTGGTTGTTTGTGTTATCCTTATCTACGACCATATCGGTCTCATAAGATGGAACCGCTTTCTTCTCCTTGTGTTTTTATTGGGTATAATCCATCCCAGAAAGGCTACAAATGTCTTCACATTCCTACTGGACGAATTTATGTCAGTCGTCATGTTGTTTTTGATGAGACCACCTTCCTTTTGCGTCCGCATCATCACCTTCTCCGGCATCGGCATCTTCACAGGTAACAACTTTTTATTCTCTGAGTTTGAATTCACCACCGGTATTACTAGAAAATTCAATTATTTCTGACCAGTTTCTCAAAGATTTGTCTGCACTGTCGCCTAGCAGTACTCAACATAATCTACACCCGACAACACCATGCTCCTGTCTGCAGTCACCAACACCTAATACTGCCAGAAGTCCTTCTCCTGCTTCTAAATACTTCTCATCTGCAGCCGACAACGTCTGTGCATGCTGACGTAGGCCAATCTCTTCAACCGCCAAATTCTTTAACGCCTCCAGCATCTGTATCATCATCTGCATATGCCCATACACGTCTTGATAATAGCCGACACAATATGTCCATGTCGCCAGCGTCTGCTGCAATGTCTGAATCCGCGCCTACTTCCGTATCTACTTCAACTCCACAGACGCACTTGACAGAATCTTCGTCACATCCAATGATAACTAGAGCTAAGGATGGCATTTTTAAGCCTAATTCAAAATACGCACTGGTATGTGATTCACTTCTTGAGCCTACTTGTATTTCTCAGGCTCATAAAATTCCAGAATGGCGTACCTCTTCCGATGACGAGATTAATGCATTAATTCGAAATGGTACATGGTCACTAGTACCATATCATCCTTCTATGAATATTATTGGATGCAAATGGGTTTTTCGTATTTAACGAAATCCTGATGGTACAATTGCACGTCGTAAATCTCACTTGGTTGCAAAAGTCTACAATCAACATGAAGGGATTGATTACTCTGAAACTTTCAGTCCGGTTGTTAAACCATGTACTATACGTATTATTCTTACATTAGCCTTATCTTCCAATTGGCCTATTCATCAACTTGATGTGCATAATGCTTTCTTACATGGTGAACTTCAAGAAGAGGTGTATATGAAACAGCCGCCGGGATATGTGGATTGTCGTTTTCCTACACATGTTTGCAAATTACACCGTTCTCTCTATGGACTTAAACAAGCTCCGCGTGAGTGGTATCACAGACTTAGTACCTTTTTGCTACAAATTGGATTTGTCACTTCGAAGTGTGACTCATCTCTGTTTCTCTACAATGGCACTTATGGTACTATTTATTTGTTGGTCTACGTGGATGATATTATCGTCACTGGCTCTAGTACCACAGGTATCACTTCTATTCTTACTCGTTTACAACAAGAATTTGCAATTAAAGATCTTGGTTCGTTGTCTTATTTTCTTGGCATTGAAGCGGTTCGTACTTCTTCGGGGTTATTTCTTTCTCAACAACGTTATGCCCATGATCTTCTTATTCGAGCAAAAATGGATGGTGTCAAACCAATTTATACTCCACTTAGTACTTCTAGAGATATTTCTTCTGATCGTAGCACTTTATTAACTGATGCTACTGAATACCGCAGTATTGTTGGTGCTTTGCAATATTTAACATTTACTCGTCCAGATCTTGCATATGCTGTCAATAAAGTTTGTCAGTTTATGCATGCCCCTACTGAATTTCATTGGAGTTTAGTTAAGCGAATACTTCGTTATCTCAAGAATACTGCTACCTTTGGTATACTTCTTAGGCCGTCTCCTTCTCTACAGCTATCCTTTAGTGCATATACTGAATCTGATTGGGTTGGTTCTCTTGATGATTGTCGCTCTACTAGTGGGTATTGTGTTTATTTAGGTGGAAATATTATCTCTTGGAGTGCTCGTAAACAGAAAACAATATCTCGTTCCAGTACTGAAGCTGAATATCGGGGTCTTGCCATTGCCACTGCTGAAATTATGTGGATTCAATCACTTCTTTCAGAACTTCGTGTGTCTACTCAATCGCCTCCTGTTCTGTGGTGTGATAATCTTGGTGCTGCTTATCTCACTGGTAATCCTATATTTCATGCAAGAACAAAGCATATTGAGATTGACTATCATTTTGTTCGTGATCAAGTTGCTTCTAAGCTTCTTGATGTAAGGTTTATCTCATCTAAGGATCAAATTGCGGATATATTCACAAAACCGTTATCCAGGGATCGATTTTCTATTTTAAGGCTCAAGCTAACGGTTCAGGATAACCCGTTACGCTTGTTACGCTTGCGGAAGGGTGTTAACACATAGTCTACATTGTCTAGTACGTGTGTAGTATCATACATGATACTCCGTCGACCAAGATGGTCAGTCAGTTGTATATTAGGAAATATGTTCTCTTTAGGAAATATGACACCTTGCTGAACAAGGAAGTCATGTATATAAATTGTAATCAGTTCAATACGTCTTCAATGAAGTTAATCGAAAATAGTTGTTATCTTCTGTTTCTTTGTTACATCTTCTTCTAGTCTGTTCTTTGTTCTAAACCTAAGTAGTTTTAACTGAACCAAAAAAATAGATATGGCAAGAAAGCGCAGAAAACACTAGGTAAATAAGATAAATTTCGGTAAATATATCTAACACGGATTAAGAGAGTAAATTTTTCTAACCCGGCTAAAATCGATCAAGCAATATGGAGTACAAAGTAAAGAGCTAAGAGTAAGCATAGCCAAATTTAGTTTTGAGCAGAGAATGGATTAAGAAGAATAGAGAGACTTAGTTGTATCTAATATCATGTGAAGTCGTGAATAATATTTCGTACTGCAAATAACTTGATTAAGCTTCTGGCATATGAAACAGAAGATGCACAGGAAGTGAAAGAAACAGCATATAGTGGTTAATATAGCAGAAGAACTAACCTGATTGGTATTTGTAATGTCTGCCATGTTTTCAGCAACAACTGCAGAAGACTCCTCATCCACAGGCATAGCAATCTGGTCCTGAGCAGTTGGTAAAGTGTCACTTTTATTTTCGGATTCAGAACTTTCTCCCTTGAACCTACCAACATCATTATACCAATCCTTGAAGTGAGAACCCAATTTGCCACATGCATCAGCATACTACATAGACAGGGACTCCTGTGATCTAGTAACTCTTACGGCAATACTGTAAATATATCAAATATAAATAAAGTTATCAGAAATTACGTACCTTCCCATAAGCCACAGCTTGCTCATCGGAGTCTTCTAACATTTCAATCTCTTCTCCAATCTCTTCTCCATATCTCTGCAGGAGATGCGGATAATCCCCATTGTCAAGACCAAATTTTTCCTTGAAGGCATAGAATTGGTCTGCTGGAATCTTGGCAGCATCAAGAGGAGGTAGAGTGCCTAATTCTATGTTCATCCAAGCGTTCATTACTGCAGAATGAACTTTAGACATTTCCTCCTTAAATAATTATCGTCAAAGTTGCATTCTGAATTTTCAAAAATGGTTTCCGGAGGTTAAGAAGATTTGTGGGGGATAATTATAAGTGTGGTGGTATTTTGAGATAAGTATTGAAGAAGTTGGATTATTCGAGATTAATGAAGAAAAAGATATGGGTTTGATGACCATCTTGTAAATGTGGTTCTTCTTAAGACTGATCTGCACACAAAATCTCTGATTCATTTTTTTTTCTTGAAGAGGAAGAAAGAGAACCTAATAGTTACCGGAGACGGAGGAATGTGAAAGACGCAAGAGGGAGGCTTTATAGTTCGTCTGAAAATGGTGCGAGGGAGGCTTTAGTCCGAAAATGGTTGGGCTTTTTTACTCTCTTCAGAATTCGTTACTACCACATTGTATTGCGAGGAGATTTGTTCCGTTTACAAAACCATGTTACTTGGTTGTTGTTCTTTTTTTTTCCATTCGATGCGAATCATACACAAACGATAATAAAATCTAAGGATTTAATCTGGAAACAACACTAGGTAGTTTGATCAGTAGCCCAACAAACAGAAATTCTAATTGCATAACATGTTAAACGAAATAAAACTGATAGGAACAGTTTTCTGAACTCCAGGAAACTAGAAGCTGAACAACATAACAAAATTTGAACAGTTTTCAAGCTAACTTGTCTCTTAGTTTAAATGTACAAGCCCTTTAAGACCAGTTCTGTGCATCATTACATCATCTATCTGCTTTGTTTTGTTTTGCAACCCCTCGGTTAATCAACCCGTATCTATTCCGCTGCAAATATAAGTGATCTTGGATACTGAAACCTATTAAAATCTCTTAATAAACAATGAAACACTTATACTAATCTCCTCCTGATGCAGTTTCACCATTCTCCTCAGCCGACTCTTGGTTCTCTTTTGCTTGTTCCTCTGCAATATAACAATTAATAAAAGAGGTTAGTGAAATTAAGGAAATCAATACTTGAACCTTAATTGGTACTTTCCCTATGATGAGGACCAATGCCTCTACATGTCATAGCCTCACAAAGGAAAACCAACAGCTACAAAAGTCAGGCAAGATATAACTTGTAAGAAAATATCAACAACATTTTTTCCCCTTCTAAACAGCATCATTCTCAAAGAAGCAAAATGCACAGCTGAAATCTATAAGAACCCCCGCTTATGTGGGTCCATAAAAGAAAAGAAAGCCAACAGGCAGATCAGATCAGCTCATCTGGCGAACTAAAACCTAGGCAAATTTCGATAAATTAGCTAATTCAATAGGTATAGTAGCAACTATACATAACAAAGAAACAAGGATATTTACCAGCAAGTTGAGCTATTGCCTTCTGTGTGCGTCTTTCAAGCTTGTCAAGCTTCTTTTGTATGTCTCTCCGAAGGTCCCAGTTTGGCTTCTTTGGAGCAATATTAACAAATGGGTCCTGCAATACATTTTTCATATTAGACATACAGGATCTACAAGTAAGGATCCAAGCATTAAAACAAATTCACCATCCCCACACTACCATAAACTGTAAAAAACCAATACCTCAGTCTTCTCAGCTGGAGGAGGTACAGCAGCAATTGGGTCTTCAAACTTTGGTAAGACAGGAGGAGCAAGCTTACCCTCCTGAAGTTTTTCATCATGAGGAAGATAGTTCCTAAATTTCAAGCTCTTATTTCTGCAAAGAAAATGTAATAGTATTTTTCAGTTAAACATAACAATGAAGAAAATTGCCCAGCAAAAAACCCCTTCCCCTACCAAATTTCTGAGACCAGTAAATTAACAAAATTACGAGTACAGAAAAAAGAGCTTACTCATCATCTTTGGGTTCATCCCCATCTTTAGCATTAAATAGTTCCTTAGCTTCTCTAAGAGCTTTAAGCCTCTCGCGTCTCTCTGCAGCGGCTTGTTCAATTGAATCTTCTTCTGCAGTCATGGTTTTACTTGTTCTATAGAAAAGAAAAAGGGTAAAAACAGTTAAACACACAACATCAAAAGCAGACAAATTTCACACATTAACTTAATTAGGAATCAAAAATCATAATGCCCATCTAAAACCCTAGAATCGTTACACTACTTAAATTATACAAAGGAAGCTCAAAACCCTAACTGCTAATGATATTACGTTTCAACGTTTGCTGAAATTTGGTGCCCAATTCAAGTTTCTTTGGCTACAACTAGATTACTAGAACCGAATTCAACTTCAATGGGATGATTTTTTGCAATAAACAGGAGCAAAACCCTAACTAATTTGTAATTCATATAAGAAAAGCAAAACTAAACCTAATTTTAATAATCATATCAACAACGAGGGAAAGAATGAGATGATGAAACACAAAAAATAATATTGAGATCGTGGAATCTTACCTTGAAGAGGGAAAATCAACTTCACTCACAACTTTGTTCGTTGCTATTTACTACTAAGACGAAGAGAAATCCGGTGTTTCACTGTTTCTGCTTAACTTTATATATACTCCATCCGTACAATATATACTAATAAGGACACATGTGCGATGCACATGTTTGAATTTTTACTCATCCAACAATACTAAATTTGAGAGCCATGAATTTTTTTTCCTAGAATAAAAATTTATTATTCTTATTTGTATTCGTTACGTAGATGATTGAAAGAGCTTTTCAAATATATAAACTTTAAAAAAATCGGGTGTATATTTTGAAAGATATTAAGTATTTAAAATTTTTAATCTATTTTTAAAACAATTGTATTTATGTAAATATGTAAAAAGTAGGGATACTTAAGTAATTTAGGGGGTTTCCTACCAAAAAGAGCTATTTTCTTTATATTAGTAAGATATATATTAGCCCTTAACCCGTGCCGTAACGGCACGTGCCATGATGTTGGTTCATTTTTAATATATCGTATAATTTGTGTCCCGAATACTTAGCAACTCCTTATGATTTAATATGTGTTTGTCATAAAAATAATTGGGATTTCCTCTCTTTTTTTATTTGTTTTTTCCTTTAATATTTTACCGCCGGAAATTTGCTCAAACGAAAGAAATATAATCTTAACTTACAAACACTTTTTTATTTAGGTTCATTGCTTATAATGAGATAATGCTCTACATGAACATGGAAGTTTAAATATTTTTTGGAAATATGTCGTCAGCAGAGCTCATCTTAGTGAAATCAACTAATCAATATCGTCTATAAAAGTCTCCACATGCTCCTATTTCGTTCCAGCTGACTCATCCATCATGGTCATGTTGTTGATCCTCCAAATAGGCAGAGAATAATATTTTTTTTGCATCGAACGAATGATACAAACTATCCAATGTGACATGATTTTTCTGTAATTTTTCAACACCCATTAGATGACAATGTTTAAAATGTGTACCCATTATCTTTTCGAAGGGATTGTATATATGCGAACCTCTGTCATTAAATCTTCAACAAAGTATTTTGCCCAGCAATTCGTCTTAACGAAGGCTTTGGTAACTTCAAAATTCTTGGAAATTTTGTCACTTCCGTATGTTTCTACCTTCAGTTGGAATACAATCTGGCGACACATAACCTCATAAAGAACCTTGAACACATATTGTACTCCCTGATCCTATTTCAAATTAATAGGTTGTCAATAGATCCTTTACCAAAAGTTGACATATTCTACGTTGAATATTTATTAAAAAGAAATTATGGTATTTTGGATCGTTGCTTTCTAAGATTGTAGTTTTCAAAATTGGCCTCTTCAAGTCCCACGGTTTTCTAAGTTTATATATCTTGTTTGTTTTTAACATTTTAGCTAGCCATATTATGTTTGTTACTAACTTCAAACTTGATGTCATCTTCTACTGTGAACTTTATGTGATTTAAGAATCGAAATAGTTGTACCTCTTTCATTCGTATCAAGTAGTCCGTTGTATATCCCAACAATTCTTCTACAACAATTCCTTTCTACCGTTTCCGGACCATAGTAGCCATTATTGTCAAACACAATCTGTCTAATTTATGTTTATGTTATGTATTTGCAATGTTCATTTTTCTTAAATAAATAGATTGTGGAAAAACTAAAAAAAGAAAGAACATAAGTATTACATCGGGTCTAAGTTACTAAATCCAAAATACTTTGTACACTGCTTCTGGTGCCTTGTTTCCTCAAATTCATCGTTGCATTCTAGACAGTACATGCAACACCAATCATTTGCGAAGTGAGCTATTTGCGCAAGCGTGGTCAATGTATCCCTTGCCTATAATAATAATAACACGTCAATTTTTTTCAAGGCATCCAGTTGTAAATGGTATGAATCTAATAGATTTGAATTATACCTCAATCTTAGATATCACCTTCTTTTCACATAACATAGCAATTGAGGAAGGACAGATCTTGACCACTCTTTACATAGGCAGAGTTAACTAAACTATGTTTTGTAATTGTCTTACATGAAAATTATTATTAATCCATATTTTAGTCATCTCCTATCGAAGCCGATCTAATTAGTCCTATAGAAAGTTAATCTTAAATTTTTGACCTTATCTCTTGACCAAATTATTGAAGTATTCTCAGTCATGTTCTGCTTTGTGTGATCTACCCATATGTGTCTACTCTACCTTCTAACCCAGTGAATGTAACCTATACATAAGATTATTTTTTTACTTTGTCAATAAAACTCACTAAAAAGCTAAAACTATTATTATACACTACTATTACCAACACCCACCACCATAAAAACCATCCACCGCCACTATTTCTTCCACCAATAGTAATGTTACCGCCTCCACCATTCACAAACACCCGCCACCGCTTATACTAACCCTACTTCCACTACCACCATTAGAATTAATATAGTTTTTAGTAAAATTATTTATTTATAAAATTATGTATTTATGTTAGATTATTAAAGGGACATTTATAATAGAAATTTAATTAATCATTATGAACAATCAATGAAACACTAATTAATAAAACGTTTAAAAATGGTTAAGTTGAACAAACCCTAGCGGTAAATTTATCTTTGCCAAGGACAAATCATGACCACTCTTTACATAAACAAATTGATAATAAATAATTTCATATGTTCTGATCTTGATTCGTGTCGTTCGTTTAGTTATTACATAACATGGCAATTGATTGCACCAATTTTTTAAAATGAACATGTGTTTTATCGAGTTTATTTTAACATTAGAATGATCAACCACGTTTTATACTTTATAATATAACGTTACACATTTTGTGGCATTACGAAATTAGCATAATATGTTTTTGTTCACCAATACCCGCCACCACCATAAAACCATATGAATCCACTTTTTTTATCCACCACCACCTAGTGGCGGAGCCAAGGGTTGACTAACCTGGCTCTAACCCCTTAAATTTTTAACAACCACATAATTTGTTTAGTTTATTTTATAAATAGTACTTTGTCCATATATATTTATGGTTTAGTCCACCAAAGTTTATATGTTTCTTTTTAAAAAAAAAGGCATCCTCAATGTCAATTTTTGACTCCACCACTGCCGCCCATCCCATGTAGGTTGTTGGACGCAGTTCTAATTTTCAATCACAAATGTTATGTATGAGGTTTAGATTGAACAAAATTTCGTTAATTGATTAGTTTCATCATTTTTTTTTTGCGTGTATATATTCTTTTTTGTATTGCAATCAATTTTATTTTAACATTAAAAAATCACGATTTATACGATATAGTACCAAAGATAACAGGGGTACCATTTGGGTGATCCAACTACGATCATGAAAATATTGTCTTGTATGATATCATCCCTGAAATATATGGTACCTTCCTTTATCAAAAGTGTTAAAAACAACCAACCACATCTTCCACACTACGATGTTGTAACAACAACATAAAATTAATATTGTCCATCACTACTCACCAGCATTCACCGTCACTACTTCTTCCACCACAAACCAAGGGCGGAGCCAGGATTTTGAGGAGAGAGGGAGAAAAAAAAAATTGGCAAGTTGGATACATGTGAAAAATGGACTTTGTATCCCATTTTACGATAAAAGAACAAAAATAAGTATAATTGTGCTTGGCTCCTCCCTTAACCACCACTAATCTTTCAGCCTCCACCTCTTCTAATACTCATTGTCGCAGAAAATGTCTATTGATATTATTTATCAAAATTACTTATTAATAGAAATAAATATTATAATTAATTAAGAAAACATTTATAATTAAAAATGATTAGTCATTTATTATGAGCAATTAGTGAAACACTAATTAATAAAACACTATGTGCAATTAGTGAAACACTAATAAATCAAATTTTAGTTGAACAAACCACCACTGTTGATTTATCTTTTTTATCAATTCCAACCAAGGTGGAACACTGGTTAGAGGCCACTCTTATGACACAATAGGTCATGAGTTCGAACCTCCCCGTTATAATTTTTGAAGTTCCATAGCTTGACTTGAGTGCTCATTTTTCATTCGTAATATTGGAATTAATGTCACGCGTGCGAGTTGTAGGGGGTGGTCAGGAGAACCACAACCCTTGATTTATCTTCTCTCTAGACAAATATGGACCACCACTTACATAGGAAAACTTAGCCTAGCTTTGTTTTGTATCTTAGATATTTATTTATAGGCGGAGGGGGTCAATTCTCTTAGATTAAGAAAATTGCTTTGAATTCCTCATTTTTCCTACCTTTTCTAATTTTACCCCTTGTCCTATTCTTAACACAATTTTCTATACATAATAAATGAGGGTATTTAGGAAAAAATTTGTCTTGGAAATAGGACTCCGCCTATCTAGTGGGACAAACAAAAATCAAAATTCCGCCTATATAATAGGTACGAAGGGAGTAGAAGTTAGTCTAAAAGTTTAAAAAACGGATTTGGACACCGTTCACAGGTATGTCCGTTTAAATGGAAAATAGCGAGTAAAAAACGTTTATAGGAAAGAGTTTCACAAAACGACTAGAGCGTTTGTGTATTATTGGCGTGGCATTGGTTTATATGGGCTGGTACCGACGTCTGTTTTTTCTTTTTCTTCTTTTGATCCTAATCGTCTAGATCAGTCCGAAATCACCTAATTTATTATGAATCGAACCGATGTGTTTTTTTTTCGAACCAAATCTAACTCAACTGATTCAAAAATATATGATTTGGTGGCTTGGTCCCATGAATCAGGAGCATTTTATTCCCTGACTCAAACATGTCCGAGTCAGGGATTAGGTGTGAGTCAGATCGCGAGTCAGATTTAGCTCAAACTAAAAAACAAGCGCTTTAACATCTAACTCGTGTCGAATCAGGGACCGAATCAGATCCAGACACCGTTTCAACAAAAAACAATCACTTTGCAAAACTAGCAGGAAGATATGCTTTAGATTTGTTTGTCCTATATGAATAGTATCAGACAAACTAATAATGGACGGTATCTCCTTTTATAAATCATGCACAAAACAATCCGAGCGTTTACGTATAATTGGTTTGTTGTTTTTGTTAAGCGAATAATTAAAATTTTGAAATATCACTCCATAAAGGAGAATTTACAACTTAATAAAAATATGCCAACAATTACTTTTCCAATGTTTTCCAAGTTTTTAACATTAGTACCAAGGTTAGTCATTTGCAACTTACATATGGTATCCTCTTTTTTTTTTTTTTTGATACAAGTGTTGATCAAATAAATTTCTTTAATGATTACTTTTTGTGTTGTGAGTTGCATATTGGTCTTAGAATAAAATTTTCAATAGTCATACGTATGGAGTAGGTCATGCACGTGATATGGATGATTTTACTCCTCGTTAGGGTGTTACAGTTCTATTATTCCCGTTGTTTATTTGATGATTCCTTTGAGGTATATAAGTATACAAGCATTCTTGAGAGAGTTATGTCATATATAGATTCGATGTCAAATTGGCAGGCTTGAAAAAACGTAACTAAAAAGAGCATCCAAGGTGGTTTTAGTCCATCTTACCATTTACTTTATGTATTTGTTTGAATTGTCTAAGTATGTTGTGCTCAAGTTAGAAATATTAGTAAGTATTTTCTACGGAATGACACTAGAGGTAACAAAAATATTTATTTAGTAAAGTGGGAGTCGTTCTGCAGGAAGAAAAGAAATGGACACCTGAGTGTTAAAAATTTAAAAAATTTGCTAGATAAATGGTTATGGAGGTTTGCTATTGAGTCTGATGCTTTAGATGTGTTGCAGAGGTTTTATGTCTTTCTAATCATCCAAATGATGATTATGGTTTTTCTTTATGGAAATATGTTTGCAAAGGACATATTTTTTCTTCACAATTTTTAGTTTGAAATCAACAATGGTGAAAGCGCTAGATTTTGGGAAGATATTTAAATTTCAGATGATGCACTTGGCAACATATTTCTTCATCTTTATATTGCTTCAAGGTCAAAGTCAGTTCAGTTGTTGATGCTTGTTTTAGTTTCCTAAAATGACGAGGGTACCAAGTACACCGACAATCTTTTTGATATCAAAACTATATGACTGATACCCTGCGCGATCCAATATAGAAAAAGACTATTAAGAAGATAGCAAGCACAAGGTATACACTTGGTATATAGTACAAGTCTGGAACCGAAACTAACTATAGGGATCAACCCATGTATTTTGATTAACGTACAAGTGAAATTACTTTATTATAACTAAAACAATAATTATAATTCGGAAAGTAAAGTAAAAGCACAAGATTTTGTTAATGAGGAAACTGCAAATGCAGAAAAACGCCGGAACCTAGTCCAAATTCGAATACTCTCATAATTAAGATGTTAGACAAAGACCACTACCAACTTCTTATAGTTGAGACCAAGTAATCTACCCCAAGTTACCTAGTTTCCTTAATATCTCAGTGCTTACAACCAATATGGACAACTCACGTGAATTGTAAGATAGAGTCTTGATAGGTGTGATAAACACCTAATTTTATATCTAGTATTTATGCTTTCTTTGCTATTTTTCGTGTGAATTATATATCTTATGTGTGTGTTTGAGTATATTAGGTGCTTTGGAGTTGTATGGAGCAAAAGAAGGAGAAATTAGCCATTCAGAGCAAAAAGGGTAGAAAGGTCATTTTACTGCGAACAATATCGGAGAGTCGAGCCATGGTTGAGGGTCGACCAGTCCTACAGGAGCACTAAAGACAGCGAGCTGGTGTTAAGGGGTGGCCGCCTGTTATGGGGTATCTATTGGGTTATCCCCTAGCCTATGTATTGGGGTGTCAATAACCACCCCAATCATTCTAACCTAAATTTGAGAGATATTTTCTCTCATTCATTTCTTCTTCCATCACTGAAATGGAGAAGGGAATATGTGGCTGCTGTTTTTGATTTAAAGATGGTAAATTTCAGATTAACGAAGAAGTTGGAGAGATGGGTATGGATGTGTTTGAGTCTGAATCTCTAGAATTGAATGCAGGGAGGAAATGGGTTTCTGAATCTGAGAATTATTGGTGGATAGAAGAGATTGGTGGAGTTAGAGGAGATGGGTTTGACAAGGAGGAGGTTGGCTATGTTTCTTACAGCTCAGATGGAGCAAGGTTGTGAAGTATGGCATATGGCTGTAGCTAAACTGGTGATCTGTTCATACACAGCTGGGGTGAAATATGAAACTGAAGATTCAGTGCACTGCTGAACTGAGTTTGTGGTGTTGGTGGTTTGCTTGGGGAGATTACAAGGGTTGAGTCTGATGCCATGAGCTTGTGGTTGTGTTCATCTGCCAAAAGAGATTGCAGTCAATGAAAGTTTTGTGTTGCTGCAATGTAAACTGGAGCTGCAGATAATTGGGCTGTGTGTTGTTGCCTGGAGGTTATGCACATGAGGTGGTGCTAGCTCATGATAGGCAGGGTGAATTCCATGGGTTGGTGAAATTGTAGATGGGGCAAGTTAGCTGATTCAGCTGGGATTTGCTGTTGTGTGGTATGTGCAGTGTGTGGACTGCAATAATCTCTGGAGTGAATGGGTTACTGGATATGGTGGGAGTTTGAACTGGTGGTTGTATGGTGGAACTTGCAGCTGCAGTACATTAGGAGATTGCAGGTCTAAATTACAAATGAGAGCTGTGTAGCTTGCAAGTGGACAACATTGGTGGCTTGAGGCAGTGGAGATGGCCCTGTTGGTTTGGCAGAAATGGCAGTGGTGAAGTTAGATCTAGTGGTAATGTAATCAAATGGGTTTACAAGGCAGAAGTGTTGATGCTGTATCTGAAGCTATAATTTTGTTGCTCAGAATGATGTACTGTGAATGTGGGTGAACTTGAGCAGATATTGGTTGAGTGACATGGATGATTGTGGAGATTTGAAGTTGGTGTGTGTCAGGGTGAGGTGATCTTGGTGGTTGACTGGTCTGAGATGGCAGCTGAGCTGCTGCTTTGAAGAATTGGCATGAGCTAGCTATTGCAGGTGCATTGAGTGATTTGCCTGAAAGATGAATGCTTAGGAATGGAAGCTAAAGTTGGTGTTACAGATGAAAGAGTAGCAGGGACTGAATCTAAGCTGAGTGCAGGGAGGAACAGATGGCTGTCATTGCCTTGGATTGAGTTGGTTGCAGTTGAACCAAGAAGTGTGTGGTCTACAGTGAAGCAATGAGCTGGAGATTATAAGGGTTATTTTAGCAGGTGGTGTTTAAACTGGATTGGGTAGTGATGTTGTGTCTGGTATTGAAGTTGGTGTTGCGGCCTGGAAGGATGAGTTATGGTGGTGAACTGAAAATGGTTAAGCAACTGGTACTTAAAGAGGGTTTTGTTGATTTCAACAAGGAGCTGTAACTGGGAAGTATGGCAGTAATATTGGCCTGAAACCAATGCTAAAATTGTGCGAAAAGTGGGATAAAATGGCGAGACGGTGATCATAGCTCCGGAAGTTGGATTTCAGAGGTTAAAGTGTCGATCTCAATATTTCAGTGAATCGCGAGGGGGGTATGAGTCGGATGCAAGAAATGATGGCTGGAAGTATGAGCTACGCGTCACGCTTTTGGGTACCTTTTTGCAAGAATAGAAAATTGGATTTAGATGGGTTATGCAAATGTTTGAAATGCAGAAAAGCAAAGTTGAGCTACTGGAAGTGTAGAATTTCCTGGTGACAGTCTCCGATGGTAAAAGTGGCCTGAGTCAATTATCCGGCAACCGGATTCCAGCGATGGTGACCGGATTCCAGTGATGACGTCATCATTCCGGCGTCCCGTTTTGGAACCGAAAATTCCAGAGATATACTTTTCACACATGGGCTTGGTGGACTGGTAGATGGACGTGGACTTGAAGATTTTGAATACTTTTACCTATTTTTGGAAAGCAAAGGGCTATAAAAAGAGAGTTTCTACAACAAAAACAGAACGTTTTTATTATATTCTTGGAGCTTTTGCAGAGAACTACTTCTAGGGTTTGATTTCTTTTATGTTTCATAGTCTTCCTTTAAATATTTTGATGATGAACTCCATGAATATGAGTAGCTAAATACAATAATTGGTTATGGGATAAAAGTTGATTTCTTCAAGCATGTTATTCGATTCTATGAATTAGTTTTGTCTCAATTTTATCGTTTATGATTCATTGTTTTATTATCATATGATTTGAATGCTAGTTTGGTTGAGTCCGGAATCAATTGGATTTGTTTTCATCTCTAAAGCTATATTAGGGTTTTCAATATGTAAAAGTTGTTATCTATGATTTCTAGTAGCATCTTGTGGTTAATACTTGTAGTGATACATCTTTTTAGTCGCATATGAATCATAACCTTTGTTAAAACGAATTAGTGCTTTTACACGTTTTTTTGCATCGATTAGTCTTATTTCATAGAACTTATTGCTCTTAGGGAGTTAAATCTAATTGTGCTTTTACACTTTAGGTTGCTTTTTAAGAAGATTTCACAATAGCATCTTTTAATGTTGTTTGTGATAAAATCAGGAAATAAACGGGATACTCTTGCGATCAAGATATCCTAGGACTTTTGATAATTGAGAGATTAAATACCAATTCTAATCATAGATGAAAAATACATGTTTATGAATGATACTATCCCTTAACCAATATCTTCTCCTTATTGATTATTCCAACTTTTTTACTTTGCTTTATTTAGTATTATTACTTTGATAAAAACAAAAACACAACTTGGGTTATTTGGTTACATAAGAATCTGAAAATTGCATAACAACAATCGCCTCTCTGTGGATACGAACTCTTTCTTATCAAATACTATATTCATATTTAGTTAAGTGAGGAAGTGAATTATATTTTTGACGCATACGACACGCATCAAATTTTGGCGCCGTTGCCGGGGAGGCATTCAGCTTGTTATCTAGTTTTTTTAGTTTCTTTTTATCATTTTTCTGCTTGCATACTTGTGTTTCGTTTTTTGTCTCGTTTCTCACTTGTTTGCGAGAATTGTTTTTCAGGTACCTAATCTCTGGCTTCTAAAGATTGGAATTATCCAAGGTGCGGGATAGCTACTCGAAAAGGAACAATACTCCAACCAAGGCAAGGCACAACGGAAGAACACGACTTTGAAGTAGAACACGAAGCTCTTCGGCAAGAAGGAGAGGAAGTAGAACACGATATTCCTTTTGAAGAAGAAGGAGAAGGAGAAGAAGCAATGGGTGACCCTACAAATCGTTCACTTAAAGACTTAGCTTCTCACAAGCTGGATATACAGCAGAGTTGCATTCAAAACGACTCCACTTTTGAAATCAAGCCGGGACTTCTTAGAGAATTACCAAAGTTCCATGGTTTGGTGAATGAAGATCCAAACAAGCATCTTATGGATTTCCACACCATTGTCATGGATATGCTCCCAGCAAATATGGAGGCGGATGGTGCTATGTTGAAGGTTTTTCGATTCTCATTGTAAGGTAATGCTAAGGATTGGTTATACTACTTGCCTTCCGGGAGTGTTACAACTTGGAATGGGCTCAAGAAACTCTTTCTAGAGCGATATTTTCCTGCATCTAAGGCTACTCAAATTCTCAAGGAGATTTGTGGAATGAAGCAAAATGTCGGAGAATCGTTATATGATTGTTGGGAACGATACAAGAGGTTGGTGGCCAGCTGTCCTCATCACCAATTTAGTGACGCTATGATCATCCAATACTTCTATGAAGGACTCCAATCAAGTGATAGGAATCTTATCGACGCAGCGGGTGGTGGTGCACTAGTGAGCAAGACGGTGGCACAAGCTAGAGAGTTGATTGAAAACATGGCAGCAAATTCTCAACAATTCTTGAGTCGTGGTTCGGATGTGCTTCTTCGGCGAGTCAATGAAGTGAGCGAGGTGGAGGAACTTCGTCAACAAATGGGAAACATCACAACAATGCTACAACAAGTTTAAGCCGCGGTGATACCAAATTCTCATGGGTACGAAGACGTCAATGAGCAAGCTAATGCGATTTTTCCAAATCAGCCAAGACGGTATGATCCTTATTCCAATACTTACAATCCAGGATGGAGAGATCACCCCAATTTTAGCTATGCGAACAAGCAAGGAGCGGTTCAACAATCTACTTTCAACAATTCGGGTGGATTTCAACCTCAACAAAAACAATTTCAGCCGCGTCAACAATTTCAGCAACCACAACAATCAATGCAAAATCAAGGTTCCGATATCGATGCAAAGCTTCAAACAATGATGCAAGGCATTTCTTCTATGTTTAAAGATAGCCAACAAGAAACCAAGAGTGCGATCAAGGAGTTGCAGACACAAATGGGTTCTATGGCTACTGAGTTGAACCAATTGAAGGCACAAAATAGTGGGAAACTCCCTTCTCAACCTATTAACCCAAAAGAGGGTGTCAATGCGATTACATTGAGAAGTGGTACACAACTTGTGCCACCCGAAGTTGCTGATTCGGGCAAGGTGGAAACACCAAAGGAACCTGTTTTGGAGGAGAAGAAAGAGGATTCTCCCCAAACTTCTGAGGTACCTATTCCTAACTCTAAAACTCCTATTCCTACTTATGTTCCTCCTTTAACTTTTCCTCGCAGATTTGCAAATTCTAAGAAGGAGGCGCTAGAAAAGGAGATTTTAGATGTTCTTAAGAAGATTCATGTGAACATACCACTCATTGATGCTATAAAGCAAGTTCCAAAGTATGCAAAAGTGTTGAAGGACTTGTGTACCAATAAGAAAAGGCTCAAAAGTAATGAAGTGCTTAGTGTGGGGGAGAATGCTTCGGCAATCTTACAACACAAACTCCCACTGAAATGCAAAGACCCGGGCAGCTTTGACATCCCCGTCACAATTGGTACCACTACATTTAACAAAGCAATGTTAGACTTAGGTGCATCCGTTAATGTTATGCTTGCATCTATGTATAAGTCACTTGATTTAGGTCCTCTCAAAAAGTCTGAAATTGTGTTGCAATTAGCCGATCGCTCTAATGTCTACCCAATGGGTATTGTTGAGGATGTTCTTGTGCAGGTTAATCAACTAGTATTTCCAGCATATTTTTGTGTTTTAGAGATGGATGAAGGTTCACCGGACTCGTCTCTTCCATTGTTACTTGGGCGTCCCTTCATGAAAACGGCGAAGACCATTATTAATGTGGATAAGGGAACACTAACTATGGAGTTTGATGGAGAATTAATACGTTTCAACATTTTCGAGACGATGAGATATCCTAGTGATGTCCACTCTTGCTTCTCCGTTGATGTTATGGATACGTTGGCACAACAAATGTTTGAATTGAATGGTGAAGATGCTTTGGAAACCGTTTTAACTACATCCATTGATAATGGTGTAGAGTGTGGTATTGAGGTTAAAGAATCCCTTGGTGATCTCAACTCACTACAAGGATGCCCGGAAACTCATAATATCTCTTTTATTTCTTTACCATGCAGTGATGAAAAACTTTTACCCTCTATTGTTAAATCTCCAAAGTTAGAATTGAAACCTCTTCTTAATCACTTAAAGTACTTGTACTTGGGTGACAATGAAGAGTTACCTGTGATTGTTTCTAACGAGCTTAGTGAATTACAGGAGCAAAAACTTCTAAGGTTGCTAAGGAAGCACAAGACGGCCATAGGATGGACAATTTCCGATATCAAGGGTATGAGCCCTGTTGTTTGTATGCACAAAATACGTTTGGAGGATGATGCAAAGCCTACAAGGGAAGCGCAACGTCGTTTGAACCCCCCTATGATGGAAGTTGTGAAAAAGGAGATACTCAAGCTTTTGGAAGTGGGTGTTATCTACCCCATATCCGATAGCAAGTGGGTAAGCCCGGTAAAAGTTGTACCAAAGAAATCAGGGGTGACCGTGGTGGAGAATGATGAGAATGAACTTGTCCCAACTCGTGTGCAAACCGGTTGGAGGGTTTGTATTGATTATAGGAAATTGAATGCCACTACTAGAAAAGATCACTTTCCATTTCCTTTTATTGATCAAATGCTTGAACGTCTAGATGGACACTCTTATTATTGCTTTCTTGATGGCTATTCAGATTATAATCAGATTGTGATAGCTCCGGAGGATCAAGAGAAAACCACTTTCACTTGTCCTTTTGGTACTTTTGCTTATCGAAGGATGCCTTTTGGCTTGTGCAATGCTCCAGCTACTTTTCAAAGGTGTATGGTAAGTATATTTTCAGAATATGTTGAAAACATAATCGAAGTGTTCATGGACGACTTTAGTGTCTTTGGTGATTCATTTGACCTTTGTTTGAACAATTTGTCACTAATACTTGAACGATGTGTTGAAACAAATCTTGTGCTTAATTGGGAGAAGTGCCATTTCATGGTAACTCATGGCATAGTTTTAGGCCATATAGTATCTTCTAAAGGCTTGGAAGTTGATAAATCTAAGATAGACCTTATTCGTGCTCTAACCCCTCCCACTACGGTGAGGGAGATACGTTCTTTCCTTGGTCATGCAGGTTTTTATCGTAGATTCATCAAGGATTTTTCCAAGATAGCATCACCACTTTGTACCTTATTGCAAAAAGATGTGGTTTTTAACTTTGATGAGAAGTGTATGGCGGCATTCAATCGTTTGAAAGAACTTTTGATTTCAGCCCCTATCATTAAACCACCGGATTGGAGCAAGCCTTTTGAGCTCATGTGTGATGCAAGTGATTATGCGGTTGGTGCGGTACTTGGGCAGCGTATGGGGAAGATACCTCATGCTATTTATTATGCTTCTAGAAAGTTAAATGAAGCCCAACAAAACTACACTACCACTGAAAAAGAGTTATTAGCTATTGTTTTTGCTTTGGAAAAGTTTCGCTCTTATCTAATTGGTACAAAAGTTGTTGTCTTTTCATATCATGCAGCACTTAGGTACTTGCTTACAAAGAAAGAGGCGAAACCGAGGCTCATACGGTGGATTTTACTCTTGCAAGAGTTTGATATAGAAATCAAGGACAAGAAAGGAATTGAGAACACCGTTGCGGATCATTTGAGCCGTCTTGCTGTGGACAAGGAAGCTATCCCGTTGCGTGAAAGTTTCCCGGATGAGCAACTATTCTCAATTGCATTTGCGGAACCATGGTATGCGGATATTGTTAATTACTTGGTGTCTAAACAAATCCCAAAGAACTTGTCTCGTGCTGAGAGGGACAAACTTAAGAGGTTAGGAAACCAATATATATGGGATGATCCATACTTGTGGAAACATGGCAGCGACCAAGTCATACGAAGGTGCGTTCCCGACTCGAATTTAACTCTATCTTGTCTTTTTGTCACTCCTATGCTTGCGGAGGACATTTTGGGAGTAAAAGAACAGCTCACAAGGTACTTGAAAGCGGTTTTTATTGACCAAATCTATTTAAGGATGCACATATATTTTGCACAACTTGTGATAGGTGCCAAAGGACAGGCAATCTAGGTGCCCGAAATCAAATGCCACAAACTTTTATTCAATTTATTCAAGTTTTTGATGTATGGGGTATTGATTTTATGGGTTCTTTTGTCAACTCTCATGGGAATTTTTATATCTTACTTGCTGTTGATTATGTCTCGAAATGGGTGGAAGCTAAAGCCACCCCAACTAATGATTTTAAAGTGGTTTCATATTTTGTGCAAACTAACATTTTTGCAAGGTTTGGAATTCCAAGAGCCATAATTAGCGATGGGGGTTCTCACTTCAAAAACAAGTTCTTACAAGGATTGTTGAAGAAGTACAATGTGTCGCACAAGATTGCAACACCTTATCATCCCCAAACCAATGGACAAGCCGAGATGTCGAACCGAGAGGTGAAATCCATACTAGAGAAGACGGTGAATCCAACAAGGAAAGATTGGAGCATGCGACTTAATGATGCGTTGTGGGCTTATAGAACCGCATACAAAACACCTATTGGGATGTCTCCTTTTAGGCTTGTGTATGGTAAACCTTGTCACTTACCCATTGAGATTGAACATAAGGCGTTTTGGGCTATTAAGCAATGCAATATGGAGCTAGATGGGGCTGGAAAGCAAAGGAAGTTACAACTCCAAGAGCTAGAAGAGTTACGCAATGATGCATTTGAAATCTCTCGCATTTACAAGGAGAAAACTAAGGCATTTCATGATTCTATGATTTCTAGAAAACAATTTTGTGTTGGGCAGAAAGTGCTTTTGTTTAATTCTCGCTTGCAATTATTTCCGGGTAAATTGAGGTCACGTTGGATCGGACCTTTTATTGTTACTAATGTGTTTTCTCATGGTGCAGTAGAAATTCATAGCATAGCTACAGGAAAGGATTTTAAAGTGAATGGACACCGGTTGAAACCATATTATGAGAACTTTACTTCCGAAGTTGTGGAAGGTATGAACTTTGTGGATGCATTCTCGCTGGAGGAGTCTTAGTGAACAAGGAGAATGTCGGGCTGACGACTTTAAACCAAGCGCTAAGTGGGAGGCAACCCACCGGTTTTGTATCTTTACCCTTATCTTTTTATTTTTATGCATTTGCTTTTATCTTTATTTTCTTTGTTTTTGCATATCATTTGCGGAATTTCCCACCATGAACTTTCTTTGGACGATTCAATTTTACATTGAGGACAATGTAAAGTTTAAGTGTGGGGGAGCATTTATATGTTTGTATACTTTGTTTTAGTGTGTTTTATGCCTTTAAAAAAAAATCAGAAAAATAGAAAAACCAAGAAAAAGATTCGTGCTTTTTGAACTCCGAAATCTAGAAACTTGTGCTTTTAGGATGACACCATTAGTGGATGGAACCATTTTGAATGCAGGAGTTGAGGAACCGATTAACTAAAAGGGACGAACATAGCTCATAATCATAAATACCATGATAGTTGTTACCATATCTCGGAATTTCACCATATCGCATTCTATTTTTATTTTTCCATATTTATCTATTGTTCTCTAAGTGCTTTGGTGGGTCACTAAAAATCGACGTGTTATTACTGCTAGGATGAAATAGAGTGATTGAGTTACTATGAAAAATATATATATGAAAAAAAAAAAGAGACCGACCAATTAGACCAAAACGGAATAAAATGACACTTGGGAATAGCAGTATGTGTGAAACGTAGTCCCTATCTCCGTCGCCTAAACAAGCGTGGAATGCAGGATCCAAGGCAACTATCATGTACTTGCTGACAAGAATCATGCGCTTGGATCCAGTTTGATCCAATCATGTTGTCTAAAAAAAAATTAAAAAAAAAAAAGTGAAAAGGAAAAAGGAAAAAGGAAAAAGGAAAAAGGAAAAAGGAAAAAGGAAAAAGAAAAAAGAAAAAAGAAAAGAAAGTATTATATGTGGTTGAATAAAGTCACTTCTGGTTCCCTTGTATATGCCAGTGAGTTGATGTAGCATTCAAACCAAGTAGCTCAATCCAATAGGAATAGGTTCATCTTGGTAGTGACCTTCAGACAGATATGGGAAACATCGATCACTTGTGAACATTCGCCAACATCTACATCTATATCCATCTTCTTAATCTTTTCATTGTGATTGTGGTTTGTTAGTTTCCGAGTATTGTGGCTTGTTCGACTATCTAATTAAAGCTTTATTTACTAATATATGAATTGAATTTGTGCAAGGTACCTCCTCCTGTAGTCAATTTGGATTCGTTCATTGATTTGTCACAAATAGATGGAGTTGGAAATATAGGTTTTGTAGGCAGACCTCTTGTAAACCTTCACGAGACTATAACTCGTCCACTAGGGACACATAGGGGTTTTAAGGCTTGTTATTTATGCTAAAATTAACCGTAGCCTCGACGTCACGGAGTTGTTATATTTTTATTTTGTTTGATTTGCTCGAGGACTAGCAAAGTCTAAGTGTGGGGGAATTTGATAGGTGTGATAAACACCTAATTTTATATCTAGTATTTATGCTTTCTTTGCTATTTTTCGTGTGAATTATATATCTTATGTGTGAGTTTGAGTGTATTAGGTGCTTTGGAGTTGTATGGAGCAAAAGAAGGAGAAATTAGCCATTCGGAGCAAAAAGGGTAGAAAGGTCATTTCACTGCGAACAATATCGGAGATTCAAGCCATGGTTGAGGGTCGACCAGTCCTATAGGAGCACTAAAGACAGCGAGATGGTGTTAAGGGGTGGCCTCCTGTTATGGGGTATCTATTGGGTTATCCCCTAGCCTATGTATTGGGGTGTCAATAACCACCCCAATCATTCTAACCTAAATTTGAGAGATATTTTCTCTCATTCATTGCTTCTTCCATCACTGAAATGGAGAAGGGAATATGTGGCTGCTGTTTTTGATTTAAAGATGGTAAATTTCAGATTAACAAAGCAGTTGGAGAGATGGGTATGGATGTGTTTGAGTCTGAATCTCTAGAATTGAATGCAGGGAGGAAATGGGTTTCTGAATCTGAGAATTATTGGTGGATAGAAGAGATTGGTGGAGTTAGAGGAGATGGGTTTGACAAGGAGGAGGTTGTCTATGTTTCTTGCAGCTCAGATGGAGCAAGGTTGTGAAGTATGGCATATGGATGTAGCTAAACTGGTGATCTGTTCATACACAGCTGGGGTGAAATATGAAACTGAAGATTCAGTGCACTGCTAAACTGAGTTTGTGGTGTTGGTGGTTTGCTTGGGGAGATTACAAGGGTTGAGTCTGATGCCATGAGCTTGTGGTTGTGTTCATCTCGCCAAAAGAGATTGCGATCAATGAAAGTTTTGTGTTGCTTTGCAATGTAAACTGGAGTCTGAGATAATTGGGATGTGTGTTGTTGCCTGGAGGTTATGCACATGAGGTGGTGCTAGCTCATGATAGGCAGGGTGAATTCCATGGGTTGATGAAATTGTAGATGGGGCAAGTTAGCTGATTCAGCTGGGATTTTCTGTTGTGTGGTATGTGCAGTGTGTGGACTGCAATAATCTCTGGAGTGAATGGGTTACTGGATATGGTGGGAGTTTGAACTGGTGGTTGTATGGTGGAACTTGCAGCTGCAGTACATTAGGAGATTGCAGGTCTAAATTACAAATGGGAGTTGTGTAGCTTGCAAGTGGACAACATTGGTGGCTTGAGGCAGTGGAGATGGCCCTGTTGGTTTGGAAGAAATGGCAGTGGTGAAGTTAGGTCTAGTGGTAATGTAATCAAATGGGTTTACAAGGCAGAAGTGTTGATGCTGTATCTGAAGCTAGAATTTTGTTGCTCAGAATGATGTACTGTGAATGTGGGTGAACTTGAGCAGATATTGGTTGAGTGACATGGCTGATTGTGGATATTTGAAGTTGGTGTGTGTCAGGGTGAGGTGATCTTGGTGGTTGACTGGTCTGAGATGGCAGCTGAGCTTCTGCTTTGAAGAATTGGCATGAGCTAGCTATTGCAGGTGCATTGAGTGATTTGCCTGAAAGATGAATGCTTAGGAATGGAAGCTAAAGTTGGTGTTACAGATGAAAGAGTAGCAGGGACTGAATCTAAGCTGAGTGCAGGGAGGAATAGATGGCTGCCATTGCCTTGGATTGAGCTGGTTGCAGTTGAACCAAGAAGTGTGTGGTCTACAGTGAAGCAATGAGCTGGAGATTATAAGGGTTATTTTAGCAGGTGGTGTTTAAACTGGATTGGGTAATGATGTTGTGTCTGGTATTGAAGTTGGTGTTGCGGCCTGGAAGGCTGAGTTATGGTGGTGAACTGAAAATGGTTAATCAACTGGTACTTAAAGAGGGTTCTGTTGATTTCAACAAGGAGCTGTAACTGGGAAGTATGGCAGTAATATTGGCCTGAAACCAATGCTAAAATTGTGCGAAAAGTGGGATAAAATGGCGAGACGGTGATCATAGCTCCGGAAGTCGGATTTCAGAGGTTAAAGTGTCGATCTCAATATTTCAGTGAATCGCGAGGGGGGTATGAGTCGGATGCAAGAACTGATGGCTGGAAGTATGAGCTACGCGTCACGCTTTTGGGTACCTTTTTGCAAGAATAGAAAATTGGATTTAGATGGGTTATGCAAATGTTTGAAATGCAGAAAAGCAAATTTGAGCTACTGGAAGTGTAGAATTGCCTGGTGACAGTCTCCGATGGTAAAAGTGGTCTGAGTCAATTATCCGGCAACCGGATTCCAGCGATGGTGACCGGATTCCGGTGATGACGTCATCATTCCGGCGTCCAGTTTTGGAACCGAAAATTCCAGAGATATACTTTTCACACATGGGCTTGGTGGACTGGTAGATGGACGTGGACTTGAAGATTTTGAATACTTTTACCTATTTTTGGAAAGCAAAGGGCTATAAAAAGAGAGTTTCTACAACAAAAACAGAACGTTTTTATTATATTCTTGGAGCTTTTGCAGAGAACTACTTCTAGGGTTTGCTTTATTTTATGTTTCATAGTCTTCCTTTAAATATTTTGATGATGAACTCCATGAATATGAGTAGCTAAATACAATAATTGGTTATGGGATAAAAGTTGATTTCTTCAAGCATGTTATTTGATTCTATGAATTAGTTTTGTCTCAATTTTATCGTTTATGATTCATTGTTTTATTATCATATGATTTGAATGCTAGTTTGGTTGAGTCCGGAATCAATTGGATTTGTTTTCATCTCTAAAGCTATATTAGGGTTTTCAATACGTAAAAGTTGTTATCTATGATTTCTAGTAGCATCTTGTGGTTAATACTTGTAGTGATACATCTTTTTAGTCGCATATGAATCATAACCTTTGTTAAAACGAATTAGTGATTTTACACGTTTTTTTGCATCGATTAGTCTTATTTCATAGAACTTATTGCTCTTAGGGAGTTAAATCTAATTGTGCTTTTACACTTTAGGTTGCTTTTTAAGAAGATTTCACAATAGCATCTTTTAATGTTGTTTGTGATAAAATCAGGAAATAAACGGGATACTCTTGCGATCAAGATATCCTAGGACTTTTGATAATTGAGAGATTAAATACCAATTCTAATCATAGATGAAAAATACATGTTTATGAATGATATTATCCCTTAACCAATATCTTCTCCTTATTGATTATTCCAACTTTTTTACTTTGCTTTATTTAGTATTATTACTTTGATAAAAACAAAAACACAACTTGGGTTATTTGGTTACATAAGAATCTGAAAATTGCATAACAACAATCGCCTCTCTGTGGATACGAACTCTTTCTTATCGAATACTATATTCATATTTAGTTAAGTGAGGAAGTGAATTATATTTTTGACGCATACGACACGCATCAAGTCTACTATCTTAAGTTGCTTCACCAGCCGTGAAGACTTCTTTCACTCAACTCCTTTGGATCGTATTCCGAAAAAGTACATGATTAAATTGTATTCGGTAACTTCACTTTTCAATATCAAGAAGTAAATCAAAGATTTGTTTTGAGTCAAACAAAGGCTTTTCCATTTAATCTAATAAACTCCCTTATTTGGTTAGATCTACCAAGATCTAGATTATCAAGATAGCCATATATAGGTATACAAATTATCATATTCGGATACTAAAGAATACCACCAAATGATAGTTTGTCGATCTAATACGACTTGTAAATACGATGTCTATCAAAAGATAAACAACATTAAGTTGTATCCCAGCCAATTCAAGTTTGTGCACGAAATAAATCACAAAAATATGAAACCTTTTTGTCTTCAAATCTTTAATATCTTCAATGTACCTACAAAAATAAACTTGATTCGACTTATGATAGATCACACATAGAATGGGGTCTATTAACAATGGACGATCATAAGTCTTTGTCATATTCTAAAGACATATATGAACCACTGTTAATCCCTTGATCTAGTTTGAGTGACCTTATGTCAGAAGAGAAGGATCTCAAGAATAATTAAACTAGGTGCAATCAAGGTTTAACAATTGTTAATCAATCAATTCAATAATCAAAAACTAAAATAACGATGCAAAATCTAGTTTTCCACAAACGGTACTATCTAGACGCTTCTTGATCCCACAAAAGTATTTAAACTAACTGACGTAAAATATTTGTCCTAATAGGTTGTTCTCGTCTCCAATATAGTATTACAGTTAATACTATTAGTCGGCTATATCAGTGACTACAGAATGAAGTGCCTTCCTTAGGATAAGTTTGCAAGAAGAACAAAGTTCACTATTATAGACCATGGTAGTTAGGACACCAAAGAATTTACATAAACCAAAATATTATCAAGATATGCAATATGCACCAATATCCGGATTTGTCTGATTCCAACAAATATCCAACTGTAATACCGAAATCCCTCATGGATTAAAACTCAATATTAGTTGGTATACTAGTATCCTTTACTAATATATCTTCCAGAGATATGTTTTGCTCGCTAGAAAATAAAACATATACATTTAAAATCTTAGAAGATTCTCAAACATTTCAGTTTGGGATCTCACCTTGAGTATCAAGGAATATCTTTGAATAATAAGAGATAAGATTTTACATATGTTCAAATAATTCACTATATCGATATCTTGAATTTTCGTATTTCGAAAATCCAAATTCCGAAAATCACACAAAACCTATAGAATACGTGAAACCGAAAATATGATTTTGTTATGGGGATCGATTCTGTTAGATCCCTAATAGGTAGGGATCGTTCCTGCTATAGATCCACAATAGGGATCGGTTCTGCTATAGATCCCCAATAGGAATCAAACCACCAATCCCATTGATCCCTTTCAGCTGCAAAACAAGTTCCGCAAGTCAACTTCCATAAACTCGTGTAATTAAACATAGTTTTCTAGGTATATAATAAATCCTAAGATCATTACACAATCTAGTAAAAAGTTACAAAGACGGTGTCTATGTCGTAATTACGAAGTTCAAAAGATAAGAGTTATACTTCGTAATTCAATATACCAAAGTTGTGAACTTGTATATTCTTCCTTGACACTTTGGTCATAATAAGATGATGAAGCCTCTAATACTAGAGTTTCATATATATAACTTTTCATGTTATGTTTTCAATATAAACCACTTGAAAGTAACATAGATAGAAATGGAAACAATCAAGTCTTGTATTACTAACCTCGAGTAGAATGATGATGTGTTCGTTGATGTCGATACGTCTTCGGATTCTCCAGGTTTCCAAAGTAATACTTGTAGGTCTCAACAATTCTAGAATTCCTAGTCCAACTTAACGAAGTTGACTCTAGTCATATATCTTTCTAAGAGTCAATGGTGAAGCACATGGATAATGATAATCACCCCCAAACTTAGAATTTTGGGTGTCTCTAGATAGACTAGTCACATTTACCCTAATTTCTAGATCCTCGGATTCCTGAAAATAGTCAATTATTTCTTTTAAGTCAGAATGAAGAGGTGAATCCTCACTTATCTCCACGAGTCTATCTTCTTTGTTTAAGAGTTATGTTTTTAAATCGTTAGACTACAAAACAGTATTCTAAGAATAAACTCTTTTCTCTAAACCATAATCACAATCATATAAAGGATTATCAGAGAAATTTTCTAGTAAAGTCTCATCAACTAAGATGTTAATCATAGTTACTTCCTTTAATTCACTGGCAAGTTCATAAAATAATGGATTTCCAAACACACTCCAGGCTAAAGCATCACGAACTAATACTGCATCATTTAAAACAGTGATATCTCTAGTCAAATCCTCATTTTTTTGAGTACGTGAATAATCATAAAAAAAAATTAGGATTTGAACTAGAAATAAATTTTTTTTTTATCATGAAGCTCAATTGGAGTAATAAATTCTTGTTCACTATGCCTACATATTTCAGATTCTTCATCAACATTATCCTCATCATCATAATAACCTTAAGATGGTAGAACCTTGTCTAAACAAGTAGTGTTACCAATTCTAACCTTGTTATTTTGATTAGGTAAATAACTATCCTCATTCTTAAGGGTAATATTGGAAACATTTTTTTGAAGATTAATGTCACTTTGAGCAAATTTTTCCATAAACCTGTTTGTACTCTCTGTTAATCGCTGATAGGATCCTGGAGGAACCCTATATAATAAACCGCAATCGCACGGTGTCTAGCTAGTATACAGAGGCAAGTACGGGTCGAACCCACATGGAGCGGTGGAAATACTGTAATCAATATCTCTAATAAAATGAACCAGCAATAAACAAATAAAATAAATCCAATCGTAAAGTCTGTAACCAGGGTTTTATTGTATCCACCACTGTTAATATTCAATTACTGAAATGAAACATAACTCATGAATAATTATTTATCGTCTGTTCTATCGACATCACCTATTATATGTATTAGAGTCGCAAATATCGCTGGTATACCCTAAGCATGGCACATCAAAAGAATTAATCCAAGCATGAACCATCAAATTGCATCAGCAAGAAAGTTATACGAAACTAAAATATTAATTCACAAATATTATCTGGCTTTTCTAAGCATAACCCATCAAAGACATCAACGCAAGCATAGATTATCAACTAATTAGAACAAATATATTTGTAGAACCATCAATCACGCACATAGGTTTTTAAAACCGGTGAAGCAACAACTTATTTATTCGATCAATCAATAAACATTATTCAAGAATTAATCTATTCAAATCACAATGGTCTAATGCTATATAATCATTTCAAATTAGCCTAATACCCAAAGTGGTTTCAACTATCAAATCCTAGTTACAAAGAAATCTAGCAACACATGGATTTCTCAAAAGCCATAAACATATTAAGAGAATCACAAACAAATTAAATTGGAGTCGACACAACGAAACTTCAAACCGTATTTTCGTCTTTGTTGTCGCGACTCCCTTTTTTCTTTGCTCCACTCTGTATCCGCAGCTCTCTGGACGATCCTTTTCTTTCCTTTGTTTCTGTTCATCTCTATATATAGGTCATGCGGGGGGAAATAAGACCTAGCGTATATTGCCAAAGCCCGGTCCAAATACCACCTGCCAAATCACCAGTTTCTTTTTATTCTCCGTTCGTCCAACTCCCGTCAACTCCTCCTTGTCACGGAGTCATCACCGACCGATCAAGCAATGTCAGCTGACTTTTCTTCTTCTCTGTTTTGTTCACTGCCAAGCTCAAACACGATCTTCTTCAATCGATAATTCCATACTCTTTTCAACATCGAGCACGAGGTCTTATCCTTCGTACATCATCATAAGCCAACGCCCTATCTCCCATTAGTTACAGCTCATGCATCTTCTCGAGCTCCAGCACCATCTCCTTGCTAAATTCAGGCAACAACAAACTCATACATGGTTAGCAGCACCAGTTCTAGTTCGATCTAAAAACTCACAGTAATCATCATCCATCCTTCATGAGATGTTGAGACTCCATAACATAAAACCCATCGTGGATATAAGAAAAATAGCCACCACTGCCTTGAATTAATCAGCCAATAATACCACATATAACTCCACTTTCGATGTTGCTTTATAGCAGTAACTACCAACAGTTCATGGGATTTGATTTCATCTACTTTAATGCATACACGACCAACAAACTGAACCCATTGTTAACAACAACAAACTTGGCAGCACTAACTTTTATCCCTGAGGTCTTCTCTCAACCAACGAAATCCATGACAGCAGCATTTACCAACACTTACCAACTCCAGTCGACACACAAATTATTTCAGTGCAAAAACTCATGATTATTGTTGTTGTACGCAGCATTTCTATTCCTTCCAAGAGTCCTCTCACACTTTGTCAAGAAACAACTCCAACTCGAGCTACACCTTCACAGTTATAACTAACTGAACTTCATAATTTCTTTCATCTCGTCCATCACAGCTCCGTCTTCACACAACAACAGTACCACCAAGAGCATTTCAGGCAACACACATTCGAGTACCAACAATATACTTCCAGTTTAAGAGAACGCCTGTGACTGCATGCACTAGTTTCCTTTCATTAACCCAATTCATGCTCTAACATTCGCAGCCACTACCACTTTTTACTGGTTGTATTACACACTCGAGCCAGCACCAACTTTCCTCCATCGACTGAACTAGATCGACCACCTTCTCATAATTTTATTTCTCAATTACCCCATCAGTTCAACAACAACAGTACTAGTTCTTTCCTTAATGCTGAATACGATCGCTACTGGCCTCAATTAGTTCCAGCCAAAGCACCTTTAATTCTGTCGATGCAGGAGACTCGAAAACAATCACCACTAGCAAACCTCCACTTCGTTGTTGCAACCATAATACCCTGGAATCCTTCTCCACTTTCACGTTCAAACTTTATACACAGTTTTCATATATGCCTAGTACAGACCCAGCCATACGCCATCGTTTTCGCCAACACTTTAGCCCGAGACTGTAAAATCCGCAACTGGCAAATTCTGCTTGAATAGAGAGATGAGAATTTATCTCTTGTTTTGATATAAAATGAGATGGGGAGAGTAGGACACTTCTCCCACTATTTTCTTTGCTTCTTGACTTCCAGGCACGTGTTTTGGCATCTTATGTTTCTCTCATGCCATGGGTTGCCTTGGCCATTTATGTCGTAAATGCCACTTTAGCTCTTATTTATCCTTCGTCGATGGAATTTTCCTGTACTTTCTACAAAAGCACTGAAATAGTGTTATTAGCCAAAATATCGAGTCCTAGTTAATAAAAATATGGGTATAAAATGTAGCACTTACGTGCTTATCAATCTCTTGAGAGACTTTGCTAGATAAAGTTCACTTATTATTGCAGTTTTTTAATCCATAACTAAGTCATACCTAAGTGACATTTCAGTTGACTGCTTTAGGGACTCTTTTAGAGGAGGACTACTTATTTCCTTCATAAATAATTAAAACCTATGTGTCGACTCAGTTAATCTCTTGAGAGACTCCTCTAGAGAAATATAAGGATTTTCTTACTCGTATGACTGGTGGGCATGCGAATATTAATTGGGATCACCATGGTATGATTCATAACCTTCAAAAGGTTGGTGTTCCCAACCACTATTCATATTATGGTCAGAATACGAATATTGTTCACTTTGAAACTCAATATATTCATTGTATTGGCTATTGTAATACCAGTTCGACATCCTAACTACATGGGAATTCTGAACGAGCACAAACAAGGATGACGCCTCCAAATCAAACCTATTAAATCTAGCAAACAACAAGCATGATGGTTCCACTTAGATTGTTTCTACTCTTCCAAAAGGTAACTAGTTAAGATTTTAGCGAACCTCTTAGGAAATCAGAATTAAAGTAAGTCAAAGAGAAGCAGGAGAAGCTCGAAGGATCTTGAATACCCCTACCTCTATGGCAACGTTTCCTTGGGTTACAAGGTGGCATGATTTAACTTACAATAATCATCCTGGTCCTCGAGTTAGGCTAACAAAGTAACCAATACAATCCTTTCGAACGACTTTCTTATAAGCTCGCCACCCTATCGGTCTCGTTCTAGTCAATATTTTAAGGCTTAGGTTCGCGTAAAGGAACGTTTTCCTAAGACAGACAATAAGGAAACGATGATGAAATCTGAGTCCTTATCGTATTTTGGTCAGGCCTTTCCCTTTACTAGAAATTGAAACCGTTTTCAAGACCTCAACATATATGCATTATGAAGGCGTCTAAAATACCTGCTGACAGGGGATAAGTGGATTGTTAGAATCTTACCTGCCGTTCCAGATGGGGGATGAACCGCTGACGTTGTCTCGGGCCACCGACACCTGTATCAGTGTGTGAATCCGAGGGGCCGAGACAGTATTATAACTATCTTCCTTCCCTGTGCAGTTTAATATTTAATTACCCTTCCATAAGGTTCAAAAATAGTAAAGTCCAAATTCCAAAAATAAAAGATTACAAAAATAAAAACCACAATTACAGTTTTTAAAATTAAAGAGGAAGAATTTAAAAAAAAAAAAAAGAACAAAAAATAATAAAAAATAAAGCCTAAGCTAAAAAGAAAAACTAAGCCTAAAAACAAAAACAAATCTAAAATGTAATCTAAAAACAATTCCGCGTTGGCGGCGCCAAAAATTGATGTGTTGTAGAAAGTGGAAAGAAAAGTTCAAAAATTGATGTGTTGTAGAAAGTGGAAAGAAAAGTTCGTTAAGACTTGGGAAGAATTGAATTTTAGATTTAATTTTTAGTGCTAAAATAAAAAAAAATAAACAAAGATGATATCAAGATAATTGAGAGTACTGAGGCTAGGATTCCACCATTAATCAACATTATCGATTCAATTAATAACAATTATTACGTAACTCAGACAAGTAGATTTTCAAAAGAATAGTTGTTAATCGCAAGTATGGAATATCAAAAACCCTAGTCTAAGCATGCACCATCGAGAGAAAACACACCTAACTAATCAATTTCAGTTCAATGCAAATATCATAAAAGAATTGCAATAATTAATTAAAATAGAAAAATACAACTTTTATTGGAACAATGGCTTCCTCCGTCACCTCAACAATGGGGTTTGGCTTTCAAAACGAAAGAATTAAAAAGAATAACAAATTATAAAACTAATGCTCGGACTCCCCCAGTCACTCCATGTCCCTTCGTTGACTCCCTGGTACCTTCTTTATACCTAACATACTCCAAAATCTCGACAATAAATTCAAAATAATCTTATTTTACTCACTTCCTAAATGAGAATTTACAAATTAATAATAACAATATGCCAACCATTATTTTGCCAATGTTTTCTAAGTTTCTAACATTAGTACCAAGGTTAGTCATTTCAACTTGCATATGGTACCTTTTTTTTTTTGATACAAGTGTTGATCAAATAAATTTCTTTGATGATTACTTTTTGTGTTGTGAGTTACATATTGGTCTTAGAATAAAATTTTCCAATAGTCATACGTATGGAGTAGGTCATGCACGTGATATGAATGATTTTACATCCTCGTTAGGGTGTTACAGTTCTACTCTTCCCGTTGTTTATTTGATGATTCCTTTGAGGTATATAAGTATACAAGCATTCTTGAGAGAGTTATGTCATATATAGATTCGATGTCAAATTGGCAGGCTTGAAAAACCGTAACTAAAAAGAGCATCCAAGGTGGTTTTAGTCCAGCTTACCATTTACTTTATGTATTTGTTTAGCTTGTCTAAGTCTGTTTTGCACAAGTTAGAAATATTAGTAAGGATTTTCTACAGAATAACACTAAAGGTAACAAAAATATTTATTTAGTAAAGTGGGAGTTGTTCTGCAGGAAGAAAAAAAATGGAGACCTGAGCGTTAAAAAATTAAAAGCTTTGAATATTGTTTTGCTAGCTAAATGGTTATGGAGGTTTGCAATTGAGTCTGATGCTTTAGATTTGTTGCAGAGGTTTTATGTCTTTCTAATCAACCAAATGATGATTATGGTTTTTCTTTATGGAAATATGTTTGCAAAGGACATATTTTTTTCTTCACAATTTTCAGTTTGAAATCAACAATGGTGAAAGCACAAGATTTTGAGAAGATATTTAAATTTCAGATGATGCACTTGGAAACATACTTCTTCATCTTTATATTGCTTCAAGGTAAAAGTCAGTTCAGTTGTTGATGTTTGTTTTAGTTTCCTAAAATGACGATACCAAGTACACCCACAATCTTTTCGATATCAAAACTATGTGACTGATACCCTGTGCGATCTAATATAGAAAAAGACTATTAAGAAGATAGCAACCACAAGGTATACACATGGTATATCATACAAGTCTAGAACCGAACCTAACTATAGCTAGGGATCAACCCAAGTATTTTGATTAACATACAAGTGCAATTATTTTATTATAACTAAAATAATAATTATAATGCGTAAAGTAAAGTAAAAGCACAAGATTTTGTTAATGAGGAAACCGCAAATGCAGAAAAACGCCGGAACCTAGTCCAAGTTCGAATACTCTCATAATTAAGTTGTTATACAAAGACCACTACCAACTTCTTATAGTTGAGACCAAGTAATCTACCCCTAGTTACCTAGTTTCCTCAATATCTCAGTGCCTACAACTAATATGGCCAACTCACGTGAATTATAAGATAAAGCCTGTTATCTTAAGTTGCTTCACCAGCCGTGAAGACTTCTTTCACTTAACTCATTTGGATCGTATTCCAAAAAAGTAAAGTATTAAACTGTATTCGGTAACTTCTCTTCTCAATCTCAAGAAGCAAATCAGAGATTTGTGTTGAGTCAAACAAAGGCTCTTCCATTTAATCTAATAAACTCCTTTATTTGGTGAGATCTACCGGGATCTAGATTATCAAGATAACCATATCTAGGTATACAAATTATCATATTCAGATACTAAATAATACCACCAAATGATAGTTTGTCGATCTAATACGAATGGTAAATACGATATCTATCAAAACATAAACAACGTTAAGTCATATCCCAGCCAATTCAAGTTTGTGCTGTAAATAAATCACAAAGATAGGAAACCAATAAGAATTTTTTTTGTCTTCAAATCTTTAATGTCTTCAATATACCTGCAAAAATAAACTTGATTCCATTTATGATCGATCACACATCTGTTAACAATGGACGATCATAAGTCTATGTCAGTTTCTAGTGACATATATGAACCGCCGTTAATCCCTTGATCTAGTTTGAGTGACCTTATGTCAGAAGAGAAGGATCTCAAGAATAATCAAATTAGGTGCAATCAAGGTTTAACAATTGTTAGTCAATCAAATCAATAATCAAAAACTAAAATAACGATGCAAATTCTAGTTTTCCACCAACGGTACTATCTAAATGCTTCTTGATCCCACATAAGTCTTTAAACTAGCGGACGTAAAAGATTTGTCCTAATAGCTTGTTCTCGTCTCCAATATAGTATTACAGTTAATACTATTAGTTGGCTATATCAGTGACTACAGAATGAAGTGCCTGCCTTAGGATAAGTTTGCAAGAAGAACAAAGTTCACTATTATAGACCAAGGTAGTTAGGACACCAAATAATTTCCATAAACCAAAATATTCTTAAGATATGCAATATGCACCAATATCCGAATTTGTATGATTCCAACAAATATCCAAGTGTAATACCGAAATCCCTTATGGATGAAAACTCAATATTAGTTGGTATACTAGTATCCTTTACTAATATATCTTCCAGAGATATGTTTTGCTTGCTAGAAAATAAAACATATACATTTAAAATCTTAGAAGATTCTGAAACATTTCAGTTTGGGATCTCACCTTGAGTATCACGGAATATCTTTGAATAATAAGAGATAAGATTTTACATATGTTCAAATAATTCACTATATCGATATCTTGAATTTTCGTATTTAGCAAATCCATATTCCGAAAATCACACAAAACCTATAGAATACGTGAAATCGAAAATATAATTTTGTTATGGGGATCGATTTTGCTAGAGAACCCAATAGGTTGGGATTGGTCCTGCTATAGATCCACAATCAGAACCAAGAAAAGGACTAACTATTTGCCATTTGCACAAGGTGGACTAACTTTGTGAACTAACTATTTACCTAGGTTTAGTCCTAGGTGCGTAGAGTCCACAAAGGGAATCAAGTGCGTAGAGTCCTGCTGAGATTCATAGGCATAAGGAACGCGACTGTACCTTGATCAGTGTGAGATTGGTTAGGGCTCAACTACATCTAGGATAGTATCTGTGGCGGCTTAATATAGTGTGGTGTTCAAATCTGGACTAGGTCCCGGGGTTTATCCGTATTTGCGGTTTCCTTATTAACAAAATTTCTGGTGTTTGTGTTATTTCTTTTCCGTATTATATTTTTATATAATTGAAATATCACAGGTTGTGCGTAGTTCAATTAATTAGATAATCCAACCTTTGGTTGTTGATATAAATAGATTGACACTTGAACATTGGTCTTTGGTACTATTCAAGTTTTTTCTCATAATAATCAGGCTCGCGGATTTCTATCTGTTTGATTTGTTGATTACATTGAGACACAAAGATATAACTCTTGTATATACTTTTATTAAGATTGAGTCTGACTGTCTATTTAACTCTCTTAAAAGTATAATTGAGTTAGTACATACTGATTGCTAAGCGAAATATTTGGTATGGTTGTTAGACCCCCATTTTTTCATTGATCTTATGGATCTGTAGTAAAAACGATCTTATATAACCAAAAATGCATCTTCGATTTGTCTGCTATCTTATGGTTGGTTTGGATGCAGAATTTTTAAGGTGGGATTATGAGTCGATGAGATTTGGTGGAATACGTTTCCTTTGGTACATTTGGTTTCCCAAATCCCCTAGAATCATGGTTCCCATAAGAATCGCTCTGTATAGAATCCGACCCCTCCCCCCTAAATTTACTGGGAAATTTATCATGGGATTTATGTGCTCACTTTTTTAATCCTAAAATTTCAAACAATTTTAAGGCAATGGAATTATATGAATCTTAGGTATTTTAACTGAGTTACCAACCACATGAGGGATTTACATTAATTCCAGGATTTGTAATCCCCTAAGATTATAAATTCCTCGGAATTGTAAATTATGCAACCAAATCCACCATGAGTTAGGGTTTATGTAGCTATCAAAATGTAGTTTGGTTAAAAAGGAAAGTTCACAAGATGTCGGCTTAGTATTTTAACATGTGGTGAACTATTATTACTTAATGTTCAAGTATTCTCCTTGTAATTCAAGGTGTGATCCCGAAATCAAAATATTTCGATATCTTTTAGATATTCAGAAATATATGTTTATCATATCCCTAAGGTTTATCATATTTCTAGCGTATGAGGCTCTAAAAATATAAGGCTTTATTTTTTTCCCAGATAAACAACTTTGGAATCCTAAGGTACCGCTTAAAGTCTCATTTTTAGTTTGGACTTTATGTTATAATGGGGCTCCAACACTGGATTATTTATACAAGGAAGGTATATTGCATAACGTGAATTGTTTGTTATGTGGTGCTCATGAGGAAACGAATGTTCATCTGTTTTTGCATTGCAAAACAAATTTTGAGGTATGGTCTTATTTCTTGCTTAGTTTTGGAATCAAATGGGTTTTTGCAAAGGATATTAGAAAAACTTTATGGGAGTGGAACAACAAGAAAAGTAAGAAGAGGATCAAACGCCTTTGGAGGTATTTGCCATTTTCTATTTGGTGGAGTATGTGGAGAGAAAGGAATAACTAACTTTACAATTACTTGAGTAGACCAACTAAGCATATTATCATGGAAGTTAAAGCGTTGTTATACAATTGGGCTATGAATACAAATTTTTTTGTCGGTTTAACTCTTTCTACTCTTATGTGTGTTAGACCATTGCTCGGTCGAACTTGCAAGCGTTGCTATCTCAAGCTTGTTTTTCAAATTTAGTTGTCAAAACTATATGTCTTGATTTCTAGTCTACTTATAGCTAAGTCTCGAACTAGGATAGTTAAGTGTAGTTGAGCTCCAGACTCCATGGCGATTATCTTATGAAGACGAAGAACTACTCAAGGAACCAGTGGAACTTCATCCGACTAAAAGGTATGTGGAGACTTGAACTTATCTCTCTCTCAAAAATCTATCTACTCTATCTCCTACTCTCGAGACAAAAGTCGTATAAATATGATAGTTTTCATACATACACATTTGTTATTTCGAGCCGAGTTTACTCGCCTATCTATTTCTCGAAATATGTGTTGGTAAGCTTTCGCTTTAACCATTATTCATCTTTACCTGTGACAAAATTCATGATAACGTTTCAATCTTGAAAATAGCTTTGATGACGATAGTTGTGAATAACGACTGTTATAACATTATTAAGAATGTTTCGATGATTGAAATGTAGAGTTGAGATTACCATCCATGGATATGAGCATATATAGTGTGTTCGCACATTAGTGTATAAATCCATGTGCCGGAAACCAAGTGTGTGCATATGTGTGCATACAGTATTGGTAAAGGAGATAGGTTGGGTACGCGTACTGGCGGGACTTTTCCTCCTGGGAAATTTTGCTGAGTATGGAGTTTATGAACTCATAAACCAGTCACCTTTGGTACGCGTACCCTAGTTAGCAATTCATGGTACGGGATACGTACGAGTATTATTCGAATTCTTAAAATTTAAATTCGGTCAAAAATCTAGTCAATGATTCGTTATTTAGGCAGTAATACGGAACGACATACGTACGTGTATAATTTGTTTTAGAGATATGCATTCGGCATACAAAATTCGGCATACATTAACCTGTTAAAAAAATCATTTTTAATATAATTTCTCCTAAAATACTATAGTTTAATACTTGACATGAACTATACATACGATATGTGCATCACAATCAGCAAATAACATGAACGTTGATGGTATTGGAATCAGATTAGTGTATGTAAAATTTTAAAAGTCAAAAATATAATAAATAATGATTATTTAGTGATGATGTGGCAAAGTATTATATGGGGCGTATGATTCGGTAATTCGTAAATACGCGTATAATTCATTTTAAGCTGAAAATTCGCAAATCTAAGTCGGAGTTCTAGTTATACGGTCAATACGTACGGATTCGGTCGATACGGACGGATTCGCGAATTATACGAGTATTATTCGCGAACTTACTTATTCGCGAACTTACTAACTAGGACGCGTACTGGCGGAACTTTTCTACCCGAAAAATTCTGCTGAGTTTGGAAACTCAAATCCGGTAGCTAAGGTACACATACCCAAGCTGGTTATTTCTCAAATCGGTAGTTCATGAACTTAAAATAATAAATTATAAGGAATGCAATCTTTGTAAATTGTGTCTATATTGTTCATGAATTGATTCAAATGAATCAAACCGATTTTGTTCAATTGTGTCTATGTATAAAGACCTAAGCAATCGAACAACTCTTCAACTAGTTCTTTTGAAGTCATTTGAACTAGATATGAGAAAGATGAATACGGTTAATATGAAAGTGCTCATATGGCTAACCATTGTTTAAATATTTGTGAACCAACTAAGTGTACATGTTTAGGTACGGTTACTCAAACCTAAATGAAATACATTTCATTTGTGTGTGACAAAATAAGTTTCGATCTAACGGTTGAAAGATATTAGCTTGGTTGAATCCGGTTTTTCATTTAACGGTGAATATTGAATGCTTTGTTACTAAGCTAACATTGATTGCAAACCCTGATTTGAAAACTATATAAAGGAGAACTCTAGCAGCTGAAAAAACTAATCCCCACACCTCCTGTGTGATACTAGTTGGTTTAGATAGAGTCTATTCTCCTTTAACCTTAGGTTTCTTCTCGAGACCCTGTAGGTTAACGACTTAAAGACTTCATTAGGATTGTGAAGTCGGACGAAACTACTTATTTTGTTGTTGAGCGATCTGATATTGCCATTTTTTATCGTACGAGTTCAATTGAAAGATTGACTTGATATTATGTCTCTGATAGGAAAAGATAAAAAGAAATCACAAACATCTTCTTCTCATCGTTTGTGATTCCACAATATCTTGTTTCGCTACCATACAATTAAGATTATTGTGAGGTGATTGATAATTCTAGGCTTTTCTTCGGGAATATAAGTCTAGGTTATCGATTGGTTCCTGTTCACCTTGATTTCTACCAAAAGACGGAACAAACTTGTAGGTTTATCTGTGGGAGGAAGATTTATCTATCATCGTAGACTTTTTTGTGTGATACAAATTTTGTTTATTTAAGTCTTCGACTTTGGGTCGTAACAAATCTTGGTTGTGGGTGAGATCATCTAAGGGAATCAAGTGTGTAGCATCATGTTGGGATCTGAGACATAAGAAGTGCAACTATACCTTGAATCAGTGTGAGATTGATTAGGGTTCAACTACAATCCAGACCGAAGTTAGTTTGTAGTAGGCTAATGTCTGTAGCGGCTTAACACAGTATGGTGTTCAATATGGACTAGGTCCCGGGGTTTTTATTCATTTGTGGTTTCCTCGTTAACAAAACTTCTGGTGTCTGTGTTATTTCTATTCTGCATTATATTTTGTTATACATTTGAAATATCACAGGTTGTGCATAGTATCGATCAATTGTGAAATCCAACCTTTGGTTGTCGATTGGAAATTGATTGATCCTTGGATATTGGTCTTTGGTACCATCCAAGTTTATATCTCTTGTATTTGATAAAGACTCACATATTTATGTTTGTTTGAGTATAGATCAAATCGAGAGATATAGATATTAACTCCTTGATATACTTTTTATTAAGATTGAGTTTAACTGTCTAGTTGATTCTCTTAAAAGTATATTCGAGTTAGTCCATACAGATTGCTAATCGAAATATTGGGTGAGGTTGTTAGACACCGCATTTTCAGTTATCTCCCAAGAACTTATTCATTCCTTTAAGAAAAGGAAGATCAAACATGCTGGAATGGGAATAAAATTTGATATGTCTAAGGCTTTTGATAGGGTAAATTGGGACTTCCTAATCACTTCTATGAAAGCTTTTGGTTTTGATCAATCTTTCTGCAACTTAATTTACAAATGTATCTCCACTACTTCTATAAAAGTGTTGCTCAATGGAAGCCCCGGAAGTTACTTCAAACCTTCTAGAGGTCTTAGACAGGGAGACCCTCTATCTCCCTATATATTCATAATCTGCATGGAGATCTTCTCTAGACTTCTCCTAACTAGTGAAGAGGAAAATGCTATTCAGGGCATTAAGTTAATACCTAAAAATAGCCATATATTCCATTTGTGTTTTTTTTTTTGCTGATGACTGTTTATTTTTCATTAGAGCTGATCTAAAGGAATGTCACAATATTCTTCATATTATGGATACTTTTAGTAGGGCTTCAGGACAACTAATCAACTTTGAAAAATCATGAATTTTCTTTAGCAAAAAGGTGCAACCTAAACATCAGAGAATGATTAGTAAGTTGATGAAGATTAAGCAAATAGACTTGAAAGACTCTTATCTAGGTAAACTCCTATTTATAGATTGAGCAAAAATAAAACTTTTTGAGGGGAATATTGAGAAAATGGAACAAAAAGTTCAGGGTTGGATAGGCAAAGTACTGGATCAGTCTAGTAAGATGGTACTTAATAAAGCAACCTTAGCAAGTATGGCTAACTACCAGATGGGATGCTGCATCATACCTCCAAAAAAGATTACAAGTAAAATAGATGCCCTTCAAAGAGACTTTTGGTGGGGGAAAGAAACAAATTACAAAGGATATCATACTACCCTAAATCTTACTCTTGCCTTTGTAAACCAATAAGGAAAGGAGGTATAGGCTTCAGGATCTCCCATAAGTTTAACTTACCTCTTATTACTAAACTAGCTTGGAGACTTATGACTGAACCTAAAGCCCTCTGGGTGTCTCAATTGAAACCTAGATATTTTTAGAAAAACTTCAGCTTTTAGAGCAAAACTTCCAACTGCTAATTCTTGGATATGGAAATGTATTTACAAAGGAATTAAGCCAGTAGAGCAGAATAACATATGGGAAATCGGAGATAGAAATAGTGTTAATATTTGGGGAGATAATTGGATACCTAACTTGACAGACAATCTCAAACATTTCAAAACAGTGCATAATTCTTCCTTAATCACTGTGAAAGATCTTATAGACCCTACTACAAAAAAGTGGAATGAATCTTTGATTCATGACTCTTTTCCTTTACATATAGCTCATCAAATATGTAAAACCATAATTGCCATAGGCAATAATATGGGAAATAAAGTAGATTCTCTCAGATGGCTCCTAACCAAATCAGGAAAGTTCACTGTTGAGTCATGTACAATAAACTAAATGAAAACACTAATAACAACTATAACTTAGGGCGACCAGACTCTTTTTGGATACAATTATGGGCCATAGGAACATCCCAAAGAATCAAGATCTTTACTTGGAAATGCTTGCAAAATGTTGTCTCTACAAATCTTAAATTGTCAAAATTTAAGAAAGACTTATCTCGTAACTGCACGTTTGGATGTAGTGAACCAGAATCCATAGAACACCTATTCTTACATTGTCATTATGCTAAAGCAGCCTGGGCTACAAAAACCTTTCCTGTAGATGTAAATTTCAACTATTATACTTCTTTTCTTGATATCTGTAAAGAATGGCTGGGAAATGATAACCCAACCATACCCATAGAAATTATAATGACTAAGATCTGGTTCATTTGAAAAGAAAGGTGCAATAGAACCTTTGGTCAACAACAACAAACTCATAACCAACTAGCTCTAGAAATTCAAAGACACTTAGCTTTTTGGCACAAGGATAAGTACACAACTCACAATAAATACTTAGATACAGAGAATACTTCTAATGGTAAATGGAAAATCCCAGGAGCTTGCCAAAATAAATTAAACCTGGATGCTGCTTGGATTTCAAAGAGCAACCCGGTAGTAATTTTCAGAAATGATGCAGGTGGCTTCACGCTTGGCAGAGCAGGACCTCTTACAGCCTCATCCCCAGAAAAAGCAGAAGCATTAGGACTTCTCCAAGTAGCTCACTGGGCTAAAGAAGAACATCTATCAAATTTCAGTGTAGAAGGGGACTGTAAGAACCTTTTTGACTATCTGAATGGGAAACCATCCCAAATATCTTGGCAGAACCAGTCCATCATGGATGAAGTGAAAAGGGAGTTTTCTTTTCGTCAAAATTTTCTAGGTTTTTTTTTTATGTGCCAAGTACAACAAACAATGTCGCTGATATCAGGGGCGGAGCCGGGATTCGAGAAATGGGTGGGCAAGTTGCCGATCAATACATATTTTAAGGGGTGCAAAAGGTTAAAATGACTAAAAATGGGATAAAATAGTTAAAATTAGGCTTGGGAGCTCACATTTGAGGGGGTGCAATTGCACACCCTCCTCTCCATGTGGCTCCTCCCCTGGATGATATATTGGCTAAGAGCAACTGCAGTCATACGACTATAACTAAAAAATAAAAACAAAAAAAAACTCAAAAAAATGGGTTTAGTCCGTGGTGAGACGCTACGGTGGTGGAGTAAATTTGGTGGAGCGTAGTTATAAAGGTTCGTCTGACATGGGGCGTAGCTATAAATTGCGTTTGGGTTGGACGTAACTTTAATTAACGCCTGATGTCGGGCGGAGTCTAAATTTGCGTTTGGTGTGGAGCGTAATATATAAAACCGCCCGATGGAGAGACGTAATCAAAAACTACGCCCGACGGGGCGCAAATACAAAATACGCCCGATGAAGCGCCATCACACAGTACACCTGATGGGGCGTGACTTGAAATTACGCCTGAATAGGGCGCAATTTGTAAACACGCCTGATAGAACGTGGATTGAAATTACGCCCCTTAGCTGGGAAGTCATTCTTAAATGTTTTATTCCCAATCTAATGTTTCGAAATTACGCCCTTTGACTCTTTATCCTTATGAATTATTTATTTTGAATCTAAGGCGGGTGTTACAATTTTCCCCTATGGCCGCATCTAAGTACATAGGGACAAAAGTAATCTCCAATCGTTAAGTCAATATACTTGGTTAATGAAAATAGTTTTGTGCCATTGATCGAAATGCACCCAAATGTACCCCATTTAAGCAAGTAGTGGAGCGTGCATAACTATTAATTAATTTCTCATTTTCGTTTTACTTAACTCTTTTTCTAATCATGGTTCCCACCAGAAGCATGGCAGCTTCATCGACATTCTCCCCTGCTAATTATTCACCGACAACAAAAATTAGTGTACGATCAGACAATGTGATTGCGCAATTTGTAAACTCGCGTGATGGGGGCGTAGATTTAAATAACTCCCCATGTAATAACAGGTGTAACTCATAATTGTGCCCATAGTCAGACGGTATTTAAGATCACACCTAACGGGACGTATCACGAAATTACGCTTCAATGGGGCGCAATTTAAACATACCGCCGGATACTAGGCGCAAATCCAAACTACGTCCCGTTGGGCGTAGATTAAAGTTACGTTTCAAACAGGCGTAGATTAAAGTTACGTCTCACTACCAAACGTAACTCAGAATTGCGCCCCAATCAGGCATAGTGTTAAATTACGCCAGACCATAACCAAACCAAAGACCAAATTTAGTCTAGTTTTTGGTTATAGTCTGGTATTTGATCTTTACTCCTCTCCGTAGCGTCTGGGTTTTCGACCAAATATTTGGTTTTAGTCAATGACTGTGGTTGCTCTAAGGAAGCTAAATCCTTTAGAACTATTCTCAATTGGAGATTTACTGCTCCATCTTGTATTAATCATGCTTTAGAAATAGATAAATCAAATGTTCGGGTCGACTCTTCTAGCCCAGCATTAGATGGCTCTGCTCACTCTGATGTAAGGGTTACTAACTCCCCAAGGTAAAAAATGAAGATTTTATGGTGCGAAGAGAATTAAGCGTTGGAGATGCTCTTAGACCTACTCTGGCTCGGATCTTAGAAACCCGGAAGAAAATGGAACCTAGTCAACAGATCCGACCCATTATGTGCGTACCCATATCTTGATGTCGGCATTAACCCGACTCGTGCCCGTGTCCGTGCTTTATCTGATGGTTTCTTCTCCACATTTATTGTCTTCGGTCTTCCTCAATTTGCAAAATACCATAAAATTTTCGTTTTCTGGGCAGTTGGTCGAGGATGATGAATGATAAAGGGAAAATTCAGTACATACAGATGGAAGGTTTGGAATACAACCCTAACCCTTACGGTAGTAGTAATGAGAAAACAATGAATTGGAATTGTTCAAGAAGTGAAGTGATTGAAGAATCAAAAAAGAGATGTGAAGTTGTTACAAATCAAATTAATAACTTATCACCTCATTCTAAGATTACTGATTCTTGTAAACAAACACTTGTTAGATTAGTTCACTCTGAACTTAAATTCCTTAATCGTTTATCTGCTTCTTCAAATCATTCTTCTCCAATCAGGTAATCAACACATATATACTTTTTTTTTTCTTACTGATCTCTGCAAATTTCATTGAAACAGAGATCAATATTGCTTTGGATTCTCTTTTTTTTTAATGGAATTTAATTTAGTATTATGTTTAATCTTGAGTTAGCGAAATATGACCTATGTTATCGATTGAGCTGCTGAGTGTGATTCTTGTCTAATTCTTGAGGTACTGTAAATGCTTGGCGGCACGATTAATCTCTCTATAACATGATTAAATGGAAAATGCATTTCGACTAACAAATGCCAGCGGAGTTAGTTTATTAAAATCTGCGAACAAACTTTAGCACTTAAAATGCAAACAAGCTTATCTTAGATATATTCCTCATTGGCGCTCTAGATTTGTGTACTGTATAAAGTATAAACCTTGGACACCGCTTTCCTTATGAGCCAGTTTTTAAGGAGTGTTTATTCCATGTGGTGTAACAGCTTGTATGTGAACTGAAAGAACTGAAGTTTTATAGAAATATGGACAAGCATTTCATGTATTTTAATGTTGTTTCATTGTTTTTTTCTCCTATGTGATTGGAAATTGGTTCACATATCAATGAAATGGCTAATAGTGGTTAAAATTGTGTTGATGAAGTGTGAGTTATTTGTTAATGTTTTGTTGCAGTGTTAATATTGGTTACGTTGAATCCATCGTTCACATTCTTCAGCAACCATTCATAAATGGAGTTTCTCGTGTGTGCAAACCTATTCTGATACCATCACAGCGTGGAAAGAAAGAAGATTCAATATCAAAGGGTGTTCATGTTGATATTGTTTGTAATCTAGATAAAAGTCCAGTTTGGTTTATTGTATCAGATAGAAACCCTAAGTACATTTCATGGTCAGGGTCACATAAAAATAAAGGGTTAAGAACGCGTGTAGAGCAAGTTCTGGCGGAGGCTCAGTCCACATTGACATTGAAACCAGCGTCAATCATTTTTTTCTTTGCAAATGGACTTGATAGAGCTGTTTTTAAGAAGCTTGGAGACGAATTTGGCGCGTCAGAGTTGGGTGTTAAATTTTCTCTTCCGAATGCTGATTTCTGTGACGAATTAGAGGATGATTGGGTCAGTGTAATGGCAAAATCTTATGAAAATGCATGTATCTTACAAATTCAGGTAGACTCTATGGGAAACACAGTTCCTATGTTAGATCGTGGGATAAGAGATCCGCTTTTAGGAGATACTAGATCAGAGTTGTCAGAATGTCCAACTGCATCTATGTTAGAGGATGAATTCTATTATTTAATTTCAAGGATGAGATTAGTCTATTTGGATGTGGAATCTACTGGACCAGATATGCTTTCGGGAGAAGATATCATAAATTTTGATACAACAGCTTTGATTGCTCTTGTGTCAGGAATCAGTAATGGTTGTACGGAAAAACTGCTGGCTGCACCAGAGTGTGAATTGAGGGAACGGTTTAAGAGCAACTATGAGTTTGTAGTTGCACAGGTATGTAACCTATCCTATCCTTGTTACTCACTCACTTCGAGAATACTGAATGCGTGATCAACAACATCCATGTTTTCAAATTTTGGCACATTAGGCTGTTCCTACTTTGAGAAAGCATAGCTAAGTAAGCATCTCAGATTGGACCTATAGACTTTAGGGCATATCGCCACAGTTGTGATCGCACTTGCAATTCAATTACTCATTGTTATATGTTTGATGTCACTTCCATATTGATTTGGGGAAGTAAAATGGAAACTCTTTTGGTAGGCCAACAGATTCTACAGCATTATTAGCGAGCATATTCTGCATGTTCTTATTGTTCGATAAGCGCAATGTCTATAATTTCCTACGCCAACATACAATTATTAATGTTCCCACTCCAAACATAGCCTGATTCCTCGTTAGCCTGTTATAAATGTTTTTTTATCCTTAATTAGCAACATGGATTCATTCGTCGGCATTTATTTATATTTCAACAGGTAATGTCGGAACTGCAAAACCCCATTTTTGCTGAATTAAGACCCTTGATGTCTGGAAAGATAGGCATGATATGTGAAACTGTCCACTCGGAGTTCAAGGAGCTCGTATCAATGTGTGGGGGGCCTAAGGAGAGGTTAAGAGCAGATCAGTTACTAAAACATCTCTCGTAAGTTCTCTTTTGTTATTTTTCTGATCAAAACAGATAGTGGACCTTCTGTTTTTCTGCCAAAACGTATGAAATCCCAAGTTATATATTTTCGCATATGTATATCAAAATAAAAATCCTCAGTACATTAGGACTCGAAAGAGAACATTTAGAACTCCGCCAATAATGAAGGAAAAGATACTGACCATTTTATAGAGGCACCATTGAGAGCAGAAATTGAGACTTAGGCTTAGTTCGAGTGGAATTAGCTGTGAAGTCCAAGTGTGGACGAATTTGCTAATTTTCCCCTCTATCAACGACGGAGCCAAAGCGAGACAAATGGGGTCGGTAGACCCCTCTTGTTTTCAAGTTCCAGTGCGAATACGCTTGATTTTCTCGTAAAATTAGCCATGGGTGGGGGCAAATTAGGTAGGAAGAAAATTAAAATATCTGTTTAATTGATTTTGACCCCGGAACTTGTAAATCTTCCCTCCGTCGCTGCCCTCTATGCAATTATAAGGAATCAGTTGTCACAGTATTGTGTGTTCTTTGGTTCATTTTACCTTGTTCTTGTGAAGCATTTAGGATGGCAGAACCTCTATTGTGTCATCGGATGCAATAAGAGTTAGAGAGAAAAATTCCAAAGTCTTTCGTTGCCAATCCTGAGTTCATTGTTGCTGGTTTTTACTTGTTCTAGCAAGTATGTAAGGCTGAGCACTAGTGGGTGAAATATTGTATCACTATGTTGCAGGTTACAACCCATAGAAATTGCTAGGTGGGATTGGGCATGTGACATAAAAAGAATTAGCTGATGCCAACAACAGTGAACCTTCGCCATGTATTTTGATCTAAAAAAGATAACAGAGTAAATTAATAGACACTTGTAAAAGAACAATCTATTTTGTGCTAATTCGCGTAATGAGCATTTCGAACCAGAAATTACAAGAATCGGCTCATTACATTAATCATTTCAAATTGGATTTTTTAATTAGATGGTAATCATAAAGTAGTACGTTTTACTGCTGGATGTTTATTTTTACCGTCAGTCTAAGTTTATAAAAGTGTGTAAAAATATTTGCATAAACTTTAGTACTTTGAATCTTGATAGGATTGTGCCTGATGCTCCTTCGCCGCGGATGATGGGCCTTCCAACTACGAGAAAGATTGCAGCAAAGAATAAAGTTGTGTTTGGGACAGGAGACTACTGGAGGGCGCCAACTTTGACGGCAAATATGGGATTTTTGAGAGCCATTTCCCAAACTGGTATGTCACTGTTGACCCTTGAACACAGACCCCGTGCATTAACTGGTGATTAAAGAATCGAAGCAAGCAGATGCACAGGCTCATCAGCAGACAATTGTTAACATATGTCTAATCTGTCACTTCGCTAATTCACACTTGATCTGAAGCATTTTTTGTAATCCGCCCATGGTTGATGACTTTTGTGTTAATACTATTACCTGACACATTTGCAATGGCTGTTGAGAGAACACTGTTAGTCTGTTACAGATTAACATTCCTTCGCCTTCAAATAAAGTTGGGAGTAGTAGCCATACATGGTTCCACTGACAGAAACCTTAGACCATGTAATTTATACATGTGTATATATTTTCAGTATTTAGAGTGACTAACTTCTGATTTAAGTGTATGTGATTCACTTTTTAGATATCCAAAACCAGTATTTTCTTACAGTAATCCCCAGGTCATTAACTGACTATTGAATTGACACTTTCTGTTACTTAAAACATAGTAGTAGTTAGTGGGGATAAGTTTGAACAGTTGATGTAAATTATACTAATTGGATAGATGAAGATGCTCATGCTTATTCGAATAATGGTTACAACAAGATCACATTTTCTTGGCTTCTATTATTGACTATGTCAGCTTCAACTTTACAGTTGATGGATAGATATATTAACATTTAAAGATGACGAACATTAGTGTCATTAGACTAATAATAGGGTGGTAGTTAGATGGTTAATTTTTCTTTAAATACAAATTTAATGTGAATATGACTTCTTGATATCTAGAAGGAATTCAGGAATTGTAGCAAACCTCAAGTAATAAAGCTATCTTATTTAGCGCGTCAGAAATGGAAGTTGATGGTTACCTAATGATCCAAAAAACTGAATTTGATTAATTTCAAATTCCAAGTAGTTTCTGCAAGTATGTCGTATGCTTAATAGTTTTATGAGATACTCCGAATCGGAAAAACGAAAAAATGATGTCAGATGATTTTGGTGTCACTTGTAATATTGCAGTAAGCTTTTTATACTACAATTTTTCTTTCGTTTAGGGGAAGCAGTATGATCTGTGAGTCTCAATTAGCAATCCCTTTGGTCAGATGAAATTCTCTGCAGGCATTTCAGGCTTCCATAGGCCCTAGGACTAAGATTTGGGTTACCTGGTAGCCCCAGCTGAAATCTTGGTTTTGAAATGAATCTGTTACTTTAGACCAAATTTCAACCCCAACTACTTATGCTATGAACAGACATGTTTAAGCTTTGAAGTTTGAAGTGAATAGGACGTACTTTTATGCCAAAATAGTGTAAATGTCAAAGATTTTATTGTGGAATTCCCTTTGCCTTGTTATAATAACTCCGAAAAACCAAGTCTTTGCTTCTAGTGCAAATGAACTTTCTTCAAGACTTCATACTTGAATGTCTGACGTTTAGGTGCCTACAAATAAAATTAGGACAAATGTTCTTCCACTAGAGGAGGCTTATTTGAGCTTGGTTCCTGCTAGGTCTACCTAAATTTCAAAGATGACACGGATTTTTAAATTTAATTTTCTTTTATTACCATGAATTTTTTTTCTTTAGTACTGTATGTGTTAGACGAATTCAAAACTTTTACGTTAAACATGCCGTGCACTTCCTCTGAGACAAATATAGTCCTCTGCAGTCATGCTGACAATACTGTAGGATTCTAGATTGTAGAAGAAAAAGATACGTATAATACAGAATTATTCTAAATAATAACATCTCCAATATATTTTGTTTTATTAAAAATAATATCTAAATAAAATACTATACGATATAAATAAATGAAAAGTATACGAAGGAAGTATCTATGGTGGCCAAACATAATAAAATAAAATAAAATCCAAGCTTCTAATCTAAACTCAGAGCAAGTATATGAGGAAGATAGAACTAAAAAGGCCTCAATCTAAATTTACAATCACTTGTTTTGATTCTAATGGAAGCAGCAGCACTTAAATTATCCACAACCAAATTGCACCTAACCATGAACTTAATCTTCCAAAGCTTCAACTTCCCAAGTTTGATCTTTACTGGCACTTTAACTCTAAGATTCAATGGTATACTCCCAGTTGTTTGTTGTTCAGTCCTCAACGACGACAACAGGTCACTTGCATTTGGTGTTTGTCCCTTTAACGCCACATCTAAGATAGTAGTGTTCTGATGACCTTGATAAAATTGTGGCAGTCTACCTTCACATAACTTGGTTCCTGTATAGAAAACACTCAAGTTGCTACCATCTTCATAATATAGACCAATTTTCTTGTTCGGGTTACTAGTCGTAATCCTAACAGTAAACCTTGCAAAGAGATTTGAATTGTTAAGCTGAAAATCTGTTATTCTTAGACGATCGATGGAATACTTAGGTAGTTTAGGTTGGAAAACCGCGTAGAGAATTCCAGCAGCAGCAGCAATTATGATTATGAGAAGTATAATTAAGCTTATTGTCCAACAAATGCATTTGCAGCAGCAACCTCTCCTCTTCTTAGGAGGTTTCGAATGATAAACTGGAATATTTCTTCGTGGTGCATATTGCTGCTGTAGTTCTGGATCACCTTTTTCTGATCTAGCTGACCTACTATTAACTAATGGCGCCGTAGGATGTGGTGCTTCCACGTCGGCCACCGGATGAATTTTCTGTTGTTCTGTCATCATGCCAATGGTAAGAAAAGTGAAAAGATGTTCTTGAAACAATACTGATGTCTGAAAATATGGTGTCTGATGCAAACACAGACACAGGTTTGGTTTATATATATGGGTTTTGAATGTTTGTTATATAGAGAAACACATTACGAAAGTTCTTCTGATATTAGCTTCTTTATTTGACTTTTGTCCGGTCCTATATACTTATAAGTTTTTTTCTTGGAGAGAAAAGTGAGGAAGAAGGTGTAGTCGTAGGTACTAATTTTCTTACCTATCAAAAGAAAATAAACTGAGATTTTATGTTTTTTTTTAACAGGAGTAGTTTAACTAAAGACTGGTTCTTAATAATAATACTACTAAAATTGTTAGTCCAAGCAGATGAATCTCCGTGGAGTAGTTAGTTGTTACCCAACTCCATTAATGTATACCATTAAGCTATAGTATGTGGCACTCTTCCAGGGGACCCCCTAGCTATATGATGCATTGAGTGTTTTAAGTTGAGTAATGATATGGCAACCTAGATTTTGGCATGTACTCTTCTTATCTTCGGATATCTCGTACGTCTTGTCTCGTTTGTTTACGTAGCAATGCTGGATGACTCGATAGCTTTACTGGTTTTTACGTAGGAAAAGATTAATGTGTTGATTTTGCTTGGTACTAACTCTACGTAGAATTTGATAACCCCGTAATAAGGTACTCATTCAAACTTGTTTCCTAATTCGCCTTAGAAGTCATTTATCAGTGGGGCCTAGTTTACATAGCCAACGACTGGGTTTATTTACGCGGTAAAATCTAGAAATTTTTTTTTGTGGGTTAACCATTTTGTGGTCATGAGCTCATTAGAAAAAAAGAAAAAAAAAAAAAAAAAAAAAAAATATGCGTCCTTCGAGCTGATTGCAGTTGGAGCTTGTTTGTTACCCCAACTAAAAGCGTATTAGTTAACCTTTTTCTTTTTTGAGTTTTACGCATCCTTGATTCCGTTTGGTGATGGTCTGACAGAGATGAACATGTTGGTTACCGAACTCTGTCGAAGTGTATGTTAGGTGTAAAAGAGAGCGAATAATCATCTTTAGTTGAGAAAAGAAAAGTCAGATATTTGTGTGGTGGGTCAATTACGCGTGTAGTACGTAGCGGCATACGCCGTCTGACAGAACCTACTTAAAGTCTGAGAGTAAAGCATGTGGCACGAGGTTTTACACAGTAAAGAATAGTAATTGTTTTTTCTTTCGTAGCACGTTTCTAATGAAAAAAAAGGGACTTTTATTTAGGGACCTAATGCGGTTCAATTTTTCTAGAAAACGCCGGAGAAGACACAAGTTCAATTTTTCTAGAAAACAGGTGAAAATTACTGGATAAAATAGTTAATATAAAAGAACGACTAAAACTACTTGGCAAAACCCAACCAGTTTTTCTACCGAGTAACTAATTGGCGATAAATATTGTCGATTTCTAGTCTGGAGGTCAGGTTGATGCCCGTCTATGTTTCCTTTAATAACTAGCTTGAAACCTGTGCTACGCATCGGGATTGGTGGTATTTTTCACATTGTTGATTCATGTTTATTGAGGCGGGACTTCTCCCCGCACCCGTCCCAATAAGAACTCTAATACGCTACACAACATTATTATCCAATGGATTGACAAATAACAATTAAATATCTCATATAGTTTTGAGAATTCTTTGTAATATAATCTAAAAGATCTCACAAATTCATAATATTATGCAATATAAAGTAAAGAAGCAAAGTCTTAATAATATTCTATCTCAAAACTCTAATAAAGGGGTTAAATCCCGTTTGTACTTCACTCGCTATATACTCCCTACCTTCCTTACGTATAATATCATATATTTGTGTTAAAGAATCAAGTGTCCAACTAAATTGCGCCTTCATGATCCAACTACTTATATTAAAGTAAAAAATCACTTTCACTATATAGTTATATCAATATTTGATATTAGAGACACTAAAAATATATATGATATTAATATAAAATAGATTGTGAACTCTAAATAAGGAAATGTACATATTTATCTTCCCGTCAAACTAACAAACACCAGCAAAAAATTGTTCATTATCGCTGGTGTTTTGATTTTGATCTCTAGTATCATCAAAACTTAGCAGACCGCATGAAAATATAGAGAAAATTAGATTCATATTTTTTTCCATATACCTATGACGCAAAAAGATAGTCTCACCATCCCATCCTATATTGAGATAAATAAAGTGATAAAATATATTAAAATATTTAGATACATATGAATATATTTTTTAGTATATAAATATTATATAAATTTGGTTAATTTAAAATTTGGATGCATATATATACATGTATATTTGGATACTCTAAAATTCTGTCACGCAAAAACGGATTTTTTTTTATTTTGTTTGTGCAAGCATGCATGTTTGTAAAAATATTGCATCCTTATTGTAAAATATTTTATTTTTTTAATTAAATGGAATGAATAATATTGGCGATTTGGCGACTCCAAAAATTTGATGATGCTACGATTAGATCTGCAAAGCATATCACGATATTTAAGAGTAATGATCGTTTTAGCTCTGTGAGCTGTGCAGATAACTTGGACGATAGATCCCTTGGGAATTATATGTTTCAAGGGTCTGATGGCCTCAGAGATTACATATGATCATACTGAGTATATAGTCTATTAGTTTGGGATGAATGAGTGAGACGTTCAGTTTTATGGGTGTAACACTGAAACAAATATTTGTATTGTATAATGGGAAATTTTTTCTCACTTAGGATGAGTATGCAATATGATGTTCTAAAGTAACCAACCAGTGAAAGAAATTTACTGAACATCAGTACTAAGAATCAAAAGAATAGTTAAGGGAAACCTTAAGAGTTACCCGAAGAATGATTTCTCCATAATGGTATCACACAAAACCGAAATATTAATGAAACAATCATAAAAAAATAAGGATTAGATTTAATCAACTACACTTACAAATTAGAAAAATCAAGCAACAGAGATACAACATAGCAAAGAAGAAAATAGTTTTTTTGAACATATAATGTAGGTGTAAATTATCCCCAGGGCTAGGTGGCAACATCTCAAGCTATGAGATACCCAAACATGAAGAGATGAGAAGCACGGGATAGAGGATGGAAGGCGCGAAATTTAAGGAGCCACGTGGATCGGGCGTGATCACTTTACAGCTGTCGGACAAGACTCGACCGCAGGCCTCTGACAAAGCTGGCAGACGAGACGTATTGGGTCAACCGAGGAGTGGTAGTCAAAGGGATAAGAAGATACGAGTCATATCGGCCAGATGCAAGGGCTACGGGTTGGAAGGGCGACATCGCACCAAGAGAACACCCGAACGGATCGCCTCGGACAAGGGACTACAAAGGGATCAAAGCACATCGGCCATAGTGACGGAAGAAGTGACGACGCAGGCGGGCCCGATGACAGGACTTCAAGTTAGATATGTTGTGACCAACACCCTAGTTTGGTTGTATGTAGCCTCCCCTATAAATAGAAGAACTTGTATCCAAAAGAGGTTGGGAGATATTGGGAGGAGAGAGACTTGTAATCAGAAAAATAAAGAAGTAAAGTTGAGAGCTAGTTCACTTTGTAAGTAAGTTCACTTGAGAGAGCAACACCATTGTAATACCTTGAAGTAATAAGATTCATCCTTTCACCCCCGTGGACGTAGGTAATCATACTGAACCACGTATATCCTTGTGTCTATCATCATGTCTATACTTTCATTTGCATGAGTAGAAGATTTCTATCCTTTGGATGTAGTTTGTAGTAAAATGCATATACATTCTGGCGCCGACTAAGGGGATCCGACTAAGATCTCCGGATACCTTGCCTTGGAGACCTTCAGAGACGATCCAAAGCTCATGTATACACGTCCAAGTGTTGTAGTTGAAGCTAGGATGAACTCTGATGTCCGAAATCGTTGTTATGTCGAGTCATTTAGTTTACATGCATAGTTACAGCAGTAGCAGCGTCCTCACAAGGCGTGGTAAAGTTCTCATTTCTTCGCCTACCAACAGTTTGATCAGCAGAAAGTCTTCATAAGCTCACCGGCGACTAACAGCACAGGTTCGGAGCTAGGTTGAAAGTCTGCTGATATGATGACTACTTGTTTTTGATGATTGATCGAGTTTTAGCGGTAGATAAGATGTTTTCTTGCGATGCTATATAGCTTGAGTGTTTGGAGTAACAAAAGGTCAAAGCTAGGGTGTCTTTTTTCATAACAAGCTGCCGATCTTGAGGTGTCTTGCCCAACGATGTTAACTAGTCATCGGAAAGTTCTTGGAGAAGATCTAGGGAAGACGGCCATAATAAGATCTTAGGAGAATAACAACAATAGGAACTTAACTTAAGTTTTGGATTCACGCGTCGTACTGTTCAATCATCATGTGCATGAGTTTAATGATTTGGAGCATATAGAAGGAAGGAAAAACTAGCTTAAATATGGAGGTCAAGTACTGAAGGCGACGTCACACGGAGTGACAGCAACGTAGCGTACTGAAGTCAGCATAAAGTCAAAATATGGTAGATAGACAGAGCCCATTTGATAACCGGAGTAGGCTTTATATCTGCGAGTTGTGGCGTAATGACGATTTTTGTGACAGTCGAATTTGTTTCACCTTTTTGTATGTTTATTTCCCAAATATTAGGTCAAAGTAAGGTGTTCTTTGTATTTGCTGACGTAGATAGGGACGACACTCGGCTCACCGCGCGCCACACCCTATGGCTACAACATTAGGGACAGAAAGGACGTTAAGGAATTGTACAGTGACTAGCAGCAACATGCAGACAGGGGTAACAGGGCCGAGGAAATAAGGCAGTAGACAACCGCCACTCGAGGAATCTAGGGCAGCAGCACGAGGCATGCCAACTGTTAATGAGGGAGTGGATCTCGGGCGAGATGAAGACACCCTACCTTTGGAGCAGATCATCTTGACCCATAGGAGAGTTGACCAAATTGATGGGCTCACAGCTTCCAATACAGAGGACGATGAGGAAGCACTTGAAGCCCAGGCCCAAAGACAAAGAACAAGGCAACAATCTGAGTACCAGGAAGCATTAGGAAGAGAGCAGGAGCGTCTCAGGCAGATTCAGCTAGGGCGAGCAGCAACGAGCAACATCGGTCCTACCCCCATCCATGTGACTAGTCCGATACTACCCCCACCGCCAATGATGATGCCGTTACATACTCGGCCACACCACCCTAATGGACACTCTAGCCATGAAAGCACAGACCCGACACTCTTAGCCATTTTCGAAAGTCAAAGAAGGCAAAAAGCGGCATTAAGGGAGCTCCAGCAGCGGAATCTCGCCCTAGAGTTCGAAAATTATCAGTTGAGGAATCAGCGAACCAGATCAAGAGGTTTTTCCAGCCGAGGAACTTCGAGTCGTCATGGCCGATCATGTCAATCACCATCTATGATGGGGCCTAGCAACCCTAATTAGTCCGGACGATCAGGTCAACCACCACCACCTCCCGTACCCCCCCCCCTACACACACAAAGATATGGACCACCCGAGGACTCGTCCACTGATGAGGAAAGGCGAGGAAGAGACGGGCGACAGGATCGAGCAACAGAAGCCAAGCTCAAAGAGTTGGAGGCAAAGATCAAGGAGCTATCAGGGAATAGCGAAGAGAACAAATTGGCGGAAATCATAAGTGAGGCCGAGAAGACGCCTTTTTCCCAAGAACTCGAACAAATGTCGTTCCCACCAAAATGTACTATGCCAACATTCCCTTCTAGATTCGACGGAACAGGAGATGCGGTCGAACATCTCAAAATGTATACTATGTCATTGATTCAATGGAAAAGTAACACGGTAGTCATGTGTAAATTCTTTCCGGCCAGTTTGGAGGGCGAGGCAAGAGATTGGTTTTATTCACTCCCATCAGGATCGATCGACGATTATGATACACTTGTCGAGGCCTTTCTTGAAACCTATATGCACAACAGCCGACCTCGGCCAAGAATGAACAAACTATTCACCCTCTCCCGGAGGTTCAGGGAGCCCTTAAGAACCTTGACCGATAGGTGGAGGAAGTTGTGTACTGAAATTGGAAAGGTACCCGTGGACCAAGCTATCTTTGGATTTGAAAATGCACTGGGAAGATTGGACCCCATCTGGGTAGCTATGTTCTCTGAAAAGCCAAAAACCCTAAAGGAGATGCGAAGAATGCAAGAACATTTCATCGCCTTAGAAGAAATCCAAGCCGAATCGAGAGATAGGGGAATACAAGAAGCTAGTACTGAAGCGGGTGCCGAGACTAAGGCGGTTATAGACAACCTATCTAGGCGACCCGAGAAGAGATCGGACCCTCCACCAAGAGGTAATGAGAAGAAATAATGGGTGGCCAAAGGGAAGAGGCCGAGGCAGGAAGCCCGATCGTACACCCCTTTAAACGCTCCTTTGGAAGAAGTATTCAAGGAAGTCGAGAAGAGGAACGATATCAATTATCCAGCATCGAGGGGAGTCCAATTTCAAGAAATCAAAGGCCACCCCGACTACTGCCATTACTATCAGTATAGGGGCCACTCCACTAATAATTGTCGAGAAGTGAAGGATATCGTCCAACACCTCATCCGAGACGGGTACCTGAGACAGTTTGTCCGACATCCATCCCAGCCGACAGCAGCACCCGATGTGCCAGTCCATCAAGTCCGCATTGATAGGTCAACTCAATTTGTGAATACCATTTCACACTCCACTACGCAAGACTACACTTTTGGACCAGTTATCACTTCAAGGATTCACAAGAGGGACCGCAATGGCAAGGAAATATTCAGTGTAGCTAAGACCTTACCAATGGAACCTTGGATGATGCAACCTATTTCGTTCTTGTCCAAGGATGTCCCAGCAAATGGGCAAGCACACAGTGATCCCTTGGTCATCACATTATTAATTGAGAGACGGGGAGTAAGAAGAATTCTCATAGATAGTGGAAGTTCAGTCGAAGTGCTGTTCTACGACACGTTTAAGAGAATGGAGTTGTCGGACGACATCCTCGTCCCCTCAACAAATCGCATCTACGGTTTTAACGGCACAATTACCATCCCTAAGGGCGAGGTAACACTGAGGGTTTCGGATGGTGGGGGTTACCTTGACATTCTGACCACCTTTTGTGTGGTCGATGTCGCCTCGCCTTATAAAGCAATTATCGGACGTCCTTGGATCGCTGGGATTAAAGGAGTGGCATCGGCCTATCATCAGAGATTAAGGTTCCCTACCTACAATGGAATAGATGAAGTAGTGGGAGACTCCCAAGCGGCACGAAAATGCATGCAGGTTGATGATGAAATTAATGAAGATCGTCGAGCACGACAAAGGCGAGAGAAGAATAAAGCCAAAGAGGTCAATTGTAATGACCCGTCCTTTCACCGATACTGTCCCCACTTAGCCACTGCGGTTATCCGGCAGTGTGGGATTTTTAACGGGCATCGCTGCGGTAATCCAGCAGAAACTTCCCGGATGGTCACCCATCCATGGATTACTCCCGCCCGAGCACGCTTAACTGCAGAGTTTTACGCCAACTCGGAGCCAATTGTCTTTGAAAAGGCCTCGGTATAATGTAGATGGTCCTTGTCTCATATGAGAGCAAAGATTCCGGCATAATCCCCAAAGATACTCCCCACCCGAGCACAAGCGAACGACCCCCTAGTTGTATCCCAACTAACACCGATATTGTTCCCACTTACCCACTGCGGTTATCCAGCAGTGTGGGATTTTAAACGGCACTACTGCGGTTATCCAGCAGCATCTTCCCGAGAGGTCACCCATCCTGTGACTACTCTCGGCCGAGCACGCTTAACTGAGAGTTTTTCCCCACAACTCAATCAAGTGTACTCATCAGGCCTCGGTGTTAAGAAAGGACAAATCATTACTTATATTCCATTCGGCCAACCACTTCCGAAATCGGGGTATTACAATACCACCACCTTAAATTGGAGCCGTCCTCGGCTCCGGAATATATTTTCAATCCCAGATCTCCGACGTTCCCTGCCCCTCATGAGAAGCACCTGGACAATTCCCGCCAGCGTACCTTCCCACCCTCGGCAGGTGAACCGTCGTCGGCTCTGATACCATTTGTAATGACCCGTCCTTTCACCGATACTGTCCCCACTTAGACACTGCGGTTATCCGGCAGTGTGGGATTTTTAACGGGCATCGCTGCGGTAATCCAACAGAAACTTCCCGGATGGCCACCCATCCATGGATTACTCCGCCTTGAGCACGCTTAATCGCAGAGTTTTTCGCCAACTCTGGAGCCAATTGTGCTGAAAAGGCCTCGGTATAATGTAGATGTTCCTTGTCTCATATGAGAGCAGTATCTGGCATAATCCCCCAGCATACTCCCCCACCCGAGCACAAGCGAACGACCCCCTAGTTGTATCCCAACTAACACCGATATTGTTCCCACTTACCCACTGCGGTTATCCAGCAGTGTGGGATTTTAAACGGCACTACTGCGGTTATCCAACAGCAGCTTCCCAAGAGGTCACCCATCCTGTGACTACTCTCGGCCGAGCACGCTTAACTGAGATGTTTTTCCCCACAACTCAGTCAAGTGTACTCATTAGGCCTCGGTATAATATAGACATTCCTTGTCTCCTATGAGAGCAGTATCTGGCATAATCCTCCAGCATACTCCCCCACCCGAGCACAAGCGAACGACCCCTAGTTGTATCCCAACTAACACCAATATTGTTCCCACTTACCCACTGCGGTTATCCAGCAGTGTAGGATTTTTAACGGCACTACTGCAGATATCCAGCAGCATCTTCCCGAGAGGTCACCCATCCTGTGACTACTCCCGGTCGAGCACGCTTAACTGAGAAGTTTTTCCCCACAACTCAATCAAGTGTACTCATCAGGCCTCGGTGTTAAGAAAGGACAAATCATTACTTATATTCCATTCGGCCAACCACTGCCGAAATCGGGGTATTACATCAATGCTACAGAAGAACCAGAGGAGATTATTCTACAAGCGGTCATGGCATGCGAGACCCAAGAGCAAGACCCTTTATAGAAATCAAAGGAAACGACTCCATTCGAGGGACCTAAATCAAATTTCTCAATAGTTTAGCCGACTCGAGAAGTGAATTTGGGGACGATGGAGGTGCCAAAGATAGTAAGGATTGGAGCATCACTTTCGGACGAACAAGCAAGTCAACTCATGACAGTGCTAAAGGAAAACTTAGACGCGTTCGCTTGGGAAGTACACGATCTAGAGGGAATTGACCCGGAGGTCTGTTGCCACCATTTGAAGATTGATCCGAGGTTCAGACCCGTTAGACAAAAAATGAGACGAATCGCACCCGAGTTACAGGCAACGGTCGAGGTCGAGCTGAAAAAGTTGTGGGAATCCGGGATAATCAGGAAATCCCATTACCCGCAGTAGATATCTAATATGGTCGTGGTACCAAAGAAAAAAGGAGGAGTTAGGATATGTATTGATTTTAGTGACTTGAACAAGGCTTGTCCGAAGGATAGCTTTCCTCTTCCAAGCATAGACCAATTAGTAGAATCCATAGTCGGGTACGAGGCGATGACATTGATGGACGGATACATGGGCTACAACCAAATACCGTTAGCGCCCGAGGATCAGGAGCATACCTCATTTTTCACACCAAGAGGGTTGTATTGTTATACTAAGATGCCATTTGGACTTAAAAACGCTGGTGCTACTTACCAGAGATTAGTGGGAGACATGTTCGAAAACAAGATTCACGACACCATAGAAGTTTACGTAGACGATATGTTAGTCAAGAGTCGTCGAGCTAAGGATCACGTCCGAGACCTTCGATAGATTTTTCAGACGATGAGGAACACAAGATGAAGATTAACCCCGCTAAGTGTGACTTCTGGGTTACATCAGGAAAATTCCTGGGATATATCATCACCCCCATAGGGATAGAGGCAGACCCCGAGAAGGTCAGGGCTGTCTTAGAAATGCCTTCTCCCGCGACGGTAAAGGATGTGCAAAAGCTAAATGGCTGCATAGCAGCGTTGGGGCGATTCGTGTCACGGTCTTCGGACAAATGTAAAACCTTTTACGACATCCTGAAGAAAGGAAAACAGTTTCAATGGATGGGTGCAAGTGAAGAGGCCTTTCAAAACATCAAGTTACACTTAGACAGCCTCCTGGTTTTGCAGAGGCCCGAGCCGTCAGAGATCCTCACCCTATACTTGGGAGTGACACAATATTCCATTAGTGCAGTATTGGTCAAGACGGAGGAGAACGTAGAAAAACCGGTATATTTCACTAGCAAAACACTAAGCCCGACCGAGAAAAACTATACCAGAATGGAGCAGATGGTTCTGGCACTAACTTTTGCCGCTTCTAAACTCCGAACGTATTTTCAAGCCCATCGCATATGGGTGCTCACCAAATCGCCTATTGAAGCAATCCTGGATAATGCAGGCCCATCGGGAAGAATCTCTAAATGGGGATCCTTAATCAAACAGTATGATGTGGTATACGAAACAAGGACGGTGATCAAGGGTCAGGTAGTGGCCGACTTCTTAGTTGACTTCCCACTTAGTGATGAAGACGAGGTGGAAGATATACCAGGGATGATAGAAGAACGAGAAAAACATGCTGACCTATTAGCAGCCAACAGTCCTACAAGATGGGAAGTTTTCGTCGATGGGGCGTCAAACAAAGAGGGATCAGGCCTTGGGTTAGTGTTCACCACGCTGAAAGGAAGGAAGATAGTGCATTCATTCAGACTAGAATTCAAGGAGACAATCAATGTCACCGAGTATGAAGCGGTGATCTATGCCTTATGGATAATTGTAGAAATGGGGCTGCAAGAAGTTCGCTTAACTAGTGACTCACAGTTGGTGATCCAGCAGATTACGGGAAAATACCCTACACACGACCCCATATTGCAAAAGTATTGGGGCTCGCCCAGTCTTACATCAACCAAATACCGAGAATTAAGTTCCGCCATATTTGTCGAAAGGACAACATACACTCGGACGCTCTATCATACATCGCCTCATAGCTGGTAGACCCGAGCATAGAAGGCATTCGCGTTATGAGGATCCTTACTCCCTCAATCCCAGAAACACCAGAAGTTCGGATCGATGTGGATATTAACATAGCCGAGCGATATAAGGAGGGTGATTGGAGAAATCCGATACACCGATACTTAGAAACGGGCGAGCTACCTAAAGGTCGGCCCGAGATAAATAAAATCAAGAGTAAATCGGGCGCCTACGAGCTAAGGGAAGGGATCTTATATAGGAAATCCTACTTAGGGCCCCTTTTACGATGCATAAGTAAAGAGGAAAGCCACACGATCTTTCATGAGTTACACTATGGAGCCGCCGGAAATCACATCTCGGGGAGAAGCTTATCGGCCAAAGCAAAGACGATGGGCTACTTCTGGATGTATATGAACGAAGATGCAAAGGAAATGGCGAAATCTTGTGAAGAATGTCAGCGGTTCGGCAAGAAAATACAGGCGCCAGGAGTACCCTTAAACTCTTTCATAAGCCCATGGACCTTTTCCAAATGGGGAATAGACATTGTCGGACCATTACACGTAAGAACGGGGCAGAGGAAATACTTGATCGTGGCCACAGATTACTTTACCAAATGGGTAGAAGTAGCACCACTAAGGCATATCCGAGACAAAGATGTCTTCAAATTCATTTGGGACCATATCATTTGCCGCTTTGGGATCTCAGCAGCCATCGTCTCCGATAACGGTAAACAACTCCAAGGGGAAAATATTGATCTGTTGTTCAACACGTACAACATCAGGAAGAGTAAAGCAACCCCCATTTACCCTCAGAGTAATGGAAAGTATGAGACCACTAATAAAACGATCGCCGACAACATGAAGAAGAAATTATATGGTGCATATGGTGACTGGTGTGAGGAGCTATACAACGTTTTGTGGGCATACAGAACCACCCGGAGGGAAGCTACAGGGTTCTCGCCGTTCATGCTTACTTACGGAACCGAGGCGATTCTACCAACAGAAGGGATGATCCCTACTACTAGAACAGAAGCTTGGAGACGAAACGTCTCGTCCGATCTAATTTTGGAAAAACTCGACGATTTGGAAGAAACAAGGGAGATTGCGTTACAAAAAATGGAAAACTATCAAAGAAGGTTACAGCGAGAGTATAAAAAACGCGTTCGCCCAAGAGAGTTCCAACTAGGGCAGCAAGTACTCAAATTTCTGGCTGAATGGGAGCGAGACAAAAAGGGCGGAAAACTAGCACCAAAGTGGGGTGGGCCGTACATAATTGCGTCTAAGGCATGCGAGGGATCGTATCGGATACTCAGGCTCAATGGAACAGAAGATCCCAAACCCTGGAACATCAAGTATTTAAAACTCTACCACCCATGAACGGAGACGCGGTGAAAAGGTGAGGGGTATGAGATAGGGCATGAGTGACTAATGGTCATTCGTACTCGGGGCAAAGCCAATGTGGAAGTGCCGAGGTGACTTACACTCAAATGGTCATTCGTACTCGGGGCAAAGCCAGTGTGGAAGTGCCGAGGTGACTTACACTCGAATGGGCATTCGTACTCGGGGAAAAGCCAGTGTGGAATTTCCGAGGTTCCTTACAGTCGCCTGGATATTCGTACTCGGGGCAGTGGCAGTGTGCAAGTGTCGAGGTAGCCTAAGGGTTCTGGTGGTTGGAAAATAGTTCCGCAAGTTGTTAAGAAACGAGGTCTTCTCAGCTAGGTGGCCTACTTACATTTGAAAGGTCACCCCCATCGCAGGTGGCTGTGACCACTTGCCCGAGATTGGTTGATCGATAACCGCTCGGGATAATCGAGCCTATAATTAGGTTGGATAGTACCCTTCCACTGAATCCAAGAGATAGTGATGAGATGCCCAAATAAGGACATGGAATTGGCCCTGATGACCCTCCTTGTTGGGTGTGTTCGACAGAAATGGTTAAAATACTCACTCATAATCAACAAATTGTAGGAATAATATAAGGAACAAGGGCTAGAACGAAAAGCAACATGCGTCAATTAAGAAAGCGCGGAAAATGTCATGAAACCACAAGAAACACAAAGTATAACGGAAATAAAGAGAACAACATCGGCGACGCAGCACCCCCGTATAAAACAAACAAGCAGTGTATCGGAAATAAAATGGGGAAGAAGTGTTCAAAGCGATTTACAACCCATGGCAAGGGGAGATTTAGTGACGCAGCACTACAAAAGGGGAATTCAAGCCTTGGGGGAAGGTTTCCGGACCTCTTTTTATGTGACCTCGCGCCGCTTATTCTCCACCCACTCCTCGATACCCGACTGAACCTTCTCGTCTATCTCATTTGCATGGGCGACACGTTCATCCTCAAGCTGTTGAGTAAGTTTCAAATTGGAAGCCTCTGCATCGGTTAACTTTGTGCCCAAATCGGCCTCGACCTGCTTCAATCGTCGGACCTCCATATCCAGTTCCCGGGAAAGTTTTTGCTCGGCTACAAAATCACAACAACACGGGATTATTCATCGGATAGGGCTTAGCAATTTCACAAGTACAAAGCATAATCTAATCTTAAGGAACGACCTCAACACATCATCTACAAGACCTGAAAGGGCGGGTAACACTGACTGAAGCGATTCTACCGACTTGGACAATTCATCATCGGCCTTAGATAATTTCATGGTTAGTTCGTTATAGTGTTGTTCGTTGAACTCATTGCCGGGGCAGTACTTCTTATGTTCGCTTCACTCATCCATTAGCCGATTACGCGATACTTGGAGCACTGAAAGTTGCGATTTAATCCATTCTAGTTCACCCACCACTTTGTTGAGTTCGCCAACTTTGCCCATCATATCACGGTTAGCTCGCTCCACTACATCTTTATCCCTCAGTATTCATCGGAGATCTTCATGAAGGTCTCAGTTCGGCAATTGTAAAGCATTTACCCGTTTCTCTAAGTTCGTGACCAAAGCGGTCTTCTCAGCAGCTAGGCGTTGGGAAGAACCCAAGTGAGCCCGTAAATTGTCTATTTCTTCAGGGGCATACTCAAACTGACGATAGCGTTCTAATTCATCTTGAAGCTCTTCGATCTCATCGGCCTGGTGATCTATCTTACCATCCTTATTCTCAATTCGCCGATAAAGATTATCCACTAAATCCTTTTTGATATCCCACTTCCTCTTCATAATCCTAAACTCTGAAGAAGCATCTAAACCTATACTAGCTATCTCGGCTAGAAGAAGGATACCCGACTCAGGATACTGGCACGATAAACTCAATCAACTTAAGCTAAGATTATGGAATTATAACATACCTTAGGCATCGGAGAGTTTGATTTCCAGCTCGCACGCGCGACTTTTTTCGTTCTGCAATTGAATCTGGAGAGATTCCACCAGCTTCCTTTCCCTACGATGATTGGCAGCATCCAGCCGTACCCAATTAAGAATCTGATACAAGTAAACAAGTTAGAATGGAAGGGCGACGACAAGGAATAAACCAAGGGCATGGCGTTACCCAAACAGGTAGAATCACTCACCACTGTATCAAGAGTATGAGCCATATCTCCATACAGGGGCACGACAACAAGAATTTGCTCGTCAGTATACGCACCGAAGTCGGGGGAAGTCAGCGCTCCAAGAGAATTCATGATAGGGCTAGAGACAATAAAATAGGTTTCAACACCGGACGAGGACCCACCAGTAATCTTGGGCAGACGATGAAGTACTTCCGATTCAGCATTAACAGTATTTCCTAGCTCGGGCGCCTTCAGGGGTTCTTGTTTGTCGGCCAATTCAGGATTAACGACCACCTCAGGACCAACATTCTCGCCCATCTCCTTACCATTGCCCTTGTCATCCGAGAAATCCTCGCCGAATATGTCATCTTCATCTGGGATATTGAAGATTTGTTTCTTCCTTTGTTGTGGCTTAGCAACAACATGCTTGCCCCTATGAGGATTACGTCTAAGAGGTTCGAGGGTCAATCTCCTCCACATCGGCTTCATCATCATCACACCTAGGGAATTTCTGCACAAGGCTTCTCGTCAGAACATGTGAAGGAAAAAAACAGGGGAAAGTACATGTACTTATAATAAAAACACTGTGTTTGTTACCTTCCCCTGGTCTTCCTCAACCCTTGTGCTAGTACCTATTTTCCTCGACGATGCGGCAACCTTGGTAGAGTTGCCCTGAGGATTTAACGACAACAATAGCCAACCCGTGTAAGAACCAACAAGTTAGAAATTTGGGAAAGTAGAAGGATACACATACCTTATCGGCCCTGTCGTCGTTAACTACCCAGAAAGGATAGGGCTCGGCCGGAAATGAAGGCGACGGAAAGCTACCATGTAAAATAGGACCTCGGAAAAGGAGCGGAACTCGGGGATAGATTGGATCATTGGTGTGACGGGGTCGACTGTTAGAACCTTGACCCATGGGATCAGCATCCAGCATCATCCTCTCAACACCCTTGGGCATGGTTCTCTGACGATGGGGACCGGCAGAAAAACCGGCAAGATCACCGTTGGTTGAGGTACCGGATCGATAGTTGACAAGGAAATTGGCAATAGTATATTCTGGAGTGTGCTCGGGCTTTTAGGTCGACCACTCAGCGGTAGAACCGTGACCATCTCGGCGAGCTCTCCATTCATCCATAATGCGAAAAGTGTTGCCAGTCCATTGAGCCAGGGCGCGATAAGGCTTGAACCTCATAATAAAAAGTCTATCAGGGTTGTAGAAAGGGAGGCGAAGTCCTAGCTCTAGCTGACCCTGAGTAATGACCACGCAATCAGCCGACTGCTTATATTTATCCATGTCGGATTTCTTCAAGAGGCTGTTTTGGCCCGAGATCAGGGTAACTTCGTGACTTTGAAGATCGTACTTCTCTTTCAACTGCTCAATGAACTCTTCATCAGAGGGATCTTTCACCCTTTTCTCGGACCTGCACGAAATAGAAAGAGAATCATCAGGAAAGATAGATTTCATGGCGCGATCATCGTACTTAGAGGGACTATCAAACGAAAACAGGGAAGCAAGGGAAAAAGCATCATTCTCAGAAAAAACATCATCCACACACCTTTTCTCAGTCATCGAGGGAGAAGAAGCCATGAACGGGAATAGTACAGAACTCGAAAATCGATAAAGGAGGTTGGGACGACGAAAATGTAACTGCATCCACTGTAGCACTCGGAGATGAAGAGATGAAGGAAGAAAATCGAGAAGACAAGGATTTACTGAGGTAGAAGATGATGAAGAATCTCGAAGAAAAATTTGCAGCATCTGGAGGTTAAAAAAGAAATGGTGAAGAAGAAGAAAGAGAATAGGAGTTGGACTATTTAAAGAAGAGAAGTTGTAACCGGCGCCGACGGTTACAGGTAATAAAGTGGAGTTAATGGGGGACTGCATGGCGGGAATCTCGGCATGAACGAGGACGTGGGAAGCGGGGACGACTTTCTTCCACTTGTGTCTGCCACACGAGCGAAAAAAGGGGCATAAATGTAGGTGTAAATTATCCCCAGGGCTAGGTGGGAACATCTCAATCTATGAGATACCCAAACATGAAGAGACGAGAAGCACGGGATAGAGGCTGGAAGGTGCGAAATTTAAGGAGCCACATGGATCGGGCGTGACCACTCTACAGCTGTAGGACAAGACTCGACCGCAGGCCTCTGAAAAAGCTGGCAGACGAGACGTATTGGGTCAACCGAGGAGTGGTAGTCAAAGGGATAATAAGATATGTGTCATATCGGCCAGATGCAAGGGAGACAGGTTGGAAGGGCGACATCGCACCAAGAGAACACCCGAACGGATCGCCTCGGACAAGGGACTACAAAGGGATCAAAGAACATCGTCCATAGTGACGGAAGAAGGGATGACATAGGCAGGCCCGATGACAGGACTTCAAGTTAGATATGTTGTGACCAACACCCTAGTTTGGTTGTATGTAGCCTCCCCTATAAATAGAAGAACTTGTATCCAAAAGAGGTTGGGATATATTGGGAGGAGAGAGACTTGTAATCAGAAAAAAAAAAAAAAAAAAGTAAAGTTGAGAGCTAGTTCACTTTGTAAGTAAGTTCACTTGAGAGATCAGCACCATTGTAACACCTTGAAGTAATAAGATTCATCCTTTCACCCCTGTGGACGTCGGTAATCATACCGAACCATGTATATCCTTGTGTCTATCACCATGTATATACTTTCATTTGCATGAGTAGAAGATTTCTATCCTTTGGATGTAGGTTGTAGTAAAATGCATCTACAGTGACCAAGGAAAAAATTAACTATAAAATCTTTATTTATACTATATGATTATTGTAAAATATATATGAAGAACTATCGCCGCTCTATAATTATATTATTCAGTACATCAAAATCATAAAAATAGCATACCTTGTAAGATATAAAAAAAATAACTATTAAGAACCTTGCACATTCTTGTTGTTGCAATTGGATTTATTTCATCTCGTGTATGCCCTATAAATATGCCCGTTGTTGATTGGAAATTGGAAACGAATATTGGAAGATTTTGGAATATGTATTTTTTGTAGTAACTAATAAAATATGCAACAAATCAATCAAACGCCATATTTAATAATCAACACTAAATCAAAGAGAGAGGATTACCGAAGATGTTGTCAAAGAGAGAGGTAGCATCGTTTGCATTTCTTACGATGATCTACCAAAAAGAAAGAAAAAGATATCACAACCATGGATGAAACAACAAAACTAAGAGCGTCCACAATGGACGACTATACTAAAACTAAAAACTAAAAATATTTGGGTTTGGGGGTGCTTGAACACAACCGTCTAGAGGAAAATTATAGTCAAGCGCTGATTTTGATCTTCGCACGAAACTGAGCGTTCTTTTAAACGAACGTGTTGGTGTCCGCGCGATTGAGGAACGGATCTTCAAAGTACGCTTGAAAAGAAAAAAAATGAAAAAAAAAAATGAAAACTACACGGGCGGACAAGAAATCATGCTCCTCATGTGGGGCGGAGATTCAAAGTGTGCCCCATGGGGCGGACCTTCAAGCGACATTTATTTTACGCCTGATTGCGGCGCGAAATTGGAAGTTACGCCCCATTTCAAACGTAGATGGTATTTTACGCCTGTCATCAGGCGCACTTTTAACTACCGCCTCACTATAATCAGTTTTAGTCGAGACTATTGACCAAATTTACTCTCGATTACGCTCTCTCTCTAACTAAAACCAAACAATATGGTTTTACTCCTGCCCACTGCGATTGGTTTTCGAGTAAATATGGGGTTTACTCCACTTTTTACTCGTCGATTGTGGACGCTCTAATACGATGAGTTTGCAGAAGACAAAAACGTAAAAATAAATAAAAAACTTTCAACTTGTGAGTATCTTTCGTTTTATAGAGAGGCGACGAAAAACGAATGTAGCGCTTGGCCGAATGCTTTTATATAGAGATAACAATGACCAAACCCATAAATAAAACGATTTTTGGCCAGTATCTACATATTTTTTGCAAGTTAAAGTCATAAAAATCATGACCTTATCTAGTAATATTTTTTTTACTAATGGTATTTATTTATTTAAACATATCTTTTTAGTGCTTTTCAATGAACAATAAGAAGAAAATTGGAAGAAAACAAATCCTAATAATTACCTTTTTAATTCAAAAAAAAACATTTATATAAATATTTATATTTTAGGGTTGTTGTCGTATTTTTGGTTAACCACAATTATGGATTTTTTTTCTTTTTATATCCTTTTTATATATTTTATGTCCAAAATTAAGTATAAAAAATTTATTAGTTCTATTTTTTTATCCATCGACCAAAAATAAGTAAATATTAGATGTTGTTAGATTTTAATTCAAAATATACTCGAAATAAAAATAAATTTGATTTTCTTAGATATTCGAAATTATAAATATTAATTAATATAGTAATTTTTATTTTGTTATACTTTATTTCAAAATACTCAAAATATAGATGCAAATCTTACGTATTAATAGAACTTGTTGGATTATGTTCAGGTAAATAATCGGATTTTTTTTTATATATTAAAGGATATTATTAACATAAATATAAATATAAATATCAATTAATGTAGTATTTTTTATATATTGTTAGTTTTTCCTTTTTTAGATTTTTATCATCAATACTAAAAATTAATATAGTTATTTGTATATTTTTTTCATTTTAAAAGATTCAAAAAATATAAATCTTTTTTTATTCCTTAAATACGTTGATTTTTTTTAATCATAAATGTCCAAAATTAAAATGTAGTATCTTTTTAATTCTCTGGATCTTTTGTGATAATTACATGAAATTATAAATGTAATTATTTTATTACATAAATATGTTGAATTGATTTTTGTTTTTTCAAGCGTCTGAAAAATTGTTTACTTAGTCATGACGTGGGTAGTTTTATTTTTCATAGATTAGATATTGTTATTCAAAAAGGGGTTGGAGCTCAGCTTGTTGCTCGGCTATCAACTAAAACCTATTTTATTAGTTATTAGAAAATGAAATAAATAATTTTTATAATTAAAAATAAAATAAAATAATATAGTAGTTTTTTTATTTTTTGGATTTTTACAATAAATACACGAAATTAATATAGCAATCTTTCTAAATAATAGAGGTCGTCCTTCGCGTGTGTCCTACTAATCCATCCAATCTACACCGCACATTTTTGGTTAACCACAATTATGGATTTTTTCTTTTTACATCCTTTTTATATATTTCATGTCCAAAATTAAATATAAAAAATATATTAGTTCTTTTTTTTTTATCCATCGACCAAAAATAAGTAAATATTAGATGTTGTTAGATTTTAATTCAAAATATTCGAAATAAATGTGAATTTGATTTTTGTAGATATTCGAGATTATAAATATTAATTAATATAGTAATTTTTATTTTGTTATACTTTATTTCAAAATACTCAAAATATAGATGTAAATCTTACGTATTAATGAAACTTGTTAGATTATGTTCAGGTAAATAATGAACATGCAATTGGGGGATACTTTTATTAATTGAGGGATATGAATAGTACTGTTACTGTTCAAACCGTCATAGTCAAGAAATAATTGCAGGAAAAAACCATGCCGGTATGAACAGTAGCATTACTATTTCATATCCCCTAATTAATAAAAGTATCCCATAATTAATCCTTCTAAATAATCAGATGTTTTATTATATATTATTGGATATTGTTAACATAAATATAAATATAAATATCAATTAATGTAGTATTTTTTATATATTGTTAGTTTTTCCTTTTTTAGATTTTTATCATCAATACTAAAAATTAATATAGTTATTTGTATATTTTTTTCATTTTAAAAGATTCAAAAAATATAAATCTTTTTTTATTCCTTAAATACGTTGATTTTTTTTAATCATAAATGTCCAAAATTAAAATGTAGTATCTTTTTAATTCTCTGGATCTTTTGTGATAATTACATGAAATTATTAATGTAATTATTTTATCCCATAAATATGTTGAATTGATTTTTGTTTTTTCAAGCGTCTGAAAAATTGTTTACTTAGTCATGACGTGGGTAGTTTTATTTTTCATAGATTAGATATTGTTATTCAAAAAGGGGTTGGAGCTCAGCTTGTTGCTCGGCTATCAACTAAAACCTATTTTATTAGTTATTAGAAAATGAAATAAATAATTTTTATAATTAAAAATAAAATAAAATAATATAGTAGTTTTTTTATTTTTTGGATTTTTACAATAAATACACGAAATTAATATAGCAATCTTTCTAAATAATAGAGGTCGTCCTTCGCGTGTGTCCTACTAATCCATCCAATCTACACCGCACATTTTTGGTTAACCACAATTATGGATTTTTTCTTTTTACATCCTTTTTATATATTTCATGTCCAAAATTAAATATAAAAAATATATTAGTTCTTTTTTTTTATCCATCGACCAAAAATAAGTAAATATTAGATGTTGTTAGATTTTAATTCAAAATATTCGAAATAAATGTGAATTTGATTTTTTTAGATATTCGAGATTATAAATATTAATTAATATAGTAATTTTTATTTTGTTATACTTTATTTCAAAATACTCAAAATATAGATGTAAATCTTACGTATTAATGAAACTTGTTAGATTATGTTCAGGTAAATAATGAACATGCAATTGGTGATACTTTTATTAATTGAGGGATATGAATAGTCACTATTCTCTGTTCATACCGTCATAGTCAAGAAATAATTGTGGAAAAAACCATGCCGGTATGAACAGTAGCATTACTATTTCATATCCCCTAATTAATAAAAGTATCCCATAATTAATCCTTCTAAATAATCAGATGTTTTATTATATATTATTGGATATTGTTAACATAAATATAAATATAAATATCAATTAATGTAGTATTTTTTATATATTGTTAGTTTTTCCTTTTTTAGATTTTTATCATCAATACTAAAAATTAATATAGTTATTTGTATATTTTTTTCATTTTAAAAGATTCAAAAAATATAAATCTTTTTTTATTCCTTAAATACGTTGATTTTTTTTAATCATAAATGTCCAAAATTAAAATGTAGTATCTTTTTAATTCTCTGGATCTTTTGTGATAATTACATGAAATTATTAATGTAATTATTTTTTCCCATAAATATGTTGAATTGATTTTTGTTTTTTCAAGCGTCTGAAAAATTGTTTACTTAGTCATGACGTGGGTAGTGGTCTTGGTAGTTTTATTTTTCATAGATTAGATATTGTTATTCAAAAAGGGGTTGGAGCTCAGCTTGTTGCTCGGCTATCAACTAAAACCTATTTTATTAGTTATTAGAAAATGAAATAAATAATTTTTATAATTAAAAATAAAATAAAATAATATAGTAGTTTTTTTATTTTTTGGATTTTTACAATAAATACACGAAATTAATATAGCAATCTTTCTAAATAATAGAGGTCGTCCTTCGCGTGTGTCCTACTAATCCATCCAATCTACACCGCACATTTTTGGTTAACCACAATTATGGATTTTTTTTTTTTACATCCTTTTTATATATTTCATGTCCAAAATTAAATATAAAAAATATATTAGTTCTTTTTTTTTTTATCCATCGACCAAAAATAAGTAAATATTAGATGTTGTTAGATTTTAATTCAAAATATTCGAAATAAATGCGAATTTGATTTTTTTTAGATATTCGAGATTATAAATATTAATTAATATAGTAATTTTTATTTTGTTATACTTTATTTCAAAATACTCAAAATATAGATGTAAATCTTACGTATTAATGAAACTTGTTAGATTATGTTCAGGTAAATAATGAACATGCAATTGGGGGATACTTTTATTAATTGAGGGATATGAATAGTAATGCTACTGTTCAAACCGTCATAGTCAAGAAATAATTGCAGGAAAAAACCATGCCGGTATGAACAGTAGCATTACTATTTCATATCCCCTAATTAATAAAAGTATCCCATAATTAATCCTTCTAAATAATCAGATGTTTTATTATATATTATTGGATATTGTTAACATAAATATAAATATAAATATCAATTAATGTAGTATTTTTTATATATTGTTAGTTTTTCCTTTTTTAGATTTTTATCATCAATACTAAAAATTAATATAGTTATTTGTATATTTTTTCATTTTAAAAGATTCAAAAAATATAAATCTTTTTTTATTCCTTAAATACGTTGATTTTTTTTTAATCATAAATGTCCAAAATTATAATGTAGTATCTTTTTAGTTCTCTGGATCTTTTGTGATAATTACATGAAATTATTAATGTAATTATTTTTTTCCATAAATATGTTGAATTGATTTTTGTTTTTTCAAGCGTCTGAAAAATTGTTTACTTAGTCATGACGTGGGTAGTGGTCTTGGTAGTTTTATTTTTCATAGATTAGATATTGTTATTCAAAAAGGGGTTGGAGCTCGACTTGTTGCTCGGCTATCAACTAAAACCTCTTCTATTAGTTATTAGAAAATGAAATAAATAATTTTTATAATTAAAAATAAAATAAAATAATATAGTAGTTTTTTTATTTTTTGGATTTTTACAAAAAATACACGAAATTAATATAGCAATCTTTCTAAATAATAGAGGTCGTCCTTCGCGTGTGTCCTACTAATCCATCCAATCTACACCGCACATTTTTGGTTAACCACAATTATGGATTTTTTCTTTTTATATCCTTTTTATATATTTCATGTCCAAAATTAAATATAAAAAAAATATTAGTTCTTTTTTTTTATCCATCGACCAAAAATAAGTAAATATTAGATGTTGTTAGATTTTAATTCAAAATATTCGAAATAAATGAGAATTTGATTTTTTTAGATATTCGAGATTATAAATATTAATTAATATAGTAATTTTTATTTTGTTATACTTTATTTCAAAATACTCAAAATATAGATGTAAATCTAACGTATTAATGAAACTTGTTAGATTATGTTCGGGTAAATAATGAACATGCAATTGGGGATACTTTTATTAATTGAGGGATATGAATAGTCTTCATTCTCGTTCATACCGTCATAGTCAAGAAATAATTGTGGAAAAAACCATGCCTAGTATGAACAGTAGCATTACTATTTCATATCCCCTAATTAATAAAAGTATCCCATAATTAATCCTTCTAAATAATCGAGATGTTTTATTATATATTATTGGATATTGTTAACATAAATATAAATATAAATATCAATTAATGTAGTATTTTTTATATATTGTTAGTTTTTCCTTTTTTAGATTTTTATCATCAATACTAAAAATTAATATAGTTATTTGTATATTTTTTTCATTTTAAAAGATTCAAAAAATATAAATCTTTTTTTATTCCTTAAATACGTTGATTTTTTTTAATCATAAATGTCCAAAATTATAATGTAGTATCTTTTTAATTCTCTGGATCTTTTGTGATAATTACATGAAATTATTAATGTAATTATTTTTTCCCATAAATATGTTGAATTGATTTTTGTTTTTTCAAGCGTCTGAAAAATTGTTTACTTAGTCATGACGTGGGTAGTGGTCTTGGTAGTTTTATTTTTCATAGATTAGATATTGTTATTCAAAAAGGGGTTGGAGCTCACTTGTTGCTCGGCTATCAACTAAAACCTCTTCTATTAGTTATTAGAAAATGAAATAAATAATTTTTATAATTAAAAATAAAATAAAATAATATAGTAGTTTTTTTATTTTTTGGATTTTTACAATAAATACACGAAATTAATATAGCAATCTTTCTAAATAATAGAGGTCGTCCTTCGCGTGTGTCCTACTAATCCATCCAATCTACACCGCACATTTTTGGTTAACCACAATTATGGATTTTTTCTTTTTATATCCTTTTTATATATTTCATGTCCAAAATTAAATATAAAAAATATATTAGTTCTTTTTTTTTATCCATCGACCAAAAATAAGTAAATATTAGACGTTGTTAGATTTTAATTCAAAATATTCGAAATAAATGAGAATTTGATTTTTTAGATATTCGAGATTATAAATATTAATTAATATAGTAATTTTTATTTTGTTATACTTTATTTCAAAATACTCAAAATATAGATGTAAATCTTACGTATTAATGAAACTTGTTAGATTATGTTCAGGGTAAATAATGAACATGCAATTGGGGGATACTTTTATTAATTGAGGGATATGAATAGTATCATTTCTTCGTTCAAACCGTCATAGTCAAGAAATAATTGTGAAAAAACCATGCCGGTATGAACAAAAAGAGCATTACTATTTCATATCCCCTAATTAATAAAAGTATCCCATAATTAATCCTTCTAAATAATCGATGTTTTATTATATATTATATGGATATAAATATAAATATAAATATCAATTAATGTAGTATTTTTTATATATTGTTAGTTTTTCCTTTTTTAGATTTTTATCATCAATACTAAAAATTAATATAGTTATTTGTATATTTTTTTCGTTTTAAAAGATTCAAAAAATATAAATCTTTTTTTATTCCTTAAATACGTTGATTTTTTTTAATCATAAATGTCCAAAATTATAATGTAGTATCTTTTTAGTTCTCTGGATCTTTTGTGATAATTACATGAAATTATTAATGTAATTATTTTTTTCCATAAATACGTTGAATTGATTTTTGTTTTTTCAAGCGTCTGAAAAATTGTTTACTTAGTCATGACGTGGGTAGTGGTCTTGGTAGTTTTATTTTTCATAGATTAGATATTGTTATTCAAAAAGGGGTTGGAGCTCAGCTTGTTGCTCGGCTATCAACTAAAACCTATTCTATTAGTTATTAGAAAATGAAATAAATAATTTTTATAATTAAAAATAAAATAAAATAATATAGTAGTTTTTTTATTTTTTGGATTTTTACAAAAAATACACGAAATTAATATAGCAATCTTTCTAAATAATAGAGGTCGTCCTTCGCGTGTGTCCTACTAATCCATCCAATCTACACCGCACATTTTTGGTTAACCACAATTATGGATTTTTTCTTTTTATATCCTTTTTATATATTTCATGTCCAAAATTAAATATAAAAAAAATATTAGTTCTTTTTTTTATCCATCGACCAAAAATAAGTAAATATTAGACGTTGTTAGATTTTAATTCAAAATATTCGAAATAAATGAGAATTTGATTTTTTTAGATATTCGAGATTATAAATATTAATTAATATAGTAATTTTTATTTTGTTATACTTTATTTCAAAATACTCAAAATATAGATGTAAATCTAACGTATTAATGAAACTTGTTAGATTATGTTCGGGTAAATAATGAACATGCAATTGGGGGATACTTTTATTAATTGAGGGATATGAACAGTAATCAATTCTTCGTTCATCTTAGTCATAGTCAAGAAATAATTGTGAAAAAACCATGCCGGTATGAACAAATAGCATTACTATTTCATATCCCCTAATTAATAAAAGTATCCCATAATTAATCCTTCTAAATAATCGAGATGTTTTATTATATATTAATGGATATTGTTAACATAAATATCAATTAATGTAGTATTTTTTATATATTGTTAGTTTTTCCTTTTTTAGATTTTTATCATCAATACTAAAAATTAATATAGTTATTTGTATATTTTTTTCGTTTTAAAAGATTCAAAAAATATAAATCTTTTTTTATTCCTTAAATACGTTGATTTTTTTTTAATCATAAATGTCCAAAATTATAATGTAGTATCTTTTTAGTTCTCTGGATCTTTTGTGATAATTACATGAAATTATTAATGTAATTATTTTTTTCCATAAATATGTTGAATTGATTTTTGTTTTTTCAAGCGTCTGAAAAATTGTTTACTTAGTCATGACGTGGGTAGTGGTCTTGGTAGTTTTATTTTTCATAGATTAGATATTGTTATTCAAAAAGGGGTTGGAGCTCACTTGTTGCTCGGCTATCAACTAAAACCTCTTTATTAGTTATTAGAAAATGAAATAAATAATTTTTATAATTAAAAATAAAATAAAATAATATAGTAGTTTTTTTATTTTTTTGGATTTTTACAATAAATACACGAAATTAATATAGCAATCTTTCTAAATAATAGAGGTCGTCCTTCGCGTGTGTCCTACTAATCCATCCAATCTACACCGCACATTTTTGGTTAACCACAATTATGGATTTTTTCTTTTTATATCCTTTTTATATATTTCATGTCCAAAATTAAATATAAAAAATATATTAGTTCTTTTTTTTTTATCCATCGACCAAAAATAAGTAAATATTAGATGTTGTTAGATTTTAATTCAAAATATTCAAATAAATGAGAATTTGATTTTTTTAGATATTCGAGATTATAAATATTAATTAATATAGTAATTTTTATTTTGTTATACTTTATTTCAAAATACTCAAAATATAGATGTAAATCTAACGTATTAATGAAACTTGTTAGATTATGTTCAGGTAAATAATGAACATGCAATTGGGGGATACTTTTATTAATTGAGGGATATGAATAGTAATCATTATTCGTTGTTCATCATAGTCATAGTCAAGAAATAATTGTGGAAAAAACCATGCCTAGGTATGAACAATAGCATTACTATTTCATATCCCCTAATTAATAAAAGTATCCCATAATTAATCCTTCTAAATAATCGATGTTTTATTATATATTATTGGATATTGTTAACATAAATATAAATTAAATGTAGTATTTTTTATATATTGTTAGTTTTTCCTTTTTTAGATTTTTATCATCAATACTAAAAATTAATATAGTTATTTTTATATTTTTTTCATTTTAAAAGATTCAAAAAATATAAATCTTTTTTTATTCCTTAAATACGTTGATTTTTTTAATCATAAATGTCCAAAATTAAAATGTAGTATCTTTTTAATTCTCTGGATCTTTTGTGATAATTACATGAAATTATTAATGTAATTATTTTATCCCATAAATATGTTGAATTGATTTTTGTTTTTTCAAGCGTCTGAAAAATTGTTTACTTAGTCATGACGTGGGTAGTGGTCTTGGTAGTTTTATTTTTCATAGATTAGATATTGTTATTCAAAAAGGGGTTGGAGCTCAGCTTGTTGCTCGGCTATCAACTAAAACCTCTTCTATTAGTTATTAGAAAATGAAATAAATAATTTTTATAATTAAAAATAAAATAAAATAATATAGTAGTTTTTTTATTTTTTGGATTTTTACAAAAAATACACGAAATTAATATAGCAATCTTTCTAAATAATAGAGGTCGTCCTTCGCGTGTGTCCTACTAATCCATCCAATCTACACCGCACATTTTTGGTTAACCACAATTATGGATTTTTTCTTTTTACATCCTTTTTATATATTTCATGTCCAAAATTAAATATAAAAAATATATTAGTTCTTTTTTTTTTTTATCCATCGACCAAAAATAAGTAAATATTAGACGTTGTTAGATTTTAATTCAAAATATTCGAAATAAATGAGAATTTGATTTTTTTAGATATTCGAGATTATAAATATTAATTAATATAGTAATTTTTATTTTGTTATACTTTATTTCAAAATACTCAAAATATAGATGTAAATCTAACGTATTAATGAAACTTGTTAGATTATGTTCGGGTAAATAATGAACATGCAATTGGGGGATACTTTTATTAATTGAGGGATATGAATAGTACCGTTACTGTTCATACCGTCATAGTCAAGAAATAATTGTGGAAAAAACCATGCCTAAGTATGAACAAAGAGCATTACTATTTCATATCCCCTAATTAATAAAAGTATCCCATAATTAATCCTTCTAAATAATCGATGTTTTATTATATATTATTGGATATTGTTAACATAAATATCAATTAATATCAATATTTTTTTTATATATTGTTAGTTTTTCCTTTTTTAGATTTTTATCATCAATACTAAAAATTAATATAGTTATTTGTATATTTTTTTCGTTTTAAAAGATTCAAAAAATATAAATCTTTTTTTATTCCTTAAATACGTTGATTTTTTTTTAATCATAAATGTCCAAAATTATAATGTAGTATCTTTTTAGTTCTCTGGATCTTTTGTGATAATTACATGAAATTATTAATGTAATTATTTTTTTCCATAAATATGTTGAATTGATTTTTGTTTTTTCAAGCGTCTGAAAAATTGTTTACTTAGTCATGACGTGGGTAGTGGTCTTGGTAGTTTTATTTTTCATAGATTAGATATTGTTATTCAAAAAGGGGTTGGAGCTCAGCTTGTTGCTCGGCTATCAACTAAAACCTCTTCTATTAGTTATTAGAAAATGAAATAAATAATTTTTATAATTAAAAATAAAATAAAATAATATAGTAGTTTTTTTATTTTTTGGATTTTTACAAAAAATACACGAAATTAATATAGCAATCTTTCTAAATAATAGAGGTCGTCCTTCGCGTGTGTCCTACTAATCCATCCAATCTACACCGCACATTTTTGGTTAACCACAATTATGGATTTTTTCTTTTTATATCCTTTTTATATATTTCATGTCCAAAATTAAATATAAAAAAAATATTAGTTCTTTTTTTTTATCCATCGACCAAAAATAAGTAAATATTAGACGTTGTTAGATTTTAATTCAAAATATTCAAATAAATGAGAATTTGATTTTTTTAGATATTCGAGATTATAAATATTAATTAATATAGTAATTTTTATTTTGTTATACTTTATTTCAAAATACTCAAAATATAGATGTAAATCTAACGTATTAATGAAACTTGTTAGATTATGTTCGGTAAATAATGAACATGCAATTGGGGGATACTTTTATTAATTGAGGGATATGAATAGTAATCATTCTCGTTCATAAACCGTCATAGTCAAGAAATAATTGTGGAAAAAACCATGCCTAAGGTATGAAAAGTAGCATTACTATTTCATATCCCCTAATTAATAAAAGTATCCCATAATTAATCCTTCTAAATAATCGAGATGTTTTATTATATATTATTATATGGATATTATTAATATAAATATCAATTAATGTAGTATTTTTTATATATTGTTAGTTTTTCCTTTTTTAGATTTTTATCATCAATACTAAAAATTAATATAGTTATTTGTATATTTTTTTCATTTTAAAAGATTCAAAAAATATAAATCTTTTTTTATTCCTTAAATACGTTGATTTTTTTTAATCATAAATGTCCAAAATTAAAATGTAGTATCTTTTTAATTCTCTGGATCTTTTGTGATAATTACATGAAATTATTAATGTAATTATTTTTTCCCATAAATATGTTGAATTGATTTTTGTTTTTTCAAGCGTCTGAAAAATTGTTTACTTAGTCATGACGTGGGTAGTGGTCTTGGTAGTTTTATTTTTCATAGATTAGATATTGTTATTCAAAAAGGGGTTGGAGCTCACTTGTTGCTCGGCTATCAACTAAAACCTCTTCTATTAGTTATTAGAAAATGAAATAAATAATTTTTATAATTAAAAATAAAATAAAATAATATAGTAGTTTTTTTATTTTTTGGATTTTTACAATAAATACACGAAATTAATATAGCAATCTTTCTAAATAATAGAGGTCGTCCTTCGCGTGTGTCCTACTAATCCATCCAATCTACACCGCACATTTTTGGTTAACCACAATTATGGATTTTTTCTTTTTACATCCTTTTTATATATTTCATGTCCAAAATTAAATATAAAAAATATATTAGTTCTTTTTTTTTTATCCATCGACCAAAAATAAGTAAATATTAGATGTTGTTAGATTTTAATTCAAAATATTCAAAATAAATGTGAATTTGATTTTTGTAGATATTCGAGATTATAAATATTAATTAATATAGTAATTTTTATTTTGTTATACTTTATTTCAAAATACTCAAAATATAGATGTAAATCTTACGTATTAATGAAACTTGTTAGATTATGTTCAGGTAAATAATGAACATGCAATTGGGGGATACTTTTATTAATTGAGGGATATGAATAGTACTGTTACTGTTACTGTTCATGCCGTCATAGTCAAGAAATAGTTGTGGAAAAAACCATGCCGGTATGAACAGTAGCATTACTATTTCATATCCCCTAATTAATAAAAGTATCCCATAATTAATCCTTCTAAATAATCAGATGTTTTATTATATATTAATGGATATTGTTAACATAAATATCAATTAATGTAGTATTTTTTATATATTGTTAGTTTTTCCTTTTTTAGATTTTTATCATCAATACTAAAAATTAATATAGTTATTTGTATATTTTTTTCATTTTAAAAGATTCAAAAAATATAAATCTTTTTTTATTCCTTAAATACGTTGATTTTTTTTTAATCATAAATGTCCAAAATTATAATGTAGTATCTTTTTAATTCTCTGGATCTTTTGTGATAATTACATGAAATTATTAATGTAATTATTTTTTTCCATAAATATGTTGAATTGATTTTTGTTTTTTCAAGCGTCTGAAAAATTGTTTACTTAGTCATGACGTGGGTAGTGGTCTTGGTAGTTTTATTTTTCATAGATTAGATATTGTTATTCAAAAAGGGGTTGGAGCTCGGCTATCAACTAAAACCTCTTCTATTAGTTATTAGAAAATGAAATAAATAATTTTTATAATTAAAAATAAAATAAAATAATATAGTAGTTTTTTTATTTTTTGGATTTTTACAATAAATACACGAAATTAATATAGCAATCTTTCTAAATAATAGAGGTCGTCCTTCGCGTGTGTCCTACTAATCCATCCAATCTACACCGCACATTTTTGGTTAACCACAATTATGGATTTTTTCTTTTTATATCCTCTTTATATATTTCATGTCCAAAATTAAATAAAAAAAAAATATTAGTTCTTTTTTTTTATCCATCGACCAAAAATAAGTAAATATTAGACGTTGTTAGATTTTAATTCAAAATATTCGAAATAAATGAGAATTTGATTTTTTTTAGATATTCGAGATTATAAATATTAATTAATATAGTAATTTTTATTTTGTTATACTTTATTTCAAAATACTCAAAATATAGATGTAAATCTAACGTATTAATGAAACTTGTTAGATTATGTTCGGGTAAATAATGAACATGCAATTGGGGATACTTTTATTAATTGAGGGATATGAATAGTATCAATTATCGTTCATACCGTCATAGTCAAGAAATAATTGTGAAAAAACCATGCCTATGAACAAAGTAGCATTACTATTTCATATCCCCTAATTAATAAAAGTATCCCATAATTAATCCTTCTAAATAATCGATGTTTTATTATATATTATTGGATATTGTTAACATAAATATCAATTAATGTAGTATTTTTTATATATTGTTAGTTTTTCCTTTTTTAGATTTTTATCATCAATACTAAAAATTAATATAGTTATTTTTATTTATTTTTCATTTTAAAAGATTCAAAAAATATAAATCTTTTTTTATTCCTTAAATACGTTGATTTTTTTTAATCATAAATGTCCAAAATTATAATGTAGTATCTTTTTAATTCTCTGGATCTTTTGTGATAATTACATGAAATTATTAATGTAATTATTTTTTCCCATAAATATGTTGAATTGATTTTTGTTTTTTCAAGCGTCGAAAAATTGTTTACTTAGTCATGACGTGGGTAGTGGTCTTGGTAGTTTTATTTTTCATAGATTAGATATTGTTATTCAAAAAGGGGTTGGAGCTCACTTGTTGCTCGGCTATCAACTAAAACCTCTTCTATTAGTTATTAGAAAATGAAATAAATAATTTTTATAATTAAAAATAAAATAAAATAATATAGTAGTTTTTTTATTTTTTGGATTTTTACAAAAAATACACGAAATTAATATAGCAATCTTTCTAAATAATAGAGGTCGTCCTTCGCGTGTGTCCTACTAATCCATCCAATCTACACCGCACATTTTTGGTTAACCACAATTATGGATTTTTTCTTTTTACATCCTTTTTATATATTTCATGTCCAAAATTAAATATAAAAAATATATTAGTTCTTTTTTTTTTTATCCATCGACCAAAAATAAGTAAATATTAGATGTTGTTAGATTTTAATTCAAAATATTCGAAATAAATGTGAATTTGATTTTTTTAGATATTCGAGATTATAAATATTAATTAATATAGTAATTTTTATTTTGTTATACTTTATTTCAAAATACTCAAAATATAGATGTAAATCTAACGTATTAATGAAACTTGTTAGATTATGTTCGGGTAAATAATGAACATGCAATTGGGGGATACTTTTATTAATTGAGGGATATGAATAGTAATGCTACTGTTCATACCGTCATAGTCAAGAAATAATTGTGGAAAAAACCATGCCGGTATGAACAGTAGCATTACTATTTCGTATCCCCTAATTAATAAAAGTATCCCATAATTAATCCTTCTAAATAATCAGATGTTTTATTATATATTAATGGATATTGTTAACATAAATATCAATTAATGTAGTATTTTTTATATATTGTTAGTTTTTCCTTTTTTAGATTTTTATCATCAATACTAAAAATTAATATAGTTATTTGTATATTTTTTTCGTTTTAAAAGATTCAAAAAATATAAATCTTTTTTTATTCCTTAAATACGTTGATTTTTTTTTAATCATAAATGTCCAAAATTATAATGTAGTATCTTTTTAGTTCTCTGGATCTTTTGTGATAATTACATGAAATTATTAATGTAATTATTTTTTTCCATAAATATGTTGAATTGATTTTTGTTTTTTCAAGCGTCTGAAAAATTGTTTACTTAGTCATGACGTGGGTAGTGGTCTTGGTAGTTTTATTTTTCATAGATTAGATATTGTTATTCAAAAAGGGGTTGGAGCTCATCTTTTTGATCGGCTATCAACTAAAACCTCTTCTATTAGTTATTAGAAAATGAAATAAATAATTTTTATAATTAAAAATAAAATAAAATAATATAGTAGTTTTTTTTATTTTTTGGATTTTTACAAAAAATACACGAAATTAATATAGCAATCTTTCTAAATAATAGAGGTCGTCCTTCGCGTGTGTCCTACTAATCCATCCAATCTACACCGCACATTTTTGGTTAACCACAATTATGGATTTTTTCTTTTTATATCCTTTTTATATATTTCATGTCCAAAATTAAATATAAAAAAAATATTAGTTCTTTTTTTTTATCCATCGACCAAAAATAAGTAAATATTAGATGTTGTTAGATTTTAATTCAAAATATTCGAAATAAATGAGAATTTGATTTTTTTTAGATATTCGAGATTATAAATATTAATTAATATAGTAATTTTTATTTTGTTATACTTTATTTCAAAATACTCAAAATATAGATGTAAATCTAACGTATTAATGAAACTTGTTAGATTATGTTCGGTAAATAATGAACATGCAATTGGGGGATACTTTTATTAATTGAGGGATATGAATAGTATCATTCTCGTTCATACCGTCATAGTCAAGAAATAATTGTGGAAAAAACCATGCCTGTATGAACAGTAGCATTACTATTTAGTATCCCCTAATTAATAAAAGTATCCCATAATTAATCCTTCTAAATAATCAGATGTTTTATTATATATTAATGGATATTGTTAACATAAATATCAATTAATGTAGTATTTTTTATATATTGTTAGTTTTTCCTTTTTTAGATTTTTATCATCAATACTAAAAATTAATATAGTTATTTGTATATTTTTTTCGTTTTAAAAGATTCAAAAAATATAAATCTTTTTTTATTCCTTAAATACGTTGATTTTTTTTTAATCATAAATGTCCAAAATTATAATGTAGTATCTTTTTAATTCTCTGGATCTTTTGTGATAATTACATGAAATTATTAATGTAATTATTTTTTCCCATAAATATGTTGAATTGATTTTTGTTTTTTCAAGCGTCTGAAAAATTGTTTACTTAGTCATGACGTGGGTAGTGGTCTTGGTAGTTTTATTTTTCATAGATTAGATATTGTTATTCAAAAAGGGGTTGGAGCTCAGCTTGTTGCTCGGCTATCAACTAAAACCTCTTCTATTAGTTATTAGAAAATGAAATAAATAATTTTTATAATTAAAAATAAAATAAAATAATATAGTATAGTATTTTTTTTATTTTTTGGATTTTTAAAATAAATACACGAAATTAATATAGCAATCTTTCTAAATAATAGAGGTCGTCCTTCGCGTGTGTCCTACTAATCCATCCAATCTACACCGCACATTTTTGGTTAACCACAATTATGGATTTTTTCTTTTTATATCCTCTTTATATATTTCATGTCCAAAATTAAATAAAAAAAAAATATTAGTTCTTTTTTTTTATCCATCGACCAAAAATAAGTAAATATTAGACGTTGTTAGATTTTAATTCAAAATATTCGAAATAAATGAGAATTTGATTTTTTTTAGATATTCGAGATTATAAATATTAATTAATATAGTAATTTTTATTTTGTTATACTTTATTTCAAAATACTCAAAATATAGATGTAAATCTAACGTATTAATGAAACTTGTTAGATTATGTTCGGGTAAATAATGAACATGCAATTGGGGATACTTTTATTAATTGAGGGATATGAATAGTATCTTTATTCTTGTTCATACCGTCATAGTCAAGAAATAATTGTAGAAAAAACCATGCCTATATGAACAGTAGCATTACTATTTCATATCCCCTAATTAATAAAAGTATCCCATAATTAATCCTTCTAAATAATCGAGATGTTTTATTATATATTATTGGATATTGTTAACATAAATATCAATTAATGTAGTATTTTTTATATATTGTTAGTTTTTCCTTTTTTAGATTTTTATCATCAATACTAAAAATTAATATAGTTATTTGTATATTTTTTTCGTTTTAAAAGATTCAAAAAATATAAATCTCTTTTTATTCCTTAAATACGTTGATTTTTTTTTAATCATAAATGTCCAAAATTATAATGTAGTATCTTTTTAGTTCTCTGGATCTTTTGTGATAATTACATGAAATTATTAATGTAATTATTTTTTTCCATAAATACGTTGAATTGATTTTTGTTTTTTCAAGCGTCTGAAAAATTGTTTACTTAGTCATGACGTGGGTAGTGGTCTTGGTAGTTTTATTTTTCATAGATTAGATATTGTTATTCAAAAAGGGGTTGGAGCTCACTTGTTGCTCGGCTATCAACTAAAACCTCTTCTATTAGTTATTAGAAAATGAAATAAATAATTTTTATAATTAAAAATAAAATAAAATAATATAGTAGTTTTTTTATTTTTTGGATTTTTACAAAAAATACACGAAATTAATATAGCAATCTTTCTAAATAATAGAGGTCGTCCTTCGCGTGTGTCCTACTAATCCATCCAATCTACACCGCACATTTTTGGTTAACCACAATTATGGATTTTTTCTTTTTATATCCTCTTTATATATTTCATGTCCAAAATTAAATATAAAAAAAATATTAGTTCTTTTTTTTTATCCATCGACCAAAAATAAGTAAATATTAGACGTTGTTAGATTTTAATTCAAAATATTCGAAATAAATGAGAATTTGATTTTTTTTAGATATTCGAGATTATAAATATTAATTAATATAGTAATTTTTATTTTGTTATACTTTATTTCAAAATACTCAAAATATAGATGTAAATCTTACGTATTAATGAAACTTGTTAGATTATGTTCAGGTAAATAATGAACATGCAATTGGGGATACTTTTATTAATTGAGGGATATGAATAGTACTGTTACTGTTCATACCGTCATAGTCAAGAAATAATTGTAGAAAAAAACCATGCCGGTATGAACAGTAGCATTACTATTTCATATCCCCTAATTAATAAAAGTATCCCATAATTAATCCTTCTAAATAATCAGATGTTTTATTATATATTATTGGATATTGTTAACATAAATATCAATTAATGTAGTATTTTTTATATATTGTTAGTTTTTCCTTTTTTAGATTTTTATCATCAATACTAAAAATTAATATAGTTATTTGTATATTTTTTTCATTTTAAAAGATTCAAAAAATATAAATCTTTTTTTATTCCTTAAATACGTTGATTTTTTTTAATCATAAATGTCCAAAATTATAATGTAGTATCTTTTTAATTCTCATGATCTTTTGTGATAATTACATGAAACTATTAATGTAATTATTTTTTCCATAAATATGTTGAATTGATTTTTGTTTTTTCAAGCGTCTGAAAAATTGTTTACTTAGTCATGACGTGGGTAGTGGTCTTGGTAGTTTTATTTTTCATAGATTAGATATTGTTATTAAAAAAGGGGTTGGATCTCACTTGTTGCTCGGCTATCAACTAAAACCTCTTCTATTAGTTATTAGAAAATGAAATAAATAATTTTTATAATTAAAAATAAAATAAAATAATATAGTAGTTTTTTTATTTTTTGGATTTTTACAAAAAATACACGAAATTAATATAGCAATCTTTCTAAATAATAGAGGTCGTCCTTCGCGTGTGTCCTACTAATCCATCCAATCTACACCGCACATTTTTGGTTAACCACAATTATGGATTTTTTCTTTTTATATCCTCTTTATATATTTCATGTCCAAAATTAAATATAAAAAAAATATTAGTTCTTTTTTTTATCCATCGACCAAAAATAAGTAAATATTAGATGTTGTTAGATTTTAATTCAAAATATTCGAAATAAATGAGAATTTGATTTTTTTAGATATTCGAGATTATAAATATTAATTAATATAGTAATTTTTATTTTGTTATACTTTATTTCAAAATACTCAAAATATAGATGTAAATCTAACGTATTAATGAAACTTGTTAGATTATGTTCGGGTAAATAATGAACATGCAATTGGGGGATACTTTTATTAATTGAGGGATATGAATAGTACCGTTACTGTTCATACCGTCATAGTCAAGAAATAATTGTGGAAAAAACCATGCCGGTATGAACAGTAGCATTACTATTTCGTATCCCCTAATTAATAAAAGTATCCCATAATTAATCCTTCTAAATAATCAGATGTTTTATTATATATTAATGGATATTGTTAACATAAATATCAATTAATGTAGTATTTTTTATATATTGTTAGTTTTTCCTTTTTTAGATTTTTATCATCAATACTAAAAATTAATATAGTTATTTGTATATTTTTTTCGTTTTAAAAGATTCAAAAAATATAAATCTTTTTTTATTCCTTAAATACGTTGATTTTTTTTTTAATCATAAATGTCCAAAATTATAATGTAGTATCTTTTTAGTTCTCTGGATCTTTTGTGATAATTACATGAAATTATTAATGTAATTATTTTTTTCCATAAATACGTTGAATTGATTTTTGTTTTTTCAAGCGTCTGAAAAATTGTTTACTTAGTCATGACGTGGGTAGTGGTCTTGGTAGTTTTATTTTTCATAGATTAGATATTGTTATTCAAAAAGGGGTTGGAGCTCAGATTGTTGCTCGGCTATCAACTAAAACCTCTTCTATTAGTTATTAGAAAATGAAATAAATAATTTTTATAATTAAAAATAAAATAAAATAATATAGTAGTTTTTTTATTTTTTGGATTTTTACAATAAATACACGAAATTAATATAGCAATCTTTCTAAATAATAGAGGTCGTCCTTCGCGTGTGTCCTACTAATCCATCCAATCTACACCGCACATTTTTGGTTAACCACAATTATGGATTTTTTTTCTTTTTACATCCTCTTTATATATTTCATGTCCAAAATTAAATATAAAAAATATATTAGTTCTTTTTTTTTTATCCATCGACCAAAAATAAGTAAATATTAGATGTTGTTAGATTTTAATTCAAAATATTCGAAATAAATGTGAATTTGATTTTTGTAGATATTCGAGATTATAAATATTAATTAATATAGTAATTTTTATTTTGTTATACTTTATTTCAAAATACTCAAAATATAGATGTAAATCTTACGTATTAATGAAACTTGTTAGATTATGTTCAGGTAAATAATGAACATGCAATTGGGGATACTTTTATTAATTGAGGGATATGAATAGTACTGTTACTGTTACTGTTCATACCGTCATAGTCAAGAAATAATTGTAGAAAAAACCATGCCGGTATGAACAGTAGCATTACTATTTCATATCCCCTAATTAATAAAAGTATCCCATAATTAATCCTTCTAAATAATCAGATGTTTTTTATATATTATTGGATATTGTTAACATAAATATCAATTAATGTAGTATTTTTTATATATTGTTAGTTTTTCCTTTTTTAGATTTTTATCATCAATACTAAAAATTAATATAGTTATTTGTATATTTTTTTCATTTTAAAAGATTCAAAAAATATAAATCTTTTTTTATTCCTTAAATACGTTGATTTTTTTTTAATCATAAATGTCCAAAATTATAATGTAGTATCTTTTTAATTCTCTGGATCTTTTACAATAATTACATGAAATTATTAATGTAATTATTTTTTCCCATAAATATGTTGAATTGATTTTTGTTTTTTCAAGCGTCTGAAAAATTGTTTACTTAGTCATGACGTGGGTAGTGGTCTTGGTAGTTTTATTTTTCATAGATTAGATATTGTTATTCAAAAAGGGGTTGGAGCTCAGCTTGTTGCTCGGCTATCAACTAAAACCTCTTCTATTAGTTATTAGAAAATGAAATAAATAATTTTTATAATTAAAAATAAAATAAAATAATATAGTATTTTTTTTATTTTTTGGATTTTTAAAATAAATACACGAAATTAATATAGCAATCTTTCTAAATAATAGAGGTCGTCCTTCGCGTGTGTCCTACTAATCCATCCAATCTACACCGCACATTTTTGGTTAACCACAATTATGGATTTTTTCTTTTTACATCCTCTTTATATATTTCATGTCCAAAATTAAATATAAAAAATATATTAGTTCTTTTTTTTTTATCCATCGACCAAAAATAAGTAAATATTAGATGTTGTTAGATTTTAATTCAAAATATTCGAAATAAATGTGAATTTGATTTTTTTAGATATTCGAGATTATAAATATTAATTAATATAGTAATTTTTATTTTGTTATACTTTATTTCAAAATACTCAAAATATAGATGTAAATCTTACGTATTAATGAAACTTGTTAGATTATGTTCAGGTAAATAATGAACATGCAATTGGGGGATACTTTTATTAATTGAGGGATATGAATAGTACTGTTACTGTTCATACCGTCATAGTCAAGAAATAATTGTGGAAAAAACCATGCCGGTATGAACAGTAGCATTACTATTTCATATCCCCTAATTAATAAAAGTATCCCATAATTAATCCTTCTAAATAATCAGATGTTTTTTTTTATATATTATTGGATATTGTTAACATAAATATAAATATCAATTAATGTAGTATTTTTTATATATTGTTAGTTTTTCCTTTTTTAGATTTTTATCATCAATACTAAAAATTAATATAGTTATTTGTATATTTTTTTCGTTTTAAAAGATTCAAAAAATATAAATCTTTTTTTATTCCTTAAATACGTTGATTTTTTTTTAATCATAAATGTCCAAAATTATAATGTAGTATCTTTTTAATTCTCTGGATCTTTTGTGATAATTACATGAAATTATTAATGTAATTATTTTATCCCATAAATATGTTGAATTGATTTTTGTTTTTTCAAGCGTCTCAAAAATTGTTTACTTAGTCATGACGTGGGTAGTTGTCTTGGTAGTTTTATTTTTCATAGATTAGATATTGTTATTCAAAAAGGGGTTGGAGCTCACTTGTTGCTCGGCTATCAACTAAAACCTCTTCTATTAGTTATTAGAAAATGAAATAAATAATTTTTATAATTAAAAATAAAATAAAATAATATAGTAGTTTTTTTATTTTTTGGATTTTTACAATAAATACACGAAATTAATATAGCAATCTTTCTAAATAATAGAGGTCGTCCTTCGCGTGTCCTACTAATCCATCCAATCTACACCGCACATTTTTGGTTAACCACAATTATGGATTTTTTCTTTTTACATCCTCTTTATATATTTCATGTCCAAAATTAAATATAAAAAATATATTAGTTCTTTTTTTTTATCCATCGACCAAAAATAAGTAAATATTAGATGTTGTTAGATTTTAATTCAAAATATTCGAAATAAATGTGAATTTGATTTTTTTAGATATTCGAGATTATAAATATTAATTAATATAGTAATTTTTATTTTGTTATACTTTATTTCAAAATACTCAAAATATAGATGTAAATCTTACGTATTAATGAAACTTGTTAGATTATGTTCAGGTAAATAATGAACATGCAATTGGGGGATACTTTTATTAATTGAGGGGTATGAATAGTATCATTATTCGTTCATACCATCATACCGTCATAGTCAAGAAATAATTGTAGAAAAAAACCATGCCGGTATGAACAAAGAGCATTACTATTTCATATCCCCTAATTAATAAAAGTATCCCATAATTAATCCTTCTAAATAATCGAGATGTTTTTTATATATTATTGGATATTGTTAACATAAATATCAATTAATGTAGTATTTTTTATATATTGTTAGTTTTTCCTTTTTTAGATTTTTATCATCAATACTAAAAATTAATATAGTTATTTGTATATATTTTTTTCATTTTAAAAGATTCAAAAAATATAAATCTTTTTTTATTCCTTAAATACGTTGATTTTTTTTTAATCATAAATGTCCAAAATTATAATGTAGTATCTTTTTAATTCTCTGGATCTTTTGTGATAATTACATGAAATTATTAATGTAATTATTTTTTCCCATAAATATGTTGAATTGATTTTTGTTTTTTCAAGCGTCTGAAAAATTGTTTACTTAGTCATGACGTGGGTAGTGGTCTTGGTAGTTTTATTTTTCATAGATTAGATATTGTTATTCAAAAAGGGGTTGGAGCTCACTTTGTTGCTCGCTATCAACTAAAACCTCTTCTATTAGTTATTAGAAAATGAAATAAATAATTTTTATAATTAAAAATAAAATAAAATAATATAGTAGTTTTTTTATTTTTTGGATTTTTACAATAAATACACGAAATTAATATAGCAATCTTTCTAAATAATAGAGGTCGTCCTTCAAGTGCGTGTGTCCTACTAATCCATCCAATCTACACCGCACATTTTTGGTTAACCACAATTATGGATTTTTTCTTTTTATATCCTCTTTATATATTTCATGTCCAAAATTAAATATAAAAAATATATTAGTTCTTTTTTTTATCCATCGACCAAAAATAAGTAAATATTAGATGTTGTTAGATTTTAATTCAAAATATTCGAAATAAATGTGAATTTGATTTTTTTAGATACTCGAGATTATAAATATTAATTAATATAGTAATTTTTATTTTGTTATACTTTATTTCAAAATACTCAAAATATAGATGTAAATCTTAACGTATTAATGAAACTTGTTAGATTATGTTCAGGTAAATAATGAACATGCAATTGGGGGATACTTTTATTAATTGAGGGATATGAATAGTACTGTTACTGTTCATACCGTCATAGTCAAGAAATAATTGTAGAAAAAAACCATGCCGGTATGAACAGTAGCATTACTATTTCATATCCCCTAATTAATAAAAGTATCCCATAATTAATCCTTCTAAATAATCAGATGTTTTATTATATATTATTGGATATTGTTAACATAAATATCAATTAATGTAGTATTTTTTATATATTGTTAGTTTTTCCTTTTTTAGATTTTTATCATCAATACTAAAAATTAATATAGTTATTTGTATATTTTTTTCATTTTAAAAGATTCAAAAAATATAAATCTTTTTTTATTCCTTAAATACGTTGATTTTTTTAATCATAAATGTCCAAAATTATAATGTAGTATCTTTTTAATTCTCTGGATCTTTTGTGATAATTACATGAAATTATTAATGTAATTATTTTTTTCCCATAAATATGTTGAATTGATTTTTGTTTTTTCAAGCGTCTGAAAAATTGTTTACTTAGTCATGACGTGTCTTGGTAGTTTTATTTTTCATAGATTAGATATTGTTATTCAAAAAGGGGTTGGAGCTCAGCTTGTTGCTCGCTATCAACTAAAACCTCTTCTATTAGTTATTAGAAAATGAAATAAATAATTTTTATAATTAAAAATAAAATAAAATAATATAGTATAGTATTTTTTTTATTTTTTGGATTTTTAAAATAAATACACGAAATTAATATAGCAATCTTTCTAAATAATAGAGGTCGTCCTTCGCGTGTGTCCTACTAATCCATCCAATCTACACCGCACATTTTTGGTTAACCACAATTATGGATTTTTTCTTTTTACATCCTCTTTATATATTTCATGTCCAAAATTAAATATAAAAAATATATTAGTTCTTTTTTTTTATCCATCGACCAAAAATAAGTAAATATTAGATGTTGTTAGATTTTAATTCAAAATATTCGAAATAAATGTGAATTTGATTTTTTTAGATACTCGAGATTATAAATATTAATTAATATAGTAATTTTTATTTTGTTATACTTTATTTCAAAATACTCAAAATATAGATGTAAATCTTACGTATTAATGAAACTTGTTAGATTATGTTCGGTAAATAATGAACATGCAATTGGGGATACTTTTATTAATTGAGGGATATGAATAAGTATCATTCATCGTTCATACCGTCATAGTCAAGAAATAATTGTAGAAAAAACCATGCCGGTATGAACAGTAGCATTACTATTTCATATCCCCTAATTAATAAAAGTATCCCATAATTAATCCTTCTAAATAATCAGATGTTTTATTATATATTATTGGATATTGTTAACATAAATATCAATTAATGTAGTATTTTTTATATATTGTTAGTTTTTCCTTTTTTTAGATTTTTATCATCAATACTAAAAATTAATATAGTTATTTGTATATTTTTTTCATTTTAAAAGATTCAAAAAATATAAATCTTTTTTTATTCCTTAAATACGTTGATTTTTTTTAATCATAAATGTCCAAAATTATAATGTAGTATCTTTTTAATTCTCTGGATCTTTTACAATAATTACATGAAATTATTAATGTAATTATTTTTTCCCATAAATATGTTGAATTGATTTTTGTTTTTTCAAGCGTCTGAAAAATTGTTTACTTAGTCATGACGTGTCTTGGTAGTTTTATTTTTCATAGATTAGATATTGTTATTCAAAAAGGGGTTGGAGCTCAGCTTGTTGCTCGGCTATCAACTAAAACCTCTTCTATTAGTTATTAGAAAATGAAATAAATAATTTTTATAATTAAAAATAAAATAAAATAATATAGTAGTTTTTTTATTTTTTGGATTTTTACAATAAATACACGAAATTAATATAGCAATCTTTCTAAATAATAGAGGTCGTCCTTCGCGTGTGTCCTACTAATCCATCCAATCTACACCGCACATTTTTTTGTTAACCACAATTATGGATTTTTTCTTTTTATATCCTTTTTATATATTTCATGTCCAAAATTAAATATAAAAAAAATATTAGTTCTTTTTTTTTATCCATCGACCAAAAATAAGTAAATATTAGATGTTGTTAGATTTTAATTCAAAATATTCGAAATAAATGAGAATTTGATTTTTTTTAGATATTCGAGATTATAAATATTAATTAATATAGTAATTTTTATTTTGTTATACTTTATTTCAAAATACTCAAAATATAGATGTAAATCTAACGTATTAATGAAACTTGTTAGATTATGTTCGGGTAAATAATGAACATGCAATTGGGGGATACTTTTATTAATTGAGGGATATGAATAGTACTGTTACTGTTCATACCGTCATAGTCAAGAAATAATTGTAGAAAAAAACCATGCCGGTATGAACAGTAGCATTACTATTTCATATCCCCTAATTAATAAAAGTATCCCATAATTAATCCTTCTAAATAATCAGATGTTTTTTTATATATTATTGGATATTGTTAACATAAATATCAATTAATGTAGTATTTTTTATATATTGTTAGTTTTTCCTTTTTTAGATTTTTATCATCAATACTAAAAATTAATATAGTTATTTGTATATATTTTTTTCATTTTAAAAGATTCAAAAAATATAAATCTTTTTTTATTCCTTAAATACGTTGATTTTTTTTTAATCATAAATGTCCAAAATTATAATGTAGTATCTTTTTAATTCTCTGGATCTTTTACAATAATTACATGAAATTATTAATGTAATTTTTGTTTTTTCAAGCGTCTGAAAAATTGTTTACTTAGTCATGACGTGGGTAAAAGTCTTGGTAGTTTTATTTTTCATAGATTAGATATTGTTATTCAAAAAGGGGTTGGAGCTCAGCTTGTTGCTCGGCTATCAACTAAAACCTCTTCTATTAGTTATTAGAAAATGAAATAAATAATTTTTATAATTAAAAATAAAATAAAATAATATAGTAGTTTTTTTATTTTTTGGATTTTTACAATAAATACACGAAATTAATATAGCAATCTTTCTAAATAATAGAGGTCGTCCTTCGCGTGTGTCCTACTAATCCATCCAATCTACACCGCACATTTTTGGTTAACCACAATTATGGATTTTTTCTTTTTATATCCTCTTTATATATTTCATGTCCAAAATTAAATAAAAAAAAAATATTAGTTCTTTTTTTTTATCCATCGACCAAAAATAAGTAAATATTAGATATTGTTAGATTTTAATTCAAAATATTCGAAATAAATGTGAATTTGATTTTTTTAGATACTCGAGATTATAAATATTAATTAATATAGTAATTTTTATTTTGTTATACTTTATTTCAAAATACTCAAAATATAGATGTAAATCTTACGTATTAATGAAACTTGTTAGATTATGTTCGTGTAAATAATGAACATGCAATTGGGGATACTTTTATTAATTGAGGGATATGAATAGTATCAAGTATCGTTCATACCGTCATAGTCAAGAAATAATTGTAGAAAAAACCATGCCTAGGTATGAATGTAGCATTACTATTTCATATCCCCTAATTAATAAAAGTATCCCATAATTAATCCTTCTAAATAATCAGATGTTTTTTTATATATTATTGGATATTGTTAACATAAATATCAATTAATGTAATATTTTTTTTATATATTGTTAGTTTTTCCTTTTTTAGATTTTTATCATCAATACTAAAAATTAATATAGTTATTTGTATATTTTTTTCGTTTTAAAAGATTCAAAAAATATAAATCTTTTTTTATTCCTTAAATACGTTGATTTTTTTTTAATCATAAATGTCCAAAATTATAATGTAGTATCTTTTTATTTCTCTGATCTTTTACAATAATTACATGAAATTATTAATGTAATTATTTTTTCCCATAAATATGTTGAATTGATTTTTGTTTTTTCAAGCGTCTGAAAAATTGTTTACTTAGTCATGACGTGGGTAGTGGTCTTGGTAGTTTTATTTTTCATAGATTAGATATTGTTATTCAAAAAGGGGTTGGAGCTCAGATTGTTGCTCGGCTATCAACTAAAACCTCTTCTATTAGTTATTAGAAAATGAAATAAATAATTTTTATAATTAAAAATAAAATAAAATAATATAGTAGTTTTTTTATTTTTTGGATTTTTACAATAAATACACGAAATTAATATAGCAATCTTTCTAAATAATAGAGGTCGTCCTTCGTGTTTGTCCTACTAATCCATCCAATCTACACCGCACATTTTTGGTTAACCACAATTATGGATTTTTTCTTTTTACATCCTCTTTATATATTTCATGTCCAAAATTAAATAAAAAAAAAATATTAGTTCTTTTTTTTTATCCATCGACCAAAAATAAGTAAATATTAGACGTTGTTAGATTTTAATTCAAAATATTCGAAATAAATGTGAATTTGATTTTTTTAGATATTCGAGATTATAAATATTAATTAATATAGTAATTTTTATTTTGTTATACTTTGTTTCAAAATACTCAAAATATAGATGTAAATCTTACGTATTAATGAAACTTGTTAGATTATGTTCGGTAAATAATGAACATGCAATTGGGGGATACTTTTATTAATTGAGGGATATGAATAGTAATCATTCTCGTTCATACCGTCATAGTCAAGAAATAATTGTAGAAAAAAACCATGCCGGTATGAACAATAGCATTACTATTTCATATCCCCTAATTAATAAAAGTATCCCATAATTAATCCTTCTAAATAATCAGATGTTTTTTTATATATTATTGGATATTGTTAACATAAATATCAATTAATGTAGTATTTTTTATATATTGTTAGTTTTTCCTTTTTTAGATTTTTATCATCAATACTAAAAATTAATATAGTTATTTGTATATTTTTTTCATTTTAAAAGATTCAAAAAATATAAATCTTTTTTTATTCCTTAAATACGTTGATTTTTTTTTAATCATAAATGTCCAAAATTATAATGTAGTATCTTTTTAATTCTCTGGATCTTTTACAATAATTACATGAAATTATTAATGTAATTATTTTTTCCCATAAATATGTTGAATTGATTTTTGTTTTTTCAAGCGTCTAAAAATTGTTTACTTAGTCATGACGTGGGTAGTGGTCTTGGTAGTTTTATTTTTCATAGATTAGATATTGTTATTCAAAAAGGGGTTGGAGCTCAACATGTTGCTCGGCTATCAACTAAAACCTCTTCTATTAGTTATTAGAAAATGAAATAAATAATTTTTATAATTAAAAATAAAATAAAATAATATAGTAGTTTTTTTATTTTTTGGATTTTTACAATAAATACACGAAATTAATATAGCAATCTTTCTAAATAATAGAGGTCGTCCTTCGCGTGTGTCCTACTAATCCATCCAATCTACACCGCATTTTTTTTGGTTAACCACAATTATGGATTTTTTCTTTTTATATCCTCTTTATATATTTCATGTCCAAAATTAAATATAAAAAAAATATTAGTTCTTTTTTTTTATCCATCGACCAAAAATAAGTAAATATTAGATGTTGTTAGATTTTAATTCAAAATATTCGAAATAAATGAGAATTTGATTTTTTTAGATATTCGAGATTATAAATATTAATTAATATAGTAATTTTTATTTTGTTATACTTTATTTCAAAATACTCAAAATATAGATGTAAATCTAACGTATTAATGAAACTTGTTAGATTATGTTCGGGTAAATAATGAACATGCAATTGGGGGATACTTTTATTAATTGAGGGATATGAATAGTACTGTTACTGTTCATACCGTCATAGTCAAGAAATAATTGTAGAAAAAACCATGCCGGTATGAACAGTAGCATTACTATTTCATATCCCCTAATTAATAAAAGTATCCCATAATTAATCCTTCTAAATAATCAGATGTTTTTTTATATATTATTGGATATTGTTAACATAAATATCAATATAAATATCAATTAATGTAGTATTTTTTATATATTGTTAGTTTTTCCTTTTTTAGATTTTTATCATCAATACTAAAAATTAATATAGTTATTTTTATTTATTTTTCCTTTTAAAAGATTCAAAAAATATAAATCTTTTTTTATTCCTTAAATACGTTGATTTTTTTTTAATCATAAATGTCCAAAATTATAATGTAGTATCTTTTTAATTCTCTGGATCTTTTACAATAATTACATGAAATTATTAATGTAATTATTTTTTCCCATAAATATGTTGAATTGATTTTTGTTTTTTCAAGCGTCTGAAAAATTGTTTACTTAGTCATGACGTGGGTAGTGGTCTTGGTAGTTTTATTTTTCATAGATTAGATATTGTTATTCAAAAAGGGGTTGGAGCTCGACTTTGTTGCTCGGCTATCAACTAAAACCTCTTCTATTAGTTATTAGAAAATGAAATAAATAATTTTTATAATTAAAAATAAAATAAAATAATATAGTAGTTTTTTTATTTTTTGGATTTTTACAATAAATACACGAAATTAATATAGCAATCTTTCTAAATAATAGAGGTCGTCCTTCGCGTGTGTCCTACTAATCCATCCAATCTACACCGCACATTTTTGGTTAACCACAATTATGGATTTTTTCTTTTTATATCCTCTTTATATATTTCATGTCCAAAATTAAATATAAAAAATATATTAGTTCTTTTTTTTTTTATCCATCGACCAAAAATAAGTAAATATTAGATGTTGTTAGATTTTAATTCAAAATATTCGAAATAAATGTGAATTTGATTTTTTTAGATACTCGAGATTATAAATATTAATTAATATAGTAATTTTTATTTTGTTATACTTTATTTCAAAATACTCAAAATATAGATGTAAATCTTACGTATTAATGAAACTTGTTAGATTATGTTCAGGTAAATAATGAACATGCAATTGGGGATACTTTTATTAATTGAGGGATATGAATAGTATTATTCTCGTTCATACCGTCATAGTCAAGAAATAATTGTAGAAAAAAACCATGCCTAAGTATGAACAATAGCATTACTATTTCATATCCCCTAATTAATAAAAGTATCCCATAATTAATCCTTCTAAATAATCAGATGTTTTTTATATATTATTGGATATTGTTAACATAAATATCAATTAATGTAGTATTTTTTATATATTGTTAGTTTTTCCTTTTTTAGATTTTTATCATCAATACTAAAAATTAATATAGTTATTTGTATATTTTTTTCGTTTTAAAAGATTCAAAAAATATAAATCTTTTTTATTCCTTAAATACGTTGATTTTTTTTTAATCATAAATGTCCAAAATTATAATGTAGTATCTTTTTAGTTCTCTGGATCTTTTACAATAATTACATGAAATTATTAATGTAATTATTTTTTTCCATAAATATGTTGAATTGATTTTTGTTTTTTCAAGCGTCTAAAAAATTGTTTACTTAGTCATGACGTGGGTAGTGGTCTTGGTAGTTTTATTTTTCATAGATTAGATATTGTTATTCAAAAAGGGGTTGGAGCTCACTTGTTGCTCGCTATCAACTAAAACCTCTTCTATTAGTTATTAGAAAATGAAATAAATAATTTTTATAATTAAAAATAAAATAAAATAATATAGTATTTTTTTTATTTTTTGGATTTTTACAATAAATACACGAAATTAATATAGCAATCTTTCTAAATAATAGAGGTCGTCCTTCGCGTGTGTCCTACTAATCCATCCAATCTACACCGCACATTTTTGGTTAACCACAATTATGGATTTTTTCTTTTTACATCCTCTTTATATATTTCATGTCCAAAATTAAATATAAAAAATATATTAGTTCTTTTTTTTATCCATCGACCAAAAATAAGTAAATATTAGATGTTGTTAGATTTTAATTCAAAATATTCGAAATAAATGTGAATTTGATTTTTTTAGATACTCGAGATTATAAATATTAATTAATATAGTAATTTTTATTTTGTTATACTTTATTTCAAAATACTCAAAATATAGATGTAAATCTTACGTATTAATGAAACTTGTTAGATTATGTTCAGGTAAATAATGAACATGCAATTGGGGGATACTTTTATTAATTGAGGGATATGAATAGTACTGTTACTGTTCATACCGTCATAGTCAAGAAATAATTGTAGAAAAAACCATGCCGGTATGAACAGTAGCATTACTATTTCATATCCCCTAATTAATAAAAGTATCCCATAATTAATCCTTCTAAATAATCAGATGTTTTTTTTATATATTATTGGATATTGTTAACATAAATATCAATTAATGTAGTATTTTTTATATATTGTTAGTTTTTCCTTTTTTAGATTTTTATCATCAATACTAAAAATTAATATAGTTATTTGTATATATTTTTTTCATTTTAAAAGATTCAAAAAATATAAATCTTTTTTTATTCCTTAAATACGTTGATTTTTTTTTTAATCATAAATGTCCAAAATTATAATGTAGTATCTTTTTAATTCTCTGGATCTTTTACAATAATTACATGAAATTATTAATGTAATTATTTTTTCCCATAAATATGTTGAATTGATTTTTGTTTTTTCAAGCGTCTGAAAAATTGTTTACTTAGTCATGACGTGGGTAGTGGTCTTGGTAGTTTTATTTTTCATAGATTAGATATTGTTATTCAAAAAGGGGTTGGAGCTCAGCTTGTTGCTCGGCTATCAACTAAAACCTCTTCTATTAGTTATTAGAAAATGAAATAAATAATTTTTATAATTAAAAATAAAATAAAATAATATAGTAGTTTTTTTATTTTTTGGATTTTTACAATAAATACACGAAATTAATATAGCAATCTTTCTAAATAATAGAGGTCGTCCTTCGCGTGTGTCCTACTAATCCATCCAATCTACACCGCACATTTTTGGTTAACCACAATTATGGATTTTTTCTTTTTACATCCTCTTTATATATTTCATGTCCAAAATTAAATATAAAAAATATATTAGTTTTTTTTTTTTTTTTATCCATCGACCAAAAATAAGTAAATATTAGATGTTGTTAGATTTTAATTCAAAATATTCAAATAAATGTGAATTTGATTTTTTTAGATACTCGAGATTATAAATATTAATTAATATAGTAATTTTTATTTTGTTATACTTTATTTCAAAATACTCAAAATATAGATGTAAATCTTACGTATTAATGAAACTTGTTAGATTATGTTCAGGTAAATAATGAACATGCAATTGGGGGATACTTTTATTAATTGAGGGATATGAATAGTCTTTATTCTTTGTTCATACCGTCATAGTCAAGAAATAATTGTGTAGAAAAAACCATGCCGGTATGAACAGTAGCATTACTATTTCATATCCCCTAATTAATAAAAGTATCCCATAATTAATCCTTCTAAATAATCAGATGTTTTTTTATATATTATTGGATATTGTTAACATAAATATCAATTAATGTAGTATTTTTTATATATTGTTAGTTTTTCCTTTTTTAGATTTTTATCATCAATACTAAAAATTAATATAGTTATTTGTATATTTTTTTCATTTTAAAAGATTCAAAAAATATAAATCTTTTTTTATTCCTTAAATACGTTGATTTTTTTTTAATCATAAATGTCCAAAATTATAATGTAGTATCTTTTTAATTCTCTGGATCTTTTACAATAATTACATGAAATTATTAATGTAATTATTTTTTCCCATAAATATGTTGAATTGATTTTTGTTTTTTCAAGCGTCTGAAAAATTGTTTACTTAGTCATGACGTGGGTAGTGGTCTTGGTAGTTTTATTTTTCATAGATTTGATATTGTTATTCAAAAAGGGGTTGGAGCTCACTTGTTGCTCGGCTATCAACTAAAACCTCTTCTATTAGTTATTAGAAAATGAAATAAATAATTTTTATAATTAAAAATAAAATAAAATAATATAGTAGTTTTTTTATTTTTTGGATTTTTACAAATAAATACACGAAATTAATATAGCAATCTTTCTAAATAATAGAGGTCGTCCTTCGCATGTGTCCTACTAATCCATCCAATCTACACCGCACATTTTTGGTTAACCACAATTATGGATTTTTTCTTTTTACATCCTCTTTATATATTTCATGTCCAAAATTAAATATAAAAAATATATTAGTTCTTTTTTTTTTTATCCATCGACCAAAAATAAGTAAATATTAGATGTTGTTAGATTTTAATTCAAAATATTCGAAATAAATGTGAATTTGATTTTTTTAGATACTCGAGATTATAAATATTAATTAATATAGTAATTTTTATTTTGTTATACTTTATTTCAAAATACTCAAAATATAGATGTAAATCTTACGTATTAATGAAACTTGTTAGATTATGTTCAGGTAAATAATGAACATGCAATTGGGGGATACTTTTATTAATTGAGGGATATGAATATTACTGTTACTGTTCATACCGTCATAGTCAAGAAATAATTGTAGAAAAAACCATGCCGGTATGAACAGTAGCATTACTATTTCATATCCCCTAATTAATAAAAGTATCCCATAATTAATCCTTCTAAATAATCAGATGTTTTTTTATATATTATTGGATATTGTTAACATAAATATCAATTAATGTAGTATTTTTTATATATTGTTAGTTTTTCCTTTTTTAGATTTTTATCATCAATACTAAAAATTAATATAGTTATTTGTATATTTTTTTCATTTTAAAAGATTCAAAAAATATAAATCTTTTTTTATTCCTTAAATACGTTGATTTTTTTTTCATAAATGTCCAAAATTATAATGTAGTATCTTTTTAATTCTCTGGATCTTTTACAATAATTACATGAAATTATTAATGTAATTATTTTTTCCCATAAATATGTTGAATTGATTTTTGTTTTTTCAAGCGTCTGAAAAATTGTTTACTTAGTCATGACGTGGGTAGTGGTCTTGGTAGTTTTATTTTTCATAGATTAGATATTGTTATTCAAAAAGGGGTTGGAGCTCAGCTTGTTGCTCGGCTATCAACTAAAACCTCTTCTATTAGTTATTAGAAAATGAAATAAATAATTTTTATAATTAAAAATAAAATAAAATAATATAGTAGTTTTTTTATTTTTTGGATTTTTACAATAAATACACGAAATTAATATAGCAATCTTTCTAAATAATAGAGGTCGTCCTTCGCGTGTGTCCTACTAATCCATCCAATCTACACCGCACATTTTTGGTTAACCACAATTATGGATTTTTTCTTTTTACATCCTCTTTATATATTTCATGTCCAAAATTAAATATAAAAAATATATTAGTTCTTTTTTTTTTATCCATCGACCAAAAATAAGTAAATATTAGATGTTGTTAGATTTTAATTCAAAATATTCGAAATAAATGTGAATTTGATTTTTTTAGATACTCGAGATTATAAATATTAATTAATATAGTAATTTTTATTTTGTTATACTTTATTTCAAAATACTCAAAATATAGATGTAAATCTTACGTATTAATGAAACTTGTTAGATTATGTTCAGGTAAATAATGAACATGCAATTGGGGGATACTTTTATTAATTGAGGGATATGAATAGTACTGTTACTGTTCATACCGTCATAGTCAAGAAATAATTGTAGAAAAAACCATGCCGGTATGAACAATAGCATTACTATTTCATATCCCCTAATTAATAAAAGTATCCCATAATTAATCCTTCTAAATAATCAGATGTTTTTTTATATATTATTGGATATTGTTAACATAAATATCAATTAATGTAGTATTTTTTATATATTGTTAGTTTTTCCTTTTTTAGATTTTTATCATCAATACTAAAAATTAATATAGTTATTTGTATATTTTTTTCATTTTAAAAGATTCAAAAAATATAAATCTTTTTTTATTCCTTAAATACGTTGATTTTTTTTTAATCATAAATGTCCAAAATTATAATGTAGTATCTTTTTAATTCTCTGGATCTTTTACAATAATTACATGAAATTATTAATGTAATTATTTTTTCCCATAAATATGTTGAATTGATTTTTGTTTTTTCAAGCGTCTGAAAAATTGTTTACTTAGTCATGACGTGGGTAGTGGTCTTGGTAGTTTTATTTTTCATAGATTAGATATTGTTATTCAAAAAGGGGTTGGAGCTCGACTTGTTGCTCGGCTATCAACTAAAACCTCTTCTATTAGTTATTAGAAAATGAAATAAATAATTTTTATAATTAAAAATAAAATAAAATAATATAGTAGTTTTTTTATTTTTTGGATTTTTACAATAAATACACGAAATTAATATAGCAATCTTTCTAAATAATAGAGGTCGTCCTTCGCGTGTGTCCTACTAATCCATCCAATCTACACCGCATTTTTTGGTTAACCACAATTATGGATTTTTTTTTTTACATCCTCTTTATATATTTCATGTCCAAAATTAAATATAAAAAATATATTAGTTCTTTTTTTTATCCATCGACCAAAAATAAGTAAATATTAGATGTTGTTAGATTTTAATTCAAAATATTCGAAATAAATGTGAATTTGATTTTTTTAGATACTCGAGATTATAAATATTAATTAATATAGTAATTTTTATTTTGTTATACTTTATTTCAAAATACTCAAAATATAGATGTAAATCTTACGTATTAATGAAACTTGTTAGATTATGTTCAGGTAAATAATGAACATGCAATTGGGGGATACTTTTATTAATTGAGGGATATGAATAGTAATGCTACTGTTCATACCGTCATAGTCAAGAAATAATTGTAGAAAAAACCATGCCGGTATGAACAGTAGCATTACTATTTCATATCCCCTAATTAATAAAAGTATCCCATAATTAATCCTTCTAAATAATCAGATGTTTTTTTATATATTATTGGATATTGTTAACATAAATATCAATTAATGTAGTATTTTTTATATATTGTTAGTTTTTCCTTTTTTAGATTTTTATCATCAATACTAAAAATTAATATAGTTATTTGTATATTTTTTTCATTTTAAAAGATTCAAAAAATATAAATCTTTTTTTATTCCTTAAATACGTTGATTTTTTTAATCATAAATGTCCAAAATTATAATGTAGTATCTTTTTAATTCTCGGATCTTTTACAATAATTAAATTAAATTATTAATGTAATTATTTTTTTACATAAATATGTTGAATTGATTTTTGTTTTTTCAAGCGTCTGAAAAATTGTTTACTTAGTCATGACGTGGGTAGTGGTCTTGGTAGTTTTATTTTTCATAGATTAGATATTGTTATTCAAAAAGGGGTTGGAGCTCGACATTTGCTCGGCTATCAACTAAAACCTCTTCTATTAGTTATTAGAAAATGAAATAAATAATTTTTATAATTAAAAATAAAATAAAATAATATAGTATTTTTTTTATTTTTTGGATTTTTAAAATAAATACACGAAATTAATATAGCAATCTTTCTAAATAATAGAGGTCGTCCTTCGCGTGTGTCCTACTAATCCATCCAATCTACACCGCACATTTTTGGTTAACCACAATTATGGATTTTTTCTTTTTACATCCTCTTTATATATTTCATGTCCAAAATTAAATATAAAAAATATATTAGTTCTTTTTTTTTTATCCATCGACCAAAAATAAGTAAATATTAGATGTTGTTAGATTTTAATTCAAAATATTCGAAATAAATGTGAATTTGATTTTTTTAGATACTCGAGATTATAAATATTAATTAATATAGTAATTTTTATTTTGTTATACTTTATTTCAAAATACTCAAAATATAGATGTAAATCTTACGTATTAATGAAACTTGTTAGATTATGTTCGGGTAAATAATGAACATGCAATTGGGGGATACTTTTATTAATTGAGGGATATGAATAGTAAATATTCTTTACCATTCATACCGTCATAGTCAAGAAATAATTGTAGAAAAAACCATGCCGGTATGAACAATAGCATTACTATTTCATATCCCCTAATTAATAAAAGTATCCCATAATTAATCCTTCTAAATAATCAGATGTTTTTTTATATATTATTGGATATTGTTAACATAAATATCAATTAATGTAGTATTTTTTATATATTGTTAGTTTTTCCTTTTTTAGATTTTTATCATCAATACTAAAAATTAATATAGTTATTTGTATATTTTTTTCATTTTAAAAGATTCAAAAAATATAAATCTTTTTTTATTCCTTAAATACGTTGATTTTTTTTAATCATAAATGTCCAAAATTATAATGTAGTATCTTTTTAATTCTCTGGATCTTTTACAATAATTACATGAAATTATTAATGTAATTATTTTTCCCATAAATATGTTGAATTGATTTTTGTTTTTCAAGCGTCGAAAAATTGTTTACTTAGTCATGACGTGGGTAGTGGTCTTGGTAGTTTTATTTTTCATAGATTAGATATTGTTATTCAAAAAGGGGTTGGAGCTCAGCTTGTTGCTCGGCTATCAACTAAAACCTCTTCTATTAGTTATTAGAAAATGAAATAAATAATTTTTATAATTAAAAATAAAATAAAATAATATAGTAGTTTTTTTATTTTTTGGATTTTTACAATAAATACACGAAATTAATATAGCAATCTTTCTAAATAATAGAGGTCGTCCTTCGCGTGTGTCCTACTAATCCATCCAATCTACACCGCACATTTTTGGTTAACCACAATTATGGATTTTTTCTTTTTATATCCTTTTTATATATTTCATGTCCAAAATTAAATATAAAAAAAATATTAGTTCTTTTTTTTTATCCATCGACCAAAAATAAGTAAATATTAGACGTTGTTAGATTTTAATTCAAAATATTCGAAATAAATGTGAATTTGATTTTTTAGATACTCGAGATTATAAATATTAATTAATATAGTAATTTTTATTTTGTTATACTTTATTTCAAAATACTCAAAATATAGATGTAAATCTAACGTATTAATGAAACTTGTTAGATTATGTTCGGGTAAATAATGAACATGCAATTGGGGGATACTTTTATTAATTGAGGGATATGAATAGTACCGTTACTGTTCATACCGTCATAGTCAAGAAATAATTGTAGAAAAAACCATGCCGGTATGAACGTTAGCATTACTATTTCATATCCCCTAATTAATAAAAGTATCCCATAATTAATCCTTCTAAATAATCAGATGTTTTTTTATATATTATTGGATATTGTTAACATAAATATCAATCAATTAATGTAGTATTTTTTATATATTGTTAGTTTTTCCTTTTTTAGATTTTTATCATCAATACTAAAAATTAATATAGTTATTTGTATATTTTTTCATTTTAAAAGATTCAAAAAATATAAATCTTTTTTTATTCCTTAAATACGTTGATTTTTTTAATCATAAATGTCCAAAATTATAATGTAGTATCTTTTTAATTCTCTGGATCTTTTACAATAATTACATGAAATTATTAATGTAATTATTTTTTCCATAAATATGTTGAATTGATTTTTGTTTTTTCAAGCGTCTCAAAAATTGTTTACTTAGTCATGACGTGGGTAGTGGTCTTGGTAGTTTTATTTTTCATAGATTAGATATTGTTATTCAAAAAGGGGTTGGAGCTCGACTTGTTGCTCGGCTATCAACTAAAACCTCTTCTATTAGTTATTAGAAAATGAAATAAATAATTTTTATAATTAAAAATAAAATAAAATAATATAGTAGTTTTTTTATTTTTTGGATTTTTACAATAAATACACGAAATTAATATAGCAATCTTTCTAAATAATAGAGGTCGTCCTTCAAGTGTGTCCTACTAATCCATCCAATCTACACCGCACATTTTTGGTTAACCACAATTATGGATTTTTTCTTTTACATCCTCTTTATATATTTCATGTCCAAAATTAAATATAAAAAATATATTAGTTCTTTTTTTTTTTTTATCCATCGACCAAAAATAAGTAAATATTAGATGTTGTTAGATTTTAATTCAAAATATTCGAAATAAATGTGAATTTGATTTTTTTAGATACTCGAGATTATAAATATTAATTAATATAGTAATTTTTATTTTGTTATACTTTATTTCAAAATACTCAAAATATAGATGTAAATCTTACGTATTAATGAAACTTGTTAGATTATGTTCGGTAAATAATGAACATGCAATTGGGGGATACTTTTATTAATTGAGGGATATGAATAGTACTGTTACTGTTCATACCGTCATAGTCAAGAAATAATTGTGGAAAAAACCATGCCGGTATGAACAGTAGCATTACTATTTCGTATCCCATAATTAACCCTTCTAAATAATCAGATGTTTTTTTTTATATATTATTGGATATTGTTAACATAAATATCAATATAAATATCAATTAATGTAGTATTTTTTATATATTGTTAGTTTTTCCTTTTTTAGATTTTTATCATCAATACTAAAAATTAATATAGTTATTTGTATATTTTTTTTCATTTTAAAAGATTCAAAAAATATAAATCTTTTTTTATTCCTTAAATACGTTGATTTTTTTTTAATCATAAATGTCAAAATTATAATGTAGTATCTTTTTAATTCTCTGGATCTTTTACAATAATTACATGAAATTATTAATGTAATTATTTTTTTCCCATAAATATGTTGAATTGATTTTTGTTTTTTCAAGCGTCTGAAAAATTGTTTACTTAGTCATGACGTGGGTAGTGGTCTTGGTAGTTTTATTTTTCATAGATTAGATATTGTTATTCAAAAGGGGTTGGAGCTCAAACTTGTTGCTCGGCTATCAACTAAAACCTCTTCTATTAGTTATTAGAAAATGAAATAAATAATTTTTATAATTAAAAATAAAATAAAATAATATAGTAGTTTTTTTATTTTTTGGATTTTTAAAATAAATACACGAAATTAATATAGCAATCTTTCTAAATAATAGAGGTCGTCCTTCATATGTGTCCTACTAATCCATCCAATCTACACCGCACATTTTTGGTTAACCACAATTATGGATTTTTTCTTTTTACATCCTCTTTATATATTTCATGTCCAAAATTAAATATAAAAAATATATTAGTTCTTTTTTTTTTATCCATCGACCAAAAATAAGTAAATATTAGATGTTGTTAGATTTTAATTCAAAATATTCGAAATAAATGTGAATTTGATTTTTTTAGATACTCGAGATTATAAATATTAATTAATATAGTAATTTTTATTTTGTTATACTTTATTTCAAAATACTCAAAATATAGATGTAAATCTTACGTATTAATGAAACTTGTTAGATTATGTTCGTGTAAATAATGAACATGCAATTGGGGGATACTTTTATTAATTGAGGGATATGAATAGTCAAGTTCTTTGTTCATACCGTCATAGTCAAGAAATAATTGTAGAAAAAACCATGCTTGGTATGAACAGTAGCATTACTATTTCATATCCCCTAATTAATAAAAGTATCCCATAATTAATCCTTCTAAATAATCAGATGTTTTTTTATATATTATTGGATATTGTTAACATAAATATCAATTAATGTAGTATTTTTTATATATTGTTAGTTTTTCCTTTTTAGATTTTTATCATCAATACTAAAAATTAATATAGTTATTTGTATATTTTTTTTCATTTTTTAAAAGATTCAAAAAATATAAATCTTTTTTTATTCCTTAAATACGTTGATTTTTTTTTAATCATAAATGTCCAAAATTATAATGTAGTATCTTTTTAATTCTCTGGATCTTTTACAATAATTACATGAAATTATTAATGTAATTATTTTTTCCCATAAATATGTTGAATTGATTTTTGTTTTTTTCAAGCGTCTGAAAAATTGTTTACTTAGTCATGACGTGGGTAGTGGTCTTGGTAGTTTTATTTTTCATAGATTAGATATTGTTATTCAAAAAGGGGTTGGAGCTCGACTTGTTGCTCGGCTATCAACTAAAACCTCTTCTATTAGTTATTAGAAAATGAAATAAATAATTTTTATAATTAAAAATAAAATAAAATAATATAGTAGTTTTTTTATTTTTTGGATTTTTACAATAAATACACGAAATTAATATAGCAATCTTTCTAAATAATAGAGGTCGTCCTTCGCGTGTGTCCTACTAATCCATCCAATCTACACCGCACATTTTTGGTTAACCACAATTATGGATTTTTTCTTTTTATATCCTCTTTATATATTTCATGTCCAAAATTAAATATAAAAAATATATTAGTTCTTTTTTTTTTTATCCATCGACCAAAAATAAGTAAATATTAGATGTTGTTAGATTTTAATTCAAAATATTCGAAATAAATGCGAATTTGATTTTTTTAGATACTCGAGATTATAAATATTAATTAATATAGTAATTTTTATTTTGTTATACTTTATTTCAAAATACTCAAAATATAGATGTAAATCTTACGTATTAATGAAACTTGTTAGATTATGTTCAGGTAAATAATGAACATGCAATTGGGGGATACTTTTATTAATTGAGGGATATGAATAGTACTGTTACTGTTCATACCGTCATAGTCAAGAAATAATTGTGGCAAAAACCATGCCGGTATGAACAAAAGAGCATTACTATTTCATATCCCCTAATTAATAAAAGTATCCCATAATTAATCCTTCTAAATAATCAGATGTTTTTTTATATATTATTGGATATTGTTAACATAAATATCAATTAATGTAGTATTTTTTATATATTGTTAGTTTTTCCTTTTTTAGATTTTTATCATCAATACTAAAAATTAATATAGTTATTTGTATATTTTTTTTCATTTTAAAAGATTCAAAAAATATAAATCTTTTTTTTATTCCTTAAATACGTTGATTTTTTTTTAATCATAAATGTCCAAAATTATAATGTAGTATCTTTTTAATTCTCTGGATCTTTTACAATAATTACATGAAATTATTAATGTAATTATTTTTTCCCATAAATATGTTGAATTGATTTTTGTTTTTTCAAGCGTCTGAAAAATTGTTTACTTAGTCATGACGTGGGTAGTGGTCTTGGTAGTTTTATTTTTCATAGATTAGATATTGTTATTCAAAAGGGGTTGGAGCTCAAACTTGTTGCTCGGCTATCAACTAAAACCTCTTCTATTAGTTATTAGAAAATGAAATAAATAATTTTTATAATTAAAAATAAAATAAAATAATATAGTAGTTTTTTTATTTTTTGGATTTTTACAATAAATACACGAAATTAATATAGCAATCTTTCTAAATAATAGAGGTCGTCCTTCGCGTGTGTCCTACTAATCCATCCAATCTACACCGCACATTTTTGGTTAACCACAATTATGGATTTTTTCTTTTTACATCCTCTTTATATATTTCATGTCCAAAATTAAATATAAAAAATATATTAGTTCTTTTTTTTTTATCCATCGACCAAAAATAAGTAAATATTAGATGTTGTTAGATTTTAATTCAAAATATTCAAATAAATGTGAATTTGATTTTTTTAGATACTCGAGATTATAAATATTAATTAATATAGTAATTTTTATTTTGTTATACTTTATTTCAAAATACTCAAAATATAGATGTAAATCTTACGTATTAATGAAACTTGTTAGATTATGTTCAGGTAAATAATGAACATGCAATTGGGATACTTTTATTAATTAGGGGATATGAAATAGTATTTATTCGTTCATACCGTCATAGTCAAGAAATAATTGTAGAAAAAACCATGCCGGTATGAACAAAAGAGCATTACTATTTCATATCCCCTAATTAATAAAAGTATCCCATAATTAATCCTTCTAAATAATCGAGATGTTTTTTTATATATTAATGGATATTGTTAACATAAATATCAATTAATGTAGTATTTTTTTTATATATTGTTAATTTTTCCTTTTTTAGATTTTTATCATCAATACTAAAAATTAATATAGTTATTTGTATATTTTTTTCATTTTAAAAGATTCAAAAAATATAAATCTTTTTTTATTCCTTAAATACGTTGATTTTTTTTTAATCATAAATGTCCAAAATTATAATGTAGTATCTTTTTAATTCTCTGGATCTTTTACAATAATTACATGAAATTATTAATGTAATTATTTTTTTCCATAAATATGTTGAATTGATTTTTGTTTTTTCAAGCGTCTGAAAAATTGTTTACTTAGTCATGACGTGGGTAGTGGTCTTGGTAGTTTTATTTTTCATAGATTAGATATTGTTATTCAAAAAGGGGTTGGAGCTCAGCTTGTTGCTCGGCTATCAACTAAAACCTCTTCTATTAGTTATTAGAAAATGAAATAAATAATTTTTATAATTAAAAATAAAATAAAATAATATAGTAGTTTTTTTATTTTTTGGATTTTTACAATAAATACACGAAATTAATATAGCAATCTTTCTAAATAATAGAGGTCGTCCTTCGCGTGTGTCCTACTAATCCATCCAATCTACACCGCACATTTTTGGTTAACCACAATTATGGATTTTTTCTTTTTATATCCTTTTTATATATTTCATGTCCAAAATTAAATATAAAAAAAATATTAGTTCTTTTTTTTTATCCATCGACCAAAAATAAGTAAATATTAGATGTTGTTAGATTTTAATTCAAAATATTCGAAATAAATGAGAATTTGATTTTTTTAGATATTCGAGATTATAAATATTAATTAATATAGTAATTTTTATTTTGTTATACTTTATTTCAAAATACTCAAAATATAGATGTAAATCTTACGTATTAATGAAACTTGTTAGATTATGTTCGAGTAAATAATGAACATGCAATTGGGGGATACTTTTATTAATTGAGGGATATGAATAGTAATCATATTCTTTGTTCATATCGTCATAGTCAAGAAATAATTGTAGAAAAAACCATGACGGTATGAACAAAGTAGCATTACTATTCATATCCCTCAATTAATAAAAGTATCCCATAATTAATCCTTCTAAATAATCAGATGTTTTTTTATATATTATTGGATATTGTTAACATAAATATCAATTAATGTAGTATTTTTTATATATTGTTAGTTTTTCCTTTTTTAGATTTTTATCATCAATACTAAAAATTAATATAGTTATTTGTATATTTTTTCATTTTAAAAGATTCAAAAAATATAAATCTTTTTTTATTCCTTAAATACGTTGATTTTTTTTTAATCATAAATGTCCAAAATTATAATGTAGTATCTTTTTACTTCTCTGGATCTTTTACAATAATTACATGAAATTATTAATGTAATTATTTTTTCCCATAAATATGTTGAATTGATTTTTGTTTTTCAAGCGTCTGAAAAATTGTTTACTTAGTCATGACGTGGGTAGTGGTCTTGGTAGTTTTATTTTTCATAGATTAGATATTGTTATTCAAAAGGGGTTGGAGCTCACTTTTGCTCGGCTATCAACTAAAACCTCTTCTATTAGTTATTAGAAAATGAAATAAATAATTTTTATAATTAAAAATAAAATAATATAGTATAGTATTTTTTTTATTTTTTGGATTTTTAAAATAAATACACGAAATTAATATAGCAATCTTTCTAAATAATAGAGGTCGTCCTTCGCGTGTGTCCTACTAATCCATCCAATCTACACCGCACATTTTTGGTTAACCACAATTATGGATTTTTTCTTTTTACATCCTCTTTATATATTTCATGTCCAAAATTAAATATAAAAAATATATTAGTTCTTTTTTTTATCCATCGACCAAAAATAAGTAAATATTAGATGTTGTTAGATTTTAATTCAAAATATTCGAAATAAATGTGAATTTGATTTTTTTAGATACTCGAGATTATAAATATTAATTAATATAGTAATTTTTATTTTGTTATACTTTATTTCAAAATACTCAAAATATAGATGTAAATCTTACGTATTAATGAAACTTGTTAGATTATGTTCGTGTAAATAATGAACATGCAATTGGGGATACTTTTATTAATTGAGGGATATGAATAGTATCATTCGTTCATACCATTCATAGTCAAGAAATAATTGTAGAAAAAACCATGCCTATATGAACAAAGTAGCATTACTATTTCATATCCCCTAATTAATAAAAGTATCCCATAATTAATCCTTCTAAATAATCAGATGTTTTTTTATATATTATTGGATATTGTTAACATAAATATCAATTAATGTAGTATTTTTTATATATTGTTAGTTTTTCCTTTTTTAGATTTTTATCATCAATACTAAAAATTAATATAGTTATTTGTATATTTTTTTCATTTTAAAAGATTCAAAAAATATAAATCTTTTTTTATTCCTTAAATACGTTGATTTTTTTTTAATCATAAATGTCCAAAATTATAATGTAGTATCTTTTTAATTCTCTGGATCTTTTACAATAATTACATGAAATTATTAATGTAATTATTTTTTCCATAAATATGTTGAATTGATTTTTGTTTTTTTCAAGCGTCTGAAAAATTGTTTACTTAGTCATGACGTGGGTAGTGGTCTTGGTAGTTTTATTTTTCATAGATTAGATATTGTTATTCAAAAAGGGGGTTGGAGCTCGACTTGTTGCTCGGCTATCAACTAAAACCTCTTCTATTAGTTATTAGAAAATGAAATAAATAATTTTTATAATTAAAAATAAAATAAAATAATATAGTAGTTTTTTTTATTTTTTGGATTTTTAAAATAAATACACGAAATTAATATAGCAATCTTTCTAAATAATAGAGGTCGTCCTTCGCGTGTGTCCTACTAATCCATCCAATCTACACCGCACATTTTTGGTTAACCACAATTATGGATTTTTTCTTTTTATATCCTCTTTATATATTTCATGTCCAAAATTAAATAAAAAAAAAATATTAGTTCTTTTTTTTTATCCATCGACCAAAAATAAGTAAATATTAGATGTTGTTAGATTTTAATTCAAAATATTCGAAATAAATGTGAATTTGATTTTTTTAGATACTCGAGATTATAAATATTAATTAATATAGTAATTTTTATTTTGTTATACTTTATTTCAAAATACTCAAAATATAGATGTAAATCTAACGTATTAATGAAACTTGTTAGATTATGTTCGGGTAAATAATGAACATGCAATTGGGGGATACTTTTATTAATTGAGGGATATGAATAGTATTATTCTTGTTCATACCGTCATAGTCAAGAAATAATTGTAGAAAAAACCATGCTTAGAGGTATGAACAGTAGCATTACTATTTCATATCCCCTAATTAATAAAAGTATCCCATAATTAATCCTTCTAAATAATCGATGTTTTTTTATATATTATTGGATATTGTTAACATAAATATCAATTAATGTAGTATTTTTTATATATTGTTAGTTTTTCCTTTTTTAGATTTTTATCATCAATACTAAAAATTAATATAGTTATTTGTATATTTTTTTCATTTTAAAAGATTCAAAAATATAAATCTTTTTTTATTCCTTAAATACGTTGATTTTTTTAATCATAAATGTCCAAAATTATAATGTAGTATCTTTTTAATTCTCTGGATCTTTTACAATAATTACATGAAATTATTAATGTAATTATTTTTTCCCATAAATATGTTGAATTGATTTTTGTTTTTTCAAGCGTCTCGAAAAATTGTTTACTTAGTCATGACGTGTCTTGGTAGTTTTATTTTTCATAGATTAGATATTGTTATTCAAAAAGGGGTTGGAGCTCAGCTTGTTGCTCGGCTATCAACTAAAACCTCTTCTATTAGTTATTAGAAAATGAAATAAATAATTTTTATAATTAAAAATAAAATAAAATAATATAGTAGTTTTTTTATTTTTTGGATTTTTAAAATAAATACACGAAATTAATATAGCAATCTTTCTAAATAATAGAGGTCGTCCTTCATAGTGTGTCCTACTAATCCATCCAATCTACACCGCACATTTTTGGTTAACCACAATTATGGATTTTTTCTTTTTACATCCTCTTTATATATTTCATGTCCAAAATTAAATATAAAAAATATATTAGTTCTTTTTTTTTTTTATCCATCGACCAAAAATAAGTAAATATTAGATGTTGTTAGATTTTAATTCAAAATATTCGAAATAAATGCGAATTTGATTTTTTTAGATACTCGAGATTATAAATATTAATTAATATAGTAATTTTTATTTTGTTATACTTTATTTCAAAATACTCAAAATATAGATGTAAATCTTACGTATTAATGAAACTTGTTAGATTATGTTCAGGTAAATAATGAACATGCAATTGGGGGATACTTTTATTAATTGAGGGATATGAATAGTCTTATTCGTTCATACCGTCATAGTCAAGAAATAATTGTGGAAAAAACCATGCCGGTATGAACAGTAGCATTACTATTTCATATCCCCTAATTAATAAAAGTATCCCATAATTAACCCTTCTAAATAATCAGATGTTTTTTTTTATATATTATTGGATATTGTTAACATAAATATCAATATAAATATCAATTAATGTAGTATTTTTTATATATTGTTAGTTTTTCCTTTTTTAGATTTTTATCATCAATACTAAAAATTAATATAGTTATTTTTATTTATTTTTCCTTTTAAAAGATTCAAAAAATATAAATCTTTTTTTATTCCTTAAATACGTTGATTTTTTTTTAATCATAAATGTCCAAAATTATAATGTAGTATCTTTTTAATTTTCTGGATCTTTTACAATAATTACATGAAATTATTAATGTAATTATTTTTTATTTTAGTCATAAATGTCCAAAATTAATATAGTAATTTTTTTATTTTTTGGATTTTTATAAAATTATAAAATATTATTTTATTCCATAAATATGTTGAATTGATTTTTTTTATTTTAATCATAAATGTCCAAAATTAATATAATAGTTTTTTTATTCTTTGGATTTTCACAATAAATACACGAAATTAATATAGCAATTTTTCTAAATAATGTGGGTTGTCCGTCGCGTGTGTCCCACTAATCCATCCAATCTACACCGCACATTGTCAGATCAATGCACCATATCCAACGAAATTTCATCTGACGAATACGAATGGTTTCTCAATTAGTCAATGAGAACGCGAGATTACGGTAACCAACCAATAAGAGGGAGGGTAAGCAACACCATTGCTACTTTTATTTTGGAGTGAGGGATGGTATTGAGTTTTTAGGTTGTTGGTTTGACCCCTAATGTAGTTTTTATTAAAAAAAAAAACTAATTTACATGTCCAATGTTTATATGAACTTCTCTTCTACACAAACACGTGTTTGTCTTTTGTGGATGTTTCACTTCAAGTTCAAACACTCCATTGACCTGCCTCATGACTTTTAGGTTTTCCAAGGACGAAAATATCTCATATGTTGACATTACCCACAAAACTCATTTTCCCTCCCTTGTCACCTCGGCTCCGCCAAAATACCCTTTTTCCATCCGGAACATTATTCTTGGTGCTAGATGACAAAATGGCAGTTCAAAATTTCAATAGTTACCGCGTAAGCACGGATGGAAACATATACAAGTACACTGCTATGCACATTTCTTCCTTCCGTATTTTTGTCCCTTTCCCGTTGAATAACGGCTGCCGGTCCTAGTTGGGCGATGGATTTTCTTTTGAAAACTTGTTCCGAGGCGTATTGTTTTTTTTTATTTCGAGGCATACCAAATGGTAATAAAATAGGGTCATTAGATAAAAAAGATCATCACCCCTTATCCACTCATTTTTAATAAGGGAAAATTATCGTTTGGTCCTTTTTTAGGTGGGTCCATGTCTGTTTAGTCCTTTGGTCAAACACCTTTACTGTTTGGTTCATTATTATTAAAATATCTAAAGTACCCTTTCTCTCTCTTATTTTTTCTCACACGTGAATTGTTTCTCTCTCTTGTTTATTTTCTCTACTAATTTCTCTCTCTTTCTAACCTTAATATTTAAAACTTTAAAAACTAAATATCTCTCAAAATATATGTCAAAAATTAATAAATTTTATATATTCGGAAAACCCTCGACGATAACTTTCCAACGAGTACAATTGTCGCTATGTTTCGGAGCTTTTAATTTTTTCGGTATAATAGTAGTTCATTCCGAGAAATGAACACTATTTTGTAACATGGTAGTTCATTCTAGTTCTAGCAGTTCATTTCATAGAATGAACTCGTATACACTAGCAATTTATTTTGTAGAATAAACTCATAGCAATTGTTCAATTTGAAGAATGTAGTCGCAATGGTAGTTCATTATTATAGTTCATATTGAAGAACGAACTCGTGATAGATGTTCTTAATTTCGAATGAACTCATAATAGTTGTTCATATTTTAAATGAACTTGTAATAGTAATTAAAAATGGTAGTTCATATTGTAGAATGAACTTGTAATAGTTGTTCATTATGGTAGTTCATTTTATAAAATGAACTCGTAAACGGTAGTTCATATTGTAGAGTGAACACGTGATAGGTGTTCATATTGTAGAATGAACCCGTGATAGGTGTTCATATTGTATAATGAACTCGTAATAATAGTTCATTATACCACTTCATTTTGTAGATTGAAGTCGTATGATAGTTCATTTTGTAGAATGAACTTGTATGTTATTTAATCCAAAGAGTTCACTTTTTGGAATGAACTAACTAGCATTAAAGTAGTTGATTTTGTAGAATGAACTCGTATAATAGTTCATCAAAGTAGTTCATTTTGTAGAATGAACTCGTATAATAGTTCATTTTATAGCTAAAAAATAAGGTAAAAATTAAAAGCTCTGAAACATAGCGACAATGGTACTCGTTGGAAAGCTATCGTCGAGGGCTTTCCGAATATATAAAATTTATCATTTTTAGACATATGGTTCAAAAGATATTTAAGTTTTAAGTTTTAAGTTTTATTTATTTATTTTTATTAAGAGAGAGAAAAAAAAGGAATGTGACATCACCTTAGGACCAAATTATTATTTTCTAGGACCAAAAAATAATATAAGGGTATTTCTGCCACTACAATATAACATTTACATCATCCATGACATCATCCTAGGACCAAATGATAATTTTTAGGACCAAATGATAATTTATATTACCAAATAGGACCAAATAGACATTTGACTGGGTCAAATGGACTAGACTCTATCTAATATATTATTCCTAGGACCTAATGGTATTTCCTACTTTTAATAATAGCAAGTATACCTTTATTTAATTAGTGTTAATGATAATGATTAGATGTAAATGATTGTGATTAATTAGTGTTGTTAAAGATTGATTAAAGTTAAGTAATTAGTAGAAAAAATTTGTTTTTGTGAGAGAGTTTGGGGTTTTGAGAGGAAGAAGAAGTGAATAAAAACAGAGAAATCTTTTTGATGGGGGCATGAGGGACAAATAAGATGTTAACATGTGTCATTTTTTTCACAAATCATGTTTCTCAAAAAAACCTAGGTTTTAGAGATTTATAAGAAATCTGAGAATTTTGTGATTCAAAACGGGTGATGAGGAACTTTATGCTAATAATACACAAATATAGTTGTATAAGATGTTTAGTCTCCTTTCTTTGGGTTGAATTCATCAAATTTTTTGATTTTTCGGAAATCTGTTTTGGGTTCGGCTAAAAACTAATAGCCGAACTTTACGCGCGAAGAACCATTTGGCTTATAAATTTAAAGCCGAACCCAAGTATTTGAATTTTTGTTTATGGTTCGGCTCATTCGAACTCGTCTAATAGTTAGCCGAACCTTAAGTTTATTCACTTACAGTATAATGTTCGACTCAAATTTAGCAATACCAAAACCAGCCAAACATCAATGAATTTCTGAACCTATTCAAGTCAAAAGTTCGGCTGAAAATATAGCAAAATCGAATCAACCGAACTTAATGATTTTTTAAACTATAAACTAAGTTCGTCTCAAAATTGATATTTGTGAATCGACCGAACTGTTCTTCTGAAACACAAAAAATGAGAATGAAGGTAGGTTCAATTAGGGATTTTGCGACAGTTTGATATCTCTAGCGGAACACTTCGTTTTACTGATTTTACAGTTGAGACTTTAATCAACGATCAAAGATTTATGAGCGATCGATTAATCGACGACGAAAAAATTCTAACGGTTCGAGAGGGAGAATAAGAGAAGAATTGATTTTGATTGTTTAGGTTTATGTTTTTGATTTTGATTTTGATCTTGATTAGTTTAGGTTTAAATAATTTAAAATAATTAAGGTAACTTAGTAATCTACCCATTTTTAGGACACCCCTTATAAGCATACCCTAGATGGTATCATCATTTAGCATGCCTAAAAAAAATCAATATGCCTCAAAACAGGTTTCTTCTTCTGTGCAGTCCATTTCTTCCTTCCGTATTTTTGTCCCTTTACCGTTGAATAACCGCGGACGAGCCTAGTAGGGCGATGGATTTTCTTTTGTGCAGTCCAATGAAGGAAAACATAATGTACTCGGTTAGGATGATACGAAAGAAATTGTCTTACTAATATCCAAAAAAAATCTCAAAATCTAGGATTCCTTCATTTTTTAGATTCGTCGTATAACGGCCGGCGGACTGGCATAAGAAAGCAATTTGGAAATATCTTTATTTCTCCCGGTTATCACATTTTTCAAAAAAATGTGATATTAGTACGAAAGAAATTGTCGTACTAATATCCAAAAAAAAGTTCAAAATATAGGATTCCTTCATTTTTTAGATTCGCCGTATAACGGCCGGCGGACTGGCATAAGAAAGCAATTTGGAAATATCTTTATTTCTCCCGGTTATCAGTTATCACATTTTTCGACCAAATTTTGTTAATCAAATAGCTAAAATATATTTTAGGTGGACCACTATATGAAATTTGTTTAATTAGTGGTCTAGTGGGAAAGACTATAATATTGAGCTATAATAGTCAAGAAATTGACCAAGTGGTTTGACACTAACTTACAATTAAAGGTGGGGAGCGCCTACAGCTGGGATAGCAGGGCCTGGTCCAGGGTTCATTTTCTTCTAACGACCACTCTGACAATAAATAATTTAACCTTCTGACAACAAATATTTTTACTCGTTAGGTATGGATGGTGATATGGCACAAGCGGAATCGGTTTGATGACAAGGAGAATCCACTCCTTAAGGTGATGATAGAAACTCCAATACAGGAGCTACGACAACTCTAATCCAAGAGCTAAAAGAGATAAATGACGGTATAAACCAATCAACTTAATAGATTTCATAAACGGGATCACAATCTAAAGATAATGTTACAATAGATACATATATATATAGCCCGCAACTTAAAACCCTAAAGTATAAATTGTTAGAGCATTGCTCGGTCGAACTCGCATGCGTTGCTATCTCAAACATGTTTGTCAATATTAGTGATCAAAACTATACATCTTGATTTCTAGTTTACTTACGACTAAGTCTCGGTCTAGGATAGTTAAGTATAGTTGAGCTCCAGACTCCATGGCGATTATCTTATGAAGACGAAGAACTACTCAAGGAACCAGTGGAACTTCATCCGACCAAAAAGTTATGTGGAGACTTGAACTTATCTAGCACTCAAAAGTCTATCTATCTCATGCTCTTGAGACAACAGTCGTATATGTAACACCCCGAGTTCCGGACCAAGGTCAAACCCATATGGAGATCCGAACTCGAAGCATTACGGGTCGGGAAGAGACTTATGCATATATATTTCTCTTAGTTGATCTTTTTTTATTACAACATATATAATTTAGTCTTTTTAATATGAATTTAAACATATGAATTCTCTAATCATTTGTAACAACATTTCCAACAAACGTATTATTTTAAATTACATCTCAAGCAATGCAATAAAACCATTCAACCAATAAGCTACCTGCGCAACTCTAATAAATCTTCAAGGATGTCAATTGGGGTGAGATGACAGCTCAGTAGAATGCATTTCCAATTCTCTAAAGATGCGCAAAACATAATCATTTTGTCAAAGCAAAACTTATAACAATAACATCGTATAACTTCAACGAACCAATTCACAACAACAATATTATTTTCAACAATTCATCCATTTGAATTTCACAAATGAGTTCATAACACCAATTATATTTCCTAAAACTCATTTAATTTAGATTCTGAACACATTATTCACATATCTATAAATCACCTCAAACCATGAGTTCACAATACGAAAACCTTGGTTCGTACACCCACCTATCGTTTATCGGCACAGACAGCCTCCATCGATGGTCATGAATAAAAATTCATATGGGGATCATACCCATTTGCTCTAGGGGATCATTACCCGTTTCATTCACAGTATGAAAACCTTGATTCGTACACCACCTATCGTTTACCGGCACGGACAGCCGCCATCGATGATCGGGAAACACAAGTTTCCATAGGGATTATTACCCATTTAACTCTCGGGGATCATTACCCGCCGTTAGCATGAAATCATATTTCATCTAACGAAAAAACATGAACTCATTTCATTTTCAAAATATCATTTATACACAACACAAGCAACCATGGCTTAAGAACATGAATTTCTTTCAAGCATTTATGCTAACAAGTCAATTGCATCCATATTATATTATATATTTCATGGTGATAACTTGATTTGATCATCCTCAAAATTTACTGGAACATTCTTGACACATTCATACACAACATACCCAAAATTCACACCAAACCAGGGGTTCAAACAAAATATATTGAATTTATAATGGAATCCTAAAAACTGGGCAGATTACATGTTATTACCAAACAATTCACTATAAATTCATATTAGTCTCAAATTAAGCAAATCCAAGGCACACTGAAATATATATAGTGTGTTCGCACATTAGTGTATAAGTCCATGTACCGGAAACCAAGTGCGTGCATGCGGTATTGGTGAAGGAGACAGGTTAGGTACGCGTACTGGCGGAAGTTCATGTCCATGAATTTCTTCTGAGTTTGGAGTTTATGAACTTACAAACCAGTCACCTTAGGTAGCGTACCCACATAAGTTTTCCATCCGAGAAATTCTGTTGGATTTTCAAACCCAATTCCGGTAACTAAGGTACGCATACCCGTACGCATACCCAAGCTGGTTATTTCTCAAATCTGTTGTTCATGAACTTAAACAATAAAACAATAAGGAATGCAATCTTTGCAAACCGTGGATATATTTTTCATGAATTGATTCAAGTGAATCAAACCGATTTTGCTTCAATTGTATCTTGTGCAGTACATAAGATTTCCTTGCAATTGAACAACTCTTGAACTAGTTCTTATGAGTCATTTAAACTAGTTATGAGAAGATGAATACGGTTGATATGAAAGTACTCATATGGCTAACCATTGGTCAACCATTTGTGAACCAATTAATATACACGTTAAGGTAAGGTTACTCAAACCTAAATGAAATACATTTCATTTATGTGTGTGTGACAAGCTAAGTTTCGATCTAACGGTTGAAAGATATTAGCTTGGATAAATCAGGGTTTTCATATAACAGTGAATATTGAATGCTTTGTTACCAAGGTAACTTAGATTGCAAACCCTAATTTGAAAACTATATAAGGAGACGTCTAGCAACTGGAAAAAAACTAATCCCCACACCTCCTGTGTGATACTAGTTGGTTTGCTAGAGTCCATTATCCTTTAATCGTAGGTTTCTTATCGAGACCCTGTCGATTAACGACTTAAAGACTTCATTTGGATTGTAAAGCCAGACGAAACTACTTCTCTTTTAGTTGAGCGATCTGATCTTGCCATTTTCTATCGTACGAGTTCAATTGAATAATTTTCTTAAGATTATATCTCCGATAGGGCAAGATAAAAAGAAATCACAAACATCTTCGTCTCATCGTTTGTGATTCCGCAATATCTAGTTTCGCTACCATACGATTTAGATTATTGTGAGGTGATCAATAATTCTAGGTTATTCTTCGGGAATATAAGTCCGGGTTATTGATTGGTTACTGTTCACCTTGAATTTTATCAAAAGACGGAACAAAACTCAAAGGTTTATATGTGGGATACAGATTTATCTATTATCGTAGACTTTTTTGTGTGATACAGATTTGTTTATTCAAGTTTACGACTTTGGGTCGTAGCAACTCTTGGTTGTGGGTGAGATCATCTAAGGGAATCAAGTGCGTAGTATCCTTCTAGGATCAGAGACGTAAGGATCACAACTGTACCTTGAACCAGTGTGATATTTATTAGGGTTCAACTACAGTCTAGATCGAAGTTAGTTTGTAGTAGGCTAGTGTCTGTAGCGGCTTAATATAGTGTGGTGTTCAATCTGGACTAGGTCCAGGGGGTTTTCTGCATTTGCGGTTTCCTCGTTAACAAAATTTCTGGTGTCTGTTTTATTTCTATTCCGCATTATATTTTGTTATATAATTGAAATATCACAGGTTGTGCGTTGTATCGATCAATTGTGAAATCCAACCTTTGGTTATTGATTGGAAATTGATTGATCCTTGGATATTGGTTTTTGATACCATCCAAGTTTATATCTCTCTTGTATTTGATAAAGACTCGCAGATTTCTATTTGCTTGAGTATAGATCAAATCGAGAGATAGAGATATTAACTCTTTGATATACTTTTCTATTGATTGAGTCCAACTGTCTAGTTGATTCTCATAAAAGTATATTGGAGTTTGTCCATACATATTGCTAATCAAAATATTGGGTGAGGTTGTTAGACCCCCGCTTTTTCAATTGGTATCAGAGAAGGCAAACACGTTAAAGACCTTATAAGTCTGTGTTTGTAGTGATATGATTATGGACGAGTCTATCTCTAATAACATACCAGTTCAGAAATTACCAGATGAGTCTAAAAGCTTGGATTCACCTGAGAGAACTGTCACATCTAAGTCACTATCTAAACATTCTCTTGATGTAAAAACTGCCGATTGTGAAACTCTCCTAGAAGAATAGTTGAATGAACTTTCTTATAAAGGTGATTCAGATATTGATAGAGCTGTTGATGAGGAAGTCTCAGAGTATGTTAAGTTTTTGGATTCATGGAATACGAAGAAGATTACAACTTCTCATGTATCACCTTTTCTGACTCATCTCTGTCGAGAAAACAAGAAATTGAGAAGATGTTACGCATGTGTTTATTTTTCGAATCGTTCTAACGTATCGATCCTCAAGGATTCTGAGGAAAATCTACATATGAAGTCACTTGAATGTGATAATCTTTATCAAAGTATTTTTTGTTGGAAGAGAAACTTGCAGAATCTGAAGTAAGGTTTAACTCTCAAAAAATTAGTTTCGATGACAGAGAAAGTGCTTGTCTCGTTCGATAAAAACACCTTGAGGCTGATTTAACTGCTGCTCTTGATAAAAGAAAGATATTGGAAGATGACTTGAAAAATTTCAATAGTAATACAAACAAATTAACCACTATGCTAGGAGCAAGTAAAAATCATCGTGACACACGAGGATTAGGCTATAAAGGAATAGATGCTCCAAATATTAGCAAAGAGGTAAATTTTGTCAAGTCTAGTGATTCTTCTCAACAACAGGTTTCCAATGATGGCAAAAGTGAAATACCTTCACCGGAAGTTAAGGTTCAAAAGATCAAAGTATATCTACCTCCAAAACTAGCACACATGAATCCGAGTAAGAACGTTCCTTATATTTGTCATTATTATGGAAACAAATGTCACCTGGAAAGGAGATGTCGGTTTCGTATAAGGAATGAAAAACTTCATGATATTCTTATTTGGGTGTCAAAAGAAGTGAGTAAATCGGGATCATATGTTAAGGCTAACGCTCTAGACGTTACGGGTTGTAAATGTCCAACCTTTAGGAAAAGGAATCAGTGCTGTGATAATCCTATATTTTCCTATAAACGTCATACGAAGTCTTTTCACAATCGTAATGGTTATCAAAAGGATAACTTCGTAAAGACTAAGACAAGATCCGATGCTCCCAATTGGAGCAAGACTAACTTGCAAAAGAATAGTCAATCCAATGCTCTTCCGAGAAATCTTGAAGAGAGTTATGGGAAGAAAGTTCCGGTTGTTCCTAAACGCACTCAGAACTGGGTACCAAGGAAAACCAATGATGCTTTGAGTGTGAAAAGGAATGATCTTCCAGAAAATTCCATGACTATGGAGAAAGCAGTCTCCATGATGTTGGAAATTAAAAAGTTCTTTGGAAAGATGGATTTGTATATGAAAGTTTCTAAAAGCGATCTCTTTCATGATAATCCAAAAGTCACTTGTGGTGAGCAAGACATTGTTCACCTCAACACAACTTGATTGTGTTGGAAGTGCATCCTCACCAAAGAATTCCCTGCTATGTATACGGTGAGGGAAGCATGAGAATTGGGGCACACAGATTATGTTTGGCAAGTCGATTAGATTCTTCTAAAAAGGTATGTTTATAAGATTGAGCAATATTTGTGTTTTTATTTGCTTAGAGTACCTATAACGATCCATGTACCTTGCTTATCGTTCATTTCTACCTAACTTGATCTGTGTTTAAGGTTCTTAAATGTTTAGGTTTGAAAATAGTGGTTTGGGATGTTTGGACTTCATGACACACATACCAGTTGTGCATACCATCATTTAAAATCAAAATCCATGGGGTTTAAGTACGCATACCCGTATGCATTCTTGCATGTAGACGTCGATATTCGGTAAACATGTTTTGGCGGTAACTTCTTCGTCCGAACTCAAAATGACCTCATTATTTTTGCATTATGGATCCTTGAGCTAGCAGCTGCTTGTGAAGTATGGAAGGAAATCAAATTCGAATTTGAAGCAATGGATACTTTGTAATCCAGTAATTACCATTCGTTCCTTTTATTGAATTGCAATTAAAATCGGCCCAATCTTTTACTAAAAAAGGATTGAGCCGAATAACGAATAAGGTTCCTATTTCATTTTCCAGACATATATAAATACTAGATTTCGGTATACAAAATCTTAAATACAAGATCTAAGACTCAACAATTCAAATCCTTCTGTTGTTGGATCCATAATTAATCCTATGGATCCTTGAGATGGGATTAGTAGAATATTTTTTATACCCCTTAATCCGGACTATGGTTGAATCGAGCCAATGGTCACAACGCTTTATCCACGTCCCGTATATTGTCCTTTTCCTTCCGCATTGCAATAGAAACTTATTATTCTCCAAAAAAGAATGAATTATCTTCAAATTGGAGATAAGAATTTCTGAATTTGGATGAGTTAAGATTGGTATTTGTCCTGTCTCTTGTTTTTGAGTTTTTTGCTCCGTTTTTTCGCACTTGTTCCACTTCTCTTGGATTTGGGCACTTAAATCCATGGAGTACTGCTCTTATAAGCTCATTTGTAGCTTTTACAAGAATGTTTTTGGTGAATCACAAAGAAGGAAGTTCAAGAATGGGCAGTAGTACACATTACTATGGGATTCTTGAATGTTCAAAATCATATTATGTGAACTATGGTGCATGGTCGTTAATGACTTTGTATGTTCTTCTTTGTTAAGAAAATCTTTTTATACGCCTTTGGTAGCTTTTCTTGGTATAAATCCAGGTGAAAAAGATTGATTCTACCCTCTAAGGACAAATCATCTTATGTGCATCACGAGTTTGTCTTGATGCCTAGGAAACTTCTTATGAGAATTTATTCTTGTTTTTGAGAAGGATTACTAGAGTTTGGAATAACAATTATTGTGATCTCACATAGCTATGTACAACGTTTTCATCTTGCAATGTTTTTAGATTTATTCTAAAGTTGATTTGGAAGATGATTTTTTGCAGTATTAATCTTTACGGTTTTATATATTGCAATATGTTATGGGATATGTGTGTTTGCGTCCGTGAACTATTATTGTCCCATACGATGTCAAAATTTATCTCTTTTATATGTAGATATGCAAGTATAATACAAGATCGATGAACTTTTGATAAACAAAAGTTATGTCAATTTATTGATGGAAGATTGGTTAAAATCTTTTGTTTAAGAGGATTATGTCTATTGTATGCCATTGTGCAAATAATGATGAAAAATAGAATGAATCTTGTATATTTCACAGTATTGATCTTTCATGATCCATATTTCATGCATATACTGTGCATCTCCATAAGTATTCTTGTATGAGCATTCCCAACTAGAGTAATCATAGATTCGTTTGTAGTTATTTTGGTTGTGTATTCCGATTAAATTAATCATGGGTTTTCTTGTGATTAGTTTAATTGAGAATTTTTGATACAAAATCATTTTTGTGGTTTTGATGTCCAATGAAATCCTTCTTTTCTCTTAAAAGAAAGGTCGCTCTTGTTGTTCTCCCGGGAATGACATCAAATGGGGGAGAGTTCTTTTGAACTTGCGCTTAATTTCCATATCTTTGTGGGGAGTGCAGCTGTGGGATTTTTAAGGGTTATCTTGTATCTTTATAAACTCCTTGATGAATGCATTTATCTTTGGCTTTATGATTGCATCTAAACAAGTTGATATGTCCTATTCTTTGATCTTGAAGCGTCTCCGTGAAAATTTCATTAGGATCCGGTTTTCGTACCTTTGCCAATTTTACAAAAATGGGAGAATTAGTTTGTAGTTCACACTACAAATACATATGATTTACGTGTTTTATGGGTCATTATGTAAGGGGGAGTGGTTTTCATGTTGAGACGAAGTATTGACTAAGGGGGAGTGATACATATCACCATAGTATTGTTGTCGAAGTTGTGATATAAGAACTTTGATGCTGTGTAATAATACTATGACATTGTATAACAATGATCGAGAGCTTTTGTTTTCTCATTGTTATGGCTACGGGACTTCAACAACTATGATCCTGAATTGAACATCTATGGAATCATGGGAGTACTTGGAAAAGGTGAAGTTTTCGAGTAATGTTGAAGCACCAAGGAGATAAAACATGTGGACGAGAATCTACAAAGTTTTATTTATTTTGTAATCCATATATATTGATAGTTTTGTCACTAAAATCGACAAAGGGGGATATTGTTAGATCATTGCTCGGTCGAACTCGCATGCGTTGCTATCTCAAGCATGTTTGTCAATGTTAGTTATCAAAACTATAAAGTCTTGATTTCCAATCTACTATATCTAAGGTTTCGGACTAGGATAAAAAGTGTGGTTGAGCTCAAGAACTCCATGGAAATCATCATACAAGACGAAGAACTACTCAAGGAACCTTTTTACTCTTATGTGTGTTAGAGCATTGCTGGGTCGAACTCGCAAGCATTGATATCTCAAGCTTGTTTTTCAAATTTAGTTGTCAAAACTACATGTCTTGATTTCTAGTCTACTTATAGCTAAGTCTCGGACTAGGATAGTTAAGTATAGTTGAGCTCCAGACTCCATGGCGATTTGCTTATGAAGACGAAAAACTACTCAAGGAACCAGTGGAACTTCATCCGACCAAAATGGTATGTGGAGACTTGAACTTATCTAGCACTCAAAATTCTATCTATCTCCTACTCTTGAGACATCAGTCATATAAGTATGATAATTTTCATACATACACATTTGCTATTTTGAGCCGAGTTTACTCGCCTATCTTTTTCTCGAAATATGTGTTGGTAAGCTTTCGCTTTAACCACTTTCATCTATAGCCGTGACGAAAATCATGATCACGTTTCAATCTCGAAAATGGCTTGGATGAAGATAGTCGATTCTTTATGTCTAACGACTATTAACATTATAGAAGAATGTTTCAATGATTGAAATGTAGAGTTGAGATTATGTAACCACCTACGGATATAAGCATATATAGTGTGTTCGCACATTAGTGTATAAGTACATGTACCAAAAACCAAGTGCATGCATATGTGTGCATGCGGTATTGGTGAAGGAGACAGATTGGGTACGTGTACTGGCGGAATTTCATGTCCGTGAATTTCTGCTGAGTTTGGAGTTTATGAACTTACAAACCAGTCACCTTATGTACGCATACCCGTACGCGTACCCACAGAAGTTTCCCATCCGAGAATTTCTGTTGGGTTTTCAAACCCAATTCCGGTAGCTAAGGTAATCATACCCAAGCTGGTTATTTCTCAAATCTGTTGTTCATGAACTTAAACAATAAAACAATAAGGAATGCAATCTTTGCAAACCGTGGCTATATTGTTCATGAATAGATTCAAGTGAATCAAACCGATTTTGCTTCAATTGTGTCTTGTGTAGTACATAATATTTCCTTGCAATTGAACAACTCTTGAACTAGTTCTTATGAGTCATTTGAACTAGTTATGAGAAGATGAATACGGTTGATATGAAAGTATTCATATGGCTAACCATTGGTTAACCATTTGTGAACCAACTAATGTACACGTTTAGGTACGGTTATTCAAACCTAAATGAAATAAATTACATTTGTGTGTGTGTGACAAGCTAAGTTTTGATCTAACGGTTGAAAGATATTAGCTTGGACAAATCAGATTTTTCATCTAACGGTGAATATTGAATGCTTTATTACCAAGGTAAATTAGATTGCAAACCCTGATTTGAAAACTATATAAGAAGATGTCTAGCAACTGGAAAAAACTAATCCCCACACCTCCTGTGTGATACTAGTTGGTTTGCTAGAGTCGATTCTCCTTTAATGTTAGGTTTCTTCTCGAGACCCTATCGATTAACGACTTAGAGACTTCATTGGGATTGTGAAGCCAGACAAAACTACTTCTCTTGTAGTTGAGCGATCTGATTTTTCCATTTTCTATCGTACGAGTTCAATTGAATAATTGGCTTGAGATTATATCTCCGATAGGGAAAGATAAAAAGAAATCACAAACATCTTCGTCTCATCGTTTGTGATTCCGCAATATCTAGTTTCGCTACTATATGATTTAGATTATTGTGAGGTGATCAATTATTCTAGGCTGTTCTTCGGGAATATGAGTCTGGGTTATTGATTGGTTCTTGTTCACCTTGATTTTATCAAAATACGAAACAAAACTCATAGGTTTATCTGTGGGAGAGAGATTTATCTATTATCATAGACTTTTCTGTGTGATACATATTTGTTTATTCAAGTCTTCGACTTTGGGTCGTAGCAACTCTTGGTTGTGGGTGAGACACAACTACTTGAATCTCTTGTGATCAATCATACACATAACGGAGTCTGTTAACAATGGATTATCACAAGATCGTCTTTAGATCTAACAAAAGTCTAAAGATCCCTGTCGAAACCTTGAACTAGTTTGAGAAAATCTTATATCGTAAGAGAAGATTCTCAAACATAAACAAACTAGGTGCAATCAAATTTCAACCACCGTTAGTCAATCAAATCAATACGAAAACTAAAGATAAACCACAATATCTAGTTTCCCACCAACGGGTCGCGCTAGAGCTTCTCAATCCCAAAGAAAACTTTAAATTGAGCGGCCGTAAGATATTTAACCTAATTAGATTACTCTCCTCTACAATAGGCGGATCCACCAGTAACAGTACAACGTAGGAAGTTTACTATCACGAAGGATTAGTTTGCAAGAAATGCAAACTCAAAGTATTTATAGACAAGGAAGTTTGGCCACTATTAAGATTTTTTTGTTTGTCATTGTAGTAATAAAAGGGTTGTCGTTCACTCGGACGTTGTTAAGATTAAATTAAAAGGTTCAACGAAAATAATAAACAAAAGCGAGAGTTATTGGGCCTAGGATTTCACCGAATTCATATCAATAGGTTCAATTATTTATTCTTCAACAATTATAGCTCAATAAATAAAACAACAAGGACTCTTATTTTTGACGAGGTAGATTCTCCAAACATTAGTTATAAATTGTAAGCATGGGACATCAAACATCTAAGCAGGCATGGCCCATCTAATAAAATGATAACTATTTTTTTCAAATCATAATTCTATTTTAATTAGTGCAAAAGTCATATAAAGAATTAATTAAAATTACCCACGTATGAAATTCGGATCCTCCGTCGACCCAGTGTAGGGGTTTAACTCCTCATATTGTAGACACGCTCAAAATGGATTTTTATTACTCAAAAGTGTTTACAAGAGGTGAAAAGATAAGAAAACTGAATTTCGCAACGCTATGAAGCCGTTACAAAACTGTTACAATGACTGTTTAGAAAAAAATTGCTTTGTTCTGTCGCAGAAAACTGTCGTTCATGGAATAAACAGTGACAGTTCTAAACGACAGACTACAAGTGTAGTCTGTTCTTCTTCTTCTTCTTTTCTGCAGCAGCAGAAAAATCTGCTCTGCAATCCTTTGTTCTTCACCCCCAACTCTCGATATCCTCTACTCTAAACCTCAACAGTTTATTTATACTCAACAGGGCTGAGAAATCACACGTAATAACTCTATCTTATCTTCTTTCCTTAACTGCAGCAACACGAGAATAATTTTAGTTTTATTGCCTTTCATACGCCTGTAGCTGTTAAAATCTCTCTTTATCAATAATACAGAATCCCCAATGAATATATTTCCCTAACTGCACGTATCTTCCACAATAACTCTGTATAATTCTCTCTTCAATTCTCTACAGATACGGGAATATGTCTTTCCTTTTTTTTTTCACTTCACACGTTCTCTTGCGCTGGCATACTCCAGATTAGTCAAAACACGAACCTTGATTGATTAAAACTCTTCCAATCCACATAATAACTACCAAATATAACCAGAAGACTTGGGATACTTTCTGTTTTCAACTCAAAGACCCGGAACTTATTTTTCCCTATATTGTCGAGAAATCAATGATTTTCTTCCTTTTTATTCGATTCTACCAACCATACCTTGCATGTTTGGTACAAACAGTCCCAAAGCAACCAATTCCATAGCTTGAGACTCACTTAAACTTGTCTAAATTCTCAACAGGGTTTCCGCAGGAAGATAAACCCGAGAATCAGTTCAAGTATTAAATCCACCATTCTAGCCAATTCTGGACAAAACGAAGACCATCACTTGCCCTTTTGAGTCAATAGAAACAAACCCAAAGAGTTTCGACCCTTGAATCTCCCTACATCGTGATCAAAATTCGAACCCTAATCTGAACTGTGTAGCAACTATTTTTCCCGCCAGTTTGCCTTTCTACTTGTTTTCTTCAAATCACCATCCTAACCAATTCTGATCAAATCAAGCGACCATACCAGTCCTTTTTAGGTTTAAGTAAGATTCCTATTCAATTTCAGCTCTTTAATCTCAGTGAAACCCCTTCAATTATCAAACCCTAATTCTGTAGCCAATTTTCCCGCCAAAATTCAAAATTCATAAGGAATAAGATGACCTCCCCCTATCCTCTTACGGTGTCCCTTTATCAATTTGGGTATAAATAACACTTCTTGGGGTGCGAATATCCACAGGTTCCAAATAACAAAGAAGGTACCCCTTAGAAACTGGACACCCCTTAGTAATTGAGGTACCCCTTAACCGACATTAATAGTCCGAATAACACGTGTCCTCTGGGGTACAAAAACAACTTTTCGAGCAACTTTCTCCATAAGAGCTTATTTCACAAAAACACCTACAAACAAGTTTATTAGTGATAAAATGAGTCCCTGCTAATGTATTTATGGGTGAAAATCCGTTGCACTTTCGTGCTTATCAGACACCAAGGAATTTCCAAAACCGAAAATATTCTCAAGATATTTTTCCATATTAACCCAAATTCGGTTTTCATAATTCCTGTGAATGCACTGTCCAAAAATAATGATCGAAATCTCCTTGGAAAATCTTTAACTAGCAAATGCACATTACTAATTCTTATGTTCCATATATAATTAAAAACCTTAATTAAAAGATTCTTAACTTATTTAAATTCGATCCTGGGATTTACTTCCTTCTTAGTTGTTAAGGAATATCTTTGAACAATAAAATAATACACATTAATGTGCATGTTCAAAGTGTGTCAACATCTTACTCTTGCAAGTCATTTTTCATACTTACTCACTTGAAACCGATTTACCACTCTTCCAAACAAGTTTAGAATTGGTTCATCTGACTTTCAAGAACTATGTGATTGATCAAGTAACACTCAATCACAAACCATGGGTGTAACGGTTCTACCAAAACAAGTTTCGGTTCTACCTCCATGTGATTATTGTGCATAGTCACACTAGCTTACCAAAATTCGGCTGACTAGGTACTAGGATCGGTTCCCCACATATATTTGGTATCTAACTTGTATGCACTACACATGTCCATAGGATCAGTTCCCCCTTGCCTAAAAACGTGTTGCACATGTTCATAGGATCGGTTAACCTTTCTTCTATAAACCTTGCTACACCTCATACAAAGATCGGTTCCCCCTTGTGATGTACTGCACCTCTTCATAAGATCAGTTCCCCTCTCCCAAATTTGGTTAGACACTCACAAACCCGATCATACCCCAGGTGATTACTTAAGATCGGTTTCACTAATAAAATTCATACCAATACATAAGTCAGGTATCATGTGAATAGTTTTACCAAGAACACAAACAAGTCATGAGCGGTTATACTAATCACACATATTGGTCGTTCATAAGATTTGCAGTGAAGAACAGCCCCAATAACGCCTGGCGATTTCCTTTCCGGTTCACAACACATATCATGAACTTACTTCCTTAAAACACATGTAAGAACATTGTTTCCTAGGATGAAATCCTCACCTCATACCCATACATAATCACAATAGCATTCATACGATTATGTCGATATCTCATATACAAAGTTTAATGGTTAAGAAACTTCATATTGTATTCCTTAATACTATGTCTATCTAGAGTGTTCATGCTTCGCATTTTTATGTTTTCAATATGCACAACTTGAAAGATACGTTAGGGAATGAAACAGTTCAAGTCAAATATCACTAACCTCAAGTGGAAAGATGATGTTGTGGTTGTAGCTCCGTACTTCTTCACTTCTTCAAGTATTCGCAATACTTGTAATGTCTCACCCTAATACTTTCAAGCTAACCTATACGAAGTTGACTCTAGTACATTTAAATCAAGCGACTCTTAAATGAGTTTTGGTTCACTAAAATATGACAACCAAATTTGACATACCAATGCTTGGTGGGTTCAACTGAGATATGCTCTAACACATTCTATTTTTCATCAATATTTGCATAATGACACAATAGACTTAATCTTTGACATCAAAAGTTCATTCTATCTTCCATCAATATTTGCATAATGACATAATAGACTTAACTTTTGACAAATATGGGACAATCATAGTTCACAGACGCAAACACACATATCCCATAACATTATTTACAATATATAATACCAATAAAGATTAATACTGCAAAATCATCTTCCAAATAAACTTTGGAATTTAAATAAATTTAAAAACATTGCAAGATGAAAATCGTTGGCAATAGCAATGTGTAATCACAATATAAGATATTTCAAACCCTAGTTACCCTTCTTAAAACACAAAAATAAATTCTCATAAGAAGTTTCCTAGAAAAAATAAAATTCAACAAGCTGAAAACAAAAGGACTCATAAATCAGCAAAACCGATCATGAACTGAAATCAAAGAGATCTTTCGCTCACGAGTCTTGAGGCCTTTGAGCTTGTGATTGACAGCAGTCACTGCTTCTTTAGATAAGTATCCTCATTGAGAAGATCTTTAACATGTGTTTTCATAAGAACAAGGTCAGAGTTAACCTTTTTCAACTCAGTTCTTAACACATCGAGACCCTTCATAGTATCAACGATCTACAGTTTTGCTTCCTCAAAGTATTTAAGAAAATCAAGAACTACTTCGGCCGAAACCATCTCATCATTCTCAACATCTTGATGATTATAGGCATAGTAGCATGAGGCATCAGGATTTTGATCATCAACTTCTACTATGGTTCTTTTCTTCCTCCCTTTGGACTCGAAACCAATACCTTTATCAAGAAAACCTCTTGCAAATCACAAGTGCGAGAAGGTGAAGACATTCTTGACAAAAATAAAATAACCTAGAGTACGCGTACGTGACTCGATAGGTTTGGTATTTAAATATTTTCTTAGGGACGGTAAAGTTTAGGGTTTCTAAAAATAGTTCGTGATAAGTAAACCATGGGCACCCGTACGAATACAACTCGAACCTAAAAGAGAAACAAAACTAAAACTGTAATGTACCCTTTTACAAGGTAAAACGAATACAGCAAAATTTTTACTACATGAAGATTTTCTTTCACAATTTTTGGCTCAATAAATTTTATATTTCCACAGAGAGACAAAATTTCCAAGAGAATCAATTAGACAGTCAGACTCAATCAAGGAAAATACATCCAAGAGTTATGTCTCTGTTTCTCAACGTAATCAACAAATCAAACAGATAAAAATCCGCGAGCCTGATTATTATGAGAAACAACTTGAACGGTACCAAAGACCAATGTTCAAGTGTCAATCAATTTATATCCACAACCAAAGGTTGGGAAATCTAATTGATTGAACTACGCACAACCTATGAAATTTTAATTATATAGAAAATATAATGCGGAAAATAAATAACACAGACACCAGAAATTTTGTTAACGAGGAAACCGCAAATGCAGAAAAACCCCGGGACCTAGTCCATATTTGAACACCACACTGTATTAAGCCACTACAGACTCAAGCCTACTACAAGTTAAATTCAGACTGAAATGTAATTGAGCCCTAACCAATCTCACGCCGATTAAGGTACAGTCGCGTTCCTTATGCCTCTGAATCTTGGCAGGAATCTACGCACTTTATCCCCTTAGATGATCTCACCCACAACTAAGAGTTGCTACGATCCAAAGTCGAAGACTTGATAAACAAATCTGTCTCACACAGAAAAGTCTATTCAATAGATAAATTTGTCTCCTCCAGAAAAACCTATGATTTTTTGTTTCGTCTTTTGATAACTCAAGGTGAACATGAACCAATTGATACACCAGACTTATATTCCCGAAGAACAGCCTAGTAATATCAATCACCTCATAATGATCTTAACCGTATGGAAGCGGAAAAAGATATTATGGAATCACACATAATGAAACGGAGATGTTTGTGACTACTTTTTATCTTACCTATCAGAGATTGAATCTCGGGAAAATTTTAGAGAGGATAGTACTCAATAAGATAGAACAAAGTAAGATCAGAACATGCAACTACAGAGAAAATAGTTGGGTCTGGCTTTAGAATACCAATAAAGTTTTAAAGTTGTTAACCTAAAATGGTTTTAGAAAAACCTAGGTTAAAGGAGAATTGACTCTTGTCACAACTAGTATCACACATGAGGTGTGGGGATTAGATTTCCCAGTTCATAGAGTTCTCCCTTATATAGTTTTCAAATCAGGGTTTGCAATCAATGTTTCCTTGGTAAAAAAGCATTCAATATTCACCGTTAGATGAAAACCTGATTGGATTCAAGCTAATATATTTCAAGCGTTAGATCGAACTTAGCTTGTTACACACAAATGATTTGTGCCTTCATTTAGATATGGGTAACCATACTCAAACGTGTACACTTGGTTAGCTCAACAATAATTAACCAAAGTTAGCCATATGAACACTTTCATATCAACCTTGTTCATCTTAATCACAACTAGTTCAAATGACTCTAATGAAACTAGTTATAGAGTTGTTTAATTGTTTATATTCATATAGAAGTATACAAGACATAATTGAAGCAAAATCGATTTTGATTCACTAGAATTAATTCATGAACATTATAGCCACGGTTTGCAAAGATTACATTCCTTATTATATAAATATATTTGTTCACGAATAAACCGATTTTAGAACTTAACCCACTCAGGTATGCAAACGGTACGCATACCTATAGTTCCCAGACCTGGTCAGTTCGCCAGTATGCAAACGGGTACGCATACTATCGTTCACGACCAACATCAGTTGAATTAGTATGCAAACGGGTACGCATACTAAATTCCCGGACCTAAACTGTTACGCCAGTACGCATACGGGTGTGCATACTAAGTTCCCGGACTTCAATTGTTAAACCAGTACGCATAAGAGTATGCATACTATGGTTTCGGGACTTTGAGTAACTTGCAACAGTTAGCATACAAGTACGCATATTGTGCTATATCTAATCAATGCCAATTGTTCTAAACTCCATCTTAATTATTGAAACATTCTTAAAAGACGGGAATAGCTGTCTCACACAAACTATTAGCTTCAAAGCAATTTTCAAGTGATTAATAGATCAATACGAAATATTCCGAGTCTACATCAAATGACTGTCTCACACAAATCATGTAAGATGTTACCAGGAGATTTTCACATGATCATATTTTGACTTTCGTCAAGAATAAAGATAACCTTGGTTAAAGCGAAAGCTTACAAACACATATTTTGAGAAATATGTAAGCGAGTTAAACTCAGCTCGAAATATCAAATGTGTATAATGTAAAGTCTATATATCTATACGACTTTTGTCTCAATAGGAGATAGAATAGAAATATACTTCTGAGTGATATATGAGTTCAAGTATCCACATACCTTTTGTTGATAAACTTAACAAGCTCCCCTTAGTAGTTATTCGTCTTCAATCGATGAACGTCGTGAAGTCTAAATCTCAACTACACATTCTATCCTAATCCGAGACATAGGTATGAGTACACTAGAAATCAAAAATTATAGTTTTGACAACTAAACTTGACAAGCAAGCTTGAGATAACAACGCTTGCGAGTTCGACCGAGTAGTGCTCTAACAGAAGGATTGGAACCTAAAGACTCTGTCGAGAACCCAAATATTTATGTGGAAGGATATTCACAATATCCTCTAGGTGGATAAAAATTTAAACACTAGAGTATCCAATATTTCCCCAGTCTGTAGTATATGTAACTGTAATGATGAAACTCTAAACCATATTCTAAGCGGGTGTAGTTTCAGTAGAGTTGTATGGTTTGGAATGGATGGGTTACCTTCAATTGGGCGGTCAAAGGGAATTTGAGTCGATGGATTGGTGGTTTCAGGCATGGTACACTAGTGAGTATACAACTCTAATGAATACGGCCTTGACATGAACTTTCTAGGACACTTTAGCTAAGCCAAATTCATGCCAACATGATTTCCAACTGATGCCAATATCTGCCATATGCTCCACTACACCATTTTGGCCAATTTTATATGTTACAAAAACTTGTACCATATGCTCCACTACACCATTTTGGCCGGTTCCAAAATTATTGATTAGAAACAGATTTTATAAACGTGTTTCCAGCAATTTCATTTCTTAAACTAGTAGGTTAATTTATTTACATTACCTCAATACAAATGCAAACTCACCATACCAAGAAAATATATGTACTAGAGAGAACAAAAACTCTGTAATAACGTGAGTTATCAACTAATATCGCATTAGCTTAATGATATTTTAATCACATTCAAAGCTAAAATTTTGTTTTGTCGATCATGATATATAGTGATTATCTCAAAAATTAACAGAGATAAGTATTTCAAAATAAAGAAAGAAACTCTTTGTATTACTAAAGGATTTGTACATCTTAAGGCGTGATATGAATAAAGAACAAAGCAAGCACCAGTTGTGATTATTGGAAAAAAATTAACCGAAAGATACGCACAAGATTTAGTTGTATGATAATATCTATTGTTTCTTAACAAAATGAATTGAATTAAGAAAAAGAAGCGAGGAGAAGTGTGTCTTGAACAAAAGATTTAGTTGTATACCCTAGGAACTTATCATAATTAACCTTAGAACTTATCAGCATTAACCTTAATTTTACACTTTATGGCGTTTTACCCGACAAATCTACCCGTTTTAATGGGTCCAATATCGGGTTGTAACAGCGGTTGTAATCCCCAGATGTCGTCTGTTCTGTTTCAAAACATACGTGACAAATGTTTTTCTCTGTAGTAACAGATTCAAGCTAACAGATTCAAGCTGTTACGAAATATTTGTAACTATGACGTCGTAACAGGGCTCAGCCGTTACTACGTGTCATTTTAAAACAGCTTGGAGCTGTTACTAGTACTACTAGATAGGTTGAAACAGCTGAATGCAGTTACAAATCTTTTAGTAACATCATAAAAAATTACTGCCAGTCAAATATTCCCTCTTTGTCCTGGTCAATATAGACCATGGTCAGTACACTTGCAGCCGGAATTACGCCGAAATTCAAAATAACCTGCAAATCTTTCATTCCATTTCCATCCCACTGATTCAATCACACATTCAACAATAACTTCCTTTATTAACAATAATTTTTTTTCTTTCTACATTCGAATTGGTTCTTAAAAGACAATGCCTAAGTTTTATTTTATTGCATAATTCAACAGAAACGGGACTCGCATAATCAGTATTTGCCTTCTCATACGTCAGACTACTGCATTTGAAGCAGAATTGGTGAAGCTGATGGAATCCAATGCCGCAGCATCTATGCAGTAACTTCAATGACTATTGCTCTTGCACGAGCCATCTCTTCCAAGAACGAAGCGGTATCAAACCTTCATCACATTCCATCCATCCTATAGATCCTTCAACAAACCTTCAAGTCACGACGAGAAGCACAAATAATTAAGGAAGCGTGTTCAGAAACATACCATGTCAAATGATTGATTATTTTGAGTAAGTAATTCATCCCTTAAAGAATAGTTCTACTAAGAGCATCAAAAACCCTAATTGTGATGAATCAACTAATCCAAAAGGTAATAATCAAGTTTTGACAAACCTTCCTTGAAGTTCATTGTGACGAATATTTTTAAACGCTTGTCTTTTGGATGTTAATTCCAACTATGCAATCCACTGTCACGACCTGAATTTTGGCATTTTCAACAATATGAATCACCTTAAAATTTAATGTATGGGCCACAATAATAATTGTAAATGATCTTTTGGTACAATAGATTATAGAAAAACTGGAAGTGAAGCTGCTAAAATTAGAAGTACATTATACTTTTTGTGCCATATGTATACGAGATATCGTTTTAACTTAGCTTAAATAATATTAGTAGTTTCACAACAGATATTATAAATTCAGAATCGGATAGAACATAAGCCATACCTGTCCTTCAATTTGCTGCCGTGCATGGCTACTGATTTTCGGGACCATATGCATAGGATAGTTGTTGCGGTATAACTCATAAGGCTTTCTTGAAGACGTATTCCTCCTCGTTCAGCACCCCACATTTTAGCTTCAAAAATGCATAAATGCCAGAGTTATGGTCAACTTTTTCACCATCTCTGACAACACTGAAATGAGAATAAAATTGATCTTGGTGCCTCACCTGACATAGTGAAGTACAGGGTATAAGTCTGAGCGTTGTGAGCAACCATGCAAAGAGTTCCAATAATCTCTTGTCCAGCCATGATATAAAATGGCTGAGACGAAATACTATGGAGTTGGTACCAGTGGGTTCTGGGTGCACCATGGGATATCATAAGCCATCGTTTTACAGTACTGCATATTCAATTTAGTTGTTAGCATCGACCTCATCATAGAACATTCTCAAGAAGAATATACAGAAAGCACTGAATAGGAAACAAGAACAACAATGCAGAAATCCATGTCCTAAGTTTTGAACACATTAATCTTTATTGAATGAACTAAGTTTCAAAGACATGTATATGAATTAAGAAGACAGAAATTTACTGTATCTTTTCTTGTCATAATTATCACAGTGCCAGTATCATCAAATGAAGGACGCCCAGACCAATCACACATCTGCAATTCCAAACTTCAATCACATTATAAAACTATGTATTTGACGGGAATAAAAGATACGTGAGCTAGAAGTAGTAGAATGTACCCTATCCAACTACATAGGAGAGTGCTGCTAAGGCATTGTACATGAGCTTTCAGCACCAATAAACTATATCCCCATCCTAAATCTATATTATAGGTAACCGTATACATTCACTTTTTGATTAATTCCTTTTTAAGTAAACAAAAAACGGGAGGCAGAGAGTTGCCAAACCTGAAGTATCATTGACCGATCATACTCCATGTAAAGGTCTTCTTTGTTGTTGTAGAAAGCATATAGTATTAATGGCATACATGATGAACTAAAAGATTCATTAGACATACAACATTTCACCTGAAGAAGACAAGTTTCACTTACAAATGTTGTGTTGACTTAACCACGACGGTGTGTGCTGCTAAGTTGATACCATGGGAAAGAGTGTTTGTTGATTAATGCGGCTAATCTGTATTTACCACCGAAAAGAGAACATGATTGCATTTGATTATCACTGAATGATAGTGAAGCTTCCTTTATACATTCATGTTGCTCCCTCGACTTTATGAATGAATTCCAGAGGCCAAATGTTATTGCAGTCTGATAGAGACATAGCACTGCTTCTTGTGCTCCTTTTCTGGTTGAGCAGAAAATCAAGGCAGATTTCCATCTAGATAGTTATTGCAGAGGAAAAAGTAATTACATGTTACCGATTCAAACAAGAAATTGTTTTGGAGCGTAACCTGCAAAAAAGGGGAAAAAAATAAAAATCTTGATACAGTGCATAAAGCATAAGGCCTCATAAGACATGGGCATTAAGAACATAGAAGTGAAGTGGTCGGCCTATACCAAATATTCTGGTAGTCAACTTTACAGGCCTCATTTCTTCTCCAAATAGGTGGGATGCAAGTTAACAAGCAAATAATAAGTTTTGAAGGTCTGGATAATTAAGCAAACAAGAGATTGCATCCACTATAATAGTTTTGCCAAAACAATACCTTTTAAGTCCTTTAACCGGAATCATAAGCCATTCCCCTGTAACAGTGACATAAATCATTAAACTATGCAAATGAACACTCACCAAATTATTATCATTGAATGCAAAAGCTTACCGAGGTCCTCAATGTTTGGAATGGTAGCTGAAACAGCGATGAACCGAACATGAGAAAGAGCACTTGATTCCATTTTGGGGCTGCAAGCAAGCATTTTGATTCTACTAACAATTTCCTCCAATGAAGCTCCATGAGGATCATTTAATAAGTGAACCTCGTCAATAAGTACAAGCCCTATGTCGCCGAAAAAACTCAGACCACCATCTTTTATGCGATAGCGGGTGCCAGAATCGAAGTTCTATAAAAAAGAGTGAAACGTACATCAGAAGATACTCAAAAAGTATGGTTCACAACCATTTGGTCAAATAGTAAGCAAACCAAATCAACAAGCCCCAAGTTAATGTCATCTTCATGCAACATAACCAAAACTTAAATCTTCCTAACTAGGAAAATAATTTGGAAACTAATAGCAGCGAACAACCTGATCAAAACAGAATCTAAACAAAAGAACTACAACTACAGATGATTACGAGATTTAAAACAACAAAATTTTCTGAAATACTACAAAACAAAAGTCTTAAATCTACAAATTCATTCGGAATTCAAAAAAAAAAAAAAAAAATTAAACAATTGAAAATACTCATAACATGTAATAAGACAAGCCACTCACATCCTAGAAAATAATCTATGAACCAACAAAACTAACACTAGATGACTGCTACAGCAGTGGGGGCCGACGGAGAAACAGACCATAGTGCTTTTCTAATCAAATATTTATGATAAAAGGTACGAAATGCCAAAAAAATCTAGGGCCAACAACTTTTTGTTCCTAACACACCTACTAAAAATTATGAATTCCTAGCCACCAATAACCATGAATTCAAGAATGGCAGTTGAATACATAATCATACCTGGTAGTCTATATAAATATATAGGCCCCTACGCAATCCGAACTTGAGTTGTCATGTCGAACTCCCGCCAAATAAACATTATGGTCAAACATCATTTAATTGTGTCCACTTCCTAATCTAACAAACAATATAAACTTAACTAATTATAATTTTCAGAACTCAAACAGAGATCATATGATACACAATTTTCCACACTGTTACCATCCGCACTACTAAAAAGAAACTTCAGTTAAAATTGTACAGTTCTTAACTATAATGAAAATGCTCAAATTCTTCATAATTGTGCAATGAGAATAAAATCAAACTTTTTGTACTCACAATTCTTACATTGCCATCATTTATTCCCTTTACCTGCTGGCATCATCATTATAGGCAAGTAAGATATGGTAGGAATTAAAATTTGGGGAAGACCAAGAATGGAACTGCATGTTTAAAGAAACCAATTGGCAATTACTGAATCGGACGCTTGAACAATATAAGAAAGCGTAGGAGTGTATAAAAGCTAGATTTTCTGATGAATGTAAAGAAATGGCATATAACAGATCCACCTATATGTCGAAGTGCTAAAGAACTTAAAATGTCATTTATTCAACTTAAGCGATTCACCGAATAGGAATTTTGCAAGAACAAATAACCAAACTACAATATACTAAACCCATATTTCAACAACCACAATACATATCCACAAGAAACATCCCAAAATAATTCTGACTGGTATTATTCAGTTGGTAGGTGATTCAAATATCTTATGGTGAATTTTTTGTTAAATTGTGCACACAACACACCCCACATCCAATTTAACATATATTGTATAGCTTTAAATCTCTTCTTCTGATGGTAGGAATATATCCACTAAAATGGCATTAACAATGACTGTTCAAATAAACATCTGCATACCATCCATATGAAGACAGCAGTGACACGAATATTCAGCAATTACAAAAGCCAAAAGGTTTACTTACATGCTCAGATTGCCTTTGTTGCAAAGCCGCCACTGCTTTTTGCCTTTACTTACATGATCAGATTCCCTTTGTTGCAAAGCCGCCATTTCTTTTGCCTGGAGAGTCAAAAGTAGATGAAAAATAAGTTACTAAACAGGCTAATACCGTTTAAACGTTCTCAAACTGCAAGTATACTTCTAAATTATATTATAGATAGAGCTGCCAGAGAAAGTGAAACCATATTTCAAGAGCATACTTAGTTTCCCGACAATCCATCATATCATATATTCAGCATGAATGTAAGAATCTGTTAAAGCCCATTTCCACCATAATCACTAACGAAGACAAATTTCAAGAAGCTAGTTTTATTAAAAATTAAGGGTGTCAATGGGTGCATTGTACTCTTACTGAAACACTCTAAACTGAACCTGGAATCATAAAACCCCATACCCTCAGTTATATATCTTAACCTATGAAGTACCTCTATGACAAATACATGAGAGAGGGGGAAAAGAAAAGAATCCAGATTTCTAGAAACATGACTAACGACCATTAGGGTTGCTTCTATATTTTATCGAACACCTGTGGTGCATCTTCAAATCTCAATCAACTCACACATGGATCAAATAACTGAAACAAATCATACTTCAAATAGAGCAACAAAGATGAAGATTAATATAATTGAAACAAACTGATACTTCGAATCAAAGCAACGAAGCCGAATATTACTCGAATGAAGAATCAAAAATCTCAAATAAAATCAAAACCCTAAACCAAAAATCTAAAATCAAAACCCTAAGATTCGAAAAGAACAGATTGAAACTCAAATCGAAACACAAATCGAAATGTTTAAACACTTACATCTTTAGATCGAAACCTCAAACCCTCAAACTGAAACCCAAACTTCACTTGCATCCTGAAACCCTAAATTCGCTTATGCAAAGATAAAGAAAGTGGAAAGAGATGAGATAAGAACAGATTCAAAAACAAATCGAAACACAAATCGCTTACATCTTCATCTTCAGCTTCAGCTCGAAACCCTCAAACTGAAACCCAAAATTCGCTCCTGCAGAGATGGGGAAAGTGGAAAAAGAGAAGTGGTTCGAGTCTAGTGAAAAGAGATGAAGTGGTCGACTAGCTCATGTCTATGACCAAGCTCATGTGCAACTGTGACCAAGGGATGAAATATCCCAAGTTATACATAACTTGGGTGGAAAAATATGAAGCTGTGACCACCCACGCACACGGATGGCACGCGTGGAACTATATCCAGTTACGAATTAGTAACAGCTTAAGGACAGTTACAAAATCTGACAAGATTTGTAACAGCTTCATGCTGTTACAACCAGTTTGTAACATCAATTTCTTGTTACTAATTCGTAATAGCTAGTAGACTGTTACGAATTGGAGTTACTAATCCAAGAAAATGGTGTAGTGCTCATATGCATTATTCTTGCTTTACTTATCCAACTTGCTTGACAATAGTAATGTGCACTCTTACATTACTAGATTGTTTGCACTGTCCAAGCTTTGTCCAGCCTTGGACTAATGCATAGACCAACTCTTGGACTATTTCTACTTTCTTGCAATATCCTTGAGTTTGGGCCAACTCAATTCCATGGATATGCATCAATTCCAACATCGCATGTTGCATTTGTCAACTTGGCCTTCCTTGTATTCCTCAATGAAACTTCATTGTGTCGTCCAATAAGCTTCATTACTTAGAAAAATGTATTATAGTGTACTGTTACCTTTGCGTGTCATTGGCCCTGCAGAATCTTGCTATTTCAGCACTTGACAATCTATGCAGTATCGCGCAATCATTGTCAGACACTGATTTGACCTGCAATACTGTAACGCGCAATCATTACGTGTCACTTGGCTGGCCGGTTATAGACATCCCCCACCTAATATGTTCAACGTCTTCGTTGTATGCAACCAAGTATACTCGCTATATTGGTCTCAATCTTGACTACATGCACTTTCAGAACCCTTTTTTCAATTCAGCAATCTTTGTTAGCTTTTGCAGAACTCCCTTAGCCAACTTCCATGCCTTAGCATCAGCATCACTTAGCTTTACTGCCTTGCCATTGATCCTACTGATCTTGATATTTTGTTGTCACGTTGCACATACGTTCCAACTTCTATATCAATTCTCAAATGCAAACTGGAAATTCCTCTTGCCAATTCCCCGAATTATGCTTGAACTTTGCATGAATCATTTGTGCCTAAGTGTACACAAGCAATGATTCTTCCCAACTTATCATTATGATCATTTCCATAGTCTTATGCCTTCACTTTCCGACTTTAGTTGCACCACACAACATAACAGGACTTATACAAAACTTGGACTCATTCTTCAATCATATGCGCCTACGCCAAATCATGTCATTCCTTAAGGTATGCACTCTATGATTCCATACCACTCTTGGTATGCGCCACAATCTATATCCTTTGCTGCACTTTTCCAACACCAGCACTTTCACTAGATTTGACCCCCAAATCATATTGCAAACTTCACCTTCTTGGACTTGCATCATTTGTATCCCAAAGAACCAACACCTTTTTGTTCTTTGTTTGCATTGTCACAACACCTTGATTGAAATGTGTGACTCTGGTATAGTCATGACTTAGGATACTCGGGACATCCTAATGTCACTTTGGACAAGGAATCCTCTTCATGCGCCTTTGAAACTAGCAAAGCCTCACTTGATTTTTCAAACTGCTACGCTTTAATATAGCGGAAAAACAACATCATGTTCTTCCTAACTATGAGTTACTCTAAACTCATATACTTGATGGACTTACATCTTCATTCTTGCTGCATTACTCCATGCTATCGCTGCGAAATTCCTTCTCACTTCCCCATAACTCTCAACAACAAACTCGTCCATGCAACTAACTCTATTTGCTTCTTTCACTTTCAGCGTCTTTTATTGTAATGGCTTAACATGCTATGTAGCATCTTCCAACGTGAACTAGTTTTACTTTGAATGAAAGAGATAAGAACTCTCACCTCAAATACCCTTATTCACTACTACCTTAAATACAGATACAATTCCTAACACCAAGGTCCACTCAACCCAAACTGAAAGTATACTCAAGATTGAGCAAACACTCGCACCAACTGATTGCAACGATCATGCCTTATTTATACATCACAACTACCATCAGTTATCCTAACTGCAACCAAGCTTCTTCAACAACTACATTTCTGGTTTGCAGGCCACACTTGTTCTCAACGATTAGGACATGCCAATTAGCACCAACATTTTGACACAAACTTGTGCACCTTTGCACAATAGAATTTGACTTAACTTGGTGATTCTGAGCATCACCATAGACCTCAGCAAAGCTATAACACTTAATGACTTTCGCGGTCAAATTCCCTTGAAAAGTATCAACAAGGCCACAATCCTTGCAAATGAGGCACCCAGTGCCTACGTTCCTTGAAGAAAGAATGCCGCATTTTTCTCAAACTTGGAACTAATTTTTACTTCCCATGCACAGCTGACTAGTCTTGTCTTTCCCCTTCTCCAAAATCAACTTCAGTAGCAATAATTGTTGATTTGCAGTCGACAAGAACATTCGATTGTGGTTGTGATCAAATGCAGGTCTTTGTACACCCTTGTCCAACCATATTTATCCCACTCATAAAACTGGTGCAAGCACACTCCTTGTGCACATCTAGCATCAATGAAGAACTCTTTGCAAACATAAGACCGTGGTGTATCGGTTTTTCCCTAACTTGCATTTCTTTCTTCAGCCTTTCCATAAGTTTTACGATAGATAAGAATTGTCCATCCAAATCTTCTTCCATGGCATCACATTTCCACAAAAATGACTGGTTCACGACCAAACTTTGCATTACCACCAAGGTATATGCATCGAGAGAGATAATTTTAATCTTCCATCAAACTGGCTACGATGAGACACCTTCAATTATATCGCATAGGTAGGTTCTCTATCTTCTTTGGCACTGCAAAGGCCAACATCATCATTGAGTTCAGGAATTTTCACAAAATTCCCCTTACCATATGTAATGTACACGGTACTGATAACACTATGAAATCATGCATTCCAAATGCTTAATATTCGCATAATTATGAGAAACATGGTCTTAAACACCTGACTTGCACCATAAAAGACTACATACTCCTTAGTTTTTTCATTTTATCACTTGAAAACCCGGTTGCCAATGATTCTCGCATGTTCGTCTAACACTTTGGGCAGGAATTTTGACAACTTTGTCATAAACTTTCATGGCCTTTTGCTACCTCAATCTTCAAAGTTTATTCCAATTGATCTTTCCACACAAGACCAACTTATTCTAGACTCCATACTAGCAAAACCTAAACAATTTTTCACTGAATTTGACAAACAAATGACACCAACTTGAATAAAAGAGAAAAAAATATGAATTGTGTCCCCAAACACGGCTTTGATACCTGCTGTCACATGCCCATTTAATCTCCTAAAATTTTCATGGGAAATGACCGGCAATACTCTATGGTTCAGTGAATAAACTTCACCCACAAGTACTCAGCCTTGCATACTTGCATCTAAGTATGCATCTGCCTTCACTCATGAGGTAATACGCAACGAAAGTCTTCATCTTGTTTCTCTCTCACTATTTATGTCCCCATAGCATAAGAGGTTTTCCAGGCATCAATTCCAATTGACAATCTCACACAAATCAACAACACAATGAACACAAAGATATACTGCAACAAACCCATTTTATCGCACTAAAGAAAGATTACATACAACAGTCCATCACATGGACCAAACAAGCCATTAACCCTATTGGTGAATGCCTTAACACTCTTTACAATCAGTGGTTCTTCTCTGAATTGAACAAAACCAATCTTATTAATCCTAAGATATTTATAAATGTTAAATATCAGGCCAAAACGGTGTGCAACCGTCTGCACAATCCTTGGACAGCCAAGTGTCCAAGTAGTTTCCATAACCGCCTAAAGTGTGCATAACTGACTAGCCTTTTCCAACTTGTGCCAACTCATTTTATAACCGTTCCAACTTGTCTCACTTCATTGGCATGCTCGCAAATCCAATAACCAACACTTGAGCTATAATGCGCCACTTTTACGCCAATTTTGTGCATCACTGAATACATCCTTCACATGAACTTCCTAGAACTCTTTAGCTAAGCCAAATTTATGCCAACATGATTTCCAACTGATGCCAATATGTTCCATATGCTCATATGCGTTATTCTTAATTTACTTAGACAACTTGCTTGACAATAGTAATGCGCACTATCGCATTACTAGATTCTTTACACTGTCCAAGCTTTGGCCAGCCTTGTACTAATGCATAGACAAACTCTTAGCCTTTTTCTACCTTCTTGCAACATCCTTGAGTTTGGGACAACTCAATTCCATGGATATGCATCAATGCCAACATCGCATGTTGCATTTGTCAACTTGGCCTTCCTTGACTTCTTTAATGAAGCTTCATTGTGTCGGCCAATAAGCTTCATTACCTAGAAAAATGTATTTATAGTGTAGCGCTACCTTTGCGCGTCACTGGCCTTGCATGGTCTTACTATTTCAGCACTCGACAATCTATGCAGTATCGCGCAATCATTGTTGGACACTGACTTGGCCTACAATATTATAACGCACAATCATTATGCGTCACTTTCCTGACCTGTGATAGTAATTGATTATACAGTTGTTCATATTCCATCCAATTTTTCCCATTGTGAACAAATAAGAAAGAGCAGTGATGTGCGCGGGAAAGCTTGGTAAGCAAACAGTTGCATCATGTTGCAGTACCAGCACCATATTATCTTATTTCCTTATTTAGAGTTGTCGTGTTTAAGTTATTTCTTTCCTTATATAAACAGTTGCTTTCAATTGAACTAGATTATTGATCGAATCTGGCACTTGCCTTAATTACATTAGACTTGAGTAGGAAGTTAAGTTATCTATAAAAGCTAGACTCTTTTTGACGTAGAGATAACAATCAATCAAAACTAAAATTTCAGTTATTTACTTTTCTTCTTATTTCAATATTTGGGTTACTATATTCATAAATTCTTGGTGTTCTTACATGATTCTTGCGCTTATTGGGTCTAGATCCCTAATATCTTGACCAGGGCAGGTTGATTTTACTCAATAATTCAAGTAATTTTTTTCTCTTCCGTTGTTCATCACGACTATCACAGAGGAGGTGAATAAGATTACAACCCTCGACACATCAGTCAATGACTTTATGCGAGTTCTTACCAAGACTCAAGAAGCTGGCGATGCACATAAAACAGCTTCAATGGATGCCTTATTTACTAAGATACGAGCGCTTCAAATAGCGCAACCATCGATAAGGTGTTGGACTCTCATAGGAAAGACATGGCTGCTTTAATACGAGAAAATAGGCAAGACATAGTTGTGCTTACTGATAATATTACCAGGAATATGACATCAATTTTATTGGCGCGTTTTTCTCTTAATTCTTCCCCTCCTGGTTTCAATGGTTTTCATAATACCAATGGTAACAATGGTAATCCTCATACCAATGGTAACAATGGTTTTCATAACAAAAATATTGCTTCTACTTCAGATAATACTTCAGGTATTCGAGCAGCATCGATTAATCTTAAATTTCCAAGGTTTGATGGTACGAATCCTGCAGGATAGATTTTTTAATCCGATCAATATTTTCATTTACACAACATCGCTGAAGCTCTCAAAATTTCTCTTGCTACTGCTCACTTTAAAGGTGAAACTAATGCTTGGTATAGATGGATTCAAAGTAAGTTAATTAACCCAACTTGGATGCACTTTTGTTCTCTTCTTTGTGATCGTTTTGTTGATAAGAATTTTGTCAATCCACGTATGGATTTATCTTCAATGTCACAAAAAGTATCTGTTCGTGACCATATTATGGAATTTGAACAAATACTGAACTTTGTTATTGATTTTCCTGAAGACTATATTATTGATCACTTTATTAAATCTTTGAAACCTGAGATTCGATCTGTTATTGAAGTGCTTGAACCTCCAACTTTAGCTTTGGCCTTCAAAAAAGATTTGAAACAATAAGATGTACTACTTAAAACTTCTTTTTATAAGAATGTTGCTAGACCTAACCCTTTTAGGCAAGCACTTAATTCTGTGCAACTTAAGAAAAGTACAATCCCTCTTAGAGCTAAAAGGTTATCTTTAGATGAGCAAAGAGAAAAAACAGACAAAGGTTTATGCTTTAATTGTGATCAACTTTACACACCTGGTCACTTGTGTGCTAAACCAAGATTGTTAATTTTGGATATGGCTCCAGACAAGGATGAGATTAACAATATTATTGATGAAGAAGATGATATGCATGTTATGAAGGAGATTCACAGTGAAGCTACACCTCCTACAGACTCTGAAATTTCTCTCCACTCTCTTATGGGATCTTCTTTTCCTAAAACTATGAGAATCACATGATATATTCAAGGATAACCTCTTACAGTTATCATTGATTCAGGTTCTACTCACAACTTTTTATATCCATTAATTTCTAAGAAACATGGTTTTTATCATCAACCTACTGATGCTGATTTACAAGTTATGGTTGGTAATGGCGGATTTCTGGAAACTCGGGGTTCTTGTAAAGATGTCTCTCTTTAGTTACAAGACTATACATTCACTACTGATTTCTTTGTATTGAATTTAGTGGATGCGATGTTGTTTTAGGTGTACAATGGTTACAAACTTTGGGTGGAATAATGTGGGATTTTAGAAAACTTCATATGAAATTTCAATTAAACAATAATGATTATTTGTTGATTGGAAACTCTTCAGCTTCGATCACGCTCTTAGACAGTTCTCCATTGCAATAATTCTTGGATTGTGCACACAATGGTTTTCTACTTTAGCTTACTCCTACATTGACAACAACATCTTATGATAAGGTACCTCCTGAAATTTCAGAATTACTTCTCCGTTATTCCGATATTTTTGAACCTCCATCATCTTTACCACCTTTTAGAGCTCATGATCATCCCATACCTATAATTCCTAATAATGCACCAGTAAATGTTAGACCATATAGATATCCATATTTTCAAAAAACTAAGATTGAGAAGATTGTCTCTGAACTCAAGCAAGCATGGTTCATTCTTCAAAGCTCTAGTCCTTATTCTTCTCCTGTGCTATTAGTTTGAAAAAAGGATAATAATTGGCGTATGTGTGTTGATTATCGAGCACTTAACAAAGTTACTATGAAAGACAGATTTCCAATTCCGGTTGTGGATGAATTGATTGATGAACTGAATGGAGCTATAATTTTTTCTAAGGTGGATATGCATTTTGGCTTTCATCAAATCAGATTGTTTGATGCAGATATTCATAAAACAGCCTTTAGAACACATGATGGTCACTATGAATTTCTAGTTATGCCATTTGGATTATCTAATGCACCTGCAACTTTTCATAGTTTGATGAATGATGTTTTTCGACCTCATCTTAGAAAATTTGTTTTGGTGTTTTTCGATGACATATTGATTTACAGTAAATCCATGTATGAGCATCTTAAACACCTGGAAACTGTGTTTGAATTACTAAGAGAACATAAATTATTTTTAAAGAAATCTAAGTGTGACTTTTCCAAGTCCTCATTTGGCTATCTTGGTCACATGGTCTCGACTGAAGGTGTTGCCGTGGAAGAAGATAAGATTTCAAGCATAAAAAACTGGTCAATTCCTTCTATAATTAAAGATCTTAGAGGTTTTTTGGGTTTGGAAGGATACTATCGCAAATTTGTGCGAGATTATGGTAAAATATGTGCTTTGTTAACTAAGTTATTGAAACAGGATGCTTTCAAATGGTCTGACCAAGCTACAGAATCTTTCAATCAGCTCAAATATGCTTTAACAAGTACCCCAGCTTTAGCATTACCAAATTTTACAAAAGAATTTTGTTTAGAATGTGACGCCTCTGGTAATAGGTTGGGTGCAGTCTTAATGCAGTCTAACAAGCCTATTGTGTACTTCAGTAAACCTTTATCAAGGAAGAAATTGAATCTATCAGTTTATGACAAAGAGATGCTCGTTATTGTCTCTGCAGTGAATAAGTGGAGACCTTATCTTCTTGGAAGACATTTTAAGATCTTTACAGATCACAGAAGTATTAAATACTTCCTTGAGCAAAGACTATCTTCTGTTGAACAACAAAAATGGTTGTCTAAACTTTTAGGTTATGATTATGAAATCATCTATAAGTGTGGAGTTGCAAATAGAGTTGCAGATGCTTTATCAAGGATAGCTAGTCCTCAGCTTTTGGCCATCACTACTCCCATTTTTTTTCTGAAGTTACTGAAATCATTCAAGAGTGCCATGCAGATGCTATCTTAGGTTCTTTAATTCAAAAATTATGCCAGGATAAGTTGTAAACGTAATTACTCTTATACTGGTGGACTTTTACGATATAAAGACCGTATTGTTGTGGTACCTACTTCTGAATGGTGCAACAAGTTACTTATCGAGTTTCATTCAACTCCATTAGGTGGGAATTCTAGCTATTTAAGGACTTACAAATGTCTTCAACATAATTTTTATTGGAAAGGTATGAAAAAACTAATCAAGTTATTTATTCAACACTGTGATGTCTGCCAGCGGAATAAATATGAAGCTATAGCTCCTCCTGGATTACTACAACCATTATCTATCCCTACTGATGTTTGGATTGATATTTCAATAAACTTTATTGATGGATTCCATTATCTCAAAGGAAAATTTCAATACTAGTTGTTGTGGATCGTCTCTCTAAATATGCTCATTTCATAGCATTATCTCATCCTTATTTTGATGCCACAATTGCTGATGTCTTTGTATGTGAAATTTTACGTCTTCATGGAATGCCTAAAACTATAACTAGTGATAGATATGTTATCTTCATGAGTAACTTTTGGGAGGAATTTTTCACATTACAAGATACTCAACTTTGCGGAAGTTCAGCATATCAACCTCAAACGGATGGAAAAACTGAGGTAACAAACAGAACTTTGGAATGTTATTTACGTTGTTTTTCTGCAATTCGACGGAATGATTGGGTGGAATGGTTACCATGGGATGAATGGTGGTACCACACCAGTTATCATTCAGCTATTAAGATGACTCCTTATCGGGAACAACACTGGTGCATGTTGTGGATGAGTTATTAAGATCTAGAGATCACATTTTGCGAATTTTACAGTTTAATTTGCATGATGCTCAAGCTCGAATGAAGAATTATGCTGAAAAACATAGAACTGAATGTTCTTTTGTTGTGAATGATTTAGTTTTCCTTCGAATCCAACCATATAGGCAGACTACATTCCGTGATAAATCTTTCTATAAATTGTCTCCAAAATTTTATGGACCCTTTCGTATTACTGAGAGAATTAGGACCGTAGAATATCGGTTGGAATTGCCTGTTACTAGTCGCATACATCCAGTTTTCCATGTTTCTTAGTTAAAACTGAAACTTGGTTCTTCATCTGTTGTTAATACTGACTTACCAGTTACGATAGATTATGAAAAATGGGAATTTGAGTAGATCTTAGACCGTAAGATGTTTAAAAAAGGTAACACTGATGGAACTAGGTGTCTCGTTAAGTGGAAGGATCGTTCAACTGAGGAAGCAACTTGGGAAGATGCAGATGAGTTTCTTACTTGATTTACAGAGTTTCAGACTTGAGGACAAGTCGTGTCTCAAGTGTGATGGGATGTTGCAGTACCAACACCATATTATCTTATTATTTCCTTATTTAGAGTTGTCTTGTTTAAGTTATTTATTTCCTTAGATAAAGAAGTTGCTTTCAATTGAAATAGCTTGTTGATCGAGTCTAGCACTTGCCTTAATTACATTAGACTTGAGTAGGAAGTTAAGTTAGCTATAAAATCTAGACTCTTTTTGACGTAGAGATAACAATCAATCAAAACTAAAATTTAAGTTATTTACTTTTCTTCTTGTTTCAATATTTGGGTTACTGTATTCATAAATTCTTGGTGTTCTTACATGATTCTTGCGCTTATTGGGTCTAGAACACTAATACATCACCATTAGATGATATCACATAATAAATCTCATCCGTTCATCTTAATTATACAGTTGTCTACTGATCGCTGTCGTATGCGTCAAAAATAATTCACTTTCTTACTACTCAATTTCAACCTAAATCAACATAAAACATTAACCACAAACCCTAACTCTTTCCATTTTTGACTGCATTAAATCCTTCTTCAACCGAGTTCTCAACTGCAAACCCTTCATCGATTTATAACGAACAACTTGAACTTCTTCTTCCCCTCTTCTTTGAATTTCTCGATCTCCAATCTATAGCAGCCGTGGATGGTTTTAGGCGTAAGAAGAAATGAATGCTTCTTCTCTGAATTCCAGGTCGTGTAGGAATGAATGTGGATATAGGCATCCACTACATAGATAAGGGCCGACCAGATTCCATGTGGCCTGTCAGTTTCAGGGAACTGACAACCTATTCCCAGTTCAACTCAACTTGCACAACCTAGCCTGATTCCAAACATCGATCGCATGTGAGTGATGCTTTTTCTCTTCTCGAATTCTTCCACCAACAATAGTATTCTCTTACTTCTCATATCCACTTCTCCTCTTAAATGTCTCTTCATCACTAAAGACGTCATGCTTTTTAGACAAAGATGAAGAAAAAAAAAGCACAAATGAGAAATAATCCTCCTCCAAAAGCAGTTGCACATGAAATGACACTTTTTCCCCGTTTCTTATTCTTTTGTTCCAAATGACTCCAAAGTACCTAAACACTCAAAAGCAAACATAAGATACATAATTTACAAGAAAACTTAGCAAAGAAAGCATAAACAATAGATAAATATTAAGGTGTCTAAACTTATCAAATTCCCCCACACTTAGACTTTGCTAGTCCTCAAGCAAATCAAACAAAATAATTCTAAAGCATACATACAACTCCGTCTCCTCGAGGCTACGGTCACACTTAGCACGTATAACAAGCCATTGAACCCCTATGTGTCGCTAGTGGACGAGTTTTAGTCTCACGAAGGTTTACAAGAGGTGTACCTAGAAAACCTTTTACTCCAAATTCCAGCTACATGTGAAGAGTCTATGAACGAATCCAAAATGACTACAGGAGGAGGTACTTTGATGCAAATTCAATTTATATATAAGTAAATAAAGCTCTACTTAGAAAGTCGAACAAACCACAATACTCGGAATCTAACTAACCACAATCACAATGAAAAGATTAAGAAGATGGATATAGAGGTAGATGTTTGCGAATGTTGACAAGTGATCGGTGTTTCCTATATCTGTCTGAAGGTCACTGCCAAGATGAACCTATACATCCAATTGGATTGAGATACTGGTATTAATTCTAGTGTCAACATAACTGGCATATACAAGGGAACCAGCGGTCAACAATCTTAATTCTAGATCAACTCAACTGGCATATACAAGGTGAAAAAGCGGGGGCCTAACAACCTCACCCAATATTTCGATTAGCAATCTGTATGGACAACTCCGAGTTGTTTTCTAGAAAATCAACTAGACTCAATCAATAGAAAATACTCAAGGAGTTATTATCTCAATCTCTCAATCTGATTTACTCAAGCAAAAGTGATTCGCGAGTCTAATCAAAGAGAGATAACTTGGATGGTACCAAAGACCAATATCCAATATCCAAGTGTCAATTAAATTAAATCAACAACCAATAAGGTTGGATATTCTAATTGATTGATAAACGCATAACCTGTATTATTTCAATTATATAACAAAATATAATGCGGAAAAGAAATAACACAGACACCAAAATTTTGTTAACGAGGAAACCGCAAATGCAGAAAAACCCCGGGACCTAGTCCAAATTAAACATACACTATATTAAGCCGCTACAGACACTAGCATACTCCAAATTAACTTCGGTCTGGACTGTAGTTGAACCCCAATCAATCTCATACTAATACAAGGTACAGTTATGCTCCTACGCCTCTGATCCCAGCAGGATACTGCGCACTTGATTCCCTTAGCTGATCTCACCCACAACCAAGAGTTGCTACGACCCAAAGTCGAAGACTTTAGCAAACAAATATGTCTCATACAGAATAGTCTACAAGATAGATAAATTCGTTTCCCACGAATAAACCTATGATTTTTGTTCCGTCTTTTGATAAATCAAGGTGAACATGAACCAATCAATAAAACCAGACTCATATTCCCAAAGAAAAGCTCAGTTTTATCAATCACCTCACAATAGTTTTAATCGACGCAACGAAAAAAGATATTGTGGAATCACAAACGATGAGACGAAGATGTTTGTGATTACTTTTATATCTTTCCTATCGGAGATAGAAATCTGAAGCCAATTATTACAATTGTACTCGTACAATAGAAATAGCAAGATCAGATCACACAACGACAAAAAAAGTAGTATTGGTCTGGCTTCACAATCCTAATGAAGTCTTTAAGTCGTTAACCTGGTTTTAGAAGAAGAAAACCAAAGGTTAAAGGATAACCGACTCTAGCTTAGCAAACAAGTATCACACATAATGTGTGGGGAATAGGTTTCCCAGCTGCTAGAGCTCTCCCTTATATAGTCTTTCAAATTAGGGTTTGCAATCAATGTTAGCTTAGTAACAAAGCATTCAATATTCACCGTTAGATGAAGACCTGATTAGATACAAGATAATATCTCTTAACCGTTAGATCGAAAACTTAGCTTGCCATACACACATGTACTTGACGATTTTGGGTTAGTGTAGCCGTACCCAAACGTGTACAATAGTTGGTTCAATATTAGTCAACCAAATGGTTATCCATATGATAACTTTCGTATCAACCATATTCTTCTTCATGATAACTAGTCCAAATGACTCAAACGAACTAGTTAGAGAGTTGTTCAATTGTTATGAGATCTTATGTACTACACAAGACACAATTGAAGCAAAAACGATGTGATTCACTCGAATCAATTCGTGAACTATAAATCCACGGTTTGCAATAGCATTCCTTAGATAATTTAAATAAGTTCATGAATATCGTTTTTAGACATAACCACTCAAGTTCGCGAACTCAAGTAACCGGTTGGAGTTCACAAACTCCAGCAAAAATTATTGGGTTCGAAAACTTCCGTCAGTTCGCGGACTGAGTTCGCAGACTGAAACCGAGCTACAACTCCAGCAGAATTTCTCGGGTTCGAGAACTACGCACGTTCGCAGACTGAGTTCGCAGACTGGGTTGACTGCTCAAGTTCCGGTTTTCACTTGATAAAAAAAGTTCGCAAACTTCGGTTCAAGTGCTAAGGACTTATACATATATGTGTTACCACAACAATGTTTATATCCCCAGTGGTTATATTGTCTAAACTATTATTTCAATCATTGAAACATTCTCAGAGGACGTCATATAGTTGTTATCCACAAACTAGTTTTCGTCAGAGCAATTTCCAAAGTGATTGAAACATAACATGACTTTCGTCACTAGGTAAAGATGAACTTGGATAAAGCGAAAGCTTTACCAACGCACATTTCGAGAAATAGATAAGCGAGATATACTCGGTGAAAAAGCGGGGTCTAACAACCTCACCCAATATTTCGATTAGCAATCTGTATGGACAACTCCGAGATGTTTTCTAGAGAATAAACTAGACTCAATCAAATAGAAAATACTCAAGGAGTTATTATCTCAATCTCTCGATTTGATTTACCCAAGAAAATATGATTCGCGAGTTATAATCAAAGAGAGATAACTTGGAAGGTACCAAATACCAATATCCAAGTGTCAACGCACAACCTATATTATTTCAATTATATAACAAAATATAGTGCGGAAAAGAAAAATAACACAGACACCAGAATTTTGTTAACGAGAAAAACGCAAATGTTGAAAAACCCCGTGACCTAGTCCAGATTAAACATATACTGTATTAAGCCGCTACAGGTACCAGCCTACTCCAAATTAACTTCGGTATGGACTGTAGTTGAACCCCAATCAATCTCACACTGATCCAAGGTACAGTTATGCTCATACACCTCTGATTCTAGCAGGATACTGCGTACTTGATTCCCTTAGCTGATCTCACCCACAACCAAGGGTTTCTACGACCCAAAGTCGAAGACTTTAGCAAACAAATCTGTCTCACACAGAAAAGTCTACAAGATAGATAAATTCGTCTCCCACAACTAAACCTATGAGTTTTGTTCCGTATTTTGATAAATCAAGGTGAACATGAACCAATTAATAAAACCAGACTTATATTCCCGAAGAATAGCTCAGTTTTATCAATCACCTCACAATAGTATTAATCGACGCAGCGAAAAAAAATATTGTGGAATCACAAACGATGAGACGAAGATGTTTGTGATTACTTTTATATCTTGCCTATCGGAGATAAAAATCTCAAGTCAATTATTATAATTGTACTCGTACGATAGAAACATCAAGATCAGATCACACAACTACCAGAAAAGTAGTATCGGTCTGGCTTCACAATCCCAATGAAGTCTTTAAGTGGTTAACCTGGTTTTAGAAGAAGAAAACCAAAGGTTATAGGAGAATCGACTCTAGCTTAGTAAACTAATATCACATAGAATGTGTGGGGATTAGGTTTCCCAGTTGCTAGAGTTCTCCCTTATATAGTCTTTCAAATCAGGGTTTGCAATTAGTGTTAGCTTAGTAACAAAGCATTCAATATTCACCGTTAGATGTAAACCTTCTTAGATACAATCTAATATCTCTCAACCGTTAGATCGAAAACTTAGCTTGCCATACACACATGTACTTGACGATTTTGGGTTTGTGTAACCATACCCAAACGTGTACAATAGTTGGTTCAATATTAGTCAACCAAATGGTTAGCCAAATGATAACTTTCATATCAACCATATTCTTCTTCACCATAACTAGTCCAAATGACTCAAATGAACTAGTTAGAGAGTTGTTCAATTGCTATGAGATCTTATGTACTACATAAGACACAATTGAAGCCAAAACGATGTGATTCACACGAATCGATTCATGAACTATAAACCCACGGTTTGCAATAACATTCCTTAGATAATTTAAATAAGTTCACGAACATCGTTTTTATACATAACCTCTCAAGTTCGTGGACTCAAGTAACCGGTTGGAGTTCACAAACTCCAGCAGAAATTCTCGGGTTCGAGAACTTCCGTCAGTTCGCGAATTGAAATCGAGCTACAACTCCAGCAGAAATTCTTGGGTTCGATAACTACGCACGTTCGCGGACTGAGTTGACTGCTCAAGTTCCGGTTCACTTGATCAACAAAGTTCGCAAACTTCGGTTCAAGTGCTAAGGACTTATACATATATGTGTTACCACAACAATGTTTATATCCCCAGTAGTTATATTATCTAAAATATCATTTCAATCATTGAAACATTCTCAGAGGACATCATATAGTTGTTATTCACAAACTAGTTTTCGGAAGAGCAATTTCTAAAGTGATTGAAACATAACATGACTTTCGTCACTAGGAAAAAATGAATTCGGCTAAAGTGAAAGCTTTACCAACACATATTTCGAGTAATAGATAAGCGATATATACTCAGCTCGAAATGTCACATGTGTATATCTTTAGTCTATATAGTAAAACGACTTTTGTCTCAAGATAGGAGATAGAGTAGATAGACTTTTGAGTGATAGATAAGTTCAAGTCTCCACATAACTTTTAGTCGATGAAGATCCACTGGTTCCTTGAGTAGTCCTTCGTCTTGTATGATGATTTCCATGGAGTTCTTGATCTCAACTACACTTTTTATCCTAGTCCGAGACCTTAGCTATAGTAGACTACAAATCAAGACTCTATAGTTTTGATCACTAACATTGAAAAACATGCTTGAGATAGCAACGCATGCGAGTTCGACCGAGCAATGCTCTAACAATCTCCCCCTTTGTCAATTTTAGTGGCAAAACTATTAATACATATGGAATACAAAAAATATATAAATAAACTTTATATCTCCTATTCCACATGTCTAATCTTGAACAATACTCGAAATCTTCGTCACTTCCAAGTAGTACAATGATCCCAAAGGTTGTAAGTTTAGCATCATCGTTGTTGAAAATCCGTAGCTATAACAATGAGAAAAGCATCGATTCTCAATCATTGTTATACAATGTCATAATATTATTACACAACGTCAAAGTCCAATTGCATCACAACTTCTACAACAATACTGTAGTTGCAGGATTTCCTACACTACACCCTTTTCAAGAATCTATGAAAACTAAGTCATAATTGTGAATAAACAACAACACTTTTATTAATTCACTTTCAAGAAGATTTACAAGAAAGATCAAAACTCAGAAGTACAACTTTCTTTCTGGAGTTTCTCTCTCCTCAAAATTCTCTCAGCTCTCAAAAATACATCATCCTTTTCTGGATCTATCGTGCCCTTTATATAGGGATTTACATAGTGGAAGACAGCTAAGATTTCCCCATAATTCGGATCTACTTTGCGATCTCATCGCCATAACTTCAGTCTTCACCATCGCCAACTTTATAACCATCGTGAAGCAGACTTATTCTTCATATATCTTTAATCATTAATCGCTACATCACTCTTTTGTGACACTCGCCAAATGTTGTTGAGGAATCTTGCGACAATCTTGTCAAAGTGTCGTTAATACTTTTATAAACGTCTAGGCTTCTCACAGAAATGTTGTTAATATCGCAGGAGTAGTGTTGTAGCGATATTCTGGTATTACATCTTGCCTCTTCTCATGTCTTTTTATGCGAAGAAGAGAGGATCATGAGAACTAATATTCTTTATTATTCTTCGCAACTTCTTCCTCTTTTATACTTTCTCCTCGACAAGATCCTGTTAATCCATCCTTTCTTACACGTGTTGTAAATCCCTTTATTTACTGACACGTTCCTACTCCGTAGGTACACTCCCCTTTGCCTATAAAAGGTGGAACTAATCTTCAAAATTATTTTTACTTTTCTGTTTCTTCATCTTCTTCATCTTCCGTCTGCAACTTTGCCTCTTCTTCATATTCTTATGCTACTGTTCTAATGGAGTCCCCAAGGTTTGTTTCTTGATTTTTAAACTAGTTTTTATTTTCATTCTTCAATATTTCTTATTTCCTTGTTGTGTCTTATTTTTAGTGGAAAGATTTCTAACACACAATCTACTTTTCACAACCCTAATCCTCGCAAAAGACCGACTGAGAAGAGGAAGAAAAGTTCTGCGAATGATAAGGTAGTAAGAAACACCCTTTATTTTTAATAACAATATTGTTGCCTCTGTTTCTTATCTGGGTTATTATTCGCAGAATGACGTGAATCCTGATAAACTTCCCAAAAGGTCTCGTCATTTTAAGACACTCGGGGAAAATCTCATTATGCCCCCGCTAACATCTGTGAAGATTACTCCCACACCATCGCAACCAAATCTTTCTTCTCCTATCCGCGAGAATATTGTTGTTCATACCTCTATCCCTTCTGACACTTTGTTAAACCAAGCTTCTAAAGATGCTGCGACTGAAGTTCCTTATAGTCCTTTACGGCCTTCAATTGTTGTCTTTCCACATACTCCTCCTGATAACTCAACCACCACAAATGATCGCCAACTTATTCTCACTACTATTTCACCTTCTAAATCCTTTCCTTCATCAAGCGAAACTTTCGCAGGTGTTGATATTGCTTTTAAAGTCTTGTCTAATATTTTAGACAATACTATAAAATCTTCCACTGACCCTCTCCAATAGGAAGCTTGCGAGACTCTGTTTAAGTATTTTGGCTCTGGTTGTAATGATTCACGAGCGGCTTTAGGGAATGAGATTGAAGTTCTGAGGAAAACTCTTCAAGCTAAAACTGCTGAGTGTGATACTTTGAATCACATGCTCCGTAACTCTTCTTTAGACTGCGAGAATCTTCGCAGAAGAAATGACGAGCTGAAAGGTGATTTTTTATTTTCCTCTGCTCTTTTTTCTTTTCTGTTTCATATACATATTTTCTGTACTTAGACTTCTTTCTTAAATTCTTGATTCATATGTTAGTTTCAAATTGGGCTCATTTCATAGAAAGACTCAAATCTGAATCTATTGCTGAAGAAGTTCGCGTTGAAAGATATTTTTTGGGTATATCAACATACTAGACTAGACAATTTGTACACTTATTCAATTGATCGCATAAATAATCTTACTAATGAGAACAATCAATTATTGCAAAGGCAGACTTTTTTGAGTGGCGAGCTTGATCGCCTCTCATATTTGTTTTTTAAGGCTAATTTGGCGATTGAATCTTTATCAGATGAGAATAAAACCCTGTCCCAAGAAAAACATAGATTTTCAAGCTTGATGACGATTTCCTCGCAGCAAATAGGTAATCTTCAAAGTACATGTAATAGTCAAGAGCAATCTCTTCATTCTCTTAAGAAGGAGCTCAAAGAGTTAACTGAATCATTTGTCGCCGAAAAGGATAAACTTATCAAGGGTAGATTAACTAAGAGCCAACGAACTTCAAGACCAATACTCTCAGTTAAAGGAATCTTATTCTTCATTAGCAAAGGAAAATTCATGTCTTCGCAACAAAGAAGAAAACATGAAATCTCGCCTGAAGGGTATGGTTGGCGATAAATTCGATGATTCCATGAATCAGTGGGAGAATTGTTTATTTGCTTTAATCCAAAACTTAACCTCGCAAAAATAAGGTAGTCAGTTGACTGCCTCTCTTGTTGATCTTCTCATAAAATTTTATTTTATGTTCCTTGTGAAATTCTTGTCTAACTGATTTTTTATTTTGTTGCTCGCAGAATCCGAAAGAAATCTTCATTCTACCATCACTGATCTAACCGCTACATTGGATAAAGTTCGCAAAGAAAATAAATCTCTTGTTTCTAATTGCTTTATTGCTTAGGACAAAGCAGAAAGAAGACTTGATTATCTTGAATACTTTAAGAATATAGAAATTAGGAATCGTGAAAAAGCTCTTCTTCGCCAAGTCCATCTTAGTGTTGAATTTCTCGTGAACAATATTCTTCTTCCCCGTTTTCTTTATCCTGTTTCTGTCCCTCCTCTAGAGGTTGACGATGATGAGATTCCTCTTCCCATGGATGAAGAGTTAGAGTTTGCTAATGATGAAGAGAATACCACTCAAGAAGGTCAAGAAGGTGGTGAAGAAGAAGAAAAAAGTCTTCCAAAATAAGTAATCGCTGATGAATAATCCAAAGAAGAAGAAGCCCGCGGTGAGAAGGATACTGATGATGTTGATGAATTTGACAAGAACAATAAGTCTGGCGAGGCTTGAATTTTATCTTTGCTTTCTTTTACTTCTTCTATCTTGCGAGTGATGTAATCTTCGAAACTTTTAGAATTTTAATTTTCGATTTAGCTTTCTTTGAATAATTTCAAGTAAGATAATGTAATATTACTTCTCTATTCCCCTTGTTGCCCTTCATTATCTTGCTTGAAATGGTGAAATATTCATTATCTTCTTTGAGTAATTGTGTTGCTGCATTCTTGAGAAAATATGAATATATCTGCGATATGAGGAATACTGTTGCATTTTTCTGAAAAATTCTGAAGGAATCCGCGATGTTAAAAATTTGCCTCCTTGTATATAATTCTGCGATAAATGAATGTTTCCTGCCATCTTAAAGCAAAATAGTTAATTGGTAAGATTATTCTTTTGGTCTTATTTTGCCTTCCTAGTTAAAGGTCTTATTTTGCCAAACCTTTTCTGTCTGCGACAAAATCGCAGGATTTCTTAACATTTGCATGTAAAGACCCTTTGATCTTGTCTTATCCATGTTCCTTTCAAAATCTTTGCTACAATATGATATGCATACATTCTCTCGTAAGAATTTACCCTTATGACATTGTCGTCTTTCGATGAAATCGCATGACGTCTTTACAATTTCATGTAAAAACCCATTGATCTCATCTTAACATTGCTCTCATGTCTTGTTGCCTCTGCATTATTTACGTTACGCGACAATATGACATGCCTAAATTTTCTTGAGATCATAAAGCCCCATGACATTGCCGTCTTATGACACTTATCAGCTACCTAATGGAGGGTGCCGCCCTTATCTTCCCCCTAGTTTCCCCTTCAAGGAGGGAACATCGGCCATACAAGACTAGCTCCTCCCATCCAGATCTGTCAATAACCAGTTGTGTTCGCAGCCTCTTGTCCTTTATGCCTATATGGCTTATAGTTACAAGACATCACCCTAAGTGGGGTTTTCTTCAGGCCTAGTGCATTGTAGCCAAGACTTACCAAGGATGGCAAGAGAGTTTCGTACGCTCCGGGCACCCTTGGATCAACCGTGTACCTCGGCGCCTTGGTCATACTTTGCACTTCTTGGAAGAGACTCTCAGTCGTCCAACCAGGGTATAACCATATATAGTTGGAAATTCAAGATCTCTCTCCCGGATAGGTTTTCTTTAACCCCATCGTCCGCATGACTCAGGTTCCAGTATCGGTATAACCTTATCGCTGAGTCATGTCAAGAGATACCCCCTCATATGACGCGCTATTAGGTCTTACATTTGCCTCTTACGAAATTTTATTCGCGAACTAGGGTGCACGCCATAAAGGTTCGTCCCATTCTTTTAATCTCTGCGAAATTTTATTCGCTATTCTTGCGATGATGCTCGCATAAATTAAGGTAGAGAAAGAAGAATTTTTTAATTGTTTCATCTTACATTTATATTTCTTACCTCGCGAAAATTGCTACTGATAATACCTTTTCAGAAACAATCTATTCCATGGTCTATCAAGTCTTTGCCCAACATCTCTTCCCTCTGGATCCATTAATTTGTATGCTCCATTTCCAATTATCTCTTTAATGATGTATGGTCCATCCCATTTTCTCGCTAATTTTCTACCACTTTCTTGCTGATATTTTGGTGTTTCTCGCAAAACTAGATCGCCAGGCTGGAATTGACGTTTCTTGACTCGTTTGTTGTACTCGCGAGCTAATCTTCGCTGGTAATTTTCCATATGTTGTAGAGTTTTTTCTCTCTTTTCTTCTAGTTCATCTAACTCATGTAAAATCATGCCAGCACTTAGATTTTTCTCCCATGCTTCTCTTTTTGTTGTTGGGATAACAACCTATGTTGGTAGAACATCTTCAACTCCATATGTTAAACAAAAAGGTGACATCCCAGTTGCCTCTCGTCTAGTTGTATTATATGCCCATATTGCATTATGCACTTGCTCACACCATGATTTGTGATAACCTTCTAACTTCTTTTTCAAGATGTCTGCGATTGTCTTATTAGTTTCCTTAGCCTGACCATTTGCTTGTGGATATAAAGGAGTTGACTTTCCACATTTTATCTTAAATGCATTAAGAAGCAATTCGATATTCTGCCCTTCAAATTGCTTTCCATTATCAGACATCAACTATGCTGGGATCCCAAATCTGCAAATTATATTTTCAAATATGAATGTAAAAATGTCCTTATCGCGGATGTGCTGTACTGACTTAACTTCTCCCCATTTTGTGAAATAATCTGTAGCAACGATTAAATATCTTCTTTGTCCAGAACCAGGAACAAATGGTCCCACAATATCCAATCCCCATTTTCCAAAAGGCCATATGCTTGATGAAGATGATAATGGTGCTCCTGGTGCATGTATCTTCTTCCCAAATCGCTGACAATCTTTGCAACACCTTGAAAGTTGTTTTGCATCCTCATGCATATATGGCCAATAATAACCCTGCATCTTTGTTTTATATGCCAAAGATCTACCCCCGCTGTGATTACCTGTAATAACCTGTAATTTTTTTTATATACTGTTTCGGGTCGGGTTATACCTAGATTGGTTAACCTTGTGTTTAGATTGTTGTTCCTTAAGCCCTAACCTTAAACTTAACCTTAAATGGGTGGATTGAACAAGAAAGGCTCCAAGTTAGGGTGGAAATAGAGCCACCCAAATTCATTGTTTGTTTTTCCTTAATAATGTTATTAAGGTTTGATAACTAAAACTTTAGAAATTTTAGAGAGAGAAACTAAAAACTAGGGAGAAGAAGGAGATGAAGCTAGAGTTTATTTTAGAGGGGGAAAACCATGGAAAATCAGTGGAGAATTAAGAGGAGTTTTTTTTAAGCTATTGAGGTAGTATGCTAGATTCCCTTTCTCTTTACGTTTTTTTTATACTTGATTTTGAATTTGTATGATTAGATCTAAGTGATTTATTGATTAAAAACTATGAATCTAATTGATGATCGGCATTTAATATTGATAGATAACATGCTTAGGTATTTCTAGTTAAAATTTGAGAATATTTCATCACATATTCACCATAAAATGTTTGTTTGTACTTGGATGTTGATTTCTAAATTGTTTTGTACATTTTCGATTTGTATGTTCTTGACTGTACTTAGGACATCTTGATGATATCAAAACGATTTTTGATCTTGATAAAAGTTGTATATCTATGTCTTATCTTTAATTATACGTTGAGTTTGCTAAATTTAGAATTTTTATGAATTTACGGTGAATTGTTTGGTAAAATGATGCAATCTGTCCAAATGTTTGAAATGATCTTATAAAATCAATAACTCTCATTTGAACCATTGGGTTTTCGTAAAAATTGAATATGATATAGATCCATATGTTAGAAATGCTTCCCTAAAATTTGAAGATGATCAGATTAATGAATCATTATGAAACATGTAATATAAAATTCTAGTTGTTATTGAAAATAGATGAATTGAGCCAAGAACAAAAGAATTTTTTTTTTATTAATGAAAATAGTTGTTGTTAATTCTCTTTTTCTTTTGATTGATGAGAATAGTTGTTGTTAATTACTTTTTCTTTTGATTGATGAAAATAGTTGTTGTTAATTTTTTAGATTAAAGAATCTTTGATTTTTGAAATTAGTTATTATTAATGCTTTTCTTTTTCTTTAGATTAAAGAATTATTAGTGGGACAAAGAATCTTTTGATTTTTTTGAAATTAGTTTTGATTAATTCTTTTCTTTTTCTTTAGATTAAAGAATTCTTAGTGGGATAAAGAATCTTTTGCTTTTTTTTTGGAATTAGTGGTTATTAATGATGAAAGTTAAGGAATAATAAGTATTAATAACTTATTATATTCAAATTTGAATTCTTTTTGTTTTTTTTTTGGTGGAATCCTAGGAAACAACTTTTCTTTATAGTACTGTTTGTTTTAATAAAGAATAAAAAAAAAAGGAAGAATTATGTTAGAGAGAGAAATAAATTAAAAGAAGGTAGTAGTGGTAGACATAAATAATTAGCTATCACTTTGAAGACATAATTATTAGATTCTTATCTTGACCAAACTTTTAAACTTAAGGTTAGGTGGAACTTGTTTTAGGTTGTGAGTATATATATATGTATATATCTTATACTAAGAAGAAAAGAGTAACCATACTAAGAAGAAAAGAGTAAACATACTAAGAAGAAAAGAGTAAACAAAAATCTAAATTAATAGAAATAACGAGAGATTCTTTTAGTTCATATCAAAGACAATTTCTTCGGTGATAAAGCTTTTTCTTCTATTATTTATAGTTTTTGGATTGCGATTTGAGGTAGGCGCAACACAATCTAAAACTCTTCTTTTATTTAAGTTTCTTTTAATTAAATTTATGTTTGCAAGTTTCCATTAATATATGGATGATAATCGATGTTGTGAGCATGATTATGAATGTTGGGCTGCGGTCCATAGAATGTGATTCTTAAAGATTATTTATGACGGGATACGAGATATCCTTGGAAACGGTATTTGTTTCCTAAACCCACGTGGGAGCTCCCTTGGGCGAGCGGATTGATTGAATTTATTGTTGTATAATGTTGGGATACGAGATATCCTTGGGGACGGTTTTGTTTCCTAAACCCACGTGGGGGGGATCCCTTGGGCGAGCGGATTGATTGAATTTATTAATGTATATGGATGTGGTGTTTCCATATGTTTGTGGTGGTGTTAACCATGCAACTTGTTTTGAAAAGAAATTGAAAAATATTGCATAAAATGTTTTGTTGCTTCTTTTCCTACTGAGTGTCACAACTCACGTCGTATTATGACAAAAATTCCAGATTTTATGACACCACAAGGAGCTAATGGCGGAAAAGCATAGAGATCGGTTTTGGTGTTTTAACTAGTAGTTGCATATTATGATTGGAAATTTGTAATAAAATATCATCAAACTCTCTTTTGGATGATTTATTGAGTGCTTATTGAGTATTTATATTTTGGAGATTATTGGGTTAATGTATAATTAATGGAACAATGTGTTATTAAGACAATTTTATTTGGTTAGATAAATGAAAATTTCTGAGTCATGTCAGTTTGACTGTTAATGATAATTATTTTACAAGATATTTATGATTGAATATTTTATGGTATGCATAAAACTCACGTCTTATGAAGTTGTTAAAATATTAGAATTTTCTGAGTGCCGGAATTATTTTTAAAACAATTGTTTATTACTATAAGAAATTCAGATATTTTCTGACAGATTCAACTATGTTGAAGTTTTCCTGTTTTTAAACTATTCTATGGCGTGTTTTAGTCTTTGGTTTCTTCTGTAAACCTGAAGAGATTTCTTTTTAGATTCCAAAATGGTAAACTAAACCTGATTTGGAGTTGTGAGTGATTTTATATGATTTTATAAAATGGACTATCTCTGTTTTTCTTTTCCGCAGTTCTGGTCAACTACGTATTTGACTGTGGTCAAAAGGTCTTTAAGATAATCTAAATTTTTTTTTAAAATTTATGAATGGAACTATACTCAATTAGGATTCAGAAAGTATAATAATAATAATATTTAGATTTGAAATAGGTTCGGTAAAATTCGTGGAGTTAATTGATGTATGTTTTTAATTTAAAAACTCTTCCTTAAATATGCGATTCTTTTGAATTAAATCTGGAACGTTTAACGATGAAATTTTTTTTTATGGTAAACTATAGTTCTCTATTGTTCATGTGAGTTAACAATAACGACAAGTTAACGGTTAGATGTTCCCAAAATAATTTTTTTGTATCCGCTGCGACAAAATTTCGGAATTGAACATAAATAAAGAATAGACAAAGAATCGGTTGTTTGGACTTGGGCCAAGTGTAGAAGTCTAGGATTGTTATTAAATGTAACATTTCGGATTTTGGGTTTGGATTTGGGTCAAAATCCAGGCCCGGAATTCGGGGTGTCACAGTTTGGTATCAGAGCCAGTCTGATCCTTTGGGAAGACTAGTTTCTGAATGAGTCAATGTGTGAATATGCTTGTATGTGAATTGATTGCAGCAATTGTTGATTGTGTTTTGGTAGAATGCATAATAGATTGCACTCCTTTTTTTGCATAGAGAATTCTCTCTGTGATACTTATGATTTAATGTCCCTCATTCAGGACATGTCTCGTCGTAATAATGGTTCAACCGGCCCACAAGATGGGGGTTTTGGTGATGTTGTTCGTTCTTTGAATGTTGTTGCTCAAGCAATGCAGCAACAAGTTACTCTTAATCAGAATGCACCCCACCTCCCCCACCACCTAATCAACGGGCTTTGTTAGTTAGAAGATTTAGTGAACAACACCCCGATTCCTTCAAGGGTAGTCCTGATCCATTAGTTGCTGAAGATTGGATAGAAAAGATTGAGAAAATATTCACCCTATTAGGCGTGAATGATGAGAGTAAGCTGGATCTTGATGTTTATAAGCTTGAGGGTGAGGCCACTCGTTGGTGGGAATTGACTCGTCGTTCTAGGAATGATGGTTTGTTTACTTGGATGGAATTTCGCCTCGCCTTCCTAAATAAGTACTTTCCACAAACTGCACGAAACCAGCGCATGATCGAATTTATGCAGTTGACCCAGAGGAACATGACAGTAGCACAGTACCAAGCCAAGTTTGAAGAACTCTCTCGTTTTGCTACTAACCTGGTTGATAATGAAGAATTTAAGACTTTTAAGTTTCAGGAGGGACTTAGGCCTTCAATCAAGAGTAGGTTGTCTATTCTAAAGATAACCTCTTATAATGAGATAGTGGAAAGAGCAATGATTGCTGAGAGAGACATTGAGGAGGAAAATAGAATTCGAGAACGTCATAATGGGGATAAGAACAAGAACAAAAATAACAACACTCCATACCGAAGAAAGGAAATGGACCGAAGATGGAGCCTCCTGCACCTTCATGTTATCACTGCAAACAACCTGGACATTTTAAGAGGAACTGTCCTGCACTTAATTCTCAGAGGAACCAACAACCATTTCCACCTCCAGAAATCAGCGTCAAGGGTACCAACAGAACCGTCCTCGAACAATCCTCCACAATATCAAGCCCGACAACCCCCTCAGCAACCTAAGGCCTTCAATATAGCTCATGTTGGACAAGATCCTGATAACTCAGTTGTTGAAGGTACATTCTTAGTTTACAATTCTTGGGCTAAGATATTGTTTGATACTGGTGCTACTCATTCGTTTATTGCTTCTTCGTTTGTCTTTTCCTTGGGTTTGGAAACTGAATTACTTGATAGAATTCTCGGCGTAGCTAGTGCTGTAGGAGGTAGTGCACGTATTGATCGCGTGGCACGAAAGTGTATAGTACGTATAGCTAGGCATGAGTTTTTGATTGACCTTTTCGTGATGAAAATGTCTAGTTATGACATAATCCTGGGTATGGATTGGTTATCCGCTCATCATGCTGTTTTTGATTGTTTTCAAAAACGTGTGACTCTGCACTCGGGTGAAGGTTCAGTTGTCCACTTTACCGGAACTCGTAGTTTTGCAGCTCCCCTTATCTTGTCGGAAAGACATTTTCGACAGACTCATTCTAGAGGTTTTCTTTATCACTTAGAGATGATAGAAGATGAGCATCAAGATTCCGTCTCTACTATGGGTATTTCAGTGGTAGAAGAGTTTGAAGATGTTTTCCCTGAAGAATTACCAGGTTTGCCCCCTAGAAGAGAAATGGACTTCACCATTGAAGTTCCACCGGGTACTTTGCCAATTTCGATGCCTCCTTATCGAATGGAACCAATAGAGTTGAAAGAACTGGACAAACAACTACTCGAGTTGGAAGCTAAGGGTTTTATTCGAGGTAGTACGTCACCTTGGGGTGCACCAGTCCTTTTTGTGAAGAAGAAGGATAATTCACTAAGATTATGCATCGATTATAGAAAACTCAATGAAGTTACAGTGAAAAATAAGTATCCCTTACCTAGGATTGAGGATTTGTTTGATCAGTTGAAGGATTCCCAATTTTTCTCGAAGATTGATATGCGATCAGCTTATCATCAACTGCGAATCAAGGATGAAGATATTCCGAAAACCGCTTTTCGAACTCGATTTGGACATTTTGAGTTTGTAGTGATGCCATTTGGACTCACAAATGCTCCATCAGCATTCATGGATCTTATGCATCGAATTTTCCGACCGTATTTAGATAAATTCGTAGTGGTATTTGTAGATGACATTCTTATTTATTCGCGGTCATGAGAAGAGCACGAGGATCACCTGCGATTAGTGTTGCAATTGTTGAGATCTCATCAGTTGTATGCTAAGTTGAGTAAATGTGACTTTTGGCTTTCTGAAGTCCGGTTTTTGGGACACGTAGTTTGTAGAGAAGGAATAAAGGTGGACCCATCTAAGGTTGAAGCAGTTACTAAATGGGAAAGGCCAAAGAATGTGTTTGAAGTTCGTAGCTTTCTGGGCTTAGCGGGTTACTATAGACGATTCATTCAAGATTTCTCAAGGCTTGCTTCACCATTGACGAGGTTGACTCGAAAGGATTCCAAGTTCGAGTGGAATGATGATTGTGAGACGGCTTTCTCCATTCTGAAGGAGAGATTAACTACTGCACCAGTTTTGACGACACCAGTAAGTGGAATTGGTTATGTGATCTTTTCTGATGCGTCGTTGAAGGGTTTAGGATGTGTTCTTATGAAAGAAGGTAAAGTGGTAGCTTATGCCTCAAAACAATTAAAGACACATGAGTTGAATTACGCAACTCATGACCTCGAGTTGGCAGCTATTGTGTTCGCTCTGAAGTTATGGAGACATTATCTGTATGGTGAGAAGATAGACATATTTTGTGACCATAAGAGCTTGCAGTATATTTTTACCCAACGAGATTTGAACCTAAGACAGAGGCGTTGGGTGGAATTTCTTAAGGATTACACGTATACCTTCCATTACCACCCGGGAAAGGCAAATGTTGTAGCAGATGCTCTTAGCCGAAAATTAAGGGTCGGTGTAGCAAGTATGACTCTTCATGCTTGGGATTTGTGCAGACTTATGGAGGAATGCGACTTGAGCCCGAAGAGATGATTTACAATACTGTAGTTGTTCCGAGTTACAACAACATATCGTAGAAGCTCAATATCTTGATAGAGATGATTTCGATTCTTGATCAAATAGAGAAAGGTCAAACACCAGGTGGTTGGACTCAAACTGATGGTGTACTTCGTTATATGGGGAAACTTTTTGTGCCAGCAAAATTGAGGATGGAAGTACTAGAACAAGCTCACAATTCTAAGTTTACCGTTCATCCGGGAGGATCGAAGATGTACCATGACATGAAAAGACAGTATTGGTGGAAAGGGATGAAGAAAGATGTTGCCTTGTATGTGTCGAGATGTCTTACTTTCCAGCAAGTGAAGATTGATCATCGGAAACCAGGAGGGTTACTTCAACCATTGCCCATATCAGAATGGAAATGGGAACACATCACTATGGATTTTGTCATGGGATTACCCAAAACTGCACATGGAAAGGATGCTATATGGGTTATCGTTGATAGACTTACCAAGTCAGCGCACTTCTTAGCAATCAAGAAGACTGATACGTTAGCCACGTTAAGTCAGATGTATGTCCATGAGATAATAAGGCTGCACGGTACGCCGGTGTCAATTGTATCTGACAGAGATCCTCGTTTTACTTCTCAGTTCTGGAAAAGTTTACAGAAGGCATTGGGTACAAATGTCTCTCTTAGTACTGCCTTTCATCCCAGACCGACGGACAGTCTGAACGGGTGATTCAGATTGTGGAAGATATGCTACGAGCTTGTGCCTTGGATTTCAAAGGAAGTTGGAGTCAGCATTTGCCATTAGTGGAGTTTGCTTATAATAATAGCCATCAGACTAGCATTGGTATGGCACCTTTTGAAACATTGTATGGACGACCTTGTAGATCTCCAGTGTGTTGGACCGAGATCGGCGAACGAAGCATTTTTGGACCTGATTTGGTACGAGAGACGACGGAGAAGGTTCAGTTAATCCGGCAGAGGTTAATGATATCTCAGAGTCATCAAAAGAGCTATGCAGACAAGAGACGTCGACCTTTAGAGTTTACTGAGGGTGACTTGGTGTTACTCAAAGTGAGCCCGAAGAGAGGTGTTAAGCGTTTTGGCAAGAAAGGAAAGTTATCACCACGTTACATTAGACCTTTCCAGATTATGCGGCGTGTTGGTGTAGCAGCTTATCAGTTGGAGTTACCTCAGCGAATTGGGCATGTTCATGACACTTTCCACGTGTCAATGTTACGGAAGTACGAGAGAGATCCTTTATATGTTATTGACCCTTCACATATTATTGCTTGGGAAGATTTGGATATTCAAGAGGATGCTACGTACGTGGAGAGACCGGTTCGAATTTTGGACTTTAAGGAACATGTGCTTCGCACAAAGACCATCCCTATGGTTAAGGTGCAGTGGCGGCGTCGCCAAGTCGAGGAAGCAACGTGGGAATTAGAGTCCGAGATGCGGAGCAAATACCCTGAGATTTTCCAAGGTAACTTCTAAATTTCGTGACGAAATTTCTTTTAAGGGTGGTAGAATGTAATAACCTGTAATTTTTTTTATATACTGTTTCGGGTCGGGTTATACCTAGATTGGTTAACCTTGTGTTTAGATTGTTGTTCCTTAAGCCCTAACCTTAAACTTAACCCTAACCTTAAACTTAACCTTAAATGGGTGGATTGAACAAGAAAGGCTCCAAGTTAGGGTGGAAATAGAGCCACCCAAATTCATTGTTTGTTTTTCCTTAATAATGTTATTAAGGTTTGATAACTAAAACTTTAGAAATTTTAGAGAGAGAAACTAAAAACTAGGGAGAAGAAGGAGATGAAGCTAGAGTTTATTTTAGAGGGGGAAAACCATGGAAAATCAGTGAAGAATTAAGAGGAGTTTTTTTTTTTAAGCTATTGAGGTAGTATGCTAGATTCCCTTTCTCTTTACGTTTTTTTTATACTTGATTTTGAATTTGTATGATTAGATCTAAGTGATTTATTGATTAAAAACTATGAATCTAATTGATGATCGGCATTTAATATTGATAGATAACATGCTTAGGTATTTCTAGTTAAAATTTGAGAATATTTCATCACATATTCACCATAAAATGTTTGTTTGTACTTGGATGTTGATTTCTAAATTGTTTTGTACATTTTCTCTTTGTATGTTCTTGACTGTACTTAGGACATCTTGATGATATCAAAACGATTTTTGATCTTGATAAAAGTTGTAGATCTATGTCTTATCTTTAATTATGCGTTGAGTTTGCTAAATTTAGAATTTTTATGAATTTACGGTGAATTGTTTGGTAAAATGATGCAATCTGTCCAAATGTTTGAAATGATCTTATAAAATCAATAACTCTCATTTGAACCATTGGGTTTTCGTAAAAATTGAATATGAAATAGATCCATATGTTAGAAATGCTTCCCTAAAATTTGAAGATGATCGGATTAATGAATCATTATGAAACATGTAATATAAAATTCTAGTTGTTATTGAAAATAGATGAATTGAGCCAAGAACAAAAGAATTTTTTTTTATTAATGAAAATAGTTGTTGTTAATTCTCTTTTTCTTTTGATTGATGAGAATAGTTGTTGTTAATTACTTTTTCTTTTGATTGATGAAAATAGTTGTTGTTAATTTTTTAGATTAAAGAATCTTTGATTTTTGAAATTAGTTATTATTAATGCTTTTCTTTTTCTTCAGATCAAAAAGAAAACTATTACTTTCATTTAATTTCCAAATTCTTTAGATTAAAGAATTATTAGTGGGACAAAGAATCTTTTGATTTTTTTGAAATTAGTTTTGATTAATTCTTTTCTTTTTCTTTAGATTAAAGAATTCTTAGTGGGATAAAGAATCTTTTGCTTTTTTTTTGGAATTAGTGGTTATTAATGATGAAAGTTAAGGAATAATAAGTATTAATAACTTATTATATTCAAATTTGAATTCTTTTTTGTTTTTTTGGTGGAATCCTAGGAAACAACTTTTCTTTATAGTACTGTTTGTTTTAATAAAGAATAAAAAAAAAGGAAGAATTATGTTAGAGAGAGAAATAAATTAAAAGAAGGTGGTAGTGGTAGACATAAATAATTAGCTATCACTTTGAAGACATAATTATTAGATTCTTATCTTGACCAAACTTTTAAACTTAAGGTTAGGTGGAACTTGTTTTAGGTTGTGAGTATATATATATGTATATATCTTATACTAAGAAGAAAAGAGTAACCATACTAAGAAGAAAAGAGTAAACATACTAAGAAGAAAAGAGTAAACAAAAATCTAAATTAATAGAAATAACGAGAGATTCTTTTAGTTCATATCAAAGACAATTTCTTCGGTGATAAAGCTTTTCCTTCTATTATTTATAGTTTTTGGATTGCGATTTGAGGTAGGCGCAACACAATCTAAAACTCTTCTTTTATTTAAGTTTCTTTTAATTAAATTTATGTTTGCAAGTTTCCATTAATATATGGATGATAATCGATGTTGTGAGCATGATTATGAATGTTGGGCTGCGGTCCATAGAATGTGATTCTTAAAGATTATTTATGACGGGATACGAGATATCCTTGGAAACGGTATTTGTTTCCTAAACCCACGTGGGAGCTCCCTTGGGCGAGCGGATTGATTGAATTTATTGTTGTATAATGTTGGGATACGAGATATCCTTGGGGACGGTTTTGTTTCCTAAACCCACGTGGGGGGGCTCCCTTGGGCGAGCGGATTGATTGAATTTATTAATGTATATGGATGTGGTGTTTCCATATGTTTGTGGTGGTGTTAACCATGCAATTTGTTTTGAAAAGAAATTGAAAAATATTGCATAAAATGTTTTGTTGCTTCTTTTCCTACTGAGTGTCACAACTCACGTCGTATTATGACAAAAATTCCAGATTTTATGACACCACAAGGAGCTAATGGCGGAAAAGCATAGAGATCGGTTTTGGTGTTTTAACTAGTAGTTGCATATTATGATTGGAAATTTGTAATAAAATATCATCAAACTCTCTTTTGGATGATTTATTGAGTGCTTATTGAGTATTTATATTTTGGAGATTATTGGGTTAATGTATAATTAATGGAACAATGTGTTATTAAGACAATTTTATTTGGTTAGATAAATGAAAATTTCTGAGTCATGTCAGTTTGACTGTTAATGATAATTATTTTACAAGATATTTATGATTGAATATTTTATGGTATGCATAAAACTCACGTCTTATGAAGTTGTTAAAATATTAGAATTTTCTGAGTGCTGGAATTATTTTTAAAACAATTGTTTATTACTATAAGAAATTCAGATATTTTCTGACAGATTCAACTATGTTGAAGTTTTCCTGTTTTTAAACTATTCTATGGCATGTTTTAGTCTTTGGTGTCTCTGTAAACTTGAAGAGATTTCATTTTAGATTCCAAAATGGTAAACTAAACCTGATTTTGAGTTGTGAGTGATTTTAAATGATTTTATAAAATGTACTATCTCTGCTTTTCTTTTCCGCAGTTCTGGTCAACTACGTATTTGACTGTGGTCAAAAGGTCTTTAAGATAATCTAAATTTTTTGTAAAATTTATGAATTGAACTATACTCAATTAGGATTCAGAAATTATAATAATAATAATATTTGGATTTGAAATAGGTTCGGTAAAATTCGTGGAGTTAATTGATGTCTGTTTTTAATTTATAACTCTTCCTTAAATATGCGATTCTTTTGAATTAAATCTGGAACGTTTAACGATGAAATTTTTTTTTATGGTAAACTATAGTTCTCTATTGTTCATTTGAGTTAACAATAACGACAAGTTAACGGTTAGATGTTCCCAAAATAATTTTTATGTATCCGCTGCGACAAAATTTCGGAATTGAACATAAATAAAGAATAGACAAAGAATCGGTTGTTTGGACTTGGGCCAAGTGTAGAAGTCTAGGATTGTTATTAAATGTAACATTTCGGATTTTGGGTTTGGATTTGGGTCAAAATCCAGGACCGGAATTCGGGGTGTCACATTACCAACATCACCACTATGCAACATTTTTAACACCTTTTGTCCTTCTTCTCTCGTCAAACATCTTAACGATGGTCCATTAAATGATCTGCGATATAATACTCCATCTCTGAGTTCATAATTTGTTGCTCTACTTTTTAATTTATGTGCTTCTAATCGATTTCTGGGGATTTCTCCTCTCGCCAAATAAGCATGAAGATCTGCTCGCCAATCTGTAGCATTATTCCCTATCTCTTCCTCGCCAGATTCTACCATCATTACATCTACCTCTTCTTCTTCTTTGTTTATCTCCGGTTGCAAAAGTTTTTGAATTTTTATGCATCTCGCAAGTGGGTTCGTCATCATACTTGATATGAAAGCAAAAGCATCTGCAAGCCTATTATCTTTCCTTGATATGTGTCTCCATTTTATTTTTGGAATTCTCGCAGACAATTCTTCAACAAATTTTTTGTACTTCTTCAAAGATGGTTCATTTGTGGTATACTCTCCCTTTATCTGGCGAATAACCAATTGTGAATCACCGGTGATTCTAGCATTTTCCAACTTCATTTCTATCGCAAATTTCAATGCATGGATTACAGCTTCATATTCTGTCTCATTATTAGTGGATGCAAATTCCAATCTAAATGAAAAAGTTGTTTTTTCTCCTTCTGGTGAAATGAAAACAACTCCAATCCCATTTCCTTCTCCATTTGACGATCCATCCACTAATATTTTCCATATGTCAGGTTCTGTTAATAGCTCTTTTGGGTCTCCATGTTCTTCTTCTATATCCATCATATCTTCTACAACTTCATCATCTTCTAAAGGAAATTAAGCTAAAAAATCTGCGATAACTTCTGATTTTGGTGAAGATAGAATTTTATATTGAATATCAAAATGCCCTACTTGTGCATTCCATCTCTCAACTCTGCCTGATCTTTTTGAATTTTTCATCACTGATTCAATTGGCACTCTCGTTAACACTTTGATCTTATGCTCTTGGAAGTAAATCCGAAGCTTGAAGGTTGCGTGTACCAATGATAGTATTAGTTTCTCAATCTTTGAATAATTTCTCTCTGCTGAATTAAATGTTTTGCTGATATAATAAATTGGTTTTTCTACCCCTGCGTCTACTCGCAATAACACAGCACTTAACACATATGGAGTTGTCGCGAGATAAATCAATAATTCTTCTCCCGGTTCAGCTTTCTGTAATATAGATATACTCGCCAAATGTTCTTTTATTCCTTGAAAATCTTTTTCACATTCATCTGTCCACTTGAATTTTGTTCCCTTTTTGAGTATATTGAAAAAATGTCTACACTTGTCTGAAGATCGCGAAATGAACCTTCCTAGCGAGGCTAAGAGTCTATTTAGTTTTTGCACATCTTTTACCGTCGCAGGAGTTGGCATATCGCGAATTGCTTGTACCTTTTCTGGATCAACTTGTATTCCTTCTTTTGACACAATATACCCCAAAAACTTCCCTGAAGTTACTCCAAAGGTACACTTATCCGGATTCACTTTAATATTGAATTGCCGCATTTGATCAAAAATCTCTCTTAAATCTTGCACATGATTCTCAGCTTCTTTGCTTTTGATTAGCATATCATCTACATACACTTCTAATGTTTTGTGGATCCACTTCGCAAACACCTTTTCCACCATTCTTTGATACGTTGCACCAGCATTTCGTAAGCCAAAGGGCATCTTTGTATAACAATATAATCCTCTTGGAGCAAAAAATGCAGTATGTTCTTGATCTTCTTCAGCGAGAGGGATTTGATTATATCCTTTATACCCCATCTAATGATGATATTCTTGCGTTTCCTGCTGCTGATTCAACCATTTGTGGAATATCTGGCAATGGAAAACTATCTTTTGGACATGCCTTGTTTAGATCCGTAAAATCTATGCAAATTCTTATCCCTTTGTTCTTCTTTGGGACCACCACCATGTTTGCAATCCATTCTGGATACTTTGCTTGTCTTATGATTCCTGCGTCAAGCATCTTCTGTAATTCTTCTTCTATTTGAGAATGATATGTTGTTGCGATCTTCCTTATTCTTTGCTTAAAAGGGTCTTATGTTTTTGTTGATTTCTAATTTATGACATGCTACTGAAGGGTCTATTCCTGGCATCTCATCCATGTTCCACGCGAAGATATCTGCATATTCTCGCAAAAGATTTATAGTTCTTTCTTCCTCATCTGCCTCCATTCTAGTCCCAATTTTTAGCATTTTAGGTTCTTCTTTATTTCCAATATTTATTTCTTTTGTTGGTTCAGCAGCAGTGTAGCTGGCTTCAGGTTCTCCCATTGGTGTTGGCGTTTTCATAACTCTCGCGAACTCATCTTCTTCTTGCGAAATTTCACTTGGTATCCCTTTTCCTTCTTTTGCCCTTATCATGTAAACTTTAAATTCCTCTTCTTTCTTTGCTTCTCTGTTCAATTTTATGCGAGCTTTTCGCAGCTTTGGACGTTCTTCACAATTTCTTACTTCAATTTGGTAGCACAATCTCGCGAAATCCACATCTCCTCTAATTTCCCCAATTCCACTAGGCATAGGAAATTTAACACATTGATGTAATGTTGACGCCACAACCTTGATTGCGTGTATCCATGGTCTTCCCAATATCATATTGTACGGCGATTCCACATCTACCACACATAATGATATTTGTGTTTCAATTTCTCCTAGTGGAATTCGCACCATTATCTCGCCTTTAGGTTTTGTTACAGACTTTCCGAAGCCGTGAACATAATACGTTGAATGAGACATTTCTTCATCCTTATATCCCATCTTCTTGAAGGTATGATAAAATATCATGTCTACAGAACTTCCTGTGTCTACTAAATTTCTATTCATAGCCCATTCTTCTTCAGATTTTATCGATTTCTCCTTTCTCATTGGTATTGGTTACTGTGACCACCAATGGAGATGTATGACTTGAATCTTCTCCTGGTATTTATGTTGCTGTAAACGTGATTTCTTGTTTTTCCCAATCTTTCAATGATGATATCTTCTCCACTGTCATAATCTTCCTTCCTTCAAAATCTCGTTTATGTATCCTTCCCTTGATATTTTCATGAAATTTATCAATCATTTCTTTTGTTATTACATCACCTTTCAATTTTCTACAATCCTTTTTAATTATGATCATTCTTCCTTCAATTTTCTCACCGATTTACTTTATGATTTCCCGAATCTTGAACAATTTTTATCTTCTTCTTCGCTTTTTATTCTATTTTCGTTAATTCAACCCCTGTTTCGGGCGCCAAAATGTAGTTGCAGGATTTCCTACACTACACCCTTGTCAAGAATCTATGAAAACTAAGTCATAATTGTGAATAAACAACAACACTTTTATTAATTCACTTTCAGGAAGATTTACAAGAAAGATCAAAACTCAGAAGTACAACTTTCTTTCTGGAGTTTCTCTCTCCTCAAAATTCTCTCAGCTCTCAAAAATACATCATCCTTTTCTGGATCTATCGTGCCCTTTATATAGGGATTTACATAGTGGAAGACAACTAAGATTTCCCCCTAATTCGGATCTACTTTGCGATCTCATCGCCATAACTTCAGTCTTCACCATCGCCAACTTTATAACCATCGTGAAGCAGACTTATTCTTCATATATCTTTAATCATTAATCACTACATCACTCTTTTGTGACACTCGCCAAATGTTGTTGAAGAATCTTGCGACAATCTTGTCAAAGTGTCGTTAATACTTGTAGAAACGTCTAGGCTTCTCGCAGAAATGTTGTTAATATCGCAGGAGTAATGTTGTAGCGATATTCTGGTACTACAAATACTATGGTGATACTTCACTCCCCCTTAGTCAATACTCCATCTCACATGGAAACCACTCCCCCTTACATAATGATCCGAAAACCATATGTATTTGTAGTGTGAAATACATATTAATTCTCCCCCTTTTTGTCAATAAAATTGGCAAAGGTACAATAACGGGATCCTAATGAAATTTTCGTAAGAGACATTTCATGACCAAGGGTAAATGTATATCATCTTGTTTAGATGCAATCATAAAGCCGAAGCTAAATGCATTCATCAAGGAATTTATAAAGACGCAAGATAACCCCTCTAATATTCCACAACCGCACTCCCCACAAAGATTTGGCAATTAAGCACAAGTTCAAAAAAACTCTCCCCCATAATATTTCATTCCCTAAGGAACAACAAGAGCGACCTTAATTTCAAAAGAAAAGAAGGATTTCTTTATACTCAACAAATTGCATACAAGTATGAATTTGGAATCCAACAAGAAATATTTAATCAAACTAACCCTAGCGAACCAAGATTAATTTGACTAAATATGCTCAATACAAGTAAACTTATGGAGACTTAAAAAACTCGATTAGATTATTCACAAGAAAACCCATAAATATTCCAACTGGATACACAATTAAACTAATCACAAGAGTAATCAATTCAATTGGCCACACTCGACATAAGAGAAATCTATGGAGTGCTAACTAAATAATCACACAAGATGATCGATTTAGTTTATTTGGGCTCAACATAAGAGATTACGGAACCTTGACTAAGATTATCATAAATTATGACAACCTTAACCGTATATGTACTCAACATAAGAAAACTTATGGAATACAAACTAAATAACCACACAAGTTGATTAATTTAGTTCTTAATGCTCAACATATAGCATCTCATGGAACAACCAACCATGCCAATAAGGAGTCGATTTAGTCGTATCGTGCTCAACATAAGATACACAATGGAGCCTTCGCGGTAATACATAAAAAATGGATCAATAAGGATCTATACCGTGGTTAACACAAGGATTCATTCTATGTATCTATTACCATTTGCACAATGACATACAATTGCCATAATCCTTGAATCACAAAATATTTTAACCTATCTTACATCAATAATTGACAATATAGGCTTAACTTTTGTGATTGTCAAAAGTCTATTCATCCTTTTATCAATATATGCATATCAATTCACGAACGACTTTAATTTTGACAAAATATGGAACAATCAAGTTCACGGACGTAAACATACATATCCCATCAAAATATTGCAATATATATAACCATAAAGATTAATACCGCAACCATCATCTTCCAAACAACTTAGAATTTTTAAACCAAAAAATCTAAAAACAATAAGATGAAAATCATTGGATATAGCTATGTGTAATCACAATAATGGCTATTCCAAAACACTAGTTATTCTTCTAAATAAAAGAGAAACAATAAAATATTTACTAAATATTAAGACCTTTGAAGAATTCATTATCGTCCCAGAACTCCTTGTCGTCAACGGCCATGGGAACATACGGTTCATTAAGAAAGAAGTTTATATCGATGAACCTTCTTGGTTGCTGTTGTCGAACCAGGGCATTCTGAATCTCATGAGTCTTATACACAAAAGCCTTTTTATTTGTTGAATCTCCTTTCGCAGCTCCTTCAACACTTCAAGAATATCAGAAAACTTCTGAGAATTTGAAGGAACAACTCTTGGCTTCCTCATATTCCTTCTTTTTCTTTTCAAGGTTGAAGGCAATGGAGATTTTTATTTTTCCTTCATGATTGATGGCTTAACAATCACATTACCTTCTTTTTCATCAGAAGACATCATTCTTGGAGCGTCCATAAGCGTATGGGTTTGTGAGCGGAATTCACAATTATCTCAACAAGTAATCTTAAGATAAAGAGAGGTTTTAGAGAAGGAAAAGAAATGTAGGGTTCGAAACCTAAAACAGGACTGTGGATGATCAACTCTTGTCCCTATAAAGAGTAGAATTATCGATAGTACCCTTTCTTCTTGTTTGATAGACAAAAGCAAAAAAAAAAACTTCTAAAAAAAACTTTTCCTAAAGCCTGAGAGGTACACAATCATTGTCTCTTTTGGTCAGGCACATGAGACAAGATTTTAAGAACAACATAGTCAAGTTGCGTTGTGGTGAACTACAATTTGTCCACCAATTTTCTCTTGTGGAAAATCCACAGACTTCTGTCTATCAAAACAGTTTGACCATACTTTCTTCTCAAATGGTCTTGATTTTTCCTTAGAAACTAACTTATTAGACGAAGATAAAATATTACATACCTATGCGGTCTTCTGAGAAAGTTTAAGCTTTCTTGCTAGATGATTTGCACTTCGTTGAAGTTTGTTGACGTGTCTTTGCTTGTGTTTGAACTTGTAACACTTTGAGTGTTCATGACCTTTTAATGAACAATACGAGCACGTCACACTTGGGTAGCAATCAGGCTTCTGAAACGTGCAAGCATCTAGGCACATAGTGGATCCTGAAACATTATAAACAGAGTTTCCAAGAAAAGGGTCAACTTTTTCTTCCAGAATGGTTGGATTATCTTCTGAAAGAATATGAAAATTGATATGTGTATTGCTACAATTATCAAAATCAATATTTTTACCAAGAAGTGCAACACTTGATTTCCCATCTTCATTAGAGTCATAGCTGTCAGACATTTCATCAAGAGTTGCTGCAAGACCTTTGTTCCCAGTGTATTTTCTACGATTTGGACACTCGTTTGAAAAATGACCAAATCCCTTACACTTAAATCACTGAGGCATATCATCATCACCAGTTTCATCAATATCCCTGTTTTTAGGAGGAACACGATTATGAGGTTTGACTGATGCCTTTGGCTTATCTCTGGAGAACCGTTTACTTCTCTTCAATAGAAGATCCATAAAATGCCTTGTGATCATCGAGACTGATTTGTCAAGATCTTCATCTGATGAGTCTGTCTCAGAGTGATCATATTCAGAGATATACACTTTTTTAACTTTATCAAGTAATTTAGTGCCCTTTAGTGCTTTGAACGCAAGATCCTTAGATTTGGATGAATGTTCATGATCAAAGATCTTAAGCTTTCCAACCAGTGTGTTTCTGGAGAGATTATCTAGGTTATTTCCCTCAACGATGGCATGCTTCTTAGCATCGTATCTAGATGGCAGTAATCTGAGAATTTTCATCACAATGTCCTTTTCAGGAATTGTCTTACCCAATGCAAAAGATGCATTAACAATTTCAGACACTTTGTGATTAAACTCATCAAATATTTCTTCATCTGCCATACGAAGGTTTTCCCAATCAGAACTAAGGTTTCGAAGCCTAGCTTCATTTTCACTGGTATTCCCTTCAAACACGGTTGCTAAGATATCCCAAGCTTCTTGCGACTTAGTGCAATTAGACACATGGTGCTGAAGATTTGGGGTAATGGCATGTATGATTGCATTCAAACCGTCAGAGTTTTGCTTTGCAGCAAGAACCTCTGCAGGAGTGTATTCCGAAATATTCTTTAAAACATTTACATTTCCAACTGCCTCAAAGGGAGCATTATAGCCATTAACAACATATACCCATGATTGGAAATCACGTGCTTGAAGAAAAGCCCGCATATCAATTTTCCACCATAAGTAATTAGTGTCATCGAAGACTGGTGGTACGTTTATTGAGACAACACCTCTGTCCATAGAGTCAGATCGCTATAAACACAAACTAATAAGGTCTTGAACGTGTTTGCCTGCTCTGATACCAATTGAAAAAGCTGGGGTCTAACAACCTCATCCAATATTTCGATTAGAAATCTGTATGGACAACTCCGATTTGTTTTCCAGAGAATCAACTAGACTCAATCAAATAGAAAATACTCAAGGAGTTATTATCTCAATCTCTCGATTAAAATATGATTCGCGAGTTATAATCAAAGAGAGATAACTTGGAAGGTACCAAAGACCAATATCCAAGTGTCAATCAATTTAAATCAACAACCTATAAGGTCGGATATTCTAATTGATTAAACAATGCACAACCTGTATTATTTCAATTATATAACAAAATATAATGCGAAAAAGAAATAATACAGACACCAGAATTTTGTTAACGAGGAAACCGCAAATGCAGGAAAAATCCCGGGACCTAGTCCAGATTAAACATACACTGTATTAAGCCGCTACAGACACTAGCCTACTCCAAATTAACTTCGGTCTGGACTGTAGTTGAACCCCAATCAATCTCACACTGATCCAAGGTACATTTATTCTCCTACGCCTCTGATCCCACAGAATCTGCACACTTGATTTCCTTAGATGATCTCACCCATAACCAAGAGTTGTTATGACCCAAAGTCGAAGACTTTATCAAACAAATCTGTCTCACACAGAAAACTCTACAAGATAGATAAATTCGTCTCCCACGAATAAACCTCTGAGTTTTGTTTCGTCTTTTGATAAATCAAGGTGAACAGGAACCAATCAATAAAACCAAACTTATATTCCCGATGAATAGCTCAGTTTTATCAATCACCTCACAATAGTCTTAATCGACGTAGCAAAAAAAGATATTGTGGAATCACAAACGATGAGACGAAGATGTTTGTGATTACTTTTATATCTTGCCTATCAGAGATAGAAATCTCAAGTCAATTATTACAATTGTACTTGTATGATAGAAATAACAAAATAAGATCACACAACTACAAGAAAAGTAGTATCGGTCTGGCTTCACAATCCCAATGAAGTATTTAAGTCGTTAACCTGGTTTTAGAAGAAGAAAACCAAAGGTTAAAGGAGAATCGACTCTAGATTAGAAAACAAGTATCACACAGAATGTGTGGGGATTAGGTTTCCCAGTTGCTAGAGTTCTCCCTTATATATTCTTTCAAATCAGGGTTTGCAATCAATGTTATCTTAGTAACAAAGCATTCAATATTCACCATTAGATGAAAACATGATTAGGTACAAGATAATATCTCTCAACCATTAGATCAAAGACTTAGCTTGCCATACACACATGTACTTGACGATTTTGGGTTTGTGTAACCGTACCCAAACGTGTACAATAGTTGGTTCAATATTAGTCAACCAAATGGTTAGGCAAATGATAACTTTCATATCAACCATATTCTTCTTCGTCATAACTAGTCCAAATGACTCAAATGAACTAGTTAGAGAGTTTTTCAATTATTATGAGATCTTATGTACTACACAAGACACAATTGAAAACGATGTGATTCACTCGAATTGATTCGTGAGCTATAAACCCACGGTTTGCAATAGAATTCCTTATATAATTTAGATAAGTTCACGAACATCGTTTTTAGACATAACCACTCAAGTTCGCGGACTCAAGTAACCGGTTGGAGTTCACAAACTCCATCAAAAATTCTCGGGTTCAAGAACTTCCGTCAATTCATGGACTAAAACCGAGCTACAACTCCTGCAGAAATTCTCGGGTTCGAGAACTATGCACGCTCACGGACTAAGTTTGCGGACTGAGTTGACTGCTCAAGTTCCGATTTTTACTTGATCAACAAAGTTCGCAAACTTCGGTTCAAGTGCTAAGGACTTATACATATATGTGTTACCACAACAATGTTTATATCCCCAGTGGTTATATTGTCTAAACTCTCATTTCAATCATTGAAACATTCTCAGAGGACGTTATATAATTGTTATTCACAAACTAGTTTTCGTCAGAGCAATTTCCAAAGTGATTGAAACATAACATGACTTTCGTCACTAGACAAAAATGAATTCGGCTAAAGCGAAAGCTTTACCAACACACATTTCGAGAAATAGATAAGCGAGATATACTCAGATCGAAATGTCACATGTGTATATCTTTAGTCTATATAGTAAAACGACTTTTGTCTCAAGATATGAGATAGAGTAAATAGAATTTTGAGTGATAGATAAGTTCAAGTCTCCACATACCTTTTGGTCGATGAAGATCCACTGGTTCCTTGAGTAGTCCTTCGTCTTGAATGAAGATTACCATGGAGTTCTTGAGATCAACTACACTTTCTCTCCTAGTCCGAGACCTTATCTATAATAGACTAGAAATCAAGACTTTATAATTTTGATCACTAACATTGACAAACATGCTTGATATAGCAACGCATGCGAGTTCGACCGAGCATTGCTCTAAAATCTCCCCCTTTGTCATGTTTAGTAGGAAAATATTAATACATATGGAATACAAAAAATATATAAATAAACTTTGTAGCTCCTATTCCACATGTCTAATCTTCAACAATACTCGAAATCTTCGTCACTTCCAAGTAGTCCAATGATCCCAAAGGTTGTAAGTTTAGCATCATCGTTGTTGAAAATCCGTAGCTATAACAATGAGAAAAGCATCGGTTTTCAATCATTATTATACAATGTCATAGTATTATTACACATCGTCAAAGTCCAATTGCATCACAACTCTAACAACAATACCATGGTGATACTTCACTCCCCCTTAGTCAATACTCCATCTTACATGGAAACCACTCCCCCTAACATAATGATCCGAAAACCATATGTATTTGTAGTGTGAACTACATATTAACTTTCCCCATTTTTGTCAATAAAATTGGAAAAGGTACAAGAACGGGATCCTAATGAAATTTCTGTAAGAGACATTTCATGACCAAATGTAAATGTATATCATCTTGTTTAGATGCAATCATAAAGCCGAAGATAAATGCATTCATCAAGGAGTTTATAAAAACGCAAGATAACCCCTCTAATATTCCACAACCGTACTCCCCACAAAGATTTGGAAATTAAGCAAAAGTTCAAAAGAACTCTCCCCCATAAAATGTCATTCCCTAAGGAACAACAAGGGCGACCTTAATTTCAAAAGAAAATAAGGATTTCTTTAGACTCAACAAATTGCATACAAGTATGAATTTGGAATCCAACAAGAAATATTAAATCAAACTAACCCAAGCAAACCAAGATTAATTTGACTAAATATGCTCAACACAAGAAAACTTATGGAGACTTAATAAACTCGATTAGATTATTCACAAGAAAACCCATAAATAATCCAACCGGATACACAATTAAACTAATCACAAAAGTAATCAATTTAATTGGCCATACTCGACATAAGAGAATCTATGGAGTCCTACTAAATAATCACACAAGATGATTGATTTAGTTCATTTGGGCTCAATATAAGAGATTATGGAACCCCGACTAAGATTATCATAAGACATGAAAACCTTAACCGTACATGTACTCAACATAAGAAAACTTATGGAATACAAACTAAATAACCACACAAGTTGATTAATTTAGTTCCTAATGCTCAACATATTGCATCTCATGGAACAACCAACCATGCCAATCAAGAAATCGACTTAGTCGTATCGAGCTCAACATAAGATACATAATGGAGCCTTCACGGTAATACATAAAAATGGACCAATCAGGATCTATACCGTGGATAACACAATGATTAATTCTATGTTTCTATCACCATTTGCACAATGACATACAATAGACATAATCCTTGAATCACAAAAGATTTTAACCTATGTTACATTAATAATTGACAATATAGGCTTAACTTTTGTGTTTGTCAAAAGTCTATTCATCCTTTTATCAATATATGCATATCAATTCACGAATGACTTTACTTTTGACAAAATATGGGACAATCAAGTTCACAAACATAAACATACATATCCCATCAAAATTTTGCAATATATAAAACCATAAAGATTAATAATGCAACCATCATTTTCCAAACAAATTTAGAATTTAAACCAATAAATCTAAAAACAAGAAGATGAAAAACATTGGATATAGCTATGTGTAATCACAATAATGGCTATTCCAAAACACTAGTTATTCTTCTAAACAAAAGAGAAACAATAGAAGATTTACTAGACATTAAGAAATCAGAGTTCATTAAGAACCTCATATCATTCAATGAAACCATCAAAGAATGTATCGCTGATTTCTTTTATTCTCTTGACCGTAGACACACCATGTTCGTGAGTTAGAACACTAACTTTGCGATCAACCACCCGAGCAAGCTGTCTGGCTTTGGCACAGTCCATGATAAGCTTATTTTGATTTTGTATCAGAATGTTTTGATTAGCAAGAATTCTGGCCTAACCATCTAACAATAAGTTTATTTGCAAGTGAATATTTGCAAACTCGACCCTTGAATCGTTCTGAAAATGAGTTAAATCCTTGACAGAATCATCAATCCAGGAGTTGTGATCCTTTCTTTTGAGCATCTTATTTAGAACCAGCTCCTGAATTGACTTATGTTCCTGATTGTCTTCCTTCATATCAAGACGCACAATCTCTTGAGATCTTGCAGAGTTCTCCATAGATTTTTAGGGAAGGAAGAACACAATATAGAACAAGTATATATGCGTTCGTCAACAAGGGTAGAAAACTCTGGTTTTGAAAAACCCTAGATACTCACAAGAGGATGACCCGTATGTTCATGGACTTCCAACAAAAGGACTCAAACAGAATTAATATACAACATACTTGAGTATTCCCCAATTATTTTCCTTGCACCTCTCAAGTTAGAAACAAGGAAAAAATACCTGGAATCAAGTAGTTGAGTGGAAGTTAATTCCACTATGATCATCGAGAAAGAAGTTGTATATATCATCTGACCGTTTGACCTTTGTTTTCTTCGCCTTTATTTGGTTGGTATTCATACCTGAAGGATAAAACATGGCGTTTTTAACAAATTCATCAGATGGATTTCTCTGAGGACTAAGTCTAGGACCTCTTGCAATTGGTTCAAGAGGATCATAAAAGATAGGCATCAATTTTCTAGACTTAGATTTATCAGATACATCCTTATAAGTACAGGGAATGTTCTTATTAGTATCGCAAAAAAAATTGTCAGGAAGAACTTTAGCCCTGTGACCATATCTAGAATAGAGATTATTCTTATAAGGTTTCTGATTTCTTGTGGGCATACGATTCACTGCTTTAGTCGACTGACTATTTGTTCCATTGACAGTGAAGATAAGCAAATTATGAATCTTAGAAATTTGTTTCCTTCTTGCAAAACAATGGATAGCATAGTGATTCTTTTTCCCACAAAAAGTACAGGTTCGTCGAGGAAAAGCAATAACTGGCACTTGTTTAAACTTCTTAGCCACATGAAAAAACTGTAAGCTATGTAAACCTTTCTTAACACAATCTTCTTCAAGGAGAATACTTTGTCTTGTATATAACATCACGAGAGTTAGTTTGTACAAAGGATTTTATCCTTAAGACAGAGTTTTCCTTTTCCAAGGATTTGCACTGTTCATGGGATAGAGTAAGAGATGCACATAGTTTCTCTTTTTCAGCACGAAGTCTGTTGAGATCTGATGAATGAGTCTCTAGCAAACATTTTTCTCTAATCGAGTTCTTTTTAATAATATCCCCAAGAGTACTAATCTTTTCACACTGGAGAGTAGTTTCTTGAAGAAGTTTCTCAATATTCTTAGAAAATGACTTAATGATGTTATAGAGATCATGTTCTCGATCAAGAGACTTCTAAAATTCATCAATGAGTTGATCATGATTATTAAAATCAATATTTTCAGTTGTATGTTTTGAAATTCTGGTGAGCTCCTTTTAAGCTTCTATCAAAGTGTCACATGCCTCATGAGAGGAAGAAATGTCATTATCACATTGAACATTCTTTCTACCTATGTATTAGGAAAAATCAACTAAGGAATTATCCTTTGAGGTGTTTCCAAGAAACTTGACATAGTCAAAAGCTTTAGGAGATATTTTGGTATGCGCAACAGAGATTTCGTCCACAGACTCAGATTGCCACAAACACAAACTTGTAAAGTCTTAAATGTGTTTGCCTGCTCTGATACCAATTGAAAAAGCGGGGGTCTAACAACCTCACCCAATATTTCGATTAGCAATCTGTATGGACAACTCCGAGTTATTTTCTAGAGAATCAAATAGACTCAATCAATAAAAAATACTCAAGGAGTTATTATCTCAATCTCTCAATTTGATTTACTCAAGCAAAAGTGATTCGCGAGTCTAATCAAAGAGAGATAACTTGGATGGTACCAAAGACCAATATCCAAGTGTCAATCAATTTAAATCAACAACCAATAAGGTCGGATATTCTAATTAATTGATCAACGCACAACCTATATTATTTCAATTATATAACAAAACATAATGCGGAAAAGAAATAACACATACACCATAATTTTGTTAATGAGGAAACCGCAAATGCAGAAAAACCCCGGGACCTAGTCCAGATTGAACATACACTGTATTAAGTCGCTACAGACACTAGCCTACTCCAAATTAACTTCGATCTGGACTGTAGTTGAAACCCAATAAATCTCACACTGATCCAAGGTACAGTTATGCTCCTACGCCTCTGATCCCAGAAGGATATTGCGCACTTGATTCCCTTAGCTGATCTCACCCACAACCAAGAGTTTCTACGACCCAAAGTCGAAGACTTTAGCAAACAAATCTGTCTCACACAGAAAAGTCTACAAGATAAATAAATTCGTCTCCCACGAATAAACCTATGAGTTTTGTTACGTCTTTTGATAAATCAAGGTGAACAGAAACCAATCAATAAAACCAGACTTATATTCCCGAAGAACAACTCAGTTTTATCAATCACCTCACAATAGTCTTAATCGACGCAGTGAAAAAAGATATTGTGGAATCACAAACGATGAGACGAAGATGTTTGTGATTACTTTTATATTTTGCCTATCGGAGATAGAAATCTCAATCCAATTATTACAATTGTACTCGTACGATAGAAACAACAAGATCAGATCACACAACTACAAAAAAAAAGTAGTATTGGTCTGGCTTCACAATCCCAATGAAGTCTTTAAGTCGTTAACCTGGTTTTAGAAGAAGAAAACCAAAGGTTAAAGGAGAATCGACTCTAGCTTAGCAAACTAGTATCACAAAAAATGTGTAGGTTTCCCAGTTGCTAGAGTTCTCCCTTATATAGTCTTTCAAATCAGGGTTTGCAATCAATGTTAGCTTAGTAACAAAGCATTCAATATTCACCGTTAGATGAAAACCTAATTAGATACAAGCTAATATCTCTCAACCGTTAGATCGAAAACTTAGCTTGCCATACACTCATGTACCTGACGATTTTGGGTTTGTGTAACCGTACCCAAACGTGTACAATAGTTGGTTCAATATTAGTCAACCAAATGGTTAGCCAAATGATAACTTTCATATCAACCATATTCTTCTTCACTATAACTAGTCCAAATGACTCAAATGAACTAGTTAGAGAGTTTTTCAATTGCTATGAGATCTTATGTATTACACAAGACACAATTGAAGCAAAAACAATGTGATTCACTCGAATCAATTCATCAACTATAAAGCCACGGTTCGCAATAGAATTCCTTAGATAATTTAAATAAGTTCACGAACATCGTTTTTAGACATAACCACTCAAGTTCGCAGACTGGGTTCGTGGACTCAAGTAACCGATTGCAGTTCACAAACTCCAGCAAAAATTCTCGGGTTCGAGAACTTCCGTCAATTCGCGGACTGAAACCGAGCTACAACTCCAGCAGAAATTCTCGGGTTCGAGAACTACGCACGTTCACGGACTGGGTTGACTGCTCAAGTTCCGGTTTTCACTTGATCAACAAAGTTCGCAATATTCGGTTCAAGTCCTAAGGACTTATACATATATGTGTTACCACAACAATGTTTATATCCCCCAGTGGTTATATTGTCTAAACTCTCATTTCAATCATTGAAACATTCTCATAGGACGTCATATAGTTGTTATCCACAAACTAGTTTTCGTTAGAGAAATTTCCAAAGTGATTGAAACATAACATGACTTTCGTCACTAGGTAATGATGAAATTGGATAAAGAGAAAGCTTTACCAACACACATTTCGATAAATAGATAAGCGAGATATACTCAGCTCGAAATGTCACATGTGTATATCTTTAGTCTATATAGTAAAACGACTTTTGTCTCAAGATAGGAGAAAGAGTAGATAGACTTTTAAGTGATAGATAAGTTCAAGTCTCCACACACCTTTTAGTCGATGAAGATCCACTGGTTCCTTGAGTAGTCCTTCGTCTTGTATGATGATTGCCATGGATTTCTTGATCTCAACTACACTTTTTATCCTAGTCCGAGACCTTAGCTATAGTAGACTAAAAATTAAGACTTTATAGTTATGATCACTAAAATTGACAAACATGCTTGATATAGCAATGCATGCGAGTTCGACCGAGCAATGCTCTAACACAAGGGAACTAGGAGTCGATTTTATTAAACAACATTTTTTTTTTAATTTGATTTGACAATATTATTAGATCTTTTGGATCCAAGCGCATGCTTCTTGTCAGTAAATTACATGGTAATTCACGTGGATCCTGTGTTCCACGCTTGTTTAGGCAACGGAGACAGGGAGAACACACACATATTGCTATCCAAGTGTCATTTCTTTTCTTCTTTTATTTATACTTCGGCTGGTTAAATTGGTCTGGTATTTATTTTTTTAGTAACTCAATCACTCTGTTTCATCCTAGCAGTAATAAACATTCGATGTTAGTGACCCATCAAATCACTTAGAGGAACAAAAAATTTGCAAAAATAAAAACAGAAAGTGATATGGTGACATTCCGAGATATGGTAACAAGTATCATTTATTTCTAACACGTGAGCTCTGTTTGTCCTTTTAGTTAATCGGTTCCTCAACTCTTCCAACCAAAATGGTTCCATCCACTTATATTGGTAGTGTCATCCTAAGGCACAAGTTTCTAGATTTCATAGTTTATAAAGCAATTTTTTCTTTTTCTATTTTTTTTTACTAAAGGCATAAAACTACAAACATATAAATGCTCCCCTACACTTAAACTTTACATTGTCCTCAATGTAAAATTTAGTCATTTAAAGTAAAGTTCAAGGTGGGAAATTCCGCAAATGATATGCAAAAACAAAGATAAAATGCTTAAAAATAAAAAGATAAAGATACAAAACCGGTGATTTTGCTCCCACTTAGCGCTTGGTTTAAATTCGTCAGCCTGACTTGCAAGACGAATTCCCCATACACCAATAATCTGAAAAGTTGGGGATCCACCCATAGTACATGTTTTGCAAACACTAGCTTCACACAAATATTAGTAATAGAAAACAGAAGTGAAGCTATTGACCCATAGAAGTTTCCCCCACACTTATTCTTTTCTACACTTAGAAGTGTATAAAGAACATAGAAATCAGGAACTTCTGTGGTTTCGTCTTTGCAAACATTCATAGTATGAGAATCAAGTGTTTCTAATGGCGAATATCGAGAAACAAAGTCATCTAACAATATTCTCGAAGCACATATATTCAATCCAGTAAGATGTAAAGGAGAAGAAATAATATGCAAAGGGTTAGACAAACCTTGCAACTTTTGTATTACAATATCCTCTTCATCCTTAGAAAATTCAAGTAAATTACTTACCTCTTGCACATCGTGGTCCTCTATCAAAACTTGCAAGTATTATTCGTCCGTCTTTGCCTCAACCAAAGTCTCAACATCAATATTATCATTACAATCATGTGCAAGCTCAATTGAGTCTTCCACAACATTAGTCATAATGGTCACATTCTCAACACACTCATCTTCGTCTTCATTTTCAGACTCACCGAAATCAAAATCGTCGCCATTTTCCCAACCCTTATCACGACGCCATTTAAGTTCCATACAAATGGTCCTACTAATTTCATCGACAAGCTCTTCTGAGGCTCCATTATATTCTAACTTGTATAATTTCTGTGCAAGTTTCCTGACGTTCATGCGCTTACCACCATTGGCTACAATGGGTTCTCTTTCCCATGACTCTTCCCTTTGAATGGGTGAATGATCATAACTATGATCTGGAGTCGGGTAAGAAAAAGTGTTGCAGAAATTGGTTTGTGCGACGTTTTTTCTATCACAGTCAAGTTGGTCTAGTCTTTGTTGCATGTCTTGCAATTCATTCATAATCTGCATACAACTCGAATAAAGCCAATTAGAAGTAGAATTATCCCACCTTGGTGCTTGACTTACATACCCACTACAAGGTTGTTGTTGGTATGTATGAAAATCACCATAAGGTTGTATAGGATACGCATCATAGCCAATAAATTGATTTTGATGGTATCCCGTAGATGGTGGGTAATTTTCATAGTGTTGAGGTTGTTGAAAACTATATCCATTGCTCCAATATGCTCCGTCCATAATAGGTACCTGAAACAAGATTCTCAAAATAATGTTAAAAACCCAAAAAAAAAAAAAAAAAAAAAAAAACAAGTGACAACCACTGCCTCCCCGGAAACGGCGCCAAAATTCGATCGATGTCGTATGCGTCAAAAATAATTCACTTTAATGCTTATTACTCAATTTCAACCGAAATCAATAGAAAACATTAACCACAAACCCTAACTCTTTCCATTTTCGACTGCATTAAATCCTTCTTCAACCAAGTTCTCAATTCAAACTGCAAACCCTTCATCGATTTACAACGAACAACTTGAACTTCTTCTTCCCCTCTTCTTTGAATTTCTCAATCTCTAATCTACAGCAGACATCGCTGGTTTTAGGCGTAATAAGAAATGAATGCTTCTTCTCTGAATTCCAGGTCGTGTAGGAATGAATGTGGAAATAGGCATCCACTACAGAGATAAGGGCCGACCAGATTCCATGTGGCCTGTCAGTTTCAGGGAACTGACAACCTATTCCCAGTTCAACTCAACTTGCACAACCTAGCCTGATTCCAAACATCGCTCGCCTGTGAATGATGCTTTTGCTCTTCTCGAATTCTTCCACCAACAATAGTCGTCTCTTACTTCTCATATCCACTTCTCCTCTTCAATGTCTCTTCATCACTAAAGCCGTCATGCTTTTCAGACATAGATGAAGAAAAAAAAGCACAAATGAGAAATAATCCGCCTCCAAAAGCAGTTGTACATGAAATGACACTTTTTCCCTGTTTCTTCTTCTTTTGTTCCAAATGACTCCAAAGTACCTAAACACTCAAAAGCAAACATAAGATACATAATTTACAAGAAAACTTATCAAAGAAAGCATAAACAATAGATAAATATTAAGGTGTTTTAGACACCTATCATGTACAACATTAATTCTAAACAAGGTCCTCTAAGTTAAATAACAAAATCAAAACAACCCCATCTCTTTTAATATTTTATTACATCACTTCCCCCCCTAAAATACTCTTTACAGTACTATCTTTCGGTATTTTCACAGCAGCAATTGTCCCTTATTCTAAAATAGCAAATGATCTTGATGATTTGAGGTGGAATAAATGAAATCAGAACAAAACCCATTCACCCTGAACTAAAGTTTGAGCTGAAAAGGAATCATTTTTACCGGATCACTATGTATAATTGCATCATGGATGATTTCTTCTATCATTTTTCCAAAAAAAGATTGTTTTGCAAGAAAAAAAACTCTCCCATCCTTCTCTCTTCCTCTTCCCTTTCTCAAAGAAAAAATAAATCCTAGAGCCGTCTTGCTCATATTTGATCCTTTTGGACCAGATCTGAGCAAGGATTCGTTTTCTTTTGAAGTTTTGGTAGTAGGTAATTGAATAAGATGTTTTTACATCGTTTTTGGTGTCTTTTGACATATTTTTTCGTCGTTTTAGGACGATTTTTCTTCGTCGTTGTGGGGCGAGTTTTTCAAATTTTAATGGCTGGTTCGTGGCTTGTTATTCTTGATTCAAAAACATCAACGATTCATCACGACATCGCTTTCAATCGGCATCCGTGTTCGTGTGGATCGACAAATTTATGGGCAAAATACTCCTTTATATTAGGAGAATCTCTTATCGAAGAAGAAGAATACAATCAGATTAAATGGTCGGATTTTGTTTCCGGATATACCATCATCTCTCCCTTATACACAAAATTATTTTGGATATCTTTGCTGTTTATCGCTCTTTCTCTTCGCGATTTACTTGTAATTGATGTCCTTATTTGTATTAGGGTCTTGATTATTTTGTATTTTGATGTTTTTGTTATTCTTGTAAGCGAATCACGATTTTGATTTGAATGAATTGAAATATGTTGATTAAAAAAACAAACAACAGTAAGCTCAGCTTCATATATGCACAATTGCTGAGCTTAACAATTTATGATTATTTTGCTGTAAAAATTAGTAAAGAATTGAGAATTGAGATACGTGAATTATATGCACTGCATGGACAATTCTTTATGAAGTTCAAACTTTTATTGGACATCGAAAGAAAAAAGTGGTAATTGAATTATTGTCCCTATTTTTGATGGGCTATACAAATATCCTTATCACATAATAATTTTGTCCTTATTTATCTATAAGCCCATCAGGGGCCCATCAACAATTTGTAGACTTCCAAACATACCCTTGCTATATAATTAAATAGAAAATCAAATTTTAGTTAAAAACGGGAATTAAAGTTGCGACGAGAGAGGTAGCTTCTGAAGAAACTCAGTTGCGACGATAGCTTAATTCAGTGAAGAAAACTGAATTTTTTTCCGTTGAATCGACGAGAGCTTGGTTAATATAACTGTTATTAGTCTTCTTCTCCTCCTTATTCTTCATCTGAATCAACAGAATCACATATTCAGAAGAACATAGACGTCGACGAGAGCTGAAATCAGTGAAGAAAATTGAAATTTTCTGGTTTGAATCGACGAGAGTTAGGTTAGATATTAAAATTCTTCTTCTTCTCCTCCGTATTCTTCATCTTAATCAACAGAATAAGATATTCTGTCTCTGTTTTTCAGTCAACAGAATCAACAGAAATCACTAGATCTGTTTTCGTGAATCAAATTGGTAATGTTGATGTTTATTTGAAGATTCAGAAAGTTGTTTTTGATTATTGCATGTTCGTTTCATAGATTTATTTTTCCTTACTTTTGATTTTAGTGTTTTGCTGATGTTGCAGAGATCGTGATTTATGTTGGAAGATTGATTTCGTGATTATTCTGTTAAATTTATTGGTTGATATTCATGTAGTTTGATCTCGAGATCCTTAATCAACATTTAAACAGGTTCGTTTTAATTTTGAATTGTTTTTTATAGTTTTTTTTCTTCGATCTGCTTATGAACTTTGGTTTCATGAAGAAATTTGTTTGTGATGAAATTAAGACACTACTGATTATTTTTTTGATGAAATGTACATATTATTATGGATCAACCTTGACTGTTGATACAAAAATAAGTTGATGTTTAGTTTATTTTTGGATCAACTGTTATTGTTGATCCAAATAAGTTGATGTTAAGCAAGTCAATTTAAATTAGTTGAACACAAAATGGTTGTATTTTGTGTTTTTATTTCTTTTTGTATATTGCAGGTCATCATAATGTATTCATTTTGTTGATAATGTAGCTTTTATTTTAGGTTTTGTTACATTCTACATTGTGTTTAACTTTCACGAGGGGGCATAGCCCCCGAGTGAGGTACGACGTAATACTATATGTAGATTTTGGTACTGCTTTCTTTTTGGTTTGTATTGAAATTCATTCTTTAACTACCTCTTATTGTATGAAATGTGATATGTTAAACAGATTTATTGGATCAACTGTCATTGTTTACACATATTTGTTGGATAAATTGTCACTGTTGATCCAAAACTATGATTGTTTACACATATTTATTGGATCAATTGTCACTGTTTACACATATTTATTGGATCAATTGTCACTGTTTATCCAAAATTATGATTGTTTACATATATGTATTGGATCAACTTTTACTGTTTACACATATTTATTGGATCAAGTGTGACCGTTGATCCAAATTTCTGAACACCACTATATGTTATGGTTGTTGCAGGCCAAGGATGGTAGTTGCGAGTTCAAATTTTGCAATCGTGATCGTTTAGCATCCCGTTTCAAAGATCAACTACTTTGTCAAGGAGATGATAAGTGTGGTGAAACAAAATTGGCCTTATGTTCCTGAAGACCTTATTACATTTTGTTATACTTTGTGGAAGGGATTTCAAATGTCATCAATCACGATTTGGATTTGAGGTTTTTCATCCACTACTGCAGCTCTCAAGGGATTGACTTGGTGAAGTTTGAAATCCGATTAAGGACTTGTGTTGATTCTATTTTTCATCATCTTATTATCCCGCTCCTGCGTCTTCGTCGTCATCAAGTTGTATTTCAAGCGATGAGGTAGCTGTTGTGGAAGACGTCACGATGATGCATGTTTGATCAAAAAGGTCCCAAGAAGTCTCGATGCTTGGGTCAATGTTTTAACTGGAGTAGGGCAGGTGTTTGAAGGTGGTATTGCTGAAGTTAAGGACTCTGTTACAAAGTATGAAATGTGTAGTGGTCGCAAATACACAATAGTTAAGAGTGACTTTGTACGATACACTATGGAGTGCAAGTTCAAAGAGACGGAAAATTGTCGCTGGAGGTTTCACGCCTCTCTACTTTCTAATTCAAATGGTGTATTTAAATGCAAGAAATATATCGCAGAGCATTCATGTATTTTAGCTTCTTCGGATCCATCAAAAGTTAGGATGAGAAAATCGTTTATGAAGAATATCTTGGCAGATGATTTACGAGCATCGAAGAAGACTACTGCTGATGTTATAGATTTACTCCGAATGGAATATGGAGTTGACCTCACGTATAGTCAGGCATATCACGGTTTACAATTCACCAAGCAATTTCTTTGGGGTGATGACATCAAATCCTATTCATATTTAGTTTGGTATAAAGATTCAATTGAACAGTACAATCCTGGAAGTGTTGTCAATTTTGAGTATGATAGTGTGACGCGTCGGTTCAAAAGGTTTTTTGTTGCTTTCAAGCTTCCATAACTGGTTTCAACAACTACGTAAATCGATGCTATTTATCGATTGTACCTTTCTCAGGGAAGTTCAAAGGTGGTCTTATGGTTGCTTGCGGCAAAGCGGTAACCAACGTATGATTTTTAACCTTGTACTATTTTTCATTTTGTATCCATGTATGTTAAAACTTTTCTTGTTGATCCATCATTATGCATTAATTTTGTTGATAAATGTAGATTTTATTGAATTTAACTTTCACGAGGGGGCGTAGCCCCCGAGTGAGGTGTGACGTAATACTATATGTAGCTTAGGGTAGTTTAGATTGCTGTATTTTTGGTTTGCATTGAAATTCATGCTCTAACTACCTATTATTGGTGATATGTTACACAGATTTGTTGGATCAACTCATCATTTGTTGATCCAAAACTATGATTTTATTGGATCAACTTTGATTGTTGATCCAAAAACTTTTTTTCAATCATCTTCTACTGTTGATCCATCTGAAATGGATCATCTTCCATTGTTTATCCAATTAAAATGGATCAACTTGTCTTGTTGATCCATTAGCATGCATCAACTTCTACTATTGATCTAACTTGAAATGGATCAACTTTGTTTGTTTTTCTTTTTTTGTAGAAATCTATCCAGTTGCATTTGGAATTGTTCCGTGTGAAAATTGTGAGAGTTGGGAATGGTTCTTAACCAGTTTGAAGGGTATTATTCGTGAAGATCGTCCACTGACCATCATATCAGATCGTGGAATCGGCCTTTTGAAACATGTGCCTAAAGTCTTCCCAAATGCTTTCCATTCCTACTGTTTGTACCATATGAAAGGAAATATTCCAGTCCCAAAGGGTAAGAGTAGACAAACTGCAGTAAAGTTATTCGAACAGTGCTACACTGCATTAACAAAGGAAATTTTTTATGCTGCTGCAAAGAGTATGAGTAATCTAAAGTTGGACTCAGTGGTTGCTTGGATGATGAAGATTCCACTCGAGAATTGGGATGCTCATGCATTTCTAGGAGAAAGGTGGGGTGAGAACACATCAAATATTGCTGAGAGTTTTAACAATGTTATTAAGCATGATAAGCCGCTTCCAACAATTGAGCTTCTCGATGCTATTCGTGCTAAGGTAATGGAGCAGAATTACAAGAGGTTATTGGAGTCTAAAAAGTTTACTACAAGGCTTACTCCTCGTATGCAAGCGAGGTTTAACAAGAGGATAAACGACTGCCGTTCATACAGGTTTCGGAGATCAAGTGAGAAAGTATTTGAGATCATTTCTCCAACAGGTAAGCATACTGTCGATTTGGATTCTAGGACTGCAGTGCAAATGGTGGCAGAAACATAGCTTTCCTTGCACTCATGCAATGAAAGCCATGCTGCATATTGGAAATGATGAACCGTACAAATACATTAGCGCTTACTATACTTCTGACTACTATAAAAGGTTGTACTCTCGACCCATATATCCTATCCCGGACTCTGAGAAGCCTCCTGAAATTAATAAAAAAGGGTATGTTTTGCCTCCCAATGGTGGTCAAGAACAAGCTGGAAGGCCTAAAGGTGTTAGGTATAGGGGTAGTCGTGAAAAGGTGCGCAAGAAGAGGAAGTGTGGCCAGTGTGGGATGCTCACCTTTCACAACCGTCGAACATGTCGCAGAGCTCCTTTGGATCCTCGTGCACCAACGTTTCGCAAGGAGTATCATTCCAGGATTATCAAGTTCTTGAAGAGGATGTTGTTCTGAAGTTTTTTAGTTTTATTCATATTCTGAACAACATGTTCTAGGTTTCTTACTAGTTGGCTTTTTTTTTTTTTTTTTTTTTTGGTTTGCAATTGTTATTTTTTAAAATGACATACATTCTTAGTTTGTTGTTATGAATTTTATTCTTTTGTTTCTCAAGTATATGTCGGTTTTCATTCTGACTTTATTGATTTTACAGAAAGCATACTTATACAAATGGTATCAACTGCATTTGTTGATCTTTTTTTTTTGTGGATCAACTTCCATTGTTTATCCAACCAAAATGGATCAACAATGGTTGTTTATCCAACTAAAATTGCATGGTTCTATCTGTATTTACTAGCAAACTCCTCAAGCTATATATACATGTAACATTCATTCATATTCAGAGAAACTTAATTGGATCAACAATGGTTGTTGATCCAACTAAAATGGATCAACAATGGTTGTTAACACACAAAACAAACAAAAAAATTGGAAGGTTCTATCTGTATTTACTAGAAAACTCCTCAAGCTATACATACCTGTAACATTCATTCATATTCAAACCACAAATACATCCATAATAAGTTCATAATGGTTCATAATAATTCATTCATAATCAAACCTACAATAAGTTCTACTTACTAAGATAGATACTTTTAAAACTACGGTTAGATTCAGACTATGACATCAAGCTCACTCTAATGGTTCATCTGAGTCCTTAACAGAGTCATTAGCAGAATCAGGAGGTTGGATTATATCTTCAACAGTGTCAGCAGCTGAATTAGGATTCTTCCATGCACCCAATTCCGACAAGATTCTTGCTGCAATCTTCACTCTCTTCTTGTTCAACTTCTCATCTAAGTGAGTGATTTGAGATAGATTTTCACACAGTTTCCACGCTTTACAAATTCTTCATGTACATGCAAGTGTGCGATTACTCGATCGCATCCGTCTTGTCTTTGGTACGAGTGTAGTGTGAAAAGCTTGTCTGTATTTCACCACCTGTCTCTCGGATCTCCGTATGGCCCATTTCATTCAAAGCACTTTAGTCGGTGGTACTATCATCACATAATATTGCCAATTATAAGCCTTATTGCGCCTTGCAGAGTTGTGCACTATCCATTTCCCTTTTACCAATGCCAGCACCACCCAATGGTATCCAACACCTTGCTGATCAGTCAAGCACATTGGTATAATGATGCTTGTGTATTCAATATTACCAGTGTAACTTTTCCTTAGCTTTTCTGGGATACCACATCTCTCTACCTTTTCTATACTTTGCGTTGCTAATGCGATTCCCAATATTGGTTGTATCAATAAAATTTTCAAAGATTTTAGTTTGCTATATATCATAAATTCATAACAAGTAAATTTCACTTGGATCAACATTGGGTGTTTATCCCATTCACTTGGATAAACTCCCATTGTTGATCCACAAAGAAACCAAGATTATCTGCTACTTACATAATCTAAGTTGACTTGCTTAACTAGAGAAGTATATATCATAACAAGTAAATTTCACTTGGATCAACAGTGGTTGTTTACCCCATTCACTTGGATAAACTCCCATTGTTGATCCACAAAGAAACCAAGAAACTTACATAATCATTTGTTGAGAGAATAACGTGGTCCCCGTATTGAGGTTTATGCGGCGATTCCATCTTTGATTTCAGCATGGTGGTGTAGTAATCAATAATCTCACCATGAATGTTTTGATTATTCATCAGATGCTGTATATGCTTTCCATTGATGATTACCTCCACGTCAGTATTGCAGAAATAAAAACTAAAAGCGTTGTCGCTGCATTTTCAACAACGGAAAAAAACACACAAATAAAAATGTAATTAAAAAGAACTATCATATGAAATAAAAGAAAAAACTATGTGATCTGAGTTGTATTACATACCATTCATTTGCATTCTCAAAGAACGGCTGGATGATTTGTTTTTCAGCGTCACTGCATTTTTTCCACAATTTCAGTCTTTGTGACCTTGTCAGTTTTTTTGGTTCGGGTGGTGTGATGTCAATGACAAGCTCGTCGAGGTCAATTACTTCCCTTTGCTTCTCCACCTTCTTCTCTTTTCCTTTTCCACCTTTCCTTTGTGCCCTTGTTCTCTTAGGAGTTGTTTGACTTCGAAGTTTATACGTCTTTTTCTTTGGCCTTTCTCCTTTCTTCACCCGTTTTACAAGAGAACTGACTTTATGTTCTTCTGCTTCTGATGCTTTTGCTTCTTCTGTTTGATCCTATGATTTTGTTTCATCTTCAGTTTGCTCTTCAACAACATCCACTTTATACATATGGTTCAACCCTCTGAGTATTTTAGATTGTGATTGATTTCCAGAACAATCCTCTTCTGTTTTTTGTGTTATGCTAAGTACCTCTTTCATTATTCCACCGAAACTTGGTGTGGTACCTGTATGCACATACCCAGATTCATCTGGTTTTATTGTTGAAAGTGGAGGAGTGTCAAGCACAACCATTTCCAATGGTATGTCATCAGACTTCTTCTCAATGGACGGACTCTTCTCTTCCATTTGTATGTCATCTTTCTCTTCTACTATTCCAGCGGATATTCCAATGTTTTCAACCAGTGAATGTAGCTCTTCATTGTTTTCAACAACAGTATTGAGCTCTACATCATCAGCTTGCCTCAGTTCTCTTCCTGCATGAAATCCTTCCTTCCAATTCTCCAAAGATTTGGCACTTTTCGGTTCTTCCTCCGTCAACTTCATTCCAGTTTCAAAACCATTCCGCCAACTCTTCTCTTGAGTGTCCAAGGTATCTTGAGTTCCCAAAGTAATTTGAGTTGCATCTTCAATTCCCAAGGAAGCATTCATTTCTTGAGTGTCTTCATTGTTCAAATCCACTGAATCTTCGACTTCCATATTTACTCTCGTTTCATTCCCATCTGTTGGTTGTTCATTCGCCGTAGAGTTCATTTCATGCTGATTTGCTTGCCCAGATGATTCTCCTCGTTGTTGCGTCTGTGTGAACAAATCTTCATATTCTAAACCTTCAAATTCCTTCCCCGTATACACTGGTTTATTCCTATTCAGTGATTCCTGAAATTTTCTTTCCTCTCCCTGCCATTTCTCTATGTCCTTGTCAATATCAGCAAGTCGCTTCTGTTCTCCATCTCGGAATTCTATTTTGTCCTTGTTCCTCTCATACAGCTCTCTCAAGAATAACGTGCTTTGGACAAACTTTTTAACTTCAGCCTTGTCCATGTAATGCATCTCATGCTTGTCACAATCAAGAAAGATGTTTTCTTCCTCTAGCTCCTTTATCCTTGCCCTCTCTTGTTCCAGTTCTCTTGCAGTTGCCGATAGGTCAATTAAATAGTTCTCCTCAGCAGACAATGGATCAACAAAGTCTTGATGAAACTGCGAAAGAATGATCAACACAAATCAAAATAGTGTACACAGTAAAAATGGATCAACATTGGTTGTTGATCCCATTCACATGGATCAATTTCCATTGTTTATCCATAAAGAACTGACAGTAAAACTGGATCAACATTGGCTGTTGATCCAATTCACATGGATCAACTTCCAATGTTGATCCACAAAAACTTAGAATTGGAGCAGGTCAAAATAGTGTTGACACTAAAACATGATCAACATTGGTTGTTTATCCCATTCATATGGATCAACTTCCACTGTTGATCCACTAAAAACTTAGAATTGGAGGAGCTCAAAATAGTGTAGACACTAAAACTGGATCAACAGTGGCTGTTGATCCCATTCACATGTATCAACTTCCAAAGATATGACACTAAAACTGGATCAACAATGGCTATTGACCCCATTCACTAAAAAAAATGGTACATTTGTAATATTAAAGATAAATATAGTAAAAGAAATTACCGTCTTGTCGAACCAAGTCATATCAATTGCCTTCTTTTTCATTTTGCTGCTAAAGTCATCTTGAAGCTGCTTGCACAATGCATCTTTGGTCCCATCGTAGGAATCTTGCGGTTGAATTTTCGAATCCCTCCTTTTGGTTATGTACTTATCGGTATGTTCGCAGAACCAACACTGCATAATATAAACAACAATGTTAGTTTTATCCAATAGTATGCATTTCACTCTCTACAACAATAAACATTTTACTTTTACAAAATTAGCACTTTTTCTTACCGCTAGGAGAGTTGTGCAGCCACCGATAGCTAATTGTTTATCCTTCTTGGTTGCCAGGTTTGAAATCAAACATTCCACAACATGATCCGGCCATGACACTTTGTCCATCAGTAAGATATGAGGCAACAATTTCTTTGGGAAGGATGTCATACCAGCATTTGGGAATAAGAAAACAGTGCATAACCACATACCGAAAAGTCTCACAAAATGCTCCGGATCAGACTCATCTTCTGTTGCATCTTTCATTTTCCTTACAACCTCGGCCTTCACTATTGGTTCTGGACAATCTTTTGGTTTTTCGTCGAACTTGTTATTTAAGAATTCATTTGTAGTCAAGTCCATTCTTCTTTGGAGTTCTTTGCTTCAATTCTTCACTCTCTATCGATCTTCTCATCCACGAATATCACAGCGAAATCTCTTGCTTCCAGAGAGCACTCTTCGTTTTCTCCAAATTTGAACTTTCTCATTTTTTTATCAAATGCACTCATCAACAGATGCATTGCAAGATTAATCTTGTTCATCCACTTACCACTCATACTCATGTCTGCTACATAAAATGGGCTGATTAATTCCCAATATGGAGATTCCTTCAGTGCTTTCGCAAGTTCTGGTTTCTTCTTGTTATTTGCATCTTCCACTTCAAACTTTCTGCATAGAAAATTACCCATTTCAGCCAATGGATTTATACCTCCCTTGAATCTCTGTTCCTTTGCTCTCGACTTGCCTGCATACATGAAACTCGAATCATTTTCCTTTTCATTTTTGACAATAATATTTTGTTTTCTAGCATTCTACCCATAATATATTTTCACGAGGGGGCGTAGCCCCCGAGTGAGGTGCGACGTATAAATATGTGTAATCAACTTGTGATATTTTACACATAATCGATATTGGATCAATTGTGGTTGTTTACACATATTTGTTGGATCAACTGTGACCGTTGATCCAAAACTATGATTGCTTCCAAATATTTACTTGGATCAATTGTGTTGTTGATCCAAAACTATGATTGCTAACACATTATATTTCATTAAAGAGTCAATGTTTTTACCTTTTATCTCTGGCTCTTGGTTTCCCTCTTTTTCATATGATTCTTCTTTCTCCTCTTCATCGTACTCAGATTCCGATTCTTCTGTTTCTTCCTCAACTACATTCTTGCTTTTCTTTTCTTTTTTTCGGTTACTGCTTTCGCCCTTGACTTGTTGCATATGTCAAGCTCAATCATTTTCATTTTGTTTTCAATATTTCATACAATATAATTAGATATACCATCACAAATATTGGAATCTAAGTTTTTACCTTTGACGACTTTCTTCGGTTTTCCCTTTTCTGCTTTTTTTTGATATATTACAACTTTGTTCTTTTCTTTATCTGATTCTTCTTGCCCTTCTTCTTCGGATTCGGATTCTGATTGTTCTTGTTCTTCCTCAACTTTCTTCTTTTGTTTCATTTCGTTGTTGTTCTTGTTTGAGTTTGATTTCTTTTGCCTTTGACACTTTGCATACATGAAACTCAGTCATTTTCATTTTGTTTTAAGCAACGTAGTAAGAATACCAGCACAAATATCACAATGTATGTTTTTACCTTTGACGACTTTCTTTGGTTTGGTCTTTTTTTCTTGTCTTTCCTCTTCTTTTGACTCTTTGTCATCTTCATCTGATTCTCCTTGCGCTTCTTCTTTGGATCCTGAATCAGATATTTCCTCAGCTATCTTCCTGAGTTTCAACTTTAACTTTTGTTGTGCTTCTGTATTCGTACTCCTGTTCTTCCTCTTTCTTGTTGTCTCTTTCTCCTTTTTTGCATTTCCTTTGATGACTTTCAGTGGTTTACCTTTTTCAGCTTATTTTTTCTCTTCTTCCAACTCTTCATCATCATCATCTGATTCTTCTTGTCCTTCTTCTTCGGACTCTGATTCTTCTTGAACTATCTTCTTGTGTTTCAACTTTCTTGGTGTTTCTTCAGTTGCACTCTTGTTCTTCCTCTTTTTTGTTGCGTCTTCTTCAATTACCTTATTCTTTTTCGCATTTCTTTTTGGTTCTGTAGCTTTCTCAATTTCTTGCGTGCCCTTTTCATCTTGCTTCTTCTTTATCCTTGGTGATCTCCTATGATCCATTTCTTCTCAACCTGAGTTCAACACTAATTATAGTTAGCATTCATATTTTCATAGTACAAAAGTACATAACCATCAAAAAAATCTATTTCTATGGATCAACTACTCCTGTTTATCCTTTTTTAATTTGGATCAACTGTGGTTGTTTATCCCCTACATTGGATCAACTTCTACTGTTGATCCCTTCCATTTGCAAAGATATCTAAAATTCCTTCAAAAACACATTACTTTGCATACAATGGATCAACTTTTATTGTCTATCCTATTTTTACTTGGATCAACTAAGCATTTGTTTATCCCCTAAATTCGATCAACTCCTACTTTGTTGATCCAATTTTTTTTGGATAAACTACTGCTGTTTGCATACAAAACAACTAGCAAATATTTCATTTTCTATGGATCAACTCATTGTTTATCCACCGAATTGGATAAATTTTTGTAGTTGATCCATTTATTTTGTATCAACTCGCTTTTGATGCAAACACATATTCACCCATTAACGAAGTACAATAAAAATGCATACAATGGATAAAGCTGCTATTGTTTATCCAATTTTTATGTGGATCAAGTACAATTGTTTATACAAAAATATCTAAAACTCCTTGAGAATCACATTTTCACCCATCAATACTTATCAACGATAGATCGAATTTGCATCGAGCAAAACAATACTTATAGTTTGAAGAGAAATATCAATTTTCAACATGATTAACCTACACAGATTTGACGAGATATCATTTCCTTCCACAAATATCTCAAGAACACTAACCAAAACTCAAAAATAACTAAACAAGACCAAAATCAAACCTAATCGGTAAATTGCAGTGTGAAAATCAACCAAATACGAACATATAATCATTGCATTATCAAAATCAATACTAAAACATACATGCATTAAATCTTACATCAAATTTAGGTTTTACCTGTTCGATTTTTGCAATCTTCCAATCGTTCAATTAGGTTTCTGATGATGAAACGAAAGTGAAATCGGTTAGGTTTTCTGATGAAACCTAATTTATACGGTTGATTTTCGTTTCTTTTTCAGTTTTTGAGATCATGGTTGTTACCAGAAAGAAGAAACCAAATAATTTGTTTGATTTTCAGTTTCAACGGCAACGGCTAGTGTATTAATTCTCTATAACGGCTAGAAGATAACTGCTCAATTTCGAAAATGGAGAAACTAATTGCAACTGCTGCAAGCGAGAGAGGGAGAAGACTGTAACCAAATGAAATTTAATGAAGAATGAGTGAGAGAAGACTGAACCAGAAAAACTGAAAATGAGAATGAATTAATGTGTCCGATTTTTTTTTTAGTTAAATATATAGGAAGGGCATTTCGATATCTGATAATTCCGGATTTTAATTCCTGAAATTGGTAGGGATATATTTATTTTGGGGAAGGATATATTTGTTGGGTTGTAAAAGTAGGGATATATAAATAATGTACCCAAGAAAAAAATTGAAACTTTTATTGCAACGGCAGTTCGTTACCTTGAGGTCCAACAACATGCTGATGCTTCGTGGTATGGGTACTAGGGAATATATATATGTTTTAGTTTCTATTTTGTTTTTTAACTTTGGCGGAGGTTTGACCAACTCTATTTTCTCAATTCAAAATGGTTCTTCCAATTAATAAACCATTAACTCTATTTCTCAATACAAAATCTTTTGACTTCACTGGGGTGGCAACAATGGAGACTTAAAGATTTTATAGAGTTTAGAGATCGATTAATTGGGTCCATTCACAATCCATCATACTTGCGGCACACGAACACAATTGTTAGATGGTCGGAAGATTCAATTATTCTTATTGAGATTTTATCAAACACTAATGGTGTCTTTATTAAAATATCAAAACAAGTTTCAAGATCAACAAATCATCGTTTTATCTTGTGGAGAAAATGGCGTAATCTGAAAAGGTTTTGGACTTTTTGACAAAAAACAGACAAAACATCAACTTTAACACAATTTCCTAAACTTCCTGCTTAAGAATCAATTAAGTGGTGGTCTGGTTTGTGTAGTATTAAACTTTCATAATGTTAAAACTTAAAGGTAATCTTACTTTAAGACCAATGTTTTCACTTCTAAATCGATGAGACCTTCAATCTTTTTTCTCGGATCTTAAAAAAGAATCGGATAATTTAATCATCGTCTCAATGGTTTGGAATTCGTGGTCTTCCTCTTTCTGCTTTGTAGTCAGAAAATTTGTGCTCAGGGTTCGCTCAAATCAATCCACGAAAGTTAACCGAGTTCTCAAAGCTTAATTGTTGTAAAATAGAAGTAACTAAAAAGTTCTTCTACAAACAACATTTGGCTGTCATTTGAATGGTTAAATTTTCATTCAAAGAACTATTCTTCATCGGATCCTACTCGCAATCCACGGGATATCAATTTCCTATTCAAATCGGAAGGAGACTAATTGTTGGTAATCTCGATTCCCTATATCAAGCGGATGGGTGGACCAATTGTTAATTTGTGTTCCTTTACGAGGTGCAATAACTAAGTCAAATAATAAATTTGATTCTTCTAATTCAAATTCTAAGCATCCAATGGGAAAGGGCGGAAAATCGGTTTGGGTGGCAAATCCTCTTTTCAACTCATCCACGGATGTTTGAGTAACATCAAAAACAAAAATCAAGGCTTTGCTCAGGCCCATGAATCAACCAACTCGGGCGTTTTGTTACAACAAATGGGCAATGAGCAGGCCCATGACAGGGTTTAAGCTATTCCAAATGGGGTACCACGGATAGGGGTGGAGGTGATTATTAATCGGATGGGGTTTATCCGACGATGGATAAAAAATCCTCCAAAAAACCACTCACTTCTAACTCGTTTGGTAGGAAATCAATATCAAGGTGAGGCATCTAATCGTTAGATAAAAATGTTGGTTATGGTCCGTTGGATAAAAAAGAATCAACATCAAAAAAAAAAAAGGATAATTCAATGGAAGTTATCACTTCGATTCATCACATAAACAAAATGGTGGATTTCTATTTCTCTTTCAACAAATGTATGGGTATTCAACACTGTGATGATCCTTCATCAAGACTCTTGTGTAAAAATATGCTAATTAGACATAAGATGTCCTAATTAGAATAAAATCAAAATTACTACGACGGGATGGAGAAGGTCAAGAACAAAAAGAGGAGCATTAAGTCCAAATTTTCTTCTGAGGTAATTAGTTCTTCTTCACAATGGCTCGAGTCGATTGCTAGGAAGCTTTAAATGGATCATAAAATCCTATCTTGGAATATTAATGGGTTAGGTGATGATGTAAAAATAACGCAATTAGGAATGCAATTAGAAGAAACAACCCATCGATTGTTACTATTTTGGATTTTGGATTTAACAACAAACTGGTGCTTTGGACTGGAGGATTAATTGCACTAACCTTATCTTGATCCCCAAATGTGAGGGTGCGATCACTATGAATAGCTTCGGACCACTATAAGCCTAGTAGGTGGAGTTTACAAGATCATAACTAAGCTGCTAGCGAATAGTGAGCAGCTTAAATGGATTTGCTCAAGTTAAACAAGGAGATCCATTAGGAGAACCAACAATGATAAGGTGGAAAGAATCTAAAAACATCTTACTCGGCTATAACAAAAGTGCTATTGTTCGGTGGGAGAGGCTCATAATGCACCGGGCCCTGCTGTCACTGTGATGGGTTGTCGGTTAGGCGTCCTTCCCGTTGAACTATCTTGAGGGAGGTGATCCTTCAGAAATTTCAGAAGAAGCAACTCGTGGCAAAGAAAGTACTTATCTAGGGGGTAATTCATTCAAAGTGTTCCAAATTTGATAGAAATTGTTCTTGTAAGATGAACCAAATTTTGCTTTGCTATGTTAAAACTTAAGTTCCAAGTTTGATGATCAATGGATCTTAAAAAAAATTGTCTACAGTAGTAGAAGAGGAGAAGTACGGATAGGATAAAGAACAAAATAAAAATAAATTTAAAGGGCTTATTTCTAATACTATATAATGCCAATTGTTATTTTGTTAGGTAAAATTAAACAAATGTAATCTAACTTTTCTAATATATTGTGGAAAAAAAAAAAAAGACCAACAAAGAATCCAATGGTTTATAAGATGAACCAAATTTTGTTTGCTTACCAAAACTTTGATGATCAATGGATCTTAAAAAATTGTCTACAGTAGTAGAAGAGGAGAAGTACGGATCAAAATAAAAATAAATTTAAAGAAATACTATATAATGCCAAAAATCAAATGTAATCTAACCGTATCAATGACAAAAATCAATAAAAAAAAAAATCGTATCACAGACAAAAATCAATAAAAAAATACACATAATAAAATGAGATCAATGTTTTCCTTCACAAGGAGGTACTGTTGGGTATTCCTCTGCCTGTAAGTCCAAGAGGATCAGAAGGTAAAGGATAAGGGCATAATAAAGTGTATGGTATTTTTACCGGTCCAGACCTGTTTTTATATTCCTCTGCATTGTTCATTTCCACAATTTTATCCTCAATGTTGACCAATTTTTCTCCAAATCTCTTAAACGCGTCAAGTGGTGTTGCATCTTTAGTCCAATAATCAGGGCAATCTCTTTGTCCAAGATATATTTCATCAGCAGAATGCTTAGATAAAGCCTCAATGAGGGATATACCAAGAAGTGTTTGTAACTGGCTAGTGATAGTTTTCAAGAAAACCGCGTCTGGGTTCGTCTCAAGTTCAGCATACGCAGGATCCCCTATCTCAGGCATGAATCTTCTGCTCACGGTTGGACGATTTGGAAGGTAACCTGCATATGCATACATTCCAAAATTCACTGCTGCATGAAGTGCTGAAGCTATCCAAATAATTATGGTGCATGATTGAGTTAACTCAGATAAGGTTTGCATTTTTGGCCACCATGGTTCATCTTTCAGGTCACCATGGCCTTTGGTTCTGAGATCCTCCCACCATGACTGCAGCTCTGTATCACCTTGGATCAATTCGTCAGTAGGATAGTAGAACGAACAATATTCATAGACCCATTTTTCGATCGCTGACCAGATCTCAAGGCCATCCACTGCATATGGATAGTCTTCAATCAATAAACGTAAACCATGTGGTTTGCTAGGGTCTTGAACTGCAATTCCTCTGAACAAGCAAAAAATATCAGGTGAACTAACATGAAAACTAAAATGTGCATATCATAAGTACATGAATCCGACTACAATTGGACATAAACTGCAAAATACAGACATTTGCATATCATAAATTAACTTCTTGACTTCTAGAAGTCTTTTTGAAATTTGACAGCCAAACTGATTTCTGACTTCTTCTGATTTGCAATTCAAACAGGCTATAAATATAATATAGTATTCGTTTGTATAAAAAAATTTTTTGTTGTTGATATTTTTTTAAGTTACCTTTTCAGGAGATTTTGTGGGAGTGATTGTTCTGTGAAATTCCATCCTTTATAAATCGTAGCAGACAGTTCCATGGCATACTTTTCAGGAAAGACAGTTAGCTCAACAAAACCACCGGCGTTGATGAGAATATGACGAGCCAAAGCATTTATATGCATTGTATCTCGAAAATGAGGTTGCAAAAGCTTAAAGATTGGGTGGAGAACACTCAGTTGTCTATTAGTAGCAATAACAAATGGCTCAATTACTGCATGTGTATACAACCTGCAAAAATATATCATAAGTTGTTGTCATATCAATTATTGATGGATTATGTACCAATAACTAAAAATTAGTGGTTATTAGTTTAAAAATGTAATACCAGTGGCTGATGAGTTGATGCACACCAGAGTCATTTACAGCCGCATAAGCTTTGGCCAACTGCCAAATTGACCCCTCGACACCTTCTTGAACCGGCGTGTAAACCTTATTAACAACACCATGGATTTCCCCATCAGGGTGCACCAAACTCAACTCAATAGCCAAAGGCTTTAAGGTCCCATCTTCTTGTAAGTAGAGAATTGTCCTAGTAGCATACGTTTTCGTTCCCGTTGCATTTATTCGATTCAAGTACGGGATCAATTCATCATGATGATCTAATATAAACAACTTCTTTTTCTCTAATGCCTCATTAACTGTAATCCCATTCAAGTTCTTCTCAATATGTTCTTTGGTTATTGAACTGGTGTGGTCTCCGTATAGAGTGGTGTCAAGTTTACTAGTTGGTGGAAACTCCTGTATGTCATTATACAAATGAAAACCATGTGCACATTTGTTACCAGAAATTACTACTCGAAATCCATTATAAGAAGTACTTATGCACCAGGACATGTATATACCTGAAGAAGGCGGATAGAAACTGGGTTAACTCCTGCAAGCATTTCTCGTCCGAATTCTTCGTCAGTCCTCCAAGCAAATTCATTAGCTGCATAAACAACATTGAATAAAATTAGTAAATCATTTATACAGTTTCAAATGGGTAAATAAACAGAAATGATGATACCTTGGATCACTTCAGGCTTAGGGAATTTGAGGGGTTTTTCGCCGTCAGAACGAAAGAGTTCTTTAACAAACTCTAAGTTGAGGCTCCAATTTGATGTCAACAAATGGGAATCTCCAGTTTGAGCAACTTCCCGTCCCTGGTATCCTTCATAAAGATGCAGCACGTCGTCGAAGCTATCAAATTCATTAGGTGTTTTGTCAAATATTGCTTTAATTTCTGGACGAACGACTTGACCCAGTGCCTTCACCGCATAAGCTAGAAAGTCCGAGAACTTCAACTGACTAAATTTTTCATCTCTTGGAATGTATATGTTCAGGTTCAATATAAACAAGCGAGTTTCGTAATTCGGATCTACAAGTAAATCAATGAATTTCTATCAAAACCAAAATAAAATTATCAAACCAAAGAAACGGTAAAATTTTGTAACAAATATGAGACAGTAAAAAAAATGTTAGAATCGACATAGAAAAAAAAAAAAAAAAGCTCAAGCAGTATGAATTATGAAACCTTTTTTGTCTGGTTTTCGCCCTGTCCTTCCTCGCCGAGGGTAAGGAAACTTAGTTGAATTTCCGAGAATGGGACGGTCGGTTCCCAAATCATTGTACAGTGCATAATCGTATACTCGATCCCATGCCTGAAGTTCTCCTGCTCCATCTCCTCTAAGTACTTTGAGTTCATCTTCTCTATATTTAAGTAACGCTTCTGGTGTGTTGCTTGTCAGGTAACTCTGCATCGATCAATAAATCAATATATGAATTTCAATGACTTCCAGTCGTGCACCATAATTAGAGTATACAAAATTACCTGGTTAGAAAAGAAAATTCGAGGATACTTGTAATGTTTGGAATGGTAAATCCAAGAATTACAAACAAAATGAATAGGACCACTTCCCGGGACATCTTCTAGGATCAAAGTTTTGAGAAAGAATTCACTGTGATGAAAATTCTTGATGAAAAATGCACCAGGAATTCCAATTGATTCATCCCATTCAAATGTAACATGGAATTCTGATAATCCAGCCGTCAATGATGTTATCTTATTCACCCAATCTTCCAAGTACGCTTCTTTACCGACTTTTCCTCGCATTTCATTATCTACAACAGTAAATAGTAACATTGGTCAGCAAGTTTGACGAAAGCAAAGAAGTCTAACTCCTCGCGTTCGGGAAATCACGCTTGGTATCATCATTCTATTTTGTTATTGAATTATTATCGATTACAGTTACAAACATCTTAAACTGACCGTGGGTTTAATGGAAAAAAACAATTATTTTTAAAAATTACTGATTTTATACGAAACTATATGATAAAAATTACGGATTTTATACGAAACCATGTGATAAAAGTTACGTTTGCACTATGATAAGAACATTGACCGAGTTATTGTCTAAAACCTGAAAAATGGTTGGAGAGAAAATAGAAGCTTTTGGTACAGGCTGCACATGCATTAATATGAGAAACACATGCATGGGTTGATTATTCCACACGGCACAACTCCTAATCTGTATACTAGCAGGGGTAGTCTTTGGGACGGCTGAGTCCCATAGATGTGTCACGCGACACAACTCACAGAAAACCAGAAGTTTCGTATAACTCTAAGCAGACCGCCCCTAAACCACACCAAAACCGTCGTGTGAGGGGAGGATGGGATCCTTCCTCAGAGAATTAGCATGGGACCTATTAAATGGTGAGCTGGATCCATCAGGTGAGTCTAAGTGGTTTGGGGGGAGTTTAGGGGGCGGTCCTTTTAGAATTTTTTATAAAGATTTCAAGAAATTTTTTTTTTTGCTCGGCAAAGAAGTGAAATAAATTGAAAGAATGAAAGAATACAAAACCCGTTAGCCAACTAGGCCAGAGAAACAGACTGAAACCCAAAAAAAGAGAAAAGAACAACCTTCAAGAACTTACAGGCAAACTAACTTAGTGTGGGCCCATCCAATAATTATATTTGTAGTGTTAATACCCTTGAAGCATTCTAGACTTTTAGACCAGTTAAAAACATCTATTTTAATGTCCCTAATGACATCTTGAAGCTTGAAAGTTTTTCCAGAAAAAACAATAAAATTTCTGGCCTTCTATAATCCCCACGGAATAGCAGCCGGATTTCAATAAAAATTGACTAGTTGACTTTTGGCAAATCTTGAGTAATTGTCGTAGCCTCGTAGGACCAACAACAATCAATAGTCCCTTTCAAAGAAAATAGAAAATGTCGGTCATCTCATCATGATCAAACTCTATGCTTCAAAAAAAAAAAAAAATCATTATCAAACTTTGATCTAAAGATCGTAACTCGTTTGTGTTCATCTCTGTAAAGATCGTAATTTGTCTAACTTAATTGACAAAGTAACTTGTGTTTTGTCACCAAACATGCACTAAAATTATGTTATCGCTACCTTGAGTTTTTATTTTTGAAGGATAAGGAAAAAGATATACGATCAAAAGTGTATCAAATCCATTCTTGATAATTGATAATCACCAAAAAACAAAATCTTACGTACCATCCTTCTATTAAACTCCATAACTAGATTAACTACAAATTTTGCATGAATATTATGATAAATTTACTTCATTCTGTAATCTTTTGTAATGAATAAAAACATGAAAGAATTGGAACATGATTTTTTTTTAATATTAAGATATGAATATGCTGAGTGAGATATGAGTACCTTTGTCAGCATTGTCAGAGCTGATAAGTTGTAAACAAACACCATTACCAAACAACTCATGAACACGGTCAAGTAACGAAGCACCATAATCAGTTAAATCCAGCTTGTTTTTCTTCATCAAAACAACTGTTCCTTTAACTCTGGTTATCTGTTTATTTTGATGATCATCATCTTTCAACCCGAAACATTTGCCTAAAACCTCCGTGAGACACATCTTTTTGATGAAAAAAAAAACAAATAGAGGAGGAACAAGAAGAAGCCAGAGTTGGCTATAAATGCTAGAAAGAAGTTTGTATACCGACTCTATTATCGCGAGAAAGCATGTATACATTTTTGGGAGAGACATCATTTATAGATATGATCCGTGAGTCTGTGGCTACTTGATAAGTAGTACCAATTTGTATGAAAATAATTTCATTAATGCAGCCATTACGTAACTAACTTGTTCTAGTGGGTCAAATTTCAATGGACGAAACAAAAAGGGAATTCTATGAAAAAAAAGTAATAAAATTTTAGCCGCCTAATTTTTTTCTTTTTAACGTGCAGCCTTTGCTTGCCTCTTCGGAGAGCTTGTTCAATTCACATCAGCCAATTCATAATTCCATTATCCATATCCACCATACAGATGAGCCAAAGAGGATTTAACATGGAGCAAAGTCAGCAAAACTATAAATTTTCGTCTCTATATTTAATTTCTTCAAAATTCTATCCATTAGAATTTGTCCCTACAAGAAGAACCGAACTACTCTGGCAAACCCAGCTAGGCGGCTATTCCCAAATTTTGGGTTAAGACTTTAGAGGTGATTTGGTCGGCGGAACGTAAGATAATATTATCTGTGCAACACACCTATAATGAGAAAACAAGCAACAAAACATTTATGACACTACTACTATTTTGGTACACATATTTGCTTCTACTGGTAGTTGGATATTGATATTTGATAGGTAAGCCAGTGGTAGATATCAGTCAGCTTAAAAGGAAAAGGTCATTTATGACACAAATTTAAAATGTTGCTTCGTTTCTATATGATTCTCCGGAATAAAAGCTACTGTGTGATTGTAATTAGGCCATGTAAGAGCAAATCATGCTTCAAAAACAAATAAACAAAGAGCAATAAATGCAAGAGCAACTTCAACGATGCTGGTGCAGTGGCGCTATAAATTTAAGGCAATGATGTCAACAAGTGTAGGGATATGTTATCGGTATATTTATTTTTTATTTTTTTTATTTTTTTGAAGCATGGAATTCATTAAATTCCTAGGCTCTATTACACCAAAGTAAGTGATGTCCGAAGATTCATCAAATACAATTAGATTGGTAGGTCATAAACCGATATCAATATAAAATTGGAGCAGAATTGTGTTGTGAACAACAATCTTCATCAGATCGGAGTTGCATCTGGGGAAGATGTTGGAGTCGAAAGGTCTACGGTCAATACTTTCCACAAGAAAAACGTTTCTTTTGATGGACATGACAATGTCCATAGGAACTTAGTTGGTGGTGGAGGGGTTCGACGCAATTGATTTGAAGGTGCTTGTTAGGCATTTGCATCCATATGTCGAGGTGTACTGCCCAAGCGATATATGTCTATCTTGTTATTTCTAGCTTGATATATAACTTATAAATGAGCCTCTTGACACATGATTGCTTACAAAGATTGGAGAAGCTTAAAAGAAAAATTGAGTTATACTAAAGACAGGACTAAGTCCCTGTATAATGAAAAGAATTCCTCTGAGATCCAATCATGACAACTTTGACTCATTGTAATAAACCTTCCCACTTCTCTCTTCAAATTTTTTTTTATGGGATCGCCCACCTAATACTCTTTTTGAACCTTTAGGATTGGATCATCATTGGTACTTCTTTCATTTCCGATTTTGCTCCCGCATCCTTCTTTCATTACGTAAAAGAGTAAAAATTAAATACTAAAGTAAAAGAAGGTGGAGTATCCACCGGCCCCGGAAAACTGTCTAATGCATTAGGCTATTAGTGCTAGAATGTGGTACTAGAATAAAAACTCTGTAGCGAGTTAAAACTGAACATATTTCATATGGCATAGGTAGGTCTTGTTATTACCACGGTTATGCTGATATTGGTTACGCGTCATAATATTGCTCAAAATATGATTCGGGTTGACTGGTATCTCTACAGTCCATGTTTTGTATCTCCTCATCAGATCAGGGATAAATATGCATCTTTAAGGGGCTGATAATCTTTGATTTGTATAAGCGGTATTGGAATGATTTTGTTGTTGTTATTGTTGTTTATTGTTGTACAAAATAAACCAATACAATATGTTTTTATATGCCTCATTCTTAAGTAGGAAAAGCAAACCAGTCTAAGCAAATCATGTTTACATGGATGCTACTCTTATTGCCGGTTGCAATGATACTAACTCTTAAACCTATATAGGATTTACCCCTAAAATGCTCTTGATTCTCCTAGTGTGAAATCCACTTGCCCAGAGAAAGGGGTATTGAATACAATTCCTTTAATCCTTCATAAGAAAAAGTAACCTTCAGAATGTCAGGTTGTTTAAGGCGATTGGAAGGAACTTCAAATTCTTCAACAGTTTAGGATAACCCAGAGAGCTCAAGGAACGCTCGCATAACTTCATTTTAACATATCTTCAGAGATGGCTCAATTTTATTATTTTGAAACCCGAAGAATATCATGAAGCAAACCAAACCAAATCAAATAGATTACCCAAAATCTCTAGAAAGACAACCTCCATCAAACCTCCAACGAGAATCAAGGCAATCATAGACAGCAAAAGACATTTTTAAGGGTCCTAGTTAAAGCCACCAACTAAACATTATAACAAATGTTTCAGTGAAGGAACTGACAAATGAACATTTGGTGGTAAAAAGAGAATATAATCTTCCTTCATAAGGATTTGAATATACAGTTTCAAGCCTTTAAGGAGATGTTGAGGAAATGGAGTTTAATCATAATAACAAAAGCCTAAAGATTGGAAAGGCTAATTAGAAAAACACATATCGGCGAAGATAAATAGGGAAAATATGATACAAGAGTAAAGGTACTCATAGATTAAAATATGAGGGTATTACAGCATCCAGCCAGTAGGTAATAAAACTGAGCAGAATTGATATGTTACGACGAAATTTGAGCATACAACAAGGGTTGTAAAAATGCAGTTGAATATCATTAGAAAAGGTAGGGAGGATAGGAGGTGCAAGCTGATTTGTTCTTTAAACTTCATCTCAAGGTCCCAACATCTCACCCAGAAGAAAACCCGTAAATGTTTAAGAAACACCAAATACTAATTCTCTTAATCACCAGGGAAGCCATACGTGTTAAATCCGATGGTGGTGTACGGATGGTGTAGCTGGGAAAACCCATTTGAAGTTGCATGTCCATCGTTACCATTAATAAATCAGGGAATTATAAACCAGCAGAAACCCAAACGCAGTCAAGACTCTTTAGATAAAAAATTGAGATGAAAAACGTCATGATCTTACCACATATTTACCAGACTAATAAACTTAATTCATCTCCAGCTAGAATGGAGATATTATCCTAGAAAAGGGGGATTCTCCTTGATCCTTTCCATTAGGGTTTCAAGGTAGAAGAAAAAGAAGAAAAGCATACTTAGAAGAAAAAAACGTGTCATTATATGAAAACCCCTATAGTACAAGTCTTTTTTACCAAAACTTTAAGATCCATATTGATTTTTTTTAACATAACTAAGAACATCCCAGCTTATGTTGTTGTCATACCCCCGAAATCAGACTCTTACAATTTCTTTTAGATGTAAATTTCACCCAGCATTTTTACCAAAACTTTGAAATCCCTATTACAGTTCTTAACATAACTAAGAACATCCCTGATGATGTTGCTGCCACACCCCCAAAATCAGGCTCTTCGATTCCCTTTGATGTAAACTTCACCCACTCGTGATTCAGTATTGCCACTACAAGTGGACACATAATCTCACATATTGGCAATGGACGATCATACTCAAAATAAGGGTTTATTCTCCATTAAAGAGATAAGAAAATCTTAAAAAGCTTAAATTATTTTCGTGGGAGCAGATCTGAGCAGATCATCTCAAATAAACCCTTCATATCAACTTTTATCCTTTTTAGTTGAATCAGTCTCGCTTAATTAGTAATTATTTTGTTTGTTTTTTTTAACTTGTGTTTGCTTTGTATTTTTCATGTTTGTGGCCTTTGATTCATGGGGATGTTATACTTTCTTTGTGATTTGGGAAAATATTTCTATATATTCCAATCATACTGCAACAACTTTTGCTTCATCAATGGATCCATCTCTTTTGGTTTTAGGAACATCATCACAAGGTATTAACACGACATCATTATCAATAATTACCAGCTTCATAAATTGGATCTGTATGAGCATTTTTGCCCAAATCGTACCAATTTATATAGACTCAAACCGATCTAGATTACTCATGTTACTTTAGTTAATTTTTTTCTCAATGAAAACTATGAGAAATAGTTGGATCATCATATATCCTAATAGTTTATCTGTTAACAACTAATTTGTTATTTAGTTTGGCTTTAACAAAAACTAAACATGGTCATATATATTTAATGTAATCAGTTTGGTTATGATATATTTGATTAGGAGCCTTGGAATGGTTATAACTCATCCTATGCTATGTAGTTGTAGTAATTGTTAGAGCACTACTCGGTCGAACTCGCAAGCGTTGCTATCTCAAGCTTGTTTGTCAAGTTTAGTTGCCAAAACTATAAGTCTTGATTTCTAGTCTACTTATAGCTAAGTCTCGGATTAGGCTCGTAAGTGTCGTTGAGCTTTAGACTTCACGATGTTCATCGAATGAAGACGTGAAACTACTCAAGAGAACTTGTGGAACTTCATCAACAAAAGGTTTATGGCGACTTGAACTCATCTATCACTCAAAATTTTATCTACTCTATCTCCTATATGAGACAAAAAGTCGTATTGCTATATAAACTTAAATTATACACATTTGGTATTTCAAGCCTAGTTTATCTCGCTTATCTATTTTTCGAAATATGTGTTGGTAATCTTTCGCTTTAACCAAGTTCATCTTTTATTCTAGACGAAAGTCAAAAAATGATCATGTGAAAATCGCCTTGTAAAATCTTACATGATTTGTGTAATTTGATGTAGACTCGGAATATTTCGTATTGATCATTCGATCACTTGAAAATTGCTTTAAAGATAATAGTTTATGTGAGACAGCTATTGTCGTCATCCAAGAATGTTTCAATGATTGAAATGAGGGTTTATAACATATAACCATGATTGGATATAAACATAGTGTGTAATCACATTTGTGTAAAGTCCAAACTCGGGAACCATGGTATGCGTACCCGTACGTGTACAGGTTGGTTGTTGAAAGTCCGAGAACTAAGTATGCGTACCCGTACGCGTACTGGCAGAAGTCCAAGTCCCTTGAATTTCTTCTGGAGTTTGGATGTGTAAGTGGTATGCATACCCGTACGCGTAGTGGCGTAACCAAACTCAGTCCGGCTACTTAGGTATGCGTACCCATTTGCACACTTCAGTAGGTTGTGTTCTAAAATCGGTTTGTTCATGAACTAATACATTTATATAATAAGGAATGAAATCTTTTGAAAAACGTGACTATAATGTTCATGAAATGATTCGAATGAATCAAAATCGATTTTGCTTCAATTGTGTCTTGTATACTTCTATGAGAATATAAACAATAGAACAACTCTCTAACTAGTTTCATTTGAGTCATTTGAACTAGTTATGATAAAAATGAATAAGGTTGATATGAAAGTGATCATATGGCTAACCATAGGTTAACTATTGTTGAACCAACTAAGTGAACACGTTTAGGTACGGTTACCTTTATCTAAATGATGGTATATTTCATTTGTGTGTAACAAGCTAAGTTCGATCTAACGGTTGAAAGATATTAGCTTGAATCTAATCAGGTTTTCATCTAACGGTTAATATTGAATGCTTTGTTACCAAGGTAACTTAGATTGCAAACTCTGATTTGAAGACTATATAAAGGATAACTCTAACAACTGGGAAACCTAATCCTCATACCTCCTGTGTGATACTAGTTGCGACTATAGTCGATTCTCCTTTAACCTTAGGTTTTCACGAAACCCTGTAGGTTAACGACTTGAAGACTTCATTGGGATTTTGAAGCCATACCCAAGTATTTTCTCTGTAGTTGCGAGTTTTGATCTTGTTGATTTCTATCATGATTGAGTGTTATCTTCTTTAAGATTTGATCGAGATTTATTCTCCGATAGGCAAGATTGAAAAGTAGTCACAAACATCTTCGTCTCATCGTTTGTGATTCTAAAATATCTTGTTTCGTTAATCGATTAAGATTATTGTGAGGTGATTGATAATACTAGGTTGTTCTTCGGGAATATAAGTCCGGTTTATCAATAAATTTATCTGTGGGAGACAGATTTATATATACAATAGACTTTTCTGTGTGAGACAAATTTGTTTATCAAGTCTTCCATTTTGGGCCGTAGCAACTCTTAGTTGTGGGTGAGATCATCTAAGGGAATCAAGTGCGTAGAATCTTTGTGGGGTTCAGAAACGTACGGAATGCAACTGTACCTTGATCAGTGTGAGATTGATTAGGGCTCAACTACATTCCAGTTTGAAGTTAGCTTAGTAGTAGGCTAGTGTCTGTAGCGGATTAATACAATATGGTGTTCAAATTTGGACTAGGTCCCGGGGTTTTTCTGTATTTGTGGTTTCCTGTTTAACAAAATTTCGGGTGTCTGTGTTATTTATTTTCCGCATTATTTTAATAGAAATATCACAGGTTCTGCGTTAAGATCAATCAATTCTTGAATCCGACCTTTATGTTGTTGATCGAATTGATTGACATTTGAACATTGGACTTTGGTACCGTTCAAGTTATTTTTCTTATTCAATTGAGATCGCAAATTCCAATTTGTTTAATTGCGGATTGAATTGAGAAATTGAGATATAAACTCTTCGATATACTTTTCTTAAGATTGAGTCTAACTGTCTAGTTGATTCTCTTGAAAGTATATTGGAGTTTGTCCATACAAATTTCTAAGTGAAATATTGGGTGTGGTTGTTAAACCCCCGCTTTTTCAATTGGTATCAGAGAAGGCAAACACGTTCAAGACCTCATAAGTCTGTGTTTGTAGCAATCTAACTCTATGGACATAGGTGATATCTCTATAAACGTACCGCCAGTCTTCGATGGCTCAAATTACCTATGGTGGAAAATTAATATGCATGCCTTTCTTCAAGCGCGTGATTTTCAATCATGGGTTTATGTTGTTAATGGCTATAATCCTCCAATGGTTTGATAGGTGTAGAATACACCTAATTTATTATCTAGTATTTTATGCTTTCTTTGCTATTTTTCTTGTAAATTGTGTATTTTACGTGTGTTTTTGAGTTATTAGGTTCTCTGGAGTCGCACGGAGGAAAATAAGAAATAATCATTCAATTTTAGATAAAAGGGGCAAAAATGTCACTTCACATGCAAACACTATTTGGAGCCAAGTCAAGGTTAAGGGGCGACCCTATTTGGAGTTACTAAGCACAGATCAGTTAAAGTTAAGGGGCTACCATTCCAGGGAATCCCTAATCCTAAGCATGGGTGTAAATAACTTTCCCAGTTGGGTTCATATGATCTTATCCATGGGGGTGTAATCATCTGCCCTGACTAATACCTAAAATCGAGAGAGATGTTTTCTCTCGTTCACATCATTTACGGTGAAATTGAGAAACAGAAAGCATCGTATTTCTGTTTGAGGAGATTGAGACAAAATCAAGACTAGATTGAGGAATCGGTATCTGAGAAATTGTGAGAGAAGAAGAAATTGGTTACTGTCGTCAACGGAGGAGATCTAGAAAATATGATTCTACAATTTTTATTGTTCTTGAGAGATCGAAATCGTTGTTATTGAATCGAAAGAGGAACAAAGGGATTTGTTGTTGCTGTTGCTATAAGAATGACGCTGGTTCAATGGTTTGAGTTGAATTGAGAAGCGACAGCAAGTTGGGTTTTTGAAGAAATGTATTTGAAGATCTCTGTTGAATAAAGAAGATGAGTTGAATCAATAGTTGTTGATTGTTGAATCTGGATCGAATTGGCAAACAATGGTTGGATCTGTGATGAATTGCAGCACAGGGAGGATATGGTGGTGGTTCTCAGTTTGTGGAAATCGAACATGGAGGAAAAGAGACTGGTAATGCTGCCATTGAGAGACAAAGAACAAAATTGAATATGGGTTATGTGGTTTGATTGTTTTGGTAATGGTAGATGCTTTGATTTGAGATGAAAACATGGGTGAAACTTAAAATGGGTTTGACGCTGCTTTGCTGAGAATTGTTGTTGAGGGCTATTGAAGCAACAATTGTATTATCCTAGATGTATGCTAGGATTGTCGCAGGAAAGAAGAGAAGAATGGCCTGAAATCACGGCCGGAATTGTCCTGTAATTAGCCGAAACTCAGCCGATTTCCCCCTCCGACGAGTTGACTCGGTAGCCGACGGTGACCGATTCAGACGAGTCCGACGATCGATCCAGCTCAGTGACTCAGACCACTCATCCGACTCAGCCCAGAATCAGAAAGCTAACTCAGCTGATTCCCTTTCCCTTTGACTAATTGACTGACGGGAGACCGTTAAGTTTGACCTCTGACCGTTAGTCCTAACTATGGACTGACGGAATATACCTTGACCGGAGGCCATAATTTTCAGGTGGCCGGCGGCGACGGATTCTGACCTATTTCCGGCCAAAACTCAGTTTTCCGGCAAGCAAAAGTTGCAGAATTTTGTGTGTATTTCTCTCATGGGATGTGAAGACTTGGACTTGGAATTGGATGGATAATTTGATTTGAATATGGAAAGAGAAGATGGGAGATTTGAGAAAGGCTTGGATTTGGAAATTGAAGTGCTAAAGGAAAGGGATTCTATTCCTTGGAAGATATGGAGAACATTGAAGCCTATAAATAGAGAAGTTCTCTACTTTTCTATACACCCTTCCACACTTCCATACACATTGATACACTTACACACTTCTACACACACAATTCTTTTCTTTATTCTTTGTGTGAACTCTTAGCATGAATAACTAATTTGATTAAGGATGAATTCCTAGTTCTTAACATGTTTTGAGTTTTGTTTTAAATCTACTTTGAGTTTTTCACATGATTATCATTTGTTTTTGCTATTAAGAGTGTTTATGATTAATTGATAGGTTGTTTAGGATGCATACTAAATTGATTTGTTAATTTGATCTAAAGATAGTGAAAGTTATGGAATACGTAATAGTTTCTTGACTCTTTACACAGGTAGAAAACACAAGACCTTGCAGAGGGATTCCGTGGAGCAATTTTGTGTGAAAACAACGCTAGAAAGTGGACCAATAGAACTGAGTCTAACTACTAGTACTAAACCTAAGTTCATAAATCTTAATGCGTTCGGGGAATTACATCTTGTAAGCGAACCTCAAGGTGGTTCTTTTGAATAGAATATGATAACTAAGCGGACCTAAGTTAACTCGGTGAAATAAGGAATTTTGGGGTTAGCTAACGAACCTTCGCTAACCTACGGTTGGTGATAATCTATGACTAATAAAAAGTGGAAAAGAACATAACTTTAATCATTGTTTTGCTCAAACCATGGAAGATAACCGAAGAAGGATTCCTTGATCTATTCTCTCTCTCATTGATTTCAACTTACACTTTTAATTACTTTGTTTATTTCTTTTGCTTTATAAATTTTACAACCAATACCCCCCTTTTGTGACAATTTTACAACTAATAATCTCTTGCTCCTCGTGGGATCGATCTTGACTACCCTATATTATTTATTAATTAGGTAGTGAAACATTAATTAATTTGTTGTGGTTACGACACGCATCATGGTTACAGTAGGCGGTGTATCTATTGCGAAGAATATTGGTGATTATGATGTAGTCGAGATTTTTGCTGTAAAGAAAAATTCTGACGGATTGAATGCAATCATCCATGCCATTACCCCAGATTTTGAGCACCATGTGACTATGTGCACTCGGTCAAAAGATGCATGAGATATCTTAAAAACCGTATTTGAAGGGAATACCTGTGAAAAAGAAGTTAGGCTTCAAAACCTATATTCTGATTGGGAAAACCTTCGTATGGATGATGAAGATTCATTTGATAAGTTTAATTACAAAGTGTCTGAAATTGTTAATGCATCTTTTGCATTGGGCAAGACTATTCCTGAAAAGGACATTGTGATGAAAATTCTCAGATCGTTGCCAACCAAATATGATTCTAAAAAACATGCCATCGTAGAGGGAAATAACCTTGATACTCTTTCCAGAAATACTCTTGTTGGAAAGCTAAAGATTTTTTTATCTTGAACTTAGTCAACGAGAAAAACGTCACTTGCTAGTCAACTCTATTGCTACATCTTACAAAATATCTTGAAGTCCTAAATTGATTGATATAAGGATGAGAATTGCTTTAATTCAACTCTTTCAATGTTCATACAACATTTAAAGAAGACTCTTAGACAGAGTAAAATAAAGTCTCAAAAGGAAGCTCATTCAATCAAGAAAAGGGATAGAAAAAATCAGAAAAACTATGATAATGAAACTTGCTCCAAGTGCTATAGAAGTGTCCATGATACTCCAAAAGGTCTGATGAGAAGTTTAGTGAGTTAACTAAAGCATTGATGGATACTCTTGACTACTGTCCTGAGGAAGATGTCTGTGATAGTTCTCTTAACTTCTTTGTTGATAATCACGCTTGTCCTCCTAACAGTCCTGATTATTCCACAATATATAATCTTACTTCTCCAGAAGAGTTTCAACTGGAAAAGGAAGCCTTGATTAAAAGAATTGAAAATCTGGAATATCAACTGCTTGATTTAAGATAAGAAATTGATATCTTTCACAATTGTGACCCTTTTAAGAAACGTCGAACCCCTTAGATTAACTTTTCAAAGCATTATCAGCAAGTTACTCCTGATTCCATATCATTCTCAAACCACTCAAACGAAAAGGAAGATATAGAAAAATACAAAGACTTACCAAATGGTTTGGTTCTCTTGTGTAAAAATAATCTAGACACAGTGTGCACAAGGGGTCAAGAAATTTTCTCCTCTGTTAAACCTAGTTTTCAGAAGAAGAAAAGGAAATCTCCAAAGAAACCTTCGTTTTTTTAAAAGAGATTTCCAAAGCCATTCATAGTTTACGAAAATCAACAAACAAGGTGTTCAAAATTGTGCTGAAATGAAAGAATGATGCACGTAACTCTTCTTCTGTAAAGACAAAAAAGAAACAAGAAATAATAAATACTTCATCCCCTCGCAATAAACCACTTAGTCCTGTTTTGGATTGGACAAATTACATTCTGTAATAAGGTTTAAAGATGGTTCTTGTTTTTCTCTTTGGCAAGAACCATAATCTTCAAGAGGGTTGTGATGAAATATTTCTGTTGTTCTTCTAGTTTGTTTCTTGCTTTCTTTTTAACCAAGAACCGTTCTATACATGAATGGTTTATCCCTGTAAGACATTTTCTTTGGGATAACCAGATTTTGTTAGGGTTTTGGTCAAAGACCTTTTTGGAAATTTATCCCATATCTTCCTTCTTTTTAAGATCAAGATTTCTCCTAAGTGAGAGCATTTAATTTATCTCTTCTATCATGTCCTCATCAAGTATTTTAAGCAAAGAAAGTGATGCATGGACTGTTCTTTTTCCCTCTAAGAAAGTTTGTTTCAATTCTTCTGATAATGAGATGTGCTCTGACAAACGTGATTCCTCTCTTGATGAGAATCATTTTGTCTCTCATTTTGATAAGCTCTATTTAACCATGAATCTCATCTTGGAACAAGTGCGTCCCCTGAATAGTGAACTTGAATCCTCCTCTAAAAGACTTGAAGAAAAGATAGATAACCTTGAATCCAGGATTGATCTGATCGAAGATGAGCTTGATGAATATAGGGAATATGAGAAGAGTATTCAAAGTAAGTAAAATGCTTCATAGGTGTTGTTTTTAATATTGTCTAGGAAACTTCTTATGAGAATTTATTCTTGTGTTTTAAGAAGGATAACTAAGGTTTGGAATATCCGTTATTGTGAGCGCACATAGCTATTTCCAACGGTTTTCATCTTGCAATGTTTTTATATTTATTTATTTAAATTGTAAAGTTTATTTGGAAGATGATTTTGCAGTATTAATCTTTATGGTTTCATATATTGCAACTTGTTATAGGATATATGTGTTTGCGTCCGTGAACCATGATTGTCCCATACGTGATCAAAAGTTAAGTCTTTCATATGTCATTATGCAAATATTGATAAAAGATTGAATGAACTTTTGACTAACAAAAGTTAAGCCCATTGTGTCATTATGCAAATATTGATGAAAGATAGGATGAACTCTTGTTTACAAAGATTAAGTCTATTATATGTCTTTATGCAAATATTGATGAAAAATAGAATGGATCTTTGAATATTATGCAGTATTGATCTTTCCCTGATCCACATTCTTATGAATATATTGTGTGGCTCCGTAAGTTTCCTTATGTTGAGCATTTTCGATTAAATTAATCATGGGTTCTCTTATGGTTAATTTAATTGAGTATTTTGGATACAAATTCACGTTTCATGTGATTTGTTAATGTCCAAAGAAATCCTTCTTTTCTTGTGAAAGTAAGGTCGCTCTTGTTGTTCTTATTTGAACTTGTGCTTAATTGCCATATCTTTGTGGGGAGTACGGCTATGGATATTATAGGGTTTATCTTGTATCTTTATAAACTCCTTGATGAATGCATTTAGTTTAGACTATATGATTGCATATAAACAAAGTTGATATGTTATCTTTTGGCCATGAAGTATCTCTATGGAAATTTCATTAGGATCCCACTAGTTTTCATACCTTTGCCAACTTATATTGACAAAAAGGGGGAGAATTAATGTGTAGTTCACACTACAAATACATATGGTTTACGGATCATTATGTAAAGGGGAGTGGTTTTCATGTGAGATGAAGTATTGACTAAGGGGGAGTGATACATATCACCATAGTATTGTTGTCAAAGTTGTGATACAATTGAAATTTGATGTTGTGTAATAATACTACGACAATGTATAACAATGATTGAGAGCAACTGTTTTCTCATTGTTATAGCTATAGATATCCAACAACGATGATGCTGAGTTGAACACAGTTAGAATCATTGGAGTACTTGGAAGTGACGAAGATTTCGAGTAATATTGAAGAACCAAGGAGATCAAGCATTTGGATGATATGCTACAATGTTTATTTATTTTGTAATCCATACGTATTGATAGTTTTGTCACTAAAATTGACAAAGGGGGAGATTGTTAGAGTACTGCTCGGTCGAACTCTCAAGCTTTGCTATCTTAAGCTTGTTTGTCAAGTTTCGTTTCCAAAACTATAAGTCTTTATTTCTAGTCTACTTATAGCTAAGTCTCGGATTAGGATAGTAAGTGTAGTTGAGCTTTATACTTCACGACGTTCATCGAATAAAGACAAAGAACTACTCAAGGGAACTTATGGAACTTCATCAACAAAAGGTATTTGGAGACTTGAACTCATCTATCACTCAAAAGTATATCTACTCTATCTCCTATTTGAGACAAAAATCGTATTGCTATATAGACTTCAATTATACATATTTGGTATTTCGAGCCGAGTTTATCTCGCTTATCTATTTCTCGAAATATGTGTTGGTAAGCTTTCGCTTTAACTAAATTCATCTTTTATTCTTTACAAAAGTCAAAAGATGATCATGTGAAAATCTCCTTGTAACATCTTACATGATTTGTGTGAGACAGTCATATGATGTGGACTCGGAATGTTTCGTATTGATCATTAGATCACTTGAAAATTGCTTTGAAGCTAATAGTTTGTGTGAGACATCTATTGTCGTCTTCCAAGAATGTTTCAATGATTGAAATGAGGGTTTAGAACATGTAACCATGATTTGATATAAACATGGTGTGTAATCACATTTGTGTAAAGTCCAAAACCGGGAACCATGGTATGCGTACCCGTACGCGTACTGGCGGAAGTCCAAGTCCCGTGAATTTCTGCTGGAGTTTGGATGTGTAAGTGGTATGCATACCCGTATGCGTACTAGCGTAACCAAACTCAGTCCGGCTACTTAGGTATGCTTACCCGTTTTCATACTTAAGTAGGTTATGTTTTAAAATCGGTTTGTTCATGAACTAATACATTTATATAATAAGGAATGCAATCTTTTGCAAACCTTGGCTATAATGTTCATGAAATGATTCCAGTGAATCAAAATCGAATTTGCTTCAATTGTGTCTTGTATACTTCTGAGAATATAAACAATATTGAAAAACTTTCTAACTTGTTTCATTTGAGTTATTTGAACTAGTTATGATAAAGATGAATAAGGTTGATATGAAAGTGGTCATATGGCTAACCATTGGTTAACTATTGTTGAACCAACTAAGTAACCACGTTTAGGTACAGTTACCTTTATTTAAACTAGTATAGATGCACGCGCGATGCGCTTGCCCGTTTTTTCCAATAGCTTTTGGATTTTGTTTTAAAATTTTCGCTAGTAGATTTTCCGACACCATGGAAACACCAAGATCAATACCACCAACTGTTGGTTACTCACAACAGAATTATATTTAACAAAATGTCTAAGAGCCATAATTCCATTTACCCCAACGTGCAACAGTAATGCGACTAATTTTAGTTTCAAGATATTTAGTTATTCCCTAGTAGTGAATGAAGGTCCAATGGAAAAAATGATGTTGTGATGTTTTTCCGTTGTAATAGCAGAAGCGCATGGGAACTCGTTGGGAAGCCTACACTTCATCAAGTGACCTGGAAACTTGACTACGGGATTAGTAGATTGCTGAAAGTAATACAAAATGTAATATGCAAATACTAAAACAATGTAACATATGATTTTTGAGCTCGCGATAACATATACAAATACAACAATTTTTACATCAAGACTTTGGTAAGATCATATGAGACCAAAGAAAAAAAGAACTATATATCTCAACTCCGAGCCCCACTTCTTTGATAGGCTTTCACCGCACCATGCAACCTCTAATAAAATGGAAAGATAAATTAGAGATGATGAAGCCTGTGAGAATGATGAAATATTCAGACTTTCTATTCTTGCATTATGGAAAAGCAAGAGTGAATTAACAATCACCATTTAAGTATCCGCTCTTTAAACGAAGAATAACTTTTTTAAGTAATAGTGTCAGGTTCACATCCCACATTAAGTAAGGATTAGTTGAAAATCAACGAAGTATTATAGTACAAAAATGAGAATTAGATGAAAATCAAAGAAATAATAAGATGAAAAAATTTCTTTAGAAAGAACAAAGCTTTTTAAATGAATTACGACTTCAATTTGTCATAATGCAACCATAGACCACCTATAATGATCAATTATTTGAAGATTCATAATTCCATTCAAGTATTTTATTATTGTGGGCACCCACGAAGATTTATGGCAAAGGATATGTGAGCAAACTAAGCACTATGACATTGGTGGATTTATTGTTATCTTTTTCGGTTAACCCTATTAGGATAGGACGATTACATGAGGATTTAAAATTAAAATTCTGAGGCTAAAATGTAAAGCATTTTCATACAAAACCAACACACTGTAAAGTGTAAAATTAATCACTTCCAAAAGCTAAACTAAATAGAATATTTCCTAAAGCATGATCTTCCAGTCCTCTAATGCTACAAAAACACTTAGATTTACCCCTAATCTCTAGAGAACTTCCTATTAGAGATAAAATACATGAAAGGTTAGATGCGGCTGCTGGGCTATAACTGCTAGCAAAGCATAACCGTTATCAACTTTGAAAGAGAAAAATTCCCATTATCATTGAAACAAATTCAAGTTCCATTAATCATACATAACTATCGTATTTGCTGATGAAAATGGTTCTCTTTTCACGATGCATTTTTGCCATTTTTACAATCGCCCCTATAACCAATTAGGATATCATCCAAGAACACAATCATATATATTTGTTGACCTAGTTTGCAGTACACTATAAAACCACAAACCAATGCTGCTTTTTTTAATAATCCGCAATACCAACTATGTATAGCTTGAACCAAAAATCTAAAGAGAAATTGAAGTTCACAAATTTACAAAGCCTCTTAAGGTTCATAGTAGCATCAATCTCAATCATCACAATCATTCACAGTCAACTCCATTAACCCCTTGATGTAGCCTCCCTGCAACAAAGAAACATTACACAAAACTAAAATGTTTATCTTCAACTGCCATAATTCTCAGTGCCACAATCACCATGTCCCTGCAACCACTACTGTCACATCATACCACCATCTACATTCTTTTCAATTTATCTCTGTCACAACCATTGTGACTTAAACTAAACAACATGATCTCAACTGCCATATTGATTCATTATCGCAGACTACCACTACCTACAATCACAACTCCATTTTACATTTGTCTGCACAATTCATACTCTTACCAAACTTATTCATTTAATCCCTGTCATAACAACATCTTCTCCATATCAGTCACCTTCAACCATCCACAAATCATAATTTTACAACTACAACAAACCCATTAATTCATTACTCATTCCTAAAGATGAACCCATCTAAATAAAACCCCAAATTTTAGAAGTAAAATTCACAAATACAAATCAGTTTATGTGGTTTGAAACTTACTGAGATGGGAAACTGAAATTAAGAATCACAAAAAATAGTTGAGTAATATTTTAATTTTGGTATCCAATTTATATAATCTTAAAATAGGTGACTGGATTCCCAAATTTAAATGAATTAGATCATCGTTAGGAATTTGACTAAAATTTAGGTCAAAATTATAAGTTGAAAATCAAAATTAGAGAAGAGTATAATTAAAAATCGACTAACTTGGATTGAAATATTATGTTAGGCCTCAGAATTTCCGCAGCCATTATTCTTCTTTCATGGTGGATGTGTTTCAGACGAAAAGAGAAGAGTTAGACAGAAGACGAAGAGAAAAAGAAACTGATATTTTGTAGTTACGTTAAGTTCAGATTATACCATGTACTGCATAGCTTGTGATAGGCAAATCAGTGAGGGAAATTTAGTAAAAAAGGGTGTCCACGGTTGAAAAGGCCCCATTTTCTTTATTATAGTAAGATGATGGTACATTTCATTTGTGTATAACAAGCTAAGTTAGATCTAACGGTTGAAAGATATTAGCTTGAATCTAATCAGGTTTTCATCTAACGGTGAATATTGAATGCTTTGTTACCAAGGTAACTGAGATTGCAAACCCTGATTTGAAGAATATATAAAGGATAACTCTAGAAAATGGGAAACCTAATCCCCACACCTCATGTGTGATACTAGTTGCGACTAGAGTCGATTCTCCTTTAACCTTAGGTTTTTCACGAAACCCTGTAGGTTAACGACTTTAAGACTTTATTGGGATTGTGAAGCCAGACCCAAGTATTTTCTTTATAGTTGTGTGTTCTGATCTTGTTGTTCTCTATCGTGATTGAGTACTATATTCTTTAAAATTTGCTCGAGATTTATTCTCCGATAGGCAAGATTGAAAAGTAGTCACAAACATCTTCGTCTCATTGTTTGTGATTCCACAATATCTTGTTTCGTTAATTTATTATGATTATTGCGAGGTAGTTGATTATACTAGGATGTTCTTCGGGAATATAAATATGGTTTATCAATTGGTTCATGTTCACCTTGATTTATCAAAAGACGGAACAAAACTCATAGGTTTATCTATGGGAGACATATTTATCTATACAGTAGACTTTTATGTATGAGACAAATTTGTTTATCAAGTCTTCGACTTTTGATCGTAGCAACTCTTGGTTGCGGGTGAGATCAGCTAAGGGAATCAAGTACGTAGAATTTTGCTGGGGTTCAGAGACGTCAGGAGCGCAACTGTACCTTGATCAGTGTGAGATTGATTAGGGCTCAACTACATTCCATTTTGAAGTTATCTTGGTAGTAAGCTAGTATCTGTAGCGGCTTAATACAGTGTGGTGTTCAAATCTGGACTAGGTCCCGTGGGTTTTCTGTATTTGCGGTTTTCTCGTTAAAAAAATTTCTGGTGTATGTGTTATTTCTTTTTCGCATTATATTTTGTTATATAATAGAAATATCACAGGTTGTGTGTTAAGATCAATCAGTTCTTGAGTCCGGCCTTTAGGTTGTTGATCGAATTAATTGACACTTGAACATTGGTCTTTGGTACCGTTCAAGTTATTTCTATTATTCAATCAGGCTCACAAATTCCTATATGTTTGGTTGCGGATTGAATTGAGAAATTTAGATATAAACTCTTTGATATATATACTTTTCTTAAGATTGAGTCTAACTGTCTAGTTGATTCTCTTGAAAGTATATTAGAGTTTTTCCATACAGATTGCTAAGCAAAATATTGGGTGTGGTTGTTAGACCCCCACTTTTTAAGTAATCTTTGTTGATTGTTTAATTATGGTTACTGTTTTTTAAAGGATTTTTATCATGTTATGGCTTTAATACTAACATATTATAGGTCTTTCTAGGAAAAACACGAAGATTGGGAGCATAAGTCTTTCTTCTTTACTTTTTATCTCTTAATGCATCCCATACTGCATTAACTTACAAGATCATTATCATAACCAACAAAATGGCATATAATGCAACAACATAATTCTATTGCATCAAAAGAAGATCACAAAACTTTTTCAAAAAATAGGACTACATGTGACTTTAACTCTCTACGTAATTCCTAACTCTTTCAAACTAGAGACTCTTTTTTCAAATAAAAGTCTCATATGATCTCTAACATATTTAGCGCAAGGGTCAAACTAAAAATAATGCACAACCATGCCACAAGCCTTGGAAAACTATGTATCCAAAGACAGTTCTACAACCAATTAAAGGTTACTCCAACCGCCCAACCTTTCCAACTCGAGCCAATGCTGCCACACCAGTCCTATGTAGTTAAATAACTTTTATTGCAGTTATAAAGTGCCTATGAAAAAGAGAGGGTATCAAGTATACTACCAACTTTTTTGTTCGGTAACCTGTATATATGGACAAAAACTAATACAATAGCAAGTAAATCTAGTTCAAGATCATTGAACAATATGTATATAAAGTTTTTATCTTTCTCTTCCACAGTCAATATGTCTAGACAACAAATTCTGCGAACCCGATTGTGTAGAAACGTTCTTGGATGATCTCACAAATCAATATCCAAGATCAATCTAGTTTTAAACTTCAGACTGAAATGTATTTGAGATTGAATTAACCCTCCAAGAAATTCAGCTGCAGTCGTGCTCCTTACGTCTCTTAAACCTTGCAAGGATCTATGCAATTGATTCCTTTAGCTGACGTTTTTTATAGCCTGAGAGTTTCTTCAGGCTAAGTGAAGACTTTTGTTACTAATATTCCTCTAACAGATAAGCTTATATAATTTCCCTTTAGATCGTTTACATCAAGGCTTAGAAATATGTTTGAAATGGGCAAAGATAGCAAAACTCACGAATTCGGAACACTTACACTCAATTAGTTGAGAATCTTAGAATAATAACCACCTCTCAAGAACAATTTTAAACCGATCAATAAGAAGATTTTTACACATTTATCTTTAGGAATCACAAAGTCTGAGATGAGGGGAATTTTTGCGATTCTATCTATCTCTTTCTTGATTGGAGATTAATAAATAATTCGACAATCAACAAGATCAAGATCAGGATACACGAACTATCAATGTAAAGATAGTCGTGCCTGGCTTCACTAATCCATAAGTGAAGCCTTTAAGTCATAAACCTAATTGTGTTTCTCAGAGAAAACCTAGGTTAATAGAGGACGACTCTAGCAAGTAACTAGGATACATAAATATCAGGGATCGAAATTCCTAGTTGTTTGATTCTCTTTATTTATAAACTTTCAATATTATAGGTAGCTTCGACTTCAATCTACGATAACTTGAGATTCAAGAAAACACTTTCTCAGTTTAGATGAAATTCTTGTTATGAATTCATGTAAGCATGTGAGAAGTTTGTCTTGAAATTACATAGAAGAATATACACTATGGTCCAAAGTTATGGAACCATATACAATGATAGTCCTTGGTAAATATGCATTATGAACTTATAAGCATAATCGCGTTCGTGAACACTCGAGACTTAAACCATGATTCACAAACATAAAGTGATTTAGTCATCAAAGCTGTCTTAAAAGTGTTTATGAGAGTTGTAGCAATGCTAAACGTATTTTTAAAAATAGTTTTTGAGCATCTGCTTAATTCATACTGGGTAGGTATGTGTATAGGTACGCATACCTATGGACCAGTTTGTGAATTCAGGAAGATAGAGTATGTGTACTAGGTATGCATACCCGAAGCCATTCACGAACTCAGGCCCTTGTGGTACGTGTACTGGGTATGTGTACCTCCCCCCATTCACGAATTAAGAACCTTAGGGTACGCGTAGTATGCGTACCCACCCTTTATTCTGGAACTCATATGTTTAGGGTACTGTAGATGGGGCAAAACGATTTGCTATTTTTTACGGAATTGAGGAGACAATCATGCGGAGGAGACTCCTTGAACCGAGCGAAATGCTTAACCTCACACAGATGCACTGCAAGAAGGGATTGCTTTGAATTCGAGAGATCAATCTGTAGTACTCCGGCCTAAACCAAGACAATGGTCGTTTCAGCGTAAATTCGGTCACAAGAGAGGATGGGTCGATATGTAGGAGAGAAGCTGAGAAATGTGTGAGATCAATGGTGATCAAAGATAGTAGGTGTGTTGTGTATTCTAAAAATAAGATAAGTTCTAAACGATTGAATTTGCTCTGTTGAAAGTTGGATTGTTAATCTCGTGTTGTCTATTTGACGTGAGATTGTCCCTATTTCAATCATGATTCAGAGGCTTATTTATACTACTAGAATTGTAAACACCACGATCTCATGAAGTGTGACAGTTTGATGGAATCAAAGAATGAGAAGGTGGAAATCGTGTTAAAATCAGTTGCTCAACGTGCGGAGACTTGGTTGATTTTCCATCCACTACTTTGTTAACTCCTCTAACTGCTTGCACGATTTTATCACATTCTCATCATATGTATGAACACACGTGTCATAGACCGCCACACCAAAACCCTAGTTAATATCCCCCATGTGACACGATTGATGTCTCGTGTGATTATGGAGTCTGCAAGGCAGACGTGTATTTAGTTAGTCAGTTGTTGACTTCATGAATTCATGGGACGATGAGTCCTTGTATTGTTGAGTCGAACGTGATTTGAAAATATTCTGAGATTCATGAATTGAACATGTCTGCTGAGGCAGAGGTATAATTCATAAATAAACATTGATAATTAACATGAGCAAATATTGCTCACTTGATGAATCGTTGAATATTGATAGTTGAACAAACATTCCTTGGTTTGAGCAAGTATTGCTCGTTTGAGCAAATATTGCTCGTTTGATGTGAATTGGTAGCATGACCAAAATAAAGTATTAAATCGTAATACAATATAATTAATGAAATGTTGATCATGAGATTAATGTAAAATTATTAGCGTTTGAATATGGAATTATGAACCTTGAACTCAAAACCATAATTTGATCAATTGATGATTTATTGTAAATAAATCACGGAATGAAGGAGGGACCGAATACATGGGACCATGGATTGACCATGTAGTGCCCATATGCTCACGTGAGCAAATATCAAGGTCTCCTGAAGACCAGTTGATTTGTTGATGAAAGGATGATTAAATGCTGGTTTAATCATTTATTAAAATAATGCTCGTCTGAGCCTTAAGTAATAAAACCTAATTAATTATGAAGAGATGAGGGACCGACCAATGGGTCATGAAACCGGCCCTGGGTGGTCATGGGATCGAATGATGATCGTTTCATGAAGTTCCAGGTTATTTGGAAGAGTTTTGGACCTAATACGAGCAATTGCGCAAATTAGGTCAAACTGTGAAAATACGTGGGACCGGACTCTTGCAAACCAAAGAGACAACCCTGGTAAGTCAAGGTAACATGCTCACATCACCAAAGTGTTCGTATCTCAGTTCTGAGAATTTTGGTATTTTCAGATGTGCACTTGAGCAATCATTTGAGAAAATATGAAGAAATCAGGGATTTGTGATAAAACCGTCAAAACCCTCATGAGCTGAAGGAAAATAATAAAAAATGAAGGAATCATGAAGTGTGGGACCGTCCATGTCCAAGGAGCCCGTCCCACAATATTTTCCTATTTTTTATAATATTTTTTCATGGTTTTAAGGAAATATGATAAAACCAAGGAGTTTGTTGAAACCAAGGAGTTTTTTGTTAAAATCAAAGAGTTTCTATGAGATGAGGAAAACATAAAAAATCATTAGTATAAAACATAGCTAGGATAAGTTTGCCTTTGTTAGTGGTGGTCAGGATTTGTCCAGATAAAGATAAATCAAGGGTTGTGGTTCCTCAGACCACCCCCTACAACTTGCATGTGTGGCGTTAATTCCAATATTATGAATGAAAAATGAATACTCAAGTCAAGATATGGAATTTCAAAAATTATATCGGGGAGGTTCGAACTCATGACCTATTGTGTCATAAGAGTGGCCTCTAACCATTGTTCCATCTTGGTTAGAATTGATAGAAAAGATAAATCAACAATGGTGGTTTGTTCAACTTAAATACCATAATTGCTTTACTAATTAGTATTTCACTAATTGCACATAATAAATAATATATTCATTATAAAGTGTTTCATTAATTAGTGTTTCACAAATTGCCCATAATAAATGACTAATCATTTTTTAATTATAAATATTTTCTTAATTTATTATAATATTTATTTCTATTAATAAGTAATTTTGATAAATAATATCAATAGACATTTTATGCGACAATGAGTAGTAGAAGAGGCGGAGGCCAAAAGATTGTGGTGGTTAAGGGCGGAGCCAAGCACAATTATATTATTTTTATTCTTTTATCGTAAAATTGGATACAAAGTCCATTTTTCACATGTATCCAACTTGCCAAGAATTTTTTCTCCCTCTCTCCTCAAAATCCTGGCTCTGCCCCAGGTTTGTGGTGGAAGAAGTAGTAACGGTGAATGCTGGCGAGTAGTGATGGACAATATTAATTTTATGTTTTCGTTCCAACATCGATAACATCGTAGTGTGGAAAATGTGGTTGGTTGTTTTTAACACTTTCGATAAATGAAGGTACCATATATTTCGGGGATGATGTCATACAAGACAATATTTTCATGATCGTAGTTGGATCACCCAAATGGTACCCCTGTTATCTTTGGTACTATATCATATAAATCATGATTTTTTAATGTTAAAATAAAATCGATTGCAACACAAAAAAGAATATATACCCGGGAAAAAAAAAAATGAAACTAATCAATTGACGAAATTTTTCTCAATCTAAACCTCATACATGGCATTTGTGATTGAAAATTAGATTTGTGTCCAACAACCTATATGGGATAGGCGGCAGTGATGGTGGCAGTGGTGGAGTCAAAAATTGACATTAAGGAGGCCTAATTTTTACAAAAAATATGCATGTAAACTTTGGTGGACTAAACCATAAATATATATAGACAAAGTACTATTTATAAAATAAACTAAAAAATTTATGTAGTTATTAAAAATTTAAGGGTTTAGAGCCAGGTTAGTCAACCCTTGGCTCCGCCACTAGGTGGCGGTGGATAAAAAAAGTGGATTCATATGGTTTTATGGTGGTGGCGGGTATTGGTGAACAAAAACGTATTATGCTAATTTCGTAACGCCACAAAATGTGTAACGTTATCATTACTACAAAACAAGGTTTGGACAAGTTTTCCTTTGTTAGTGGTGGTCAGGATTTGTTCTGGAAGAGATAAATCAAGGGTTGTGGTGTTCTGTGCCACCCCTGCCACTTTCACGTGTGTTAGTCAATCTAATGTTACGGGAGTTCATGGATGTACCCAAACAAACCCTCCCTACTTCTTTCTCACCGCATAGTTTTCTCCACTCAGATCTAGAAACGATGTGGAGAGAAAGTTCGTTTAGGTCTCTGATTTTTCATCAGGAATGTTTTCCCTGATTAGATCAAATCGTTCAAACATCACGAAGGATACATTGTTGGTCTTTTCGTCCTAGATGTTTTGCCTGATTCTATTAGTCCATGTTGTGGTACTGGTCCCTGATTTTTCTAATTACAATAATCACATGTATGAATAGATCAATTTCGTTCGTTATTTGTGTTAATTTTACTCGCTTCTCTGATTCCCCAAAGATTAAAGTTCTGATTTTGTGTTAATTTTAATTTTAGATTTTTTTATTTCCATGTTCCGTTTTAGAATTGGGAATTGGTTTTTGACCTAATGGCTGAGTACCATGCCCATGTATACTCGGTTCTAAAACTCGCACATCATGAAAACCTAATTTCAGGTTATTTATGTTTATTTGGCTCTTCAAATCTGCCGTTACAAGCCTTTTAATTTTGGCCAGAGTGATTGCTCAGTACCTTTGGCATTCCATCTTCCTTTTTGTGTGTTTTTTTTCTTTTATTTCATCGCCCATTCATGTTTTGGCAGGCGTTTCATTTTGTGCCCATTAATTTTCCTAGCATTGAAAGAATGAAAATTTGTAGCCTATATAAGACGGCATATTTTCAGAGGAAAATCACGCTCAATCACCACATCTTCCCTCATTTGAAATTCTCTTCTGCAGTGCTTCCAGGTGTGTAAATTTTGGAAGACCATTTTCATTATTATTTTTTCCCACCTGATGTTTAATTTAGTTACTAACCTTATTTTGTTGATCGTGTAGATTTACGTAATGGATACCACAGTGCCTCACTCCGATGCCTATGACGTTCAGGCTCCAGGAATCCTTACACTGGAAGAATTTTAGCAAAAAAATGGAATCGGACCGTGGATGGACCGAGTTTGTATTGTTTGTATGTGGCATGAAACGGACTTCATGAAAACCAATGATGTTACCATCTTTGATTTGCTCCTACTTGATGACACCGTAAGTAGCAAACTGAATATGATTTGCTCTCGCTGTTGGTTTGGTGCCCAGAAATACTTTAAGTTATGCTTTGGTATTTTGTTGGTTTACATTGGTAAAATTTGAGTCATGCAATGTTATAATCCTTTCAGTTATGCTTTGGTATACGATTGGTTTGCGATTCGTGGATTAGAAATTTTTATAGTCATCTGCCATGGGTTAGCGAGTCAAGGACATCCTGGCATTACATGCTCCTTCTTGAGATTGATTTCAAGAGAAATAATATATACAATAGTGGATGTTGTAACCATATATATATACAAAGGTCCACTATTCTTACCTAAGTTGCAATTTTGATTCATGGTTTCACAATTGGGATGTTGTTTCCGCATGGGATTCCATGTGATATTTTGTCCTGTTCTTTTAGGAATAAAGGAACATGTTCTTTTTCATTCCTTGCTCTATAATTTTTGTAAAGAGCATTCATTTTTTCAAATTTTTTTAATCAACTTGAAGTAAGTATGTGCATGATACCGGTTTTGAGGAAGAAACAATCTGAACTTTTGTATATTGCACAAGATTATAGGCATTTGATAACGCAATCAGTTTGTTTTGTATTTTTTGCAGGGATTTTAATAAATACTAATAATATTATTTCCTTATCGTATCTCACGGTGACCTGCTGCACGCGATTGTTCAAAAGAAATTTATCTGTAAATTTGAACCCCTGGTAGAAGAGGGGATGCTGTTATGTCTGAACAATTTGACATTTACCCCAGAAAAAAAAAAATGTTCCGCCCTTCCCATAATGAATACCGCACCTACTTTAACCGAAATACCGATATTAGACCACTTGAAGCCTCCAGTGCGTCGATTCCTCGCCACAAGTTCCATTTCACTGAGCTTGAGAACCTTGCAGATGATAGCACCAACACTTACCTTACTGGTGACTTAAGTGAATATTACATCTGTCGAATTCCAATCCGTGCTTAAGTCACCTAATATTTCCCTATGGATGTTTGCAGATGTTGTTGGTGTGCTGACCAGCCACACAAACTTGCAACAGTTTAAGCGAAATTCTTGAAACGCCAGTTTCATGCGTGAACTAACACTGGAAAACTTAAGGCATGTTTTAGAAAAATTAGGTTAACACCGTGAATTTACTTTAGTCTTTATTGGATACGCATGTATGACAATTGTTACATTTCTCACCTAAAAATAACGGGATGAGGATTAAGGTCACATTATGGGGTGATTCCACTTCTGAGCTTACCAGAAACCTAGAAGCTAATGAACTTAATCTGCGGCCTGTTGTATCTACTGTTACTGGCGTATATGTCAAGCAATATCTTGGTACACAAATCTTAAAGACAAAATTGGCCGAATTTGCAAACAAACATATCTTAATTCCATCCCTGCATATTAAATTAACCCAGGTGATTATACAGGCAAGGCGTCTCTCTCTTCAACTAATGCGACTAAAATTTACTTTGACCTCGATATTCCAGAAGTCTTGCATATTATAGAAAGGTATGACTTCTTAACAAATTGTCTCACATGTTCTAATCATGATTTTGAATGTTTAAACACAGACAAGACAAAGTATTTTAACTTTTGATTTCATGTAAGCTCAGGTATTCCCACCGAACACCGCCGCGTGAAATCACAATCCCGGTGAGAGTTGGTTACAATCAGGCAGCTAAATCCACTGGAGACACTACCATGTCAATTTCCCAATTGCTGGAAGCAAAGTGGGAATCCAGATACAATGTATGGTCACATTTGCAATTTTCGATTACACAAGTTGTGTTTCTCCAAATATTTTGTTAACTGTGTTACCATTTTTTCAGATGCTAAACAGAAAAGTTTGTGGTGCCAAGGCTATTAGTATTTCCATCGAGAAAGTCTGGTACTACCTGGGCTGCCACAACTGCACCACTAAGTTGGTTGGAAACAAAGGGGACCATTGGTGCCCTAGCTGCAAGGTGCAAATAGACGAAGCGGTTTCCAGGTTCAGGCCATTATTCAATGCTAAATTATTACATGTTCCTACCAACTTAAAATGACATCTACTGACAATTATTTGGTCAGTGTGTTATGCACATACCTTCTTAGATTGGAAGTTGAAGACTCATTGGACACCTCATTTTTTGTTTCCATGGACAACGAAGTCCAAAAAATTGACCAGCTACCAGCCTTGGATGTTGTTAGTAAGGGCGAGGTACATTTTTTACAATTGAAAACTCTACGTTAAAGTAACTCCACTAACAGATTAACTAATTTCAATTTCTTAGTCAACCTTTTTGGAAATTTTGTGGAACATTGTTTAAAAGTTAGTGCAACATCGTTAGGTTCAACATTTAAAATGAACTACGACAACGAAAATTAATATGTTACTTTAGCAAAATTATGCATAAACACATATTGTCTATAAAAGATACTCTAATTACACACCTGCTCATAATTTAAAATGCATATGATGGACCCAATAACGTAAGCGAAAATTTTAGTTATTATTCATGCACAATCCTTTCTTATTGGAATACTGAACTTTACTAGCATGAGCAACTTAGGTCTCAAATTCTTCTTATATTGTTAATGATTTTAATGTCTTTAGTTGGTTTTTCTCAATTATAGTGGATCATTATTTTTATCTTATTCCTCATATGAAATCTAACCAGAAACTTCATTTTCCAACCAGGTTGAAGGATTTACAACTGTGAAGGCCGCCTTTGAATCCCTGGTTGGTGTCTTCCAAGATTACCACATACTGATAACACCGTATAACATGAAGTTACTTGAAACCCCGAGCTTCACTATGGCAAAGTTGCCTTCACCCCCTACAACACCAACTCTAATCATATCTGCTGAGGATACTGAAATCAGTCGTCCTGAAGACAATCATGTTGCTGATAATGTGCCACCTCGCAAGAAACCTTGCCTTCAGAAGATGCCCGATTCTGCGCCAGCATCCACTGTCGCTGAAGATTAAACACTATCAAGAGATGCAACTTCGTTGGTCTTAGGATTAAAAAAAAAACACACACATAGGAATTGCCGACCACGTTTTTTTTCTGTCTCTGCATTTTGTTTGTGTTTACCGTACTGAATTTCGTTCTGGTGTGTCTCCCTTAATGTATTTTGTTTAGGTGTGTTTCCCATTTTTAAGGCATTGTAGTAAGACTCACTTTTATCAAATCCAAGATGGCATTGGTGGATCCTATTTATAACTGAATTTAAATTTTATGCAAGCCCCTATAACCGTGGTGATATGAGGAGATATGAAAATTTATGTTTTTTTTTGGTTAATCTGATTGCAAAGTTTGGCCTGCTAATCTTATTCATCTATGTTTATTCTATGCTACGCCTAATGAACATTTGTCCTCATTGAGGCTTACAAATAACTTAAAATGTATAGAACGCCGGCTATAGTGGATCAGTTCATCCAAATAGATAAATCAGCGGTCAAATGTTGTGGTTGATCTCAAGGAGTAATTACTGGGAAAGTCTCGTAAATCCATCAATCCCTCTTTTATCTCCATTTACCCCTTTCACTCTCCAACCTTTCTCATATCACCCCTCCATATCTCACATTCTAATATGATTCTATGGATTTAAAGGGTTTTTGTTTCGATTACAGTGGTGGGATTCGATTGTTCGTGTTTCTGTTGGAGGATTAATAATAACATAAAAATCTCTTCATGTTTTTGTGGTTCATATATGGAAGTAGGGGTTGGAAATATCTTCGCGGGGATGGGAGATCGGGAAAACCGTAACAACGACGATAGGATTTGTAAAAAAAAAAAAAAACATTGGTTGTTTACCAAGAGATGAAATTATAGAAAATCTACATGGCAGAAGGATTAAGGATTAGTGATGCTGTCAGAATGAAGAATGTATTTTGTTACACATTAAAACATGTAAGTTAGAAATGCACTCATTTAAAATTTTATGGGATCAATGGTTATACGAGTTATTCCTTGGGAAATAATCGAAGATAAAAATTTGGGGTGAAAATTATCGGATTTATTTTCTTACTTATATCAGTTCATTCAAGTTCTTGGAAAAACTATCTTTGATACACTTGGTGATAGTTGTATTGCCCAAATGAATAAATAGACAAGGATGATGTCGCGTTCCGTTACGGCACGGGTAAAGATCTAGTAATAATAATAAAATAAGGAAGTGTGGGACCGGATTGGGCTTGGCCGGCCGGCTAGGGCCTGGTCCCGTACGTTTTTTCCTAATTTTATGTATTATTTCATGATTTGAAGGAATTTTCATAATTTGAAGGAAATATCATGAAATCAAGGAATTTCATGGGATTAAGGAAACATGAAAAATATAATAATAATAAAATAAAACGTGTGGGGCCAGCTAGGGCATGACCGGACGGCTATGGCCCGGTCCCATGGGTTTCCTTAATTTTATATTATTTTTCATGGGATCAAGGAAATATCATGAGATTAAGGAGTTTTCATGAGATTAGGAAAATAATAATAAAATAATGAGGAACCATGAGGCGTGGGGCTGGCCGGATCAAGGCATGGCCGGTTGACCCATAATCACGGCCCCACCATATTTTCCCTAATTTTATATTATTTTCTCAGTGTGAAGGAAACACCATGAAAATGAGGAGTTTCCTCAAAACGAAAGATATTTGTTCAGATAAAAGGATTTTGACGAGATCAAAGAAAATATAATAAAATATATGAATGGGCGTGGGACTGACCACGGCATGACTGGACGGTCGGTGGGCTCAGTCCCTTAGAACCTTGACTAATATTTTATTATTTATCATTTTCTTTCCTATTTTCATAGGTTCATCGTCTCGTCGTATTTTGAAATACTTGTCTGTTCATTCAGGTGTTTGTTAATGTATTATTAGTCGAATACACACATACACCATTTTGGCCGGGGCTTACTCAAAGGTAACTCAGATGCCCGTGTGTTGAATATTTATTACTAACCCATGGAATTATGCTGGGAAGAACCATAAATTGAAGTACGACGTTTGTTTGGAGATTTTTTAGATCTGAACTCGTGTTTATTTGCTGTTGAAGATGAAGACGATGTTGAAGATGAAGACGACGATGAAGGTGAAGATTTTTTAGATCTGAACTCGTGTTTGTTTGCTGTTGAAGATGAAGAATTTATTTATGCTGCTGTTAAGGACGACGACGATGATGAAGATGATGATGTTGCAGTTCATTCCATAAATGAACTCTGTTTTTTTAGGTTTTTATATGGAGTTCATTTCTGGAATGAACTCTGTTTTTTTAGGTTTTTATATGGAGTTCATTTTCTGGAATGAACTCTGGTTTTTTTAGGTTTTTATGTTTTCTTAGGTTTTTAGATGGAGTTCATTTCTGAAATGAACTCTTTTTTTTTTTAGGTTTTTATATGGAATTCATTTCTGGAATGAACTCTGGTTTTTTAGGTTTTGTATGGAGTTCATTCTGGAATGAACTCTGGTTTTTTAAATTTTTATATGGAGTTCATTTCTAGAATGAACTCTGGTTTATATAGGTGATTTCTGAAAAAATAAGTAGAAACTAACAGGAGTTCATTTTGACGAATGAACTGCTATAAAAAAATAAGTAGAAATTAACACGGAAGGGTACTTTTGTCCATTTAATATTTTTAAATAATTATGGACCAAAAGTAAAGGAGTTTTCCCAAATGACCAAACTGACTTGGGATCACCTAAAAAAGGACCTAACGATATTTTTCCCTATAATATAGGGATGGAGGGAGTAGGTAGCCGATAGTTTTAGAGACCACAGTCAAAGGACGTAAATGCAATTTGAACAGAAAATCAAGGATCACATTGCATTTTATTCAGACACAATGAACAACCAAAATCCCGTGAAATAAGACAATTGTTGGTCTTCTTCGTTTCCCCCTCCTTCCCATTTTTCACATTCATAAACCCTAGAAAATAGAGTTAAACCCTACCTACTGTGCTCTCAATGGCGTCGTCTTTGATGAAATCCCTGCTCAAAACCTCTTCTTCATCATCCTTAAGCTCTTCTCTTAGATCAGTCATTTATATACCTTCTCGCTCATACGCTAGGGTTTCAGCAAAAGAGAAGTTTCAGAAAGAGAGTGAAAAAGAAGAGATAGTCCCAGTATTTGAATCAGATGTTTCTGATACCCCAGCTTCTGGAATCAGTAAACCCTTATCAGAAATCCTTAAAGAACTCAGCAAAAGAATTCCTGATGCACTTATCAAAACCCGTTCTGAAAAGGGGTTTACCATGAGATATATTCCCTGGTAATCACATTTTTTAAGTTCGTTTTTTTTTCCCCTAAGCATTTACTATTTGTTTAGAAGCTAAGAAGATAGAATTCATTTTAAACCCATGATTGATGTTTAAGCTTATTATTGGTTTATGGTATTAGACTATTAGTAGACTGATCTAGAAGTTGGAATACCATATTCTTGGGGACTGACATTCATACTTGAGGTCAGCTTCGGAGCTGTACTTCACTATATTTCAGATAAGAAGTGCCAGACACATTTGAACTGTTATGTTCTTGTGAGCAAGGCTTAAATTCTTGAATATCTGCTAGGAGAGTTTAATGTTCTTTTGAAAATGAATCATTATAATGGCTCAATGAGAAATTTAAGTCATGTTATGTTTATTTCTGTGTGATTTGCTTTATGATTAAGAATGTTTGTGTCCAATAGCTTATTTATGTTGTAAACATTGATATATTCATATTGCACACTTAACCTTTGAATTGATAGGGAACTACTATCTTTGTGGTGCCCAGGATGTAGCAATGATGCTACCAATGCTCGATACTCCTTGGTTTCAGCTCTACTTTTTATCTTAATTATAGATGGTAGTTACATGTGTGCCGTATTAGTATTTTATCACATTTTCATGTCAAAGTTGACCCTGTTTGTGAATCACGTAATCATAAATCACCACCACTAACTAGCCGTGATTTGGATGAAACAAGTAGGGATTGGTGTCACTATGTCCTGGTCGTTTCAATCATTCTTGCCTCGATGAAATATTTGAATAACCTTGTATGTGGAACTATAGAAGAAATGTGTAAGCAACGGAATCGTATCAAGTGAGATAGAGGAAAGTAAATACTGACTTAGATGTAGAGGATTGAATAGGCTCCTAGCTTCTGTTTTGCCAGTTAGGTTCCTTAAATTCTTGAATTTCTCCCATAATTAAGAAAACAATAGCTCTGGATGAAGAATGTATGATATTGGTTTTTTGTGGTTTCGGTTATAGACTTAGACACAACAATGCACAAAAATGATCTGAAAAATTCTTGCTGACAAGTGCATTACTCGTTTGTTTCTTGCAGGCACATTGTGAATAGAATTCTGAATATACATGCTCCAGGTATAGTTTTATTATTTTTTTGCCTCACTTTGGTAATCACAAGAACATGTTTTGTTACCTATCAAGCTTTGCAAGCTTCTGAGTGTTTTATGTCTTGGTTGTTTATAGAATGGTCCGGTGAGGTCAGAGATATCAAATATTCTGCTGATGGCCAATACGTATCTGTCATATATCGTGTTACACTATATGGAACTGATGCCAAGGTATCATTTTCACACTATCTTTCGTTATACATGTGTTGCAACTTGCGTATAATCATGCATTCATAGTTTAAAATGGAAATTTCAACTCTGCCAGAAAATCCTGAAACATAATAAGACAGATTAAGATTTTGGGAAGCCAAGGCAATTAAAGATGTAATTGATAAAACATATGATGATACCTTTACGTTCACACTTTACATTCATGTTCACTTTCTCTTCTAAATTGGTAGCTTATGATGCCTTTTGTTATCTTGTCTGTCTTCAGTCAAGTTGCTTCATACCAATTTATATAATTACATTGAACTGAACTACTGGTATGTATACTATATAGAGATGGTTTGGTCAAGTATTAGGATTAGCAATATCTACACTATGATAAATTTCAACTTGCAGCAAATAGCTTTTCTCTGTGGTGTTAATATGTTGTCAGTGATCTATGAGGTTCTTCATTCTCGGAATTGATCATACTTTACATAACTGCCATCAGATTCTTTTGTTTTTCATTTTGTTTAGCAATCATGCTTCTCTGTGGCATGTCTTGGTTGCTGATGACTTGAAAACTTGAAACAGATTTATAGAGAATCGACTGGAACTGTATCTGTGGATGACAAGATCTCTGGAGATCCAGTTCAGAAGGCAGAATCAATGGCTTTTCGTCGTGCTTGTGCACGCCTTGGTCTGGGGCTTCATCTGTATCATGATGATCTGTCATAAAAAGGAATAGTACAACATTTTTCTCCTAGGATTAACTTTTTGTGCCCTATCCGGATCACTTACTTTGGTAACTTTTAAGAACTCAAAAGCATCCTCCGACTGATGTTGGTGAGGGCCTGTCGATGTGTTCTTGGTGCTCTCTTGTTTATATCAGCAAGACTAGTGTTTTGGTAGTGTTGATGTGTTAGTTGACAACAATTGCAAATTTTACATGTATATTTTGGCCAATATATCTTGCAAATTGTCTGTTAAGAATGTAAAGAACTTAAAATGTAATTTGCATGAATTTTGAAAAGACCTAGAGCTCGAAAACAAGGTGTTTTTAAAGACGCTTTCTGAGGTCAAAAGAGGCTACGGTGTCTTTTACTGCTTTTAGATTTTAAGAGATCGAATAACCTCGGATAGATCAGATTTTTTTATATATTTTTTTTAATACTGTAAAGAACACAATACAGAAGGGGTATCCCTGATACTTCTCAATGACTAAATACAGCATTTGCAGGCACAAAAGCCATGAACTAGTATTACAACAAGCATCCAAAACATTTCATAGTTCAAACAAATTGCAGTAGACACTAAATTGAGTGCTCTCGTATACAAATCTCTGTTGATTTCCACATGAGTGTCTATTTTTATGCCCGAGTCACTTTTTGAATTGGTAAATTTTGAGGAACGCTGCGAACAATGTAGCAGCTCCAAGCTGCAAGGACATCGGACACAGTTAGAAAATTAAAAAATCTTTATCCATATTCAAACTTCTGCGGTTTCAAACAAGAACACAACTCAAGTATAAGTAAAGCACAAAATACTTGGAAAATGGCCAAGAATCGGAACCACAGTAAAAAAAAAAAAAAGTTTCCGAGAACCCCAACTAGCTGATGATCTCGTGGAAACCTAGTTGTTTCCTAAAGTTCTTTACCGTAGCAAACCCCAAGGCCTACAGCACCTAATTTATAGGGCAAATGAAGCAATATAACAAATGATAGGGTAGTTATCCCAGACACTCCTCAAGATAGATGACACGATCAAAATGAGGATTCTTGTCAAGCATCAGTTGTTAGATACCACAAAGACAAAAATAGTGAGGAGATAAATATGTACAACATTCTGATGTATGAAGCACATCATGACATATAGTCTCATTAGGTAGTTATGACTTCAGAGTCTCACCTTGAATATTATTTCTTTGGCATGTGAATCACACAGCGTAAGCACTTTCCTTCTCTCATCAGCTCAAAGGCATTATTGATATCTTCAAATGCCAAGTCGTGAGTGATGAACTCGTCAACTTGAATTTCCTGCAAATAAATAACTCAAATATCACCAGTTGACACATCCCATCTAGATTTTTTCTTTGTTTTCTTTTAAAAATTTGAGTTTCTTGCAGCATCCATTCCTTAACCAGTTGATACATTTACGAAAGTACAAGTTCACTTTTTAAGACTGGTTCATCGAGTTCAAGTTCAAAGAAAATTTTATAGGATCTAAGATTGTATCTATAGGTATCTCTGTGTTTTTCTTCCGTGGGTATCAAACCAAATAATTCATTACAACTACCTAACAGTTTCCGCAATACTAACCTTTTTCATGTACATATCCACCAACGATGGAAGATCTGATTTTGGTTTCCATCCTCCAAATAAAGTACCCTTCAAAGTCTTGCCAGATAAAAGTAATCCATAATGGGTCTTAGTCTCTGGATTTACTTTTGGTACACCAAGAGTAATAGTCACACCCCAACCCTGAAGAAACAGAACAAACAATAAAACAAAGATAGTTTTCTTTTTGAGACATACAAAGCTAGTTGAGTAGAGCAGCAAATGAGCTAAATACAATTTGGGTCACAGTTTTAAAGAAAATTTACGTCGCAACATGATTGCAGGGCAGTAGTTATCATTCCTGTGTCACCAATGCATTCAAAAGAATAATCAGCCCCTCCATCAGTGATACGCTTGATAACCTGAAAATAAAGTGTTAAAGTTTTTTTTATTATCCTTTCACAGATCACTGCCCAAAAAAGTTCCCCATTACAACAATAGCTAGTGGCTACTGAATAACCCACCACACATGAACAGCATAATAAAAGAAGAAAGATCAGGTCGAGCCTAAGAAGCGTGCTTCCAAGATACTAACTTAAGCATTTTGGTATTGAACTTAAAAAATGTGACTTGGCAGTTTCAAAATGCGTTCTTGGAATGAAATGACAATGTATGAATACCTGTTGAATGGGTTCGCCACAATCAGCTGGATTTATAAAGTCAGTCACACCAAATGCCTTTCCTGCATCAAAAAATCACCATATTAACAGATCAGAACTTTGTAAGTGAACAGAAACAAACAGCACAAGCTGCTAGAAGCTGAGCTTTTGATTACCTTTTTCGAACTTGTCAGGATTAGTATCAATCCCAATTATTCTAGATGCACCTCTTAGTCTAGCACCTTGTGCAACCTATTCATACAAAAATTTCAAAATTAATCCATAGTGTCCCTCTCATTATGGAAATAAAAACTATTCCAAAAATTAGAGCTCCTACGGGTTGTCATAAAGTTCCCAACACTTACAGAAAGGCCAACAGTTCCGAGGCCAAAAATAGCTACATTTGATCCTTTGGATATGTCAGCAACCTTCCAAGCAGCACCAAGACCTAGTAAAACGAAACCGAGTTATCAAATGTATTGATCGCTGACCAAATTATATAAGCTGAGTTGCAGCTAAGAATGTTGGCATTTCAAGCAACACAAAAAAGAACAAAAGGGAACTGAAGAGTAATACGCACTGACGACAACATGTGCTTGATCTGCTAACAAGATTATCTTTGAAAGATACAAACTTACCCGCAGCCACTCCGCAACTGAGCAAGCAAATTTTCTCTAATGGCACAGTTGAGCTAATTTTAACGGCACATCCCGAGTGCACCACTGTATATTCACTAAAACTTGAAACAGCACAGTAATGATAAATGGGTTTTCCTTTTATTGAGAAGCGAGTTTTTTTATCACTATGCATTAGCCCTCTCCTTTCCATTCCCAATACTTGGCACATATTGCTCTTCCCTGAGGTGCAGTGTTTGCATGTCATGCATTCTCCAGTGAATACCGTGATTACATGATCACCCTCATTGAACTCGGTGACTCCCTCTCCAATGCTCTCAACTATCCTGTCAAGTTGCTAGGATTCAGCTTAGAGGTCACAATACATTATTGGAAAATATACAAGCGCCAAAAAACCGTTTTTTACAAGACTTTATCTCATAACGTTGATAGAAAGGACATTTCTTGTCCTTACTCTAAATTTTCAATCAGGTCATTGATGCTTTGATAGAGGAGTCACAGTTGAGTTGACTGATATGAGTTTAGGGTCATCTAAGGTGGGTGGTTTTATAATCGGGTCATGATCAATCTAGGAGCATTGTACCATGACTTGAATTAGGAAGTTCAAGATAGTTGCTCTTCCCTATGCCAACTTTTCCTAAAAAATGTATCACAAAAATCAAATGAAAAGAAGAAAAAAAATAGAGAACACACCCTGACGCCTCGTGGCCAAAAATCCGAGGAAATAGGGGAGCAAAAGCCTGCCAAAATTACCAGACATTATGAAATGTTTGTCTTAAATCACAATAACTTTCCAATCCAAAACATACCCAAAATCTCTTGCCATTAAACCCACTATATTCTTGAATTAACCCAAAGACACCCTCCCTTTAAAACCCTACCCTAGAGAACCAAAAATTCTACTACACTTATCTTTCGAAGAAATGAGTGTACAGTTTCTTCAGGATGATTCTGATCTATTTGTTGTTGTTTTTTTTAATTCAACTCGGAGAGAATGGTGTGGAGCTGATATAAGTTTCATACCTAGAACTCAATTACACAAGAATCTAAATGTTGAAATCGAGGATGAATATAACAAATGCTTATTTGTACTTAAAAGAGAATGTTAATCAGAAAACAGGTACTGCACACATCTTTCCTTAATTGGTAGCATAGATAGATGTCTGAGCTGATATAAGTTTCATAACTAGATCTTTCCTGAAGCCGCAGTTGGTGCTGTTCCAGAACTAGCAACTAAACGGGAAATGAATATGAAATTGATAATATTAGCTAATTTGACGAATCAAGGTTTACTGAACTAGTGTTCTCAGGTCTAAACTCAAGTGCATAATTGAAGATACCATAGCACCCATATTTGATGAATCATCTCTTGAAGATGCGCAGTAACTATGTTTATTTTATGTATGATGAAATGCTAATTGCCTGACTCTATCTAAGCAAATCCATTAAAGATAACATTTTACTATTGAAAAGATTGAATTTGTATGTTAGAATTATTTCTCATTCACTATCCAAAAAAGTGTAAAGACATTAAAAGTAATTACAAATACCTCTGATTCCCATTGAGTGACATCGCTGCGGCAAAGGGATGTGCAAACAACTTTAATACGAATTTCCATGGGTTGAGGTGGATCAACCTCAACTTCCTGTATTACCATTGCTTCTCCTCTTCCCCATGCAACAGCAGCTGTAAAATTCAGACCCAAGAACACAAATTAGAAGTGGGGAATAGGAACAAATTTAAAATTTTGAGCAGAAGCCATAAAGTAGATATACGAAATGAGATTCCGTTACCTTTGCAGGTAATGGTGGACATTTCTAACAGCAAATGAATGAAACTGGAATTCTGAAAATGAAAATGAGGAGAGAAAGAGAGAGAGAGAGAGAGAGAGCTTTTATAGAGGAGCTGGTGGTAGGTAAGGGAATAAATTAAGGACTACCAACTTCCACTCTCTATTGAGGTCAGCCACTATTAGATTACAAGGGTGAATTCCAGAAAATTAGTTGACCTCACTTAAATTAAATAAATAAATACTGGTACTGTAAAGACTTATTTTCTTTCGGGCAAAGGTAAGAGAACCCTTCTGCTACAGCTCTTGGTTAAACGCAGAAGAAGTTACACCTTTTCTTTCCGGGCAAAGGTAAGAGAACTCTTGGTTAAACGCAGAAGAAGTTGCACCACTAGGATTTTGAAAAGTGAGGTTTCTTCTTTTCCGGTAAGAAGAAATTCTGGAGAATCCTGCTGAGAGATATGGAGCAGACAATGATCCACTTGAAATTTAGAGATGTTTCAGGCCAGAATAATAATCTACTCACAAAATGCACATTCACAATCTCAAGACAATCAAACAGTGGTTCTTGTTTTCACTTTAGATGGTTAATAAGAGAATCCGAGTTTCAGTTAACAATGACATTGAAGTTCAGAGTAACTTTTTGATACACTTCCTGAGAAGACAAAAGTAGGATTGTAACAAATCATGTTTTACTAAGTACTTCAATGTGAGAACCCAAATGTTTAATATATTTTTGGCTGCAAAACATGGGTCTGCAAGCTTGTTTCCGACCAAAAAAAGTGTCAATGGATGTTTGCCATCATCATTCATCGTCGTCTGGATCAACGTCCTTAACCTTCACGTCAGCGTCTTCTCCAAATTGAATGCAATTGTCAATTTGTGCTAGGACATGTCTAATACTGCAAATGACAGAAAAAGATTCAAATCAGTAAACTGCACCGTACATAGATTCCACACCCAGGCCCTTCAACTCTCACAGAGAGAGAGAGAGAGAGAGAGAGATTACCTGCTCTCCTTCCTCAGGTCGAGAGGCATAAAGCTCACCATGCTATACTCATCAACCTAGTTTTCCACCAAAAGGGTCAGTATTCCGTAAAAACAATGCCAAAATGATAAGACATACAAGAGTAGAGAATGAAAATACAACACCAGTTCAGGGGTGGGCTACATACTAGTTCAATCAAAGCTTTATTTAACTTCTGAAACTGAGGTGCCATACGTTGATTTAACTCTGCTAATAGAACAGTTGGTTCAGGATCTAGATAACTGCAAGCAGTAAAAAGTATGTAAAGATTATAATGACATCAAGACGCGAACATATGATCGGAAGATAATAAAGAAAAGAAAGGAAATCCATAGTATAAAGGGCACCCACTCATTAATTCCCCTTTTATCTCTCACAAGATCCATCTTGGAAAGAATGTTGATATGGGGTAGCTCAAGCTGAACCATTGCGGAAAGCGAAGCCATACAACCACTTATAAATTTGGTCACATCTGTCATGAACTGTTACAGGCACAATTTTAAAATGTTTAGGCTAAGAGAAGTATGATGTTATCCTCTCATAGAAAATAGAATTTAACTAAGAGTCTAAGACCACAAACCTGTGAGTCAAGCAAGTAGACAACACAAACGTTGTAATTCTTGCGCTTCAAATGTTCCACAAAATTACGAAGAACAGGAACATGAGAAAAGAGTTCTATCTGACCTATACATAGTTATACCAAGACAAAAGATTGAGAAATTACTGTGATCAAGAACATGGAAAACATGAGAAGAAAACTCCTTGCACATCTGAGGTTCACTCAGACACTGGTCATAGTATATCAGGAATGATACATGAAAGAATCAGCATAGACAGACTTATTAAAACTAATATCACATAAACTGACATGAATTTCTCAAATAGAGAAGAAACAACAAATATCATGGTCCAACTACATGCCAAATGAATAATCATCCTTACTAAGTTCACAAGCAACATCTACAACTAGAAGCAAAAATAATGAGGTTCACTCGAGAAATATAACATAGAAACTAAAGCGCGGATGAGGAAATACCCGGGCAATCAAAAACAAGATAGTCATCATCCAAGTAGTTTTCCAACTCCTCATCCAACCAATCATGCAAATTATCTTCAAGATGCCTGGACGCGACAGTCAAGGGAATCCAAATTGTACAGGGAAAATTAGATAGTGATTAACGAATCTATTTCATGACACGAGTATATGGGGGACAAATGCAACCTAAACTAGTATAAAATATACAAGAATCAATTCAGTTGAGAGGATACTCCATGCAATAGATAAGTCCTCCATTAGGACCTAGTCCAAGTTCCTCCATAACATCCTCCAAAGATATAAGTTCTCTAATATCTGAAAACAAATAAACCCCCAAATTATATACAAAACAAAAACAACCTAAGAAAACATATCCCAAAAAGATAAAAAAAAAATCTCAGTTCGATTACCCATAGCTACAGGATAGTCGAAATTCTCTGCTGCCGGATCAAGGTTCACAATATTGATCCTTCGCCCGACAGTTTCACAGTGTTGGTACAAACCAGAACAGTATGTCGACTGATTATTCAATACACAACCAAAATTAGTGAATTAAATTACTCAATTTTACATAAGTTTCTGCATATCAATGAATTTTACAGTAAATTAAAAACTAAAATTCAATACAAAATCTAAAAGTTACCTTTCCACTACCAGCAGGACCGATGACTAGCTGTGCGTAACCCATGATAAAAATATACTACGTGTATTTCCGAAACCCTAGATTTTTGTAACTAATTGACGAATGAAGAACGAAAGAAACTGAAGAATCTAAAAACCCTAGTAACTGCAACAGCAGCGTAAGCAGCACACCAAATAGCAGCAGCAAATAAGAAGTTCAGTACGTTTGAAAAGTTCATAATCCTTCCTCAATCGCCTCTTTCATCAACCTCCGAACCCTAAAACCTCTGCAACAGTTTCGGAGAGGAGAGGAAAAGAGAACCGCAGTCTACTAGTTGATCGAGACCGGTTTTGTATGACTCACACTAAAATACTTTGACTAAAGGGACGAATTGATAACTACATGGGCTTCGCTGCCCTACGATGCCCTATGAAATATGAATCATCATTTAAATGATTTGTGATGGTTGCATTAATGTGATTATGAGCAAAGTCATTTATCTTAATAGTAACATTGTTTTTCCAGATGAGACACAATCCTCCCACACTTCCTCTTGGAGGTACAAGATGATAGTTATATACATTTACTTGTCTTAGAATGTCATGCATTGCTCTATTATGTTGTTTCGTTTCTGATAAAAATATAATATCGGGGTTCTCCTTATTGAGAGTGTCTAGCAGACTATTTCTAGTTTCCAATCTTCCTAAAAATATGTGTATCATGCTATCATATTTATAAACTCCCAAAAATAGGAGATCACTGGGTATCTAAATTCAACTAGCACAATATGTGTATAAGTTCCACATTACAATCTTAACATATCTGCTAGTTTTCTATCATGATAATAAGAAAGGATAAGATAGTAATTGAGATGTTTCACATTATTGCATTCAACAATAAAAACACAATAGTCAAAAACTATATGAAGGAAGGCAGTATACTTATCGGGTTTAATGACAGCATTTCTAGATTTACCAGGCCACAATATGGGGGTTAGGCTTACCTCTTTGTGTCTTGACAAGCCTTTCATTGGATGTGATCGAAACAATTCACCAGCATGGTTAGATTCTGAATACATCTTCTCAGTACTTGATAGTTTTACCTTAGATTTGGTCAACAAACTGGTTTGTGCAGTTCCTTGAATCCCAGGTTTTCTCAACAGTTTTCTTTTTTTTTTCTCCAATTGTAGCAAAGTGTACCTGCGGTCAGACGAGAATGCATTAGCCTTGAGATATATTTTAATTGTCCTTTGCAAAATTTAAAGAACTTCATAGATCTGTTAAGAGATATAAAGAATATGAATATAAGACAACTTTTAAAGGATGTTAGCTTTTGAACAACACAGTACAATACAACAACAAGAAAAAATTCAGCTCAATCAAATATTAGTATCCAAGAATAAACCAACAATGAAGAAGGTTAACAATTAAAAAGAAAGTAGCACTACCAGTTTCAATTTCTAGAAGATTTTAAACAATGACAAAAATATAAAAATAATAAATTAAGTTCTAGTTTAAAATCAACAGGGACATTGATAGGTGTTGTAAACACCTTAATAAATATCTAGTATTTATGATTTCTTTGCGAGTTTTCTTGAAAATTATGTATCTCATGTTTTGCTTTTGAGTATTTAGGTACTTTGGAGTCATTGAGAACAAAAGAAGAAGAAACAGGGCAAAAGTTCATCTCATATGCAATGGCTATTGAAGGCGGATTATTTCTTATTACTTGCTTTTATTTCTTCATCTATGTCTGAAAAGTATGTCGGCTTTAGTGATGCATATTCATTTGTATGAAAAGCATGACAACTTTAATGATGAATAGAATTGAATGAAAGAAGTGGATATGAGAAGTAAAGGATGGATGCTGTTGGTGGAAGAATTCAAGAGAGAAAAATTGCCCATTAGGAGCGTAAAGGAAAACACTTCAAGTCACAAGCGAGCTATATTTGGAGCGGGCTGAGGAGCAAGAAGGAGCGGCGTAATCTAGAGAAACAACGGATTGGCTTTTGGTGGGAAATGTTTACTTATGGGGTGCCTTGGGTGTGTACCCCTTATCTACTTCAACAAAGTGGTTGTATCCACTTTCCTACAACAACCCTAAAATTTAGAGAAGGATTATTCATTTTTCATCATTACCTGGACCTAAAATTTAGAGAGATATCTTCTCAATCATTGTGTGCGGCGACTCCATTGGTTTTCATAGAGAGAAAATAACAGGAGAAATTATGTGATTTTGGGTTTATTCTGTGAGTTTGAAGATTGTGACACCGTGACAGGTTCAGGTTTCCCATCTCTTCAGCCCTCCGTCCCTACAGGTTACATGCCGAGCGATAGATTTCAATCCCCTTGTAAGGCGGTGGGATATCAGAAGTAAAGGTCAGGAATTTTATAATGAATATGGATACCAGAAGTACAAGTCAGAAATTTTACAGCGCGTTTGGATACCATACATAGAAATATTTTGTTTCATAAAAAAAACTTTCAAAAATTGTTCTGAAATTTTATACCCAAACTAATTTCTTGCTTTGTGATTTCTAAAAATCCAAATGTTACTTCCAATATATCCAACCAAATACGTTCTTATCATGAGAAGATGTCCGAAACAAAACCAACTATTTTGCTTCCCAAAAATTAACTTATTTTTATTGGTTTTACCTATTTCCCATCCCCACTTTCCCTAAATCCCATCCACATCACTTTAATTAATTTTTGTTTAACCCTTTTTAGGTTAGGGAAAAGAACTCACCTTACTATATACGGAAGATTACGTTTCCGTTTCTCCAACCTAAATATGATAATTTACCTATACTAAGTTCTGTAACTTATGCAAGTATACCGTACATATTACTATCAGTACTAGTCTATACATTATGTATCGTTCTAATAATCTAATAAGTTCCAAGGAAGAAACTGATCTAATAATGGTTTTATACCCAAACGAGAAACGGCAAAAAAAAATGATCTAATTATGGTTTTAATCTTTTCTCTCTTTATTGGAGTTTCATAGCGAAGGGAACGATATAAAAGACTATACACCTTGTGGTTTCTCAAGTCCTGCTACGAATTCACTCTCTTTATTATCCAACACCAATACTTATTACTCAAGCAAACTCCTTGGAAATCTCAACTGAAGACTAAACAAATCCATTGCTAATGATTCATCTCCATCTCGTGAATTAGTCCAAACAAATTCAGATATTTTTCGTACCTGATATGCCACCAATGTATCCTCACTCCTCAGCTAATTGGTGACAATAATGATCCTCTTCATCTCGTGAACTAACCCAAACAAATTCAGAAATTCCATTATCCGAACATGTCGTACCACAAATAATCTTCAAACCTGATCAATATGGTGGTGGTGGTGGTGAGATTCAGGTTAACTACGGAAACTAGTAGAGTGAGTTTTGCTTACCCACTTTAAAAGGAGTTGTACAAAATATGATTTGCATGATTAGGATGGGAATTAGGAAAATTAGGGATAACAAATAGGTAAAATCTTTTTATTCTACTCCCTCCGTTCAATTTTACTTGATGTTGTAGAGTTTTTCACGCAGATTAAGAAACAACATAGAGAGTAATCTTTTTCCAAATCTGCCCTTATTAATAGCTTCCTAAAAATTTAAATCACCTAGTTTTTAGTTTCAATATTTAGTGTAAATCACGAATCTCGTTGTAATTTACTTGGGATAGAGTATTTATCCTCCATGGAGTGGATTTAAAAACTAGAATAATTATCCATCTACTAATTCCAATGAAAATTAATGGTATGGTATGATTCCAAAGCAAGGGAAAATTAGTGAGAATTTGGGAAAAAAACTTAAACACTCATCTATTTTGGAACATAAAAAGAACCCTAAAAAACCTGGCATCTTTAGGGGCGACCCCAAAAGAATTAGGGGAGACACAAAATGATAAAATAGGTTGAAAATACTTATATGTCCCTTCATAATCGGTAGTTTAGAAAAAATAATTATCTACCGATTGTGACTATGTTCTTCTCTTCCTAGCTTTATTTTGAAATAATTAAATTTGGGGCTACTACCATAATCGGTAGGCAATAAACATCATCAAACTACCGATTGTTAAAACAAAGAAATCCAATTCCATTGGTTTTTGAAAAATTTGAATTTTGAGTTACTACCATAATCGGGAGGCAATAAACATCATGAAACTACCGATTATACAATCGATAGGAAATAAAACTACCGATTGTGAAAACAAAGAAATCCAAAATTCCATTGGTTTTTGAAAAATTCGAATTTGGGGCTACTACTATAATCGGGAGGCAATAAACATCATGAAACTACCGATTGTACAATCGGTAGGAAATAAAGAAATCATGAAACTACCGATTGTGAAAACAAAGAAATCTAAAATTCATATTGGTTTTTGAAAATTTCGAATTTGGGGATACTACCATAATCGGGAGGTAATAAACATCATGAAACTACCGATTGTACAATCGGTAGGCAATAAACATCATGAAACTACCGATTGTGAAAACAAACAAATCTAAAATTCCTATTGGTTTTTGAAAATTACTACCATAATCAGGAGGCAATAAACATCATTAAACTACCGATTGTACAACGGTAGGCAATAAACATCATGAAACTACCGATTGTGAAAACAAACAAATCTAAAATTCCTATTGGTTTCTGAAAATTACTAACATAATCGGGAGAAAATAAACATCATTAAACTACCGATTGTACAATCGGTAGGCAATAAATATTGTAGGTGTAGATTATCCACAGGTCTAGGTGGCAACATCTTAAGCTATGATGTACCCAATGAGGAAGAAGCGAGAAGCATGGGACAGAGGCTGGCTGGCGCGAAGATTAAGGAATCATGTGGATCAGACATGATCACTCTACAGCTGTTAGACAAGACTTGACCCCAGACCTCTGACAAAGCTGACAGACGAGACATATTGGGTCAAACAAGGGGCGTTAGTCAAAAGGATAAGAAGGTACATGCCATATCGGCCAACTAAAAGGGCGACAAGATTGAAGGGGCGACATCGCACCAAGAGAGCACCTAAAAGGATCGGCTCGGATAAGAGGTTGCCGAAGAACCAAATTATATCGGCCATATATGTGGAAGAAGAGACGATGCGAGATGGACCGACACAGGACTTCAAGATAGATATATCGTGATCAACACCATAGTTTAGTTGTATGTAGCCTCCCCTATAAATAGAAGAACTTGTACCCAAGAGAGGTAGGTTGTAATTTTGGAGAGAGAGACTTGTAATCGCACAAAAGAGAAATAGAGTGGAGAATTAGTTCATTGGGTAAATAAGAGAGTTCAACTCGGAGAGTGACACCATTGTAACACCTTTAAGCAATAAGATTCATCCTTTCACCCCCGTGGACGTAGGTAATCATACCGAACCACGTATATCCTTGTGTCTATTGTTAAGCTCTTACTTTCACTTGCATGAGAAGAAGATTTCTATCCTTTGGATGTAGTTTGTAGTAAAATGCATCTACATTCTGGAGCTGACTAAGGGGATCCGACTAAGATCTCCGGATACCTTGCCTAAAATGCCTTCAGAGACGATCAAAAGCTCCTAAATACACGTTTAAGTGTTGAAGTTGAAGCTAGGATGAACTCTGTTGGTCGAGACCGCATATTTATTGTTGTTTTGAGTCATTTAGTGTACATGCAGAGTTGAAGCAGTAGCTACGTATTTATAAGGTGTAGTAGAGTTCTCGTTTCTTAGCCCCCAAACGGTTTGATCGGGAGAAAATCTCCATAAGGTTACCGGCGATCAACAACACATGTTAGGAGCTAGGTTGAGGATCTGCTGATAGGAGGACTGTTTTTTCACGATGGCTGAGTGAATTTTAGTGGTAAATAAGTTATTTTCTTGTTGCGGTACAAAGTCTGTGTGCTTAGAACCACAAAAGGTTAAGTTTAAGGTGTATTTTGCATGATAATCTGCCAATTTTGAGCTTCCCGTCGTGGAAGTCGTGTTCTAGATGTTTCTTTAGTAAGGAGAATTTGTTTCCAAGTTCCTTTTTTCGTTTATACCCTAGCTTCGTCGATCGACAACAACCCATGTCGTCTGGTCAGAAAAAAGAGGGAGAAAAATCTTGTCCGACAATGCTGTCTATCCGTAGGAAAATTCGTCGAGAGGATCCATGGAAGACGGCCATGATGAGATCTTGAGGAAAGAACAACAGTAGAGACTTAAGTTGATTTTTGAACCTACACGCCGTACCATTCAATCATCACATGCATGAGTTTTGGAGCATATAGAATGAAGGACAAACTAGCTTAAATGCGGAGGTCAAGTACTGAAGGCGACATCATACGGAATGATAGTGACGTAGCGTAAAATCTTCCACAAAGTCAGAATAGAGTCAAAATAAGGTAGATAGGCAGAACCCATTTGATAACCGGAGTAGGATTTGTATCTACAAGCTCTGACGTAGTGATAATTTTTGTCAGTCGAATATTTTTCACCCTGTTGAATGTTTATTTACAATATCAGGTCAAAATAAGGTGTTCTTTGTATTTGTTGACGTATGTAGGGACGATACTCGGCTCAACACGCGCCACACCCGATGGCTAGTACTTCAGGGACGGGAAGGACGCTAAGGAATCCTACAGTTACTAGCAGCATCATGAAGGAAGGGGTAACTGGGCCGAGGTAAGAAGACAGACGACAACTACCACCCGAGGAATCTCATGCAGCTGCACGAGGCATGCCAATTGTTGATGAGGAAGTGGATCTTGTGCGAGATGATGACACCTACCCTTAGACCAGGTTATCCTGACCCAGAGGAGAGTTGACCAAGTCGATGGACTTACATCTTCAGATACGAAGGACGATGAGGAAAAGATTGCAGCACAAGCCCAGAGACAAATAGCAATGCAACAAGCTAAGTACCAGGAAGCCTTAGGAAGAGAGCAAGAGCGTCTCAGGCAGATTCAGTTGGGGAGAGGAGCAGCTAGCAACGTCGGCCCTGCACCTGTCTGTGTAACTGGTCATGCAACTGGCCTGATACTACCCCCACCACCAACGTCGATACCATTACAGTCTCGGCTGCACCACCCTAATGGACATTCTAGTCATGAAAGCACATACCCGACGTTATTGGCCATCTTAGAAAGTCAAAGGAGACAAGAAGCGGCATTAAGAGAAGTCCAGCAATGGAATCTCGCCCTGGAGTTTGAGAATTATCAGTTGAGGAATCAGCGAACCAAATCAAGAGGATCGTCCATCCGAGGAACGTCGAGTAATCATGACCGATCAGGTCAACCACCTATGACTGTGCCGAGACGACCCCCCATACCCTCCCCACGGGTATATGGACTACCCTAGGACTCTCCTACTGATGAAGAAAGGCGAGGAAGGGGCGGACGACAGTACGGGGTGATATAGGCTAAACTCAAAGAGTTGGAGGCAAAGATTAAGGAGCTATCGGGAAGCAGCGAAGAGAACAAACTGGAAAAGATTATGAGCGAGGCCGAGAAGACACCTTTCTCCCAAGAACTTGAACAAATGCCGTTTCCACCAAAGTGTACCTTACCTACATTTCCTTCCAGATTCGACGGAACAGGAGATGCGGTTGAGCATCTAAAAATGTATACCATGTCATTGATCCAATGGAAAAACAACACGGTAGTCATGTGTTAATTCTATCCGGCCATCTTGGAGGGCGAGGCGAGAGATTGGTTTTATTCACTTCCACCTGGATCGATCGACGGTTACGATGCACTAATCGAGGCCTTTCTTGAAACCTATATGCATAACAGTCGACCTCGGCCTAGGATGAACAAACTATTCATGCTCGCCCGGAGGTTCAGGGAGCTCTTGAGAACCTTGACCGATAGGTGGAGGAAACTGTGTACTGAAATTGGAAAAGTACCGGTAGATGAAGCTATCTTCGGATTCGAAAACGCATTGGGAAGATCGGACCCCATCTGGATAGCTATGTTCTCTGAAAATCCAAAAACCTTAAAGGAGATGCGAAGAATGCAAGAACATTTTATCGCCCTAGAAGAAATTCAAGCCGAATCGAGAGATATGGGGGGTACAAGAAGATAGTGCTGAAGCTGGTGCTGAGGCTAAAACAGTTATGGACGATCCTTTTAGGTGTCCCGAGAAGAGATCATACCCTCCGCCAAGGAGCAGTGAGAAGAAAGAATGGGTGGCCAAAGGGAAGAAGCCGAGGCATGAAGCCCGATCATATACCCCTTTGAACGCTCATTTAGAGGAAGTATTCAAGGAAGTCGAGAAGAAGAACGATATCAATTACCCAACGTCAAGGGGAGTCCAGTTCCAAGAAACCAAGAATCACCTCGAGTACTGTCACTACCATCAGTATAGGGGCCACTCCACTAATAATTGCCGGGAAGTGAAGGATATCGTTCAACACCTCATCCGAGATGGATACCTGAGACAGTTCTTCCGACATCCAGCTCAGCCGACAGAAACAACCGATGTTCTGGTTTATCAAGTTCGCATTGATATGTCAACTCAATTTGTGAATACCATTTCAAACTCAGCTATGCAAGACTACAGTCTCGGACCAGTAATCACTTCAAGAATTCACAAAAGGGATCGCGATAGCAAGAGAATATTTAGCATAGCCAAGACCTTACCGATGGAACCGTGGATGATGCATCCTATTTCGTTCTCGGCCAAGGATGTCCCGGAAAATGGGCAAGCACACAGTGATCCCTTGGTCATCACATTACTGATTGAGGAGTGGGGAGTAAGAAGGATTTTCGTGGATAGCGGAAGTTCAGTCGAGGTGCTATTCTACGACACGTTCAAGAGAATGGAAATGTCGGAAGACATCCTCATCCCCTCAACATATCGCATCTACGACTTTAATGGGACAGTAACCATCCCTAAGGGCAAGGTAACTTTGAGGATTTCGGACGGTGGGGTCTACCTTGACACACTAACCACTTTTTGTGTGGTCGACGTCGCCTCGCCTTATGAAGCAATTATCGGACGTCCATGGATTGCTGGGATTAAATGGGTGGCATCGACATATCATCAGAGATTAAGGTTCCCGACCTATAAGGGAATAGATGAAGTTATAGGTGACTCCCAAGAAGCACGACAATGCATGCAGGTCGATGCCGAAATTAATGAAAATCGGCGATCTCGACAAAGGCGAGGGGAAAACAAGGCCAAAGAAGTTAAGGCTACAGAAGAATTGGAGAAGGCTATTTCACAAGCGGTCATGGCATATGAGACCCAAGAGCAAGACCCTTTATAGCAATTAAAGAAAATGGCTCCATTCAGGGAACCTAAGTCTAATTTCTCGACGGTTGAGCCGACTCGGGAAGTGAATTTGGGGATGGTTGAGGAGATAAAGATAGTAAGGATTGGGACATTACTCTAAGATGAACAAGCAAGCCAACTCATGACAGTGCTAAAGGAAAACTTAGACGCTTTCGCTTGGAAAATACACGATTTAGAGGGCATTGACCCGGAGGTATGTTGCCACCACTTGAAGATTGATCCGAGGTTCAAACCCGTTAGACAGAAAATGAGGCGAATCGCCCGGGATAATCGAAATTACGACAGTGGATTGAGGCCGAGTTAAAAAACTACGAATATGAACCCGGATAATCGGAAATCCTATTACCCTAGTAGAATCAGTGGATATCTAATATGGTCGTGGTACCAAAGAAAAAAGGAGGAGTTAGAATATGTATTGATTTTAGTGACTTGAACAAGGCCTGCCCGAATGACAGCTTCCCTCTCCCAAGCATAGACCAACTAGTAGAATCAATAGCTGGGTATGAGGCGATGACATTGATGGATGGATACATGGTCTACAACCAAATACCATTGGCACCCGAGGCTTAGGAGCATACTTTCTTCTTCACACCAAGAGTGTTGTATTATTATACCAAGATGCCATTCGGACTTAGGAACGCTGGTGCTACATATCAGAGACTGGTAGGAGACATGTTCGAAAAAAATATCCACGACACCATAGAAGTTTACGTGGACGACATGTTGGTCAAGAGCCGCCGATCTAAGGATCACGTCCGAGACCTTAGCGAGATTTTTCAAACGATGAGGAAACACAAGATGAAGATTAATCGCGCCAAGTGTGACTTTTGGGTTACATCGGGGAAATTCCTAGGATACATCATCACCCCCAGAGGGATAGAAGCAGATCCCGATAAGGCTAGGGATGTCTTAGAGATTCCATCTCCCGCGACAGTAAAGGATGTGCATAAGCTAAATGGTTGTATAGCAAAATTGGGGCGATTCGTGTCACGGTCATCGGACAAATGTAAAACCTTTTATGACATTCTGAATAAAGGAGAAAAGTTTCAATGGACGGATGCTAGCGAAGAAGCCTTTCAAAATATCAAGTTACACCTAGCCAGCCTCCCGGTTCTGCAGAGGCCCGAGCCGTCAGAAATTCTCACCCTATACTTAGGGGCGACACCATATGCCATTAGTGCAGTGTTGGTTAGGACGGAGGGTAATGTGGAGAAGCCGGTGTATTTCACTAGCAAAACACTAAGTCCGGCTGAGAAAAACTATACTAGAATGGAGCAGATGGTACTTGCACTAGCTTTTGCCGCTTCTAAACTCCGAACATATTTTCAAGCTCATCGCATACGAGTGCCTATCGAAGCAGTTTTGGATAATGTAGGGCGATCGGGGAGAATCTCTAAATGGGGAGCTTTAATCAAACAATATGATGTGGTGTACGATACGAGAACGGCGATCAAAGGACATGTAGTGGACGACTTCCTAGCAGATTTCCCACTAAGCGATGAAGACGAGGTTGAAGATATACCCGGGATGATGGAAGAACGGGAAGAGCCTGTTGACCTATTAGCAACCAGTAGTCCTACACGGTAGGAATTCTTCGTCGATGGGGCATCAAACAAAGAGGGGTCAAGCCTTGGGTTGGTATTCACCACGCCGAAAGGAAGAAAGATAGTGCACTCGTTCAGGCTGGAATTCAAAGCAACAAACAATGCCACCGAGTACGAAGCGATAATCCACGCCTTACGAATAATTGTAGAAATGGGGCTATAGGAGGTTCGCTTAACTAGTGATTCACAGTTGGTGATTCGGTAGATTACGGGCAAATATGCGACACACAACCCTGTGTTGCAAAAGTATTGGGAGCTCGCCCAATTTTACATCAGCCAAATACCAAGCATTAAGTTCCGTCACATTTGTAAAAAAGATAACATGCACTCGGATGCTCTATCATACATCGCCTCACAGCTGGTAGACCCGAGCATAGAGGGTATTCGTGTTATGAGGCTCCTTACTCCCTCAATCCCAGAAACACCGGACGTGCGGATCAATGTGGCTATTATTAAATCCGATCGATATAAAGAGGGAGATTGGAGAAAGCCGATACACCAATATCTGGAAACGGGCGAGTTACCCAAAGGTCGACCCGAGATAAATAAAATCAAAAGTAAGTCGGGCGCCTAGGAGCTTAGGGAAGGGATCTTATATAGGAAATCCTACTTAGGGCCACTTTTACGATGCCTAAGTAGGGAGGAATACCACACAATATTTCATGAATTACACTATGGAGCCGCCGGAAATCACAGCTCGGGGAGAAGCTTATCGGCTAAGGCAAAGACAATGGGCTATTTTTGGATGTACATGAACGAAGATATAAAGGAAATGACGAAAGCTTGTGAAGAATGTCAGCGGTTTGGCAAGAAAATACAAGCACCTGGAGTACCTTTAAACTCTGTTATAAGCCCATGGCCCTTTGCCAAATGGGGGGTAGACATTGTCGGACCGATGTAGGAACAGGGCAGAGGAAATACTTGATCGTGGCCACGGATTACTTTACCAAATGGGTAGAGGCAGCACCACTAAGGAACATCCGAGACAAAGATGTCTTCAAGTTTATATGGGAGCATATCATTTGCCGCTTTGGGGTCCCAGCAGCTATCATCTCCGATAATGGAAAACAACTCCAAGGGGAGAATATTGATCTTTTGTTCAACACGTACAACATCAGGAAGAGTAAGGCTACCCCCATTTACCCCCAGAGTAATGGGCAGGCCGAGATCACCAACAAAACAATCGCCGATAACATGAAGAAAAAATTGGATGGGGAATATGGTGATTGGTGTGAGGAGCTATACAACGTTTATGGGCATACAGAACCACACGGAGGGAAGCTACAAGGTTCTCGCCGTTCATGCTTACTTACGGAACCGAGGCGATTCTGCCAACATAAGGAATGATCCCTACTACTAGAACAGAAGCTTGGAGGTGAAACGTCTCGTCCGATCTAATTTTGGTAAAAATCGACGATTTGGAAGAAACAAGGGAGATGGCGCTACAAAAAATGGAAAACTATCAAAGGAGGTTACAACGAGAGTACAACAAGCGTGTTCGCCCAAGAGAAGTCCAACCAGGGCAGCAAGTGCTGAAGTTTCTGTCCGAATGGGAGCGAGACAAAAATGGCGAAAATCTAGCACCAAAGTGGGGTGTGCCGTATATAATTGCGTCTAAGGCAGGAGAGGGATCGCATCGACTACTGAGACTCGATGGAACAAAAGATCCCAAACCCTGGAACGTCAAGTATCTGAAGCTCTACCACCCCTGAACGGAGGTGCGGAAAAAAGGTGAGCATACTTGTCTTCTATTTATGTAAAACCGTGAGGGTTATGAGATAGGGCATGAGCGAGTAATGGTCATTCGTTCTCGGGGCAACGCCAGTGAGGAAGTTCCGAGGTGAATTACACTCGAATGGTCATTAGTACTCAGGGCAAAGCCAGTGTGGAAGTGCCGAGGTGACTTACACTCGAATGTGCATTCGTACTCGGGGCAAAGCCAGTGTGGAAGTGCCGAGGTGCCTTACAGTCGCCTGGATATTCGTACTCTGGGCAGTGGCAGTGTGCAAACGCCGAGGTATCCTAAGGGTTCTTGTGGTTGGAAACCAGTTCCACAGGCTGATAAGACGCGAGGTCTTCTCAGCTAGGTGGCCTACTTACATTTGAAAGGTCGCCCCCATCGCAACTGGTTGTGACCACTTGCCCGAGATTGGTTGATTGATAACCACTCGGGGCAATCGAACCTACAATTAGGTTAACTAGTACCCTTCCACTGAATCCAAGAGATATTGATGAGATACCCCAATAAGGACATGGCATTGGGCCCGATGACCCTCCTTGTTGGGTGTGTTCGACAGAAAAGGTTAAAATACTAACATACATGATCAATAATTGCAGGAATAATATAAGAAACAAAAGTTAAAGCGACGGCGTCATACGCCAATTAAGGAAGCACGAGAAGAGTCATAAAACCCCACGAAGTGAAAAGTATAACAGGAATAAAAGGAACAACATCGGTGATGCAACACCCCCTTTTAAACAAACAAGCAGTGTATCAGAAGTAAAAAGGGAAGAGGTGTTCAAAGAGATTTACAACCCATGACAAAGGGCAACTTAGTGGCGCAGCACTACAAAAAGAGAATTCAAGCCTTGGGTGGAACATCACCGGCCCTCCTTTGCGCGATCTCGCGCCGCTTATTCTCCACATACTTAGCAATACCTAATTGGACCTTCTCATCTATCTCCTCTTCATGGGCGACGCGTTCATCCTCAACCTATTGAGTAAGCTGCAAATTGGCCGCCTCGGCATTGGCCAACTTGGTACCCAAATAGGCCTCGACCCGCTTCAACCGTCGAACCTCCAGATCCAATTCTTGAGAACGTTTTTGCTTGGATACAAGATCACAACAACACGGGATTATTCATTGAATATGGTTTAGCAATTTCACAAGTACATAAAATAATCTAATCCTAAGGAACTGCCTCAACACACCGCCTACGAGACCTGAAAGGGATGGTAACACTGACTGAAGCGATTCTACCGACTTGGACAACTCATCCTCGGCCTTGGAAAATTTCATGGTTAGCTCGTTATAGCATTGCTCATTAAATTCATTACTGGGGCAGTACTTTTTATGTTCACTCCACTCGGACATTAAACGATTGCGCGACACTTGGAACACTGACAGCTACGACCTAATCCATTCTAGTTCACCCACCAGTTTGTCAAGTTCACCCAATTTGCCCAGAAGATCCCTATTAGCTCGCTCAACTACATCTTTATCCCTCAAAATTCGTCGGCGATCCTCGTGTAGGTCTCGGTTATGCAATTGTAAAGAGTCTACCTGCTGTTCTAGGTCCGTGTCCAAAGCAATTTTCTCAGCAGCAAGGCGTTGAGAAGAACCCAAATGAGCCCGTAAATTGTCTATTTCTTCAGGGGCATACTCAAACTGAAGATATCGGTCTAATTCACCTTGAAGTTATTCGATCTCATCAGCTTGGCGATCTATTTTCCCATCCTTGTTTTCCATTCGCCGACGAAGATTCTCCACTAAATCCTTTTCAATATCCCACTTTCTCTTCATGATCCTAAACTCCGAAGAAGCATCTAAACCTATACTAGATATCTCGTCTAGCAGAAGGAAACTTGACTCAGGATACTGGCACGATAAACTCAATCAACATAAGTTAAGGTTTATAAAATTGTAGCACACCTTGAGCATCGGGGAGTTTAATTTCTAGCTCGCACACACGACTCTTCTCGTTCTGCAATTGAAGTTGGAGAGATTCCACCAACTTCCTCTCCCTACGATGATTGGCGGCATCCAACCGTACCCGATTAAGGATCTGATACAAGTAAACAAGTTAGAATGCCAAGCGCCAATTAGGAAGATATTGAGGAGTGGGGCATCACCCCAAACATACATAATCACTTACCACCATATCAAGAGTCTGAGCCATATCGTTGTAAATCGGCACTGCACCGAGCATTTGTTCATCAGTATACGCTCCAAAGTCGGGGGAAGTGAGCGCTCCAAGAGAGTTCAGGATAGGGCCGGAGACGGTAAAAGAGGTTTCGACACTAGACATAGATCCATCAGTGATCCGGGGCAGACGAGGGAGTACTTCCGGTTCAGTACTAACAACCTTTCCCAACTCGGGCGTCTTCATGGGCTCTTGTTTGTCGCCTATCTCATTCCCATCGCTCTTATCATATGAGAAATTCTCGCCGAATATGTCATCTTCATCGGGAATATCGATGATTGGTTTCTGCCTCGGCTGCGGCTTAGTAACGACATGCTTGCCTCTAGAGGGATTACGCCTAAGAGGTTGAGGATCAATCCCATGCACATCGGACCCGCCGGCTTCATCGTCATCGTGCCTAGGAAATTTCTGCACAATGCTTCTCTTCAGAACATGTGAAGGCAAAAAACAGGGGAAAGTACATGTACTTATAATAAAATCACGGTGTTTGTTACCTTCCCATGGTCTTCCTCAACCCTTGTGCTATCACCCCTCTTTCTCGACGATGCGGAGGCCTTGGTAGAGTCGCCCTGAGACTTTGATGACAACAAATAACCAATTGGCGTCAAAACTAACAGGCTAGAAATTGAGGAAAGCAGAAGGAGACACATACCTTATCAGCCTTATCATCATTAACCACCCATAAAGGATAGGGCTCGGTGGGAAATGGATGCGACGGGAAGCTACCATGTAAAATGGGCCCTCGGAAAAGAAGTGGAACTCGGGGATAAATTGGGTCATTGGTATGACGGGGTCGCCTGTTAGAACCTTGGCCGATGGGATCGGCATCCAACATCATCCTTTCAACATTCTTAGGCATAGTTCTGTGACGATGAGGACTAGCAACAAAACCGACAAGGTCACCATTGGTTGAAGTACCGGCTCGATAGTTGGCAAGGAAATTGGCAACGATATATTCTGGAGCGTCCTCGGGCTTATAGGTCGACCAGTCGGCGGTGGAGCCATGACCATCTCGGCGATCCCTCCACTCATCCATAATCCGAAAAGTATTGCCAGTCCACTAATCCAGAGCACGATAAGGCTTGAGCTGGGAGAGAATCTCGTAGTAGAAAGGGCTATCAGGATTGTACAAAGGGAGACGGAGGCCTAGCTCCAGCTGGCCATGAGTGATAACCACGCATTCAGCCGACTGCTCGTACTTCTCCATGTCGGACTTCCTCAAGGTGTTGTTTTGGCCCGAGATCAGGGTAACTTCGTAGTCTTGAAGATCGTACTTCTCTTTCAACTACACAATGAATTCTTCATCAGAGAGATCTTTCACCCTTTTCTCGGACCTGCACGAAATATAAGAAGAATCGTCAGGAAATATAGATTTTATGGCACGATCATCGTACTTAGAAGGGCTATCAAACGAAAATATGTAAGCAAGGGGAAAAGCATCAATCTCGGAAAAAACGTCATCAACACATCTTTTCTCAGTCATTGAGGGAGAAGAAGCCATGGACGTGAGTAGTGCAAAACTCAAAAGCTGGTGAAGAAGGTTGGGACGACGGAAACGTAACCACAACAACTATAGCACTTGGTGATGAAGATGTGAAGGAGGAGAATCAAAATGACAAGGGCTCATAGAGGCAGAAAGTGATGAAGAATCTTAGAGAAAATGGTTGCAGCGGCTGGAAATTGAGAAAATGGTGAAGTAGAAGAAAGAGAATAGGAAAATGGGGTATTTGAAGGAAGAAAGAAGCGTGACCGGATCCGACAGTTACAGGTCATAAAGGAAAGTTAATGGGGGATTGCATGGCGGAAATCGAGGCATGAACGGGGACGTGGGAAGATGGGACGATTTTGTTCCACTCGTGTCCACCACACGAGCGAAAGAAGGGGCATAAATGTAGGTGTAGATTATCCACATGGCTAGGTGGCAACATCTTAAGCTATAATGTACCCAAGGAGGAAGAAGCGAGAAGCATGGGACAGAGGCTGGCTGGCACGAAGATTAAGGAATCACGTGGATCAGACATGATCACTCTACAGCTGTCGGACAAGACTTGACCCCAGACCTCTGACAAAGCTGACAGACGAGACATATTGGGTCAAACAAGGGGCGTTAGTCAAAAGGATAAGAAGGTACATGCCATATCGGCCAACTAAAAGGGCGACATCGCACCAAGAGAGCACCTAAAAGGATCGGCTCGGATAAGAGGCTGCCGAAGAACCAAATTACATCAGCCATATCTGTGGAAGAAGAGACGATGCGAGCTGGCCCGACACAGGACTTTAAGATAGATATATCGTGACCAACACCATAATTTAGTTGTATGTAGCCTCCCCTATAAATAGAAGAACTTGTACCCAAGAGAGGTAGGTTGTAATTTTGGAGAGAGAGAGAGACTTGTAATCGCACAAAAGAGAAAGAGAGTGGAGAATTAGTTCATTGGGTAAGGAAGAGAGTTCAACTCGGAGAGTGACACCATTGTAACACCTTGAAGCAATAAGATTCATCCTTTCACCCCCCGTGGACGTAGGTAATCATATTGAACCACGTATATCCTTGTGTCTATTGTTAAGCTCTTACTTTCACTTGCATGAGAAGAAAATTTCTATCCTTAGGATGTAGTTTGTAGTAAAATGCATCTACAAACATCATGAAACTACCGATTGTAAAAATTCCCAATCATGTGAAAATGGAATCTCCTCTATATAACAAATTTCTCCCAATTGTATACTTAACTACCGATTATAAAGGGCATATTTGTCATTTCAAAAAAATTGAGATAAGAGGTGGCTTTGTTTTAGGTTTGGGTGACCTTTTTTGTCTTTTTGTGTCGCCCCTAATTCTGTTGGGGTCGCCCCTAAAGATGCCAGGCTAAAAAAAACAAGTAAAATGCAACAGAGGGAGTAGAAATTATTTTGAAATTCTTTACCCATAAATTACCGACTTTTTTTGACTTTAAAGTTGCTTTGTACCCAAACATGCTATTAGCAAATTTAGAGACATGGGAGCTAATTGGTCCTTTTTTTGTCGTAATGGCCAGCTTTGGGTGATGGGCACATTTTGGGTCATAGCAGCACTGCAGGTTTCTATTCAAGTAATGCTAAATTGGTTAAAACTAGTCAGTGTGGGAGGTGAATCCCTAGTTAAACAACAAAGAAAAAATACACCCAAATGAATACATATAGCAAAAATATTGATCATTAAGTTTGGCAGGGCAAAATGAATACATACATATAGAAAATGGAACTCCAACTATTGCGCAGGAACTTTGGCAGGAAAAGATGTAATCAGCTTTTCTTCTTTCTATAGTGCATAACTAATCTTGAAGCACTATGTTTATGATTTTTTCACTAATACAAGCATCATGACACGGCTACTGCGATAATCAGGATGCCAATTTGTCTGGTCTACGCAACCGATTACAAACTCCTCCATTGCCAGTTCTAGGAAGTACTCAATAACAGCATCTGCAGTGTAAGTATTTGATCAGGACATAGAAACTACACGACTTTCATTTCGGTTAGGTTCGCAGATGAAACCAAAGAGAGAGATAAAAACATAGTACAACTTCGAGTTGATCACGAAAAAAGAATGTCCTAAAATTCTTACCATTACGAAGCTCTCCGGTCAAAAATATTGTTGTTTGTGATCTGCAAAGTTGTCGTAGAGTAACCAACAAATCTGTCACTGCCCCTTCACTGTAAATTACGTCTGATGCAAGTACTGAAATACAAAAAAGTTTTTCATAGCCAAGATATCCATACGATCTACACCAATAGCTTAAAACTTGACAGTCGATATTCCAACACTGATCCATTCAGAATAATCTACTCGTCGTGAAGAAGCTAAATCCACAAGACGAAGTGTTTATTGTATAAGCCGCCCTTAACCTTAATCTATCTTTAATATTAAAGATGCAGGTCACTATTATATAAATACAAAACAAATTATGGACCATAAGCACTTTGGTTTACAGTGAGATTTAAGGTTCACGTAGCTCTTGAAACATCGAACTTGAAATGAACTATCAATTGAAATTCCTACTAATTCACGAAAAATGGATTACAAAGAGAGGTTGGAAATTCAGAATACCGTAATCAGGTGGAGGTTCAATCAACTCAGCATCAGGATCCTCACCCCATGTAAGCTCAGTTACAGTTGCAGAACCACGTGTATCCCAAGTACTCACATTAGCTTCGACATTCTTCTTTAGAAGTTTCAACCGATCAAAAAGATCAGTGAGAATAACTTGACCGCCCAAAAGAGCTGCAATGCAACTGATTCAAATACAATAAGATAAGGTCGAGCTAAATACTTGCACATTACATTACATAGACCTCTCTCGGCTTACAGCTTGGCAAACAAGTCAGTTGAAAACAATCTTCTGCGAAAAATGCAACATTAATCTGAAGAAAATATACACTTCGATCGATACCTATAGAGTAAATTAACATTTCTTTTAAGAAATTCAGAGAACGCCACATTAAGCTTACTAGGTTCAAAGTTGTAAAGTGTCAGTGATTGTGGCACCAATAAGCCACAATCTCTCTTCTTCTAAGCAAGAATAGAATCCCATTTCAACGATGATCACCAAGTCAAATCGTGAGAGCATACAAATCATTACAGAAAATCCACTCTCAAAAATTCAAAAACAATGCAAAAGAGAACAAATTTTAACTCATTAACCCATTTCAGTAATGGTTATTCCGAGCCAACTCGTCCGATTCTCCAGACAATTAACCTAATTAGCTTTTAAGTGAAGAGTGTGCGAGAGAGAGATTACCCAACTAAACCGCAACCAGAGCCGATTTCAACAATCTTCTTGGACTGCAGAATCAGAGAAGAAGAATCAACAGAGTGTTCTAAGAATTTGCCCAAAACAACACCACTATCCCACATAACAGCTCCAGTGACACCAGGTGTAGACATGGAAGAAGGTGATTGAATGATGGAGATACGATGACCACAAGATTCAAGATCAAGGTTAAGTGAAGATTGTTGAACTAAAGCATTCTGTTTACAAAGAGTTGGTTGTTGAATCGCCCATAATAATAATATCTCTTCTGCTGGGTCACGAACGATTCGAATCGGCACCTTATATGATCCAATTTCTACCAGCTCTTCTTCTTCCTCGTCTTCCTCGTTCAAAACTGAATTTACTTCCATGAGTTTTTTTAGTTCTGCGTGATGGTGAGAAAAATTGTGGTTACGTTCTTCAGAGAGGGGTGAGAAGTAGGCAGGCCGCAAGAGGGTTTAAAAAATGCCTTCTTAGTTATAAGGCGACCAAATTTTCAATCTTCATCGTCCAACGTCAAAGCACCGGCAGCACCGACCTAATGGGATGATTGTTGGAATCTTGCGACAACAATGAACAACAACACAACAACACTAGATGTATCAAAGTAATATAGAAAAAAAAAAGAAAAACTCTACCACAAACAACTTGACGATGGTAGAATCCAGGTTCAACAAGTTATCCATAACACATTAGTTCGAGCCTTCGAGGAATATTCAAGATGAGCAATCTTAAACCCAAATGTGTGACAACATGTCCAGGATGAGACTGCTCGACGTAGCCGCTATTTAGCACAACACAAGCTACCCACTCTTGAACTTAGCAACAAAGATTGGAAGAGAAGTAAACAAGCAAAGCAAGAAGATAGCAGCCGCTTCTGGACGCGTAACTTTAAATCTCGTATATATGCAATTTTAAGATTTGAGGGTAATACTAAACGGTACAAAGACTTCAAAACAAAAAAAAAACTTTATAGATCCTAGGAATTTAATTGAGTTATCAAACACAAAAGAGATTTATATGAATCTCATAATTTTTAATCTCATGGGATTATAAATTCCTGGAAACGTTGAATTCTACAAACAAACCCACCATAAGTGAAAACTTTTAGTATTTATAGGAGGTAAATCGAGTTCTTGTTTCTTGTTAAAAAGTTACGCAAGGAAAAGTAATCCTCTCAAAAATAAATAACAAAAGAATTTTATGTAAAACAATTACCAAACCTAAAGTCGGTAACCCTAGGCAACCCTTTTCCTAAACCCTCAACCTTTACCGTTACCATTCTTTCCTCTATTCCCATCACCCAAACCTTAAGTCCTAGCTTGTGTTTTATGTTGATGTTTTGCCAAGAACGCGTTTGTCTTTTTCATCGGCTCAAGGCTCTTCTTCATCTTCTGCTACAGTTCATCTTCCTGATGATTCAACCTTTCATTGCCCTTTTAGGAACTTGGATGGTTGCCGTGATGGGATTGCTAGCAGAGGCTTCAGACGTGATTCTCTTCTTAATATGACCGACATTTATCTTCAACTGAAAGCAAAAATCTGTGCAGAGATAGAATTGTTAATAATCCTGAAATTTTCAGAGCCTGGGAAGATGTTCTAAGACAAATGTAGATGTGCAGTGCATGCATGCACCTCTATGCCTAGAGTAGGCCTTGCCGTGAGCACGATGATGTTATTGCAGGTCCTCTTAATGGATGTAATGCAAATTTCTTGATTCATGGAATTGGGAAACAGGACTTGGTGTCAATTGAGTCTGGAAATGATTTTTTCGAGGATGAAAGGCTATCTTTGGAGTTTCTCGACTTTTTGTTCCTGAAAAAAATCACTACAAGTACTAGCATTCCCCTAGCGTGTAGACTAAACTTCTCTAGAACATTGAAGGCTGCATTGGACAAGGTATTAGCTAAGCCATCGAACTTAACCTCTTGGATTCAATTATTTCTCTTGCCTATTTGTACCTTAAGTTTATATATTCCTAAAAATGATAATATAAAAAGGTCAGGTAATAGGAAGAGGTTATAGGCTGCTAGTATCAACCAAGCCTTGTCCATATGGATGGAACCTAATGGATGTCTTAACTTAGATCTTAAGTTGCTTGCTCCATCGGAACAACAACAGAGACAAGCTAGGCATAACAAAAAGAAGAAAAATAACGTGCAGGCTTGTAGAAAAAGTTAAATTCGGCGATTATACAGCTGCCATACGTGTTCTCTCCTCCAACGGTGTTGCACCATCTACACTTGATACGCTTAATGAATTGAGTCTTAAACACCCTTGTGCTCCATCTCCATGCATACCTTAAGTACATGCACTGCAGTAGCTGTTCACGTAGATGTTAACGGTGTCTTGGGTGCGATTAGGAGTTTTCCTAGGGGGTCGTCGTGTGGCAGGGATGGGTTGAGAGCTCATCACTTAGCAGACGCTCTTAGTGGTGTTGTTCCCGCTGTTATCGAGGACCTTTTAACCTCTATATCAGGGGTTATAAACCTATGGTTGGTTGGTCGGTGTCCGACAGTTGTAGGGGAATTTGTTGCTAATGCCCCTTTAACTCCACTGCTTAAGCCTGGGGTTTGTTAAGGTCTATCGCAGTTGATACGATTTGGAGGAGGTTGTGTTCTAAGCTTGTTGCTTATTCTGTTAGAAAGGAGATGGAAAATTATTTGGGAGATAATCAATTTGGAGTGGACATACCCTGCTGAGGTGAAGCCATTTTACATTCGGCAAATAGATTGCTTGAGCTGAAAGGGACGCATGGCGATATGACCATGATGTTAGTTGATTTTTCTAATGCCTTCAATTTAGTGGACAGGTCTACACTGATTAAGGAAGTGCGGAACAAATGTCCAAGCATCGCCAAGTGGGTGGAGTTTTGCTATGTTAAGCCTGCCAGACTTTATTATAATAAATTCACGATATCTTCAGCTTTGGGGGGTTCAACAAGGTGACCTCTTAGGTCCCTTGTTATTTTCACTCACTTTTCACCCTCTTGTGTGTATGATTGTCTCGCAATGTAAGCTCTATTTACATGCATGGTACTTGGATGATGGTAAGTTAATTGGGGAAACTTTGGAAGTGGCCAAGGTACTGAGCATTATTCAATCTGAAGGAGGTAGTTGATGAGTGCCAAATATTGCATATTCATACACCTTTTCATTGGCACTTAACTCATCTTTCGCGCTTCAAAGTCATATATTATCCCAAATTATGCATTCTTACCATCTTCAAGAATAAGTATTTGTATTAATTAATTTTGTGTTTTTAAGTACTAAATAAAGCTTGGAAGAATTGAGAAGACAAAAGAGAAGAAAGTTGGAAGCGTTGCAACCGCTCAAGATCAGTGGCAACCTTGTTTACAAATTCATGGGATTAAACAACCCATGATCCAAAACCCAAGACCCAAATCCATTTCCACCTCACCCCCATTGGATTCTTTCCAAAACATCCACCTCACCCCATTGTATTCCATTCTATCCATCAATTAAGAAAACATGTTTTGTTTAATTGTTGAGTGGTTGCTACAGTGAAATTCGGATCCCAAGTGTGAGAGAATTTTTGTGTATAAATAGAGAGGGTTGTTGTGTTGAAAACTCATCCAAGAATAGCTTGTTCATGTTAGTTTATCAAATTTCAATTTTGTTGTAATGTTCTTCATGTTCTAATTTCATTTACTAGGGTTTAGATGAAGCCCTAATCTCATTGGTATGTATTCATATCTTGTATCTTGTTCTTGAAAGTTTAGAATTGTTTAAAGATATAATTTAATCCAAGTTTTTCAACATCTTGCTCTCACAATGTATGCCATGTATCCATTGTAGTTAGAATATCTCTATGTTGATTATGCTACAACTCATGCTTAACCAAATATTGATCTTTATATTAGTTGTGCTTAATTAGACAATTAATGCTTTGGAGAAATACTTTAGTTGTGATTAAATTATCCATTGGAGAAACACCTTAGTTATACGGTAGACTTGAATCTACTATAAGGACAAGAATAATATTACAAGTTGAATGCATATCATAGGTTATTGGTGGATTTGAATACCCTAGTATCCATATTATCATTGTTTACATATCTTTTTATTTGCATCTTTTACTTTTATTATTTCAGTCACTTGAAAATCATATCGTCGTATCGACAAAATCAAACCCCTTTTGGTTACTCTCTGAATCAGGATTTAGAATCAACTTCTACACTCTCCAAGTCTCTGTGGTTCGACCTGTGCTTTCCCTATGTTTCTTGTCGACACTGTGCACTTGCAGTATACACAATAGTAGGTATCTTTCCGAGCCTACCAGTAGTAGAGGGATTCATCTTAATATCAAGAAAACTGAGTTATTTTGGCCGGTTGTGGACTTTAGAACAACTAACTTGTTTCTTGATGAAATCAGTATTCCTACCACATGGGTTAAGTTGTTGGTAGGTCCAGTCAGTCTTGATCTTGATTTTCGCAGGGACATGGTTCTCTCTAGAGTGGACAAGACTATCGGTCTAATGAACGTTGTCAAGAAGTTGCAAGACCCTCAAAGCGAGTTGCTTCTTCTGCGTAGCTGCACTGGTGTGTCGAGGCTGTATATTTTCATGCGTACCACTAATACCCTCGCGTTAGATCAGGCTAAGTCCATATTTGATCACTATTTGTTTATTTTCTAGAGACATATAATTACTGGGGATGGCTCAGGCTTCAGTCCTCTTCAACATCGTATTGTTACCTTACCGATGAAATATGGAGGTCTCGGAGTTTACACGATGGCGGATACTAGCCATTACTGTTACATTGCCTCATATTTTCAGACCAAGGATCTTCAAGACATCATGCTTGGCTTGTCCTAACGATGCTCCGAGAAGTAGTTTTCAGCGAGGTTTTAGTGGCTTCAAGGAAGAATGTGGTATGTCTTCTTATTTTAACATCAATTATATTTCCCCTCATCTGATTTGTTCTCTGACAGTGTTATATTTTGATGTGGTAAAGAAGAATATTTCGGACAATTTCTCTATGTCCAACAGGGATTCTGTTTTGTGGCAAAGTAATAGGCTTGCTCGTGCCCAGGATTTTCTTAAATCTATACCCATTAGTGGTTTAAATCAAAGTATTGGTCCTCGACAATTTAGGTCTATTCTAAGTTAATGATAGGGCATACCCCTTTTTGGTGAAGACGGTATATGTTCAAGTTGTAACAAACAGATGAATGTTTTTGGGAATCATGCTTTGCATTGCGCTAGTGATGCCGGTCTCAAATTTCGCCACGACCTTATTAGGGATGTTTTTGTTGATATTTGTTACAAGGCGGGTGTGCATGCGATAAATAATGTATCCCTTAACTTTTTATCGGATAATGACACTTCCTTGAGACCCGTGGATATTCTTGTTTATTGCTCGGATAACGGGCAAGATGTCTCTTTTGATGTCACTAGTGTTTCGCCTTTTACTGGTGGGGGAGTTCGTAATTTTGTACCTGGTCATGCTATTATGCGTAAATGCAACAAATATCTTGATAAGTGTTCCCTCCATGGCTATGGTTTTGGTGTTTTGGGTTTTTCGACTTTAGGGGAATTGGGTGAAGAAACTATTATTTTTCTGAAGAGGTTGAAGAATTGTATCACAAACCATGACACTAATCATAAGATTGGTGGTAAACTTTTTCAAAGAATATGACTTTCTATTCAAAAGGGTGTTGGTGCCCATCTTGTTGCTAGGCTACCCACCAACTTATTATGTATTATTCCTGATTCGTAATCTAATAAATGTTCATTTAAAAAAAAAATATTTACTTTGGTTTTTTCTTTTCTTTTTCAAATTACCAAAAATAAGTAATGAAATTATTTTTGCCAAAAAATGGATCTTGGTTGATACTCTTCCACAAGCGGCGCTGGGCTCAATGCAAGCATTATCCCAAGTATTATTTTCACAACCATCCCACATCTGGATGCAAATTTCGACTATAAAAATATTTAGCATTCATAGGAGAAAAGAAACCTTTAGGGTTTCAGATTTCTTACAAATCAAGTTTTTGTTACTTGTAAAACAATTAAACACGGAAAAGTAACTCTCCCAAATATAAATACCAAAAGAATTTTATGTAAACAATTTCCAAAAATATGTATTGAAATTATTTTCGGCAAAAAATATATCTTGGATCTTGGTTGATACACGTCTTCTACAAGCGGCGTTGGGCTAAATGCAAGTATTAGCACAAGTATTATTTGCCCACCCATACTACCCACGTTTGTATATCTGCCCATATGAGCACATTAATATAGTGGAGTTCCTCTTTTGTTTTACCAAATGTGGGATTCATATAATGAGTAAGTATCCTTAGACCCTTAGGTCATTAGATCAAACAACACCAAGATGAAAAAAATATTTTACTAACTCATTTTATCCAACAATCCCCCACATGGATGAAATCCCAGAAAAAATCGAAAAATCAGAAAGCGGAAGACACCATATAGGCAAAAGTGTCCATAAGTTCTTGAACCCTTGCTTAGTGAGAAATTACTACAACTACTTGCTAGAGACAGTGAACTCGATATTTTGAAATGCTAGCGTTTGGTATAATTTGTGATAACAACCACGTAGGATATCCTCCTGACATTGATAAGTTCATGTCGTTGTGTCAATATTGACCTTGGACATATCATGTTTCTCAGAATGCTCTAGAGAATGAAAGCTCATATTCTCATACGAAGTGGTCCACTTATTCTTTCATATAGGTGAGTTATATCAAGAGTGTTACTGCTACACACCACATCAATATTAAATTGAAACTATAGAACTCATTAAGACTTCATATTATTCATCATTCACATGCAGTCACAATATTAAAACAATGCACCACAGGGAGCGACAAAGAATGTAATTCTCTTTATAGTGCATACCTTTAATCACCACAAATTAGCTGTCTCATTCGAAACCTTGATCTTGATCTCCAATCATCAAGGTTGAGCCTCCTTCATGGCAATTTTATTTCATGAGATTAAATCTGACCCCCCTCGATGTAACACTAACTATATCTTTAGACAAACTTTACGTCAAAGGGTATGGGGTATTCTCCGTGGACCTTGTCCAATCAATGGAAATAGTGACTGTTGAGATTAGTGTTTCAAATAATTGTGTCTTCTACGTATATGTATAGACTTACACTATACATGTTATTCTTAGCTCTACCTATTGCAGCTTTGTTATCACAATGTATAGATATAGCTGGCACAGGCCTGTGCAAAAGAGGAATGTCTTCTAAAAAGCATATTATCCATTCAGCTTCTTCTCTTACTTTATCTAGCACAATAAACTCCGATTACATAGTGGAATGAGATATACACGTATGCTTGAAAGATTTCCAAGATACAGACCTACTAGAGTGAATACATATCTACTCGTAGACTTAGAATCCCCTGAGTTTGTTATCCATTTTGCATCGCAATCCCTCAAGGATGGCAAGATACTCTATGTAATTTAAAAAAAAGGTCATTGTGTACTTCAGTTAACTCAACACTCTAATAATTGGACCCCAATGCAATTGTCGTGGGTTACAAGTATATCTACTTTACATGCTAACAACATAATCAATGTCTGGTGTCGTACAGTTTATCAAATACATTAGATTTCCTATAACTCTCGAGTACTCAAGTTGGTTAACTCTTTCACCCTTATTTTTCTTGAGATTACAAGAAGAATCATACGCAGTACAAGTAGGGTTACACTTAAACTGATTATATTTCATAAGTATGGATTCAACATAATAAGATTGATTCAGACTATAACCATTAGAAAATAATCTAATCTCCATCCTTAATATCACATCATCGGGGCTTAAGTCTTTCATGTCAAATTTCTCATTCAACAATTTCTTAGTGAGCCAATAACATCCATGTTTATACCAAGTATAAGCATATCTTCAACATACAAGATACACTTACACAAGTATCTATTAGAGCATAGCTAGGTTGAACCCACCAAGCGTTGGCATGTCAAGTTTGGTTGTCATATTTTAGTGAGCCAAAACTCATTTTAAGAGTCGCTTGATTATGTACTAGAGTCAACTTCGTATATGTTAGCTTAAAAGTATTAGGATATGAGACATTACAAGTATTACGAAGACTTGAGGAATTAAATAAGTAAGAAGCTACAACGACAACATCATCCTTCCAGTTGAGGTTAGTGATATTTGACTTGAACTATTTCATTCCCTAACGTATATTTCAAGTTGTGCATATTGAAAACATAACTGTGAAGCATGAATGATTATGCTCTAGTTAGACATAGTATTAAGGAATACAATACGAGGTTTATTGCTTAACAATTAAACTTTGTATATAAGACATCGACATAATCGTTTGAATGCTATTGTGATTATGTATGGGTATAAGGTGAAGATTTCATCCTAAGAAACAATGTTTTACATTTGTAAAGGAAGTAAATTCTTGAACTTGTTTTGTGAATCGAAAGAGAAATCGTCAGGAATTATTGGTATTGTTATTCATTGCATATCTTTTGAACTACCAATATGTGTGATTAGTATAACCGCTTATGACTTGTTTATGTTCTTGGTAAAAATATTCACAAAGGCCTGACTTTTTTTATTGGTATGACTTTTATTAGTGAAACCGACCTTAAGTAATCGCCTGAGATGGTATGATCGATTTAGTGTTATTGTTATGGCCAACTCTAGGCAAAGGGGAACCGATACTAGTAAGAGGTGCAACCGATCACAAGAGGGGAATCGATCCCTGTAAGAAGTGCAACTCATTTTTAGTAGAAAGAGGAACAATGGTTAGAGGCCAAGGTGGAACAATGGTTAGAGGCCACTCTTATGACACAATAGGTCATGAGTTCGAACCTCCCCGTTATAATTTTCCAACTTATTGTAATCTGACCTTCTAAGGCTTTTTATATATAAGGGGAACGATCTATAAATATGTGCATCAAGTTTTTAGTTTTAGGGGAACCGATCCTATGGACATGTGCATGCGCTTATAGGTAGTTACCATAAGTTATGGGGAACCGATCTTAGTACATAGTCAACCAAATTTTGGCAACTAGCGTGACTATGCAAATTAGTCACATAGAGGTAGAACCGAAAATTGTTTTGGTAGAACCGTGAAACCCATGATTGGTGATTGAGTGATCTTAATCATTCACATAGCTCTTGAAAGTCAGATGAACCAATTCTAAACTTGTTTGGAAGTGTGGCAAATCGGTTTCAAGATTGTAAGTATGAAAGAGGACTTACAAAGTAAATATGTCGACATACTTTGAACACGTGCAGTAATGCTTACCTTTTATTTTTCAAATATATTCCTTAATAGCTAAAGGAAAATCCCAGGATCGAAAAATAAGTTGAGAATCTTTTAATTAAGGTTTTTAATTTTATTTTTGGAAATTGAAAATTAGTAATGTGCATTTACTAGTTAGATATTTTCGGTCATTATTTGGACAAAGCATTTCTAGGAATTATGGAAACCGAATTTGGAATATATTGCATATCTTGAGAATATTTTCAGTTATGGAAATTCCTTGGTGTCCAAACTTCCTTGGTCTATAAATATCAAAGTTTGGATTTCGAGCAAACTAATCCTCAGAGCCAGCAAAACTATCTCAGTTGTGTTGCTACTGGTGGAGCCGCCTATTCGGAGAGAAAAGTAACATAATTAGGCAAAATCTCTTACGGCCGCTCAGTTTAAATACTTATTTGGGATTGAAAGCTCTATTAGTACCGTTGGTGGGAAACTAGATAATTGCGGTTTATCTTTTGTTTTCGATTGATTTGATTGAATAACGGTGGTTGAACTTTGATTGCACCTAGTTTGTTTATGCTTGAGAATCTTCTCTTCTGATATATGATTCACTCAAACTAGATCGAAGTTTCGACGGGGATCTTTAGACTGTTTTTAGATGTAAGGCCGTTTTGTGATAATTCATTGTTAATAGACTCCGTTCTGTGTGTAATTAATCACAAGAGATTCAAGTTGATTGTGTGCAGGTGTTTATTGAATATCTAAGAAGATTTGAATACAAAGAAGACTTTGAAGATTTCTGATTTGGGTTCATAATATTTGGTGTGTACAATACTTGTTTCGGTAAAAGAGGATCCAACTATAATCAATTTACCCTTGTGGTAGATTGGATTGATTAGTTGTGTATATCGGCATCAATACAGTTCTTTGTGATTAAAAGTATTGATTGCAAAATCTTAACAATTACTTTGGTAGTTGTTAATAAGATAGATCTAAGAACCTTACAAAGTAGTTTATTGAGATAAACAGAAGTGCCTTTTGTCGAACTCACATCACTTGGTTGAAAAGAGTTGATACCAAACAGAGTTGTTGTTCCTTTACTATTTGGAACACGAACCAAAGGAATTGTTCCAAGTATATGACTTATTACAAGTTGGAGGCGTGGGAATACAGACGGAACTAGGTGAACTATAGGTTTAGTTGCTTGGTCTCAACTATATGAAGTTGGTTTAATTTTGTATAGCGGCTTAATCCCGAGAGTATTCAATTCTGGACAAGGTCCCGGGGTTTTTCTGCATTTGCGGTTTCCTCGTTAAAAAAATTTTGCTGTGTCATTTACTTTTATTTTTCGCAATTATAATTGTTGTTATTATAATTTAAAGTAAATTACACAAATGTTAATTCCTATTTACTTGATAGTAATCCTATTATGTTTGGTTAATTCCGAACCTTTTATCAAGTAAACATACTTCGTTGTTTTATTGCCTCGATCTCGTATCCATAGACGATCACACGAAGTGTGAATCGATTTGTTGTATTGTCTCAACTCATTCCGTAGACAATCACTTTCGGAGAAAGGACTTATATGTGGAAAAGTTTTAGATTGAGGTATATTTGGGTACCCTCGCCTTTTCAACATCTTAGACAAGTTTATTATAAACACACTTATCAGATTCATTACTAGAAATCATTAATTTTCACAAGCTTTCATCACAAAGCCCTCAGGTCGTTTCATATAAATTTCTTCATCTAATTCACCATTAAGAAATGTTGTCTTTACATCCATTTTATGTATCTCTAGGTTATGGACATAAGCTATAGAAATTAACATCCTAACAAAGGTAAGTTTAGTCACTGGTGAGTAGGTGTCAAGGAAATCTAACCTTTGGATACCAACATATCCTTGTCTTTTTCAACAGTTTCATATATCATACACTTTATCTTGAAGATCCATTTACAACATATGGCCTTGTACCCTGGAGGTAAATCTATAATCTCCCATGTAGTGTTTTGTTGGATGGAATCCATTTCACTAATGGATGCTTCTTTCCACCATGGAGATTCAAAAGAAGTCATGGATGCTTTTTAAGCTTGTGGCTCATACTCGGCTAGCTAGGTAAGTAATGCAACTAGGATTTGCTTTCTCAATTTTAACCCTTTTACCTCTTCTAGGTTTTATTTCTGGTTCAACTTATTATAATGTAATGACTGACTGGTTGACGTAAAATCAGTGGGATCATCTAAACATTTCTTTCGAGAATCACGTTTCATAGGAAAAACATTCTTAAAAAACTCAGCATCCCTAGACTTCGTAATAGTATTCAACCATATGTCGGAAATTTCAGAACTCATAGCTATAACCTATAAGAACTAGTATGCTCAAGGTACCCTATGAATACACAATCAATGATTTTAGGTCTTAACTTAGTTCTTTCAGGAGGAGGGGGTGCTCTAATTCTTTATGGAATATTGGGGTTTTGGGTGGAAAACTAGGTTGATGAGTATATCATAGTGAGATTTATGCCTCTTGACTTGAGAAAGGAGAGAAGGTATTCCCCCCTCTCTCTCTCTCTCTCACACACACACACTCTCATCGGATGAGTTGAACGATCTGGATTCATAATCTAAGTCCGATGCATTTATTGATATTTTTTTTCCATTTGCAATATTATACATTTCCTAACACAAATTGACAATTGCATTAAATTTGGAGAAGACACTGACGTGAAGGTTAAGGAAATTGTCCATACAAAGATGAATGATGAAGGCAAACATCGATTAACACCTTTTTGGATTGGAAATAGCTTGCATACCCATGTTATGAAGCAAAAAAAAAAATGTATTAAACATTTGGGGTTCTCACATTGAAGTACTTAGTAAAACATAATTTATTACATCCTACTTTGGGTTTGTCTCATGAAGCGTATCAAAAAGTTAATATTTGAACTTCAGTGCCATTGTCAACCGAAACTCAAATTCTCTTATTGAAATGACGAGGGTACCAAGTACACCAAAATATTTTCGATATCAACATCTAAGTCTGATACCTTGTGTGATCTAATATAGACATAAATTTTCAAGAAGATATCAACCAAAAGGTATACACTTGGTATACAGTTTCTAGTTCGAAACTGAACCTTAAACTATAGGGATCAACTCAAGTATTTGGGATTAATGTGCAATGTATTTACTTTTAATTATAAGTAAACAATATAATTATAATTGCAGAAGGTAAAAATAAAAACAAGATTTTATTAGCAAGGAAACCGCAAATGCAAATGCAAAAAAAAAAACCGGGACCTAGTCCAGTTTTGTTTGCTTAAATGCTTAAAAGAAATACTTGTTATTTGTCATATGTTTTTAAGCCATTATTTACTTGTAATATTTGTAAAAATGATTTACAAATAGGAAATGAGTTCATGTTTTATTGTTATATGGAACGTGGCCATGCTAATGGCGGGTAGTTATCTTCGAGAGTAAAATGGATAATGATACGCTAGATATAAATGGGTAATGATCCACTTGTAGGAACTTGGGTTCCTGATCCATCGATGGCGATTGTCCTTTTCGTATAAATGATAGGTGGGTGTACGAATCAAAGACATTCATACCTTGGACTAATTTGTTGAAATCTAATTTGAAAATTAACATTGGTACTATGAACTCATGATTGAACAAATAAATTGGATGATTTGTTGCAATATTTTTGATATTGTGAAGTCTTATTTTGAAATCTTAATTATACAATCTGTTAGAGACCATATATTGGTATTGTGAATTCGTAATTGAACAAAAGATGAATTGTTGAAATTAAACTTGTGTAGTAATGTTGTTGGTTGAAAATATATATCATTGATTACTCATAATTATATCGTATACTCATGTTTTATGTTATTTGACTCATTGATATTGTTATGCATGTTTTGAGATTGGGAATGAATGCTACTAGTTTTCATCTCACCCCAATTGACATTCCTTGCATATTTATGAAAGTTTGAAATGGAACTAAGAAGTTAATTATCTTGATAATTGTGTAGTATATCTTGTAACTGGTTGACGTGTAATTGTTTGTTAAGAATATTATTAAAGATGTTTAAAAAGATAGTTCTTCTCTTTAAATTCAATTGTTCTTGGTGAAACATAATAATAAAAAAAATGCATTCGTATCTTTCCAGACCCGTAACACCTTGAATTCGGATGTCCATATGGATTTGACCATGGTCCAAAACTCAGGATGTTACCGACAACAAGATTGAGACAGCAAAACTTGTGGGTTCAATCGAGCATTGCTCTAATATGATGCAAGCCATCAAACATTTTTTTTTAGAGCAAAAGGAAAAAAATTATATAAATATAGCTTTCATCGGAAAGATGAAAAGTAATGAAAATTAGAAAGAACCAAGTTACATGTTGGTAACTACATCATCCCAGTTACAAATCAAAGTGCTTAAAGAATAGACATGTAATAAATTGGTGTTAACTGACCAACTATACAGTGTACACTTAATAGAAATTATTAAGTGATCAAAGTCCCCTTGAAACCCTTATAAAGCCTGCAGTTCCTTTCCTTCCAAACGTTAATTAAAAACTATTTTGATATTTACACTCATAATCACATACACAATAATCACTCATCACAAAGAGTTAAAAAGGATCTAAAACGCTAGGAAATTACCTCGTCTGCGGAAGTCATAAAACTCCTAAAGGAGTATCCTTTAAGCTGGTGATTTAGCTGCAAACACAACACAAAAGTAACATGTTGTATAAAATAGACTGTACATAAATAAAAAAATGATATAGATAAAAAAAAAAGATAAAACAAGGTATTGTAAAGAAAACACACATGTCGAGGCATTATAGACAGTAAATGATCCAAAGGCACCATTTGAGGGACCCATGGGGCCACATTGAAAAAAATTTGCAAGGGAATTTTTTTTTATATAGAAATTACAAAGTTCAATCATCGGGTATTCTAAGAAATTACAATGTCAAACTTTTTATGGCAAACACAAACGAAAAACTTACATAGGAAGATAGAACTGGTGTAACACCAGTTCTAGTTTCTAACGGACCCATTGGATTCCACGAACTAGTTGATCCTCATCCATCCATTGGATTGACCAGTCTATAAAGTGATAACAAGAAAATAAGATAAAAGTCTTTAAATATGTGTTTGGACCATTTACAGTTATAGCTGCACATGGGCCGGTACAATACGGGTTTCTTAAGAACCCGATACATGTACCTCATGTTCACCGGTTCCCAAATCTCATTACCTGTACTTGTACTTATACATGTACCGGTACTTGTACCTATACCGGTGATACAAGTCCGGTTCTGGCAGGTACCGGGTTTTACCTATTACAATTTCAAATCAAAAAGAAAAAAATTCACAAGTTCTTACATGAACCCTAACTTTATCAATTTCTTGTACAACCCACAAAAATACAAATATACAATGAATCAATGACTACAGAAACTTCAACTCTTATACAACCCATACAAATACAGTTTCAAATCAAAAAGAAAATTCAATTCAAATCTGCATACATTTCAGTTTCAGATCTCCATATCTTCCTCATATATTCAATGGCAGTATCAACATGAATTAAACTTAATATCAATTGAAACCCGTTATTCATTTCCATCTTTCCCTTCTTGTCGATTGCAATAACACCCAAACTCAGATTCATACTAATTTCTTTCCACAGACCATTAACACCAACAACCCATTCAAATCCTTGTCTTGATTATTAGTAGCAACAGAAATCCCTGACTTGTTGTTGTTGATTGAATAAGAAGAAGCAGATGATTTCTCTTTAGAAGAAGGTAGTGGTGGTGGTGAAGAGAAGGATGAGTTGGTCTCGTGAACCTCAGTTGAGAGTCTGAGAGGAAAAACATAATAAGAGCTTAAGTCTCTTTAAGAAAGGAGAAGACTGAAGAGATAATAAAGAAGAAGAAGAGATAAGAAAAATATATGAGGTGGTGATAAATATTCTTAACCTAAAATCAATGTCCCAGATTTATTTCTAAAAATTTCATCAATGGTTCATTTTCACCGGTTCTTTGGGTATCGGTTAGATCGGGAATATTAGCAAACCCAGTACTTGTACTACCTATACACCGGTTCTGAAAATGAGAACCATTACCTATACTTCCTTAGCCGGTTCTGGTTCGGTACCGGTTCTTTTTTATCGGTTTTGGTCTGGTTCCTCGGTTCTGGTTCGGTTCCTGTGCAACCTTATTTACATTAAGTGGGCTAAACAACTCTTCAACCCATTTACATAGAGTGGGATAAACAGCTTTTCAACCCATTTACATTAAGTGTGCTAAACAGTTCTTCATTCCATTCATATTGAGTGGGATTAACAACTCTTCATCCCAAGTAAGGAATTTGTTTGGTTCATGGGTTGATGTCTAAGCCCACTGGAATCCACTAACCTAGTTTGTTAGCTTCTAAGGACCAGGTAATTAAACATTCAAACCATGAAAGTTACTGACCCCCAGAAAGAGGAGGAATCAATTAGAGACCAAGTATGTTCAAACCCTGGAGGTTACAGATCCTCATAAAAAGGGGGAAAACAGAAGAAGACTTGGTATAATCCGGAGGTTGTACATCCTAAAAATAAGGAAATTGGTTTTGACCATGATGAACCTGGAGAGCATTTTGTCCATATACATAGTCAAAATGCATCTATACCGAAACTGGACTGGATACAATTCCTCCACTACCTATAAATAGAATAGGAATTACAACTAGAGAGGTACACATTTTCTAATCATTTTCTCTCCACTAAAACCTGTTTAGAGCTCCTTACTCATTGAAGCATCAGAGTGTCCTTGCGGGTACCCTCCTCATTTTTCTTCATTCATAAAGAGTGTTAAAAATCCAAGAGTATTGGAGAGCTGAGTTGGAAATTTTTCATCATCAAGAACATATCACGAGGAAAATTGTGGATCATCTAAACGATCTATAATTCATCCATCGGGTAAAAATCTTGACTCATTCAACGGTTAAGATTATATAATTCAGTACAAATCTTGAGGAGTGTTGTAAAAACATTTTTGCTACAACATCTTTTGGCGCCCACCGTGGGGCAAAGAAGGATTCTTCAAAAAAGAACAGATCAAGATTCATGGAAACATCACAGGAAAATCGAAATGATGGGAATAACAGCATCGACACCAGAGTTCGAGGGAATTATAGTGATGTCGATCACCCATTTCAGGAAGGACTTGAAACGTCACCAGCAACAACATCATCACGGTATCCTTCTACAAGAACTTATCCCCAGGGGATAAGTAGAGGAAATTGATGGGTACGTATCTCAACTCCACCTTTAAGTGAACTTCCAATCTTAATGTATCTCCAAGAGGTACCAACCCTAAACAAATATGCTAAACTCGCTTCCGAACTCCCTCTCCAATAAGGGCCTTTGTTTGGCCTTGCGTATTGTGCAAACAGATATGGAAGTGGAAACAACCGTATATTTGACTTTGCGAGAGATATTACAAGAGTTATAAAAAGAAAACAGACTATTAAAAGCGTCTCTGGAAAAGAGACCACAAACTGGTAGCACCCAATATTCAGAAAGTGTCACTCTGCACCGACATGCACGACCTTCACATAAGTGTTGGCCAGCACGACAGGGGAGGAATGATCATGACAGGAGACATATATCACCCAAAAGTCAATCTATTAAGGATCGCGGGCCGAGTCACCCCTACGAAAGCAATCGCTTCATCGAAGAAGCAGAGCGACAATCTGGACCAAGAAATTAGCAGAACAACAGGCGTGAAAGGGAGCAGTACCTCAATGATCGAAGAAGAAATGAGTACCTATACGGGCGAAAAAGAAAGGAGTATTATGACGAAAACCGGCACTTGAAGAAACATAAACATGAGAAATAAAAATCTAGGAAGAACAATGAGGTAGTCATAAATGAACAAATTAGTCGAGAACTGAAGGAGATTCGTCACAAATTGAGGAACTCAATAAAACAAAGCTAGGCAAAATGATCGAGCAGGTGCTGGCTCAGAAACAATCCAGGGAAGAAAGGCTATAAGTCTTAGCGATGAAAAGGTCAATAGACTCACCTTTCGTCGAAGAAATAAGGTGGTTCCGCCCACCAATAAACTTTGTGCATCCCCAGTTCAAGGAGCTATTTGACGTAAAGAGCGGAAATCCGGTAGAACATGTCCAACAATTCCAAGCTTCAATGAGTCTGTGGGGATACAACGATGAGTTGTTATGCATAACTTTTCCTGTAACCCTGATAGGTAAAGCTTTGACTTGGTTCTCACAATTAGAGTCAAACTCAATTGCGGACTTTGGGATATTGTCAGACGCTTTTTTTTGAGCAATATAAGATCAATCTGGGAAGCAAAAAAGGTAGCAGTCACCTATTTGGATTATATCAGGAAACAAATGAAAGTCTGGCAGATTTTAACCGACGGTTTCATCAAGAAGTTGGAGAAGTCGGCGCGGTCGATGCGGGGCTCACCATTGAAGCATACAAGAATGCCTTGCCTTATGATGAATTCGGTATATTCAACTACTTAACTGTACAACCGGTAGGGAACCTCAAAGAACTATATTCAAGAGCAGATAACTATGCAAGGGAGGAAAAACAAAAAAGAGCAAAGTTTTCAAGGAAGAAAGGGGCAGCGGAGATGCCATCCAAGGTGAGACACCATCCTGATGAAGGCGCCAAGAAAAAAGATCGTGAAAGCTCGAAAGGCCGAAGTAAAAAATAAAATGAGTCTAAAAAAGGGCAAATGAGAGATGGGGTGAAGTATCTAAGCCTTAACATTGGAATGAGATAACTCCACAAGAAAATCAGAGATTCTCTCCCTATCCCAAGACCGCTATTCAAAGATACTAAAGGCAAAAGAGATAAAAGAAAATTTTGCGCCTATCATAACGACCATGGGCATACCACAGACAATTGCCGAATGCTAGCGTCTGAAGTCCAAAAAATGATCGATGGAGGAAAGCTCCAACAGTACATGAACAAGGGACCATCGTGTATGAATCTACAAGAAATATTAGTAATCCATGCAAAAATCAATTCTGCTTCAAGAAAAGCTCATGAAACGCGACGCGCCTGAAAATATGACAAATACAAGATTGGAGAATATCGAACAAGGTGGATTATGTCAATCTGATAGGCACTGAAACTCTGGAAGAAGGTAAAACCGAGATATCATTTACAAATACTGACTTCGACGGAGTTTATCGTCCACATAATGATGCGATTGTGATTCTAGCCCTCATTGGAATGTACAAGGTGCGACGTGTTTTGATAGACACTAGGATCTCAATAAGCGTCATTTTTTCTGGAGCATACCCCTCAATGAATCTCAACGAGGGGCAAGTTGAAGTAAACGACAATTCTATTGTCGGGTTCAGTGGCGAAACTACGACTGCAATTGGAAGGGTAAATTTTCCAACCACTGTAGGGGAAAAACGGTCATGCAATATTTCTCATTGCTTGATTGTCGTGCGCCTTATAATGATATACTCGGTCCTGATTGGATCAATTCCATGGAGGTAATAACTTCCACAGTCAATCAATGTTTAAAATTTGTCACACCAGCTGGGGTAGTGAAGGTCAGAAGCGATCAGGTTGCATCACACAAGTGTCATAAAAGTGCAATGGAGGAATACCGGAAGTCATAAGTGAAGAGTTGTGAGATAATCCAAGTCGAGAAAAAGTTATAGTAACCACAACATTTCCCTCTCACCTATCAGCAGAAAGGGAAAGAAGGGCCACCGACGATTGAAAGGCTGATAGAGGTACAATTCGGAGATCAAGAAGTACACACTACCTACATCGGAGCAGAGCTGCCAGAAGATGAACATGCAAATCCTATTTCTCTTTTAAAAGAGAACAAAGATGTATTCTCTTGGAGCTTGAAAGACATGCCAGGAATTGACCCCACCATTGTCTGTCATCGACTAGATATCCGAGAGAATTATAAACCAGTGAGGTAAAAACCACGCAAGATGGCTCCGTAACGCAAAGCGAAGGTGGCAGAGGAAATAAAAAAGGATGCTAGAAGCAGGCATCATCAGGCCAGTGCAGTACCCGAAATGGCTGGCAAATATTATTGCGGTACCAATAAAGAATGGTAAAATAAAAGTGTGTATTGATTTCACAAACTTTAATAAAGCATGTCCAAGTGATCCTTATCCGTTGCCCAGAATCCCAGATTTGGTCGATGCTACATCTGGATATGAGTGGTTGTATTTTATGGATGGATATTCTGGTTATAATCAGATACCATTATATAAAGATGATCAAGAACACACTGCATTCATTACCGATACAGGAGTTTACTGCTATGTTGTCATTCCATTTGGTCTAAAGAACGCTGGAGTAACCTATCAACGTCTGGTGAATGAAATGTTCAAGGATATGATAAGCAAGACTATGAAAGTATACATCGATGATATGGTGGTAAAGTGTGAACAAAAGTCGGATCATCTCCTAGACCTCAATAAAACATTCGAACGTCTGAGGCTATATGGAATAAAGCTGAACCCAGCTAAGTGCTCATTTGGGCTTATATCTGGGAAGTTTCTTGGTTACATGATGACACATAGAGGAATTGAAGCAAACCCAGAGCATATCAGGGTGATACTCGATATGCCATCACCAAAAAACAAGAAAGAAGTGCAAAAGCTTACCGGGAGGTTGGATGCTCTCAATCGATTCATATCTCGAGCTTTAGATAAGTTCAAGCCATTTTTTAAAATCTTAAAGAAGGCGGAAAGTTTTGGATGGAACGAAGATTATGATAACTTCATCTCCAGTCCTTTCAAGTCCAAGAACGTGTCAAACCATTTATATATACCTTGTTGCAAGCTATTATGCAGTAAGTGCGATTTTATTCATACACAAACCTTATGAGAAACCTGTCTACTTCGTTAGTAAATCCCTAACGGAGACGGAGACAAGGTACTCTAAGGTTGAGAAGATAGCAATGGCATTGGTGCATGCGGAAAAATATCTGAAACCTTATTGGAGGATGACGACAGATTGTGGTATACACAAAATACCCATTAAGAAAAGTGTTTGCTGAAGCAGGTGATTCAAGCAGGATTGCTACGCGGAAACCTACCTCTGTGCTTACGGGATCACCTAGGAGCCAAAATCAGCCGAGAAAGGACATGCACTAGCATTATTGATGGCATATTTTCCTGTAGATGATATTCCATTACCAGAGTCGATCATCGACGATGAAATCTTATAAGAAGTAGAAGGAAATCCTATTCCTCTACCATGAGAGTATTCTAAAACAGTCAAAACATTCTCGAGCGAGAGAGATGTACCGACTAATTTCATGGATCCATCAGAGTTACCAGAAGACGGAGAAATACTTTGGAAGTTATACACCGACTGGTCCGCAAACACCAACGAAGCTGGTGTTGGATATTTATTGATCTCTCCAGACGGGTTGCAGATGGAAAAGGCTATCTGGATAGGATTCTCAGCCTCCAACAATCAAGCTGAGTATGAAGCAGCAATATCCAGCTTAAAAACTGTATTACACCTGGGGGCGCGAAGAGTAAAACTGATAACCGACTCAATGATAGTGGCATATCAATTTATTGGGTCATATAAGGCGAAGAATGAAAAATTAGCATCTTATATCGAATGTATAACTGAATTGGCAAAGAAGTTCGACGTTTTCCGCATCGAGCAAAAACCGAGGGTGGGGAATAGACATGCAAATGCACTTGCATACCTATCATCAGCTGTGGAGTCTGATACCATAAGGTATATCATTGTCGAATTCCAGGAATTTCCAAGCATTCAGGAGAGTTCTTCTGCAACAAATCTTATATGCAACAATGAAGTTGGTGAATCTATGCAAGATAATTCACCGTAAAGAAGAGAGTGATCCCATGTATATCGTAGACTGGAGATTTCCATATATTCGTTACTTACAAGCTCAAGAACTTCCAGAAGATAAATATCAAGCTGGGAAAATATCAAAGAATGCATGGAGGTTCGGCGTACCAGCTACCATCATATCTGACAACGGGAAGCAGTTCGATTCGGAAATGATTAAGTATCTCTGTGAAGGATTGCACATCAAACACAATTTCTCCACTCCATATTATGCGCAAAGTAATGGACAAGCTGAAGCAACCAATCGAGTGATCCTGGACAACCTTAAACGAACTCTGGATAAAGCTAAAGGGAGATGGATATAATTCTTACCCGGGGTCTTGTGGGCATATAGAACAATACCAAGGCGGCCAACAAGATTTCCACCATTTACATTAGCTTACAGAGTGGAAGTTGTGGCTCCAGTGGAATTACTCGTCCCAACAACAAAGACGCTAGCTGAACGTTCAAGCCAGAACTCGGAGATCCTATCAAGATATAAAGAACTTCTTGAAGATGTTCGAGAAGAAGCATCTAGAAGGTTAGCCATATATCAACAGTCCATGAAGTTTCAATACAATAAGAAAGTTCAAGAACGGGAATTTCAGTCAGGAGAACATGTGTTACGCAAGACCAGGCCTAGCACACTTGATCCCAATATTGGAAAGTTGAATGCTAATTGGGAGGGTCCTTATCTCATTGATAGGCCTACTGGCGGCGGAGCATACTGGATAAAAAAATTCAATGGCCACATAGAGCCAAAACCATGGAATTCTTTCAATTTGAAAAAATTCTATCATTAATGTAATAATCATTTCCCTATAATAAACGATTTTTATCTACGCTTTAAGATCAGACTAATATGGATGGATATCCATGACGAAAAGGTCTCAGAGCACGTCGATGACAATACGGTATTCATATTCTCTAATTAGGAGAGGCATATCTCATGAGGTAAACCTAAACAATTACTTAATTTGTTTGCAATATTCGTATTTCATAGTCCTATAACAAATTTATAATTCACATACAAGTGCACAATTCATAAACAAATGCATGATGCACACATTTTGGTATTAGCCAGATTCGTTTAGTAATACACTCGCATAGCTAAGATCGGACATAAACTTTCGGCATACTAGTCAGAGCTGTTAAACAATAACTCTCGCACAGCTAGCACCGATCCCAACTTGGCTTTGATTAGAGGAAATATTTCAAAAAATATTCCTTGCATGGTCTTAGTCAATACTTGCGCAAATTTGCGAGCAAGCTAAACTGGTTTAGCGCAGGCTCAAGAATAGCAAGAACATTGTTACATGGGAAATGGAATCCCATCTCGGGGAAATGAGAACCAAAAATCACTTGGCTTTGATTAGAGAGAATAATTCAAGAAATGTCCCTTACACGGTCTTAGTCATTACTTACGCGAATTGGCGAGAAAGCTAAACCTAAACCGGTTTAGCGTAGTCTCAAAAATAGTAAGGACCTTGTTTCATGGGCAATGGAACCCCACCTCGGGGTAAGGAGATTTTTGTTTTTAAAAAGGCTTATATAATGAACTATTATTATTCAATGCCTAACAATTTCAAAAAGAAGCAACTTGCCAATGAAAATCCCTAAAGAAGAATGGAAAAGCAAATACTACTTCAAAAGCTAAAAATAGAGGGGAAAGAAATCATCATCAATGGTATTCTTCTTCATCGGATCGGAAGTTTTCAATCTCAAAATCTTTCAGAGCTATTGTAGACTTAAGGCATTCTATCTCATGGTCCATGTTGGCAAGAGCTGCCCTGATCACCTTCTCACGGTCAGCGGTAGCGGCCCTCTGAATTTGATTCACACGCTCTATAGACACCAGCATACAAAACATATTTTGAAAACAAATTCCCATCATTTCTTCTGGGTTAGAGCTATGAGAAAACGCAACGATTCCTTAGCAAGAGACATTCAAAGGCCAAACCTTTGGCAACGGCAGAGTTAAATATCGACGATTCATCCTCCGTGATTGATACGTCATTTTGCTTCATGGGCATCACCATGAATTCTGGGTGCATATCAGACGCAATCACCCCTTTTAAGACATCTCTCAAGGGCTTGCACGGTGAACTGGGAGTGTAAGACGACGAGCCGGGAACCATCGAAGGACCAGCTGAAGTGCCATTAATGGGTCCACCCAAAGAGGGAAATAATTCCACAGGTGTCAACGAAATCTTTTGCTTCATAGGTTCACCGGAGGAAGGAATTGATTCTGCAGGTGTTACTGGTACTTAAGGCTTCCTTACTAGAACCTTCTTACATCGTTTGGCTTTACTGGCATATTCAAGGGCACGAACTCCGTTCTCCTTAGCCATCTGTGAAGACACTATATAGAGGTTAGAAATTAAAAAATAGTAAATAATAGAAGCAGCTATCTCGTCATCATTACATGTGGTGGAGAAATACTATAAAGGGCAATTTTGACTGCCCCAAAAAATAATCCACTTAAACTGCCCCCATTTTATAAAATATTTATTCTATCTTCATTCCGTTTATTTAGATGTTAGTTTATTATTTGGGCCCATTTTTTATACTTGTAAAGACCTAAATGCCCTCAAGCCATCGGATAATCCTAGTTAATCTGTTGATCATCTCGATAATTTTTTGACGGTGGTAGATGTAGATTACGGATACAGAAAAGAGAAATGTGTACCTAAATTTTTACGGCAAAACTCATCGTACCTAATTTTTTAAGCAAAACTATCAGTAAATTTAAATTTTTTTTACTTTAAAAACTATTGTACCTAAAAATTTTCACCAAATTTTTTTTACGGCAAAACTACTGTAACTAAATTTTTTACGGCAAAACTACTGTACCTAAATTTTTACGGCAAAACTACTGTACCTAAATTTTTGGATATCCAACAGATTACGTAGGAAAGAACTGAAAAATATCAAAATATTAAATCCAACCATAAATCTAAACATCTAACAACTTATTGGATATTTTGGTGACATCATTTGAAGGAAAATACCAAGGCCTAAAAAAATTTAGGTACAATAGCTTTGCCGTAAAAATAGAGGTACAGTAGTTTTGCCGCAAAAATTTAGGTACAGTAGTTTTGCCGTAAAAATATTTTGGTGAAAAAATTTAGGTACAATAGTTTTGCCGTAAAAAAATTTAGGTACAGTAGTTTTGCCGTAAAAATTTAGGTACACATTTCTCTTTTCTGTATCTGTAATCTACATCTACCACCGTCAAAAAATTATCGAAATGATCAACAGATTAACTAGGGTTATCCGATGGGTTGAGGGCATTTAGGTCTTTACAGGTACAAAAAATGGGTCCAAATAGTGAACTAACCTCTAAATAAACGGAATGGGGTAGAATAAATATTTTCTAAAATGGGGGCAGTTTAAGTGGATTATTTTTTGGGGCAGTCAAAATTGCCCTACTATAAAAGTCCTAGTAATACAGTATACGGAAGATAACATCTCTACAATATACTTTATGGGGACAGTGATACAAAAGTTTTATATAGAAAATCCTCATTAAGTGACGAGCAAAAGAGGGGCACTATCCGTTTTTGATGTGAATCATTATGATGATAAAGTACAAGTAAAAATTTCATCTAATGATGTAAACAGTGAAGCATCGCAGTCAGATTCAAGTATTAAAAAAAAAAATGGTATACGAAGGAAACAGAGCAAAAACAAGAGAAGACTATGGGAACAATGAAGAATCTTGTATTATTTATATACAAATACAAAAGGATTTCAAAGTTGTTGCGGGGAGTGAGGAGCAGAAAAACTGAAGAATCCTTATCAGTCTTCTTTAGTATATCTTGTTCTACTTTGAAAAAGTAAGTCAACAATTTTTGATAAAGCAGCTGGTCATAAGGAGGTCAGTAGCAATAATGATGTCAGCATTCCAACTCACGACAATTTTTTATATAACTTGAGGCTTGATGTTATGAAGATATGCCTGTAACTCCTACAACATAGCTTGGGGGCGCCAAGATAACAATGGCGGAATGGTTCATCCAGAATATTTTTCTTAATCCACCAACAAGTTGGGAATTAAGAGGGGGCGATGTTTGGACCATTTACAGTAAGTTGGCTAAACAGTTCTTCAACCCATTTACATTAAGTGGGCTAAACAGTTCCTCAATCCATTCATATTGAGTGGGATTAACAACTCTTCATCTCAAGTAAGGAATTTGTTTGGTTCATGGGTTGATGTCTAACCCACTGGAAGCTACTAACCTAGTTTGTTAGCTTCTAAGAACCAGGTAAACATTCAAACCATGGAAGTTACTGACCCCCAGAAAGAGGAGGAATCAGTTAGAGACCAGGTATATTCAAACATGGAGGTTGCTGATCCCCAGAAAAAGGTGGGATTGGTTAAAGACCAAGTATTTTCAAACCCTGGAGGTTACAGATCCTCCGAAAAGGGGGGGAGGGGGGGAATTAATATAATCCGGAGATTGTACATCCTAAAAATAAGGAAATTGGTTTTGACCATGATGAACCTGGACATCATTTTGTCCAGATACATAGTCAAAATGTATCTAGATGGAAACTGGACTGGATACAATTCCTCCACTACCTATAAATAAAATAGGAATTACAACTAGAGAGGTACACATTTCTAACCCTTTTCTCTCCACTAAAACCTGTTTAGAGCTCCTTACTCATTGAGGCATCGGAGTGTCCTTGCAGGTACCCCCCTCCTTTTTTTCATTCATCAAGAGTGTTAGAAATCCAAGAGCATTAGAGAGCTGAGTTGGAAAAATTTTCATCATCAAGAACGTATCACGAGGAAAATTGTGGATCATCTAAACGGTCTATAATTCATCCATCAGGTATAAATCTTGACTCATTCAATGGTTAAGATTATATCATTCAGTACAAATCTCGAGGAGTGTTGTAGAAATATTTTTTGCTACAACAATATGTTTCAAGAGAAAATGGAGCAAATCAAAAATATATTATCAAATGCGAAACATACCTTTCTGATGTCGCGTATAAACAAGGATCAATATCAGGACCCCGAGAAACATGAAACCTCTTGAGAAAGAAATAAAGGAAATAAGTATCAATATTAGTATCAGTGAAGGACATTAATGTAATGTGTAAGATTAGCAAATATGATTATTTGTATTCCATAATCAGGTTTGCGTTCCCCACTAGTTTAAAAGAAAGTTTATTAAGAGAATTACAATAAAACTTTGATAAATTAGTAGCTATGAGACTGCTAAATTTTATCAATTTAAAGAAGTATTTGTCTATATTATTTTTTATTTTTATTTTTATTTTATTTTATTTTGGTTAATCAACATATTTCAATTCATTCAAATCAAAATACTGATTACATGATAGCTTACAGGAATAACAAAAATATAAAACTACAAGATGATTAAACCCCTAATACAATTAAACATACCAATTACAAGTATATCGCGAAGAGAAAGAGCGATAAACCGTAAAGATACCCAATTTTTGTTTATGTAATAGGGAAAAATGATGGTATTATCCGGAATCAATCCCGACCATTTAATCTGATTTTCTACTTCTTTGATAAGAGATGCTCCTGAAATAAAGGAGTACTTTGCCCGTAATCTTGTATACCCAAACGAACCTGGATGCCCTAAATCTCTCATGTTGAAAATAGATTCAAAGCAACACTGTGTTGAATGATTGATGTTTTTGAACCGACAATAGCAAGCCACGATCCAGCCATGAAGATTTGAAAAAATCGCTCGCAAAACGAAGACACAATCATCCAAAATGACGAAGAAAAATCGCCCACAATAAAATAATTCCAAAACTTCTCATGAAACTACAAAAACTTAGAGATGAAATCTAATGTTACATAAATATGAATAAGAAACAAATAACTTTGGATTCTTGTTTTAATAAAGTACCATAATTTAGTGTTATTACACTGATTATTAGTCTATATATTAGTCTGGCCCTATTGGAAACTCAATTTTTTTTTATTATCTTATAGATTTAACAGGGTTATTAATTTAGCACACTAGCCCAAGGCGGGATGGGAAAAAAATTATTATTATAGCGCAGTTATTAATTTAACGTGGATTAATTCAACAAAGTCTACTGTAAGTCCATAAAAATATCTCAAGTCTCCCACCCAAGTAGTTAACAGTTGCTCATGCCCTTATTCAACGGGAAACAAACGAATCATTTTTCCTAATAAGACTAATCTTTTGCATCCATATGTAAAAGAAGCAACAAATGAACAAGATAAACTGCAAGGTACCATAAAGCATGAAACTCATAGTGAGATACTAAAACAAGATTAACTTGTTCAAAGAAGGGATAAGTAACAACAGACATTGAAACCCTAACGAGTAAAACAGTGAGAAACATACCTCGCCATTCATGAAAACTTAACACCTGAAATCTGAGAAAGAAATGACGATGTTTAGGCTGACGGCGAGAGAAGATGAAAAGGAACTAATTACTTTTTACTCCACTTACAAAGGATAAGGAGGAAAGATAAGGAGGCGAGAGAAGAAGGAGACTGCGAGAGAGAGGATTGAAAAAAAATATATTTAAATATTGGGAGGTGATAATGGAAATTATCAAAATACCCTTCTAGAGTTCTAAAAATACCACTGTTTCACTAAAAGGGTAAACAACATGAAAAAGCGGGGGTCCAACAACCACACCCAATATTTCGATTAGCAATCTGTATGGAGAACTTTGAGTTGTTTTTATAGAGAATCAACTAGACAGTTAGACTCAATCAATAGAAAATACTCAAGGAGTTATTATCTCAATCTCTCAATTTGATTTACTCTCGCAAATATAATTCGCGAGTCTTAATCAAAGAGAGATAACTTGGATGGTACCAAAGACCAATATCCAAGTATCAATCAATTTAAATCAACAACCAAAAGGCCGGATATTCTAATTGATTGAACAACGCATAACTTATATTATTTCAATTATATAAAAATATAATGCGGAAAAGAAATAACACAGACACCGGAATTTTGTTAACGATGAAACCGCAAATGCAGAAAACCCCCGGGACCTAGTCCAGATTAAACACACACTGTATTAAGCCGCTACAGACACTAGCCTACGCCAAATTAACTTCGGTCTGGACTGTAGTTGAACCCCAATCAATCTCACACTGATCCAAGGTACAATTATGCTCATACACCTCTGATCCCAGCAGGAAACTGCGCACTTGATTCCCTTAGCTGATCTCACCCACAACCAAGAGTTGCTACGACCCAAAGTTGAAGACTTTAATAAATAAATCTGTCTCACACAGAAAAGTCTACAAGATAGATAAATTCGTCTCCCAAGAATAAACCTATGAGTTTTGTTCCGTCTTTTGATAAATCAAGGTGAACAATAACCAATCAATAAAACCAGACTTATATTCCCGAAGAACAGCTCAGTTTTATCAATCACCTCACAATAAACTTAATCGACACATCGAAGAAGATTATTGAGGAATCACAAACGATGAGACGAAGATGTTTGTGATTACTTTTATATCTTGCCTATCAGAAATAGAAATCTCAATCCAATTATTACAATTGTACTGCATTTGCGATAGAAACAACAAGATCAGATCACACAACTACAAGAAAAGTAGTATCGGTCTGGCTTCACAATCCCAATGAAGTCTTTAAGTCGTTAACCTGGTTTTAGAAGAAGAAAACCAAAGGTTAAAGGAGAATCGACTCTATCTTAGCAAACTAGTATCACACAAAATGTATGGGGTCTAGGTTTCCTAGTTGCTAGAGTTCTCCCTTATATAGTCTTTCAAATCAGGGTTTGCAATCAATGTTATCTTGGTAACAAAGCATTCAATATTCACCGTTAGATGAAAACCTGATTAGATTCAAGCTAATAATTCTCAACCGTTAGATCGAAAACTTAGCTTGTCATACACACATGTACTTGACGATTTTGGGTTTGTGTAACCGTACCCAAACATGTACAATAGTTGGTTCAATACTAGTTAACCAAATGGTTAGCCGAATGATAACTTTCATATCAACCATATTCTTCTTCACCATAACTAGTCCAAATGACTAAAATGAACTAGTTAGAGAGTTGTTCAATTTCTATGAGATCTCATGTACTATACAAGACACAATTGAAGCAAAAATGATGTGATTCACTCGAATCGATTCATGAACTATAAAGCCACGGTTTGCAATAGCATTCCTTAGTTTATTAAGATAAGTTCACAAACATCGTTTTTATACATAACCACTTAAGTTCGCGGACTCAAGTTAACCGGTTGGAGTTAAAAAACTCCAGCATAAATTCTCGGGTTCGAGAACTTCCGTCATTTCGCGGACTGTAACCGAGCTACAAATCCAGCAGAAATTATCGGGTTCGAGAACTACGCACGTTCACAGACTAAGTTGGCTGCTCAAGTTCCGGTTTCACTTGATCAACAAAGTTCGCAAACTTCGGTTCAAGTGCTAAGGACTTATACATATATGTGTTACCACAATAATGATTATATCCCCCAATGGTTATATTGTCTAAACTCTCATTTCAATCATTGAAACATTCTCAGATGGCGTTATATAGTTATTATTCAAAACTATTTTTCGTCAGAGCGATTTCCAAAATGATTGAAACATAACATGAATTTTGTCACTAGGTAAAGATGAACTTGGATAAAGCGAAAGCTTTACCAACACATATTTCGAGAAATAGATAAGCGAGATATACTCAGCTCGAAATATTACATGTATATATTCTTAGTCTATATAGTGATACGACTTTTGTCTCAAGATAAGAGATAGAGTAGATTGACCTTTGAGTGATAGATAAGTTCAAGTCTCCACATACCTTTTAGTCGATGAAGATCCACTGGTTCCTTGAGTAGTCCTTCGTCTTGTATAATGATTGCCATGGAGTTCTTAAGCTCAACTACACTTTCTATCCTAGTCCGAGACCTTAGCTATAGTAGACTAGAAATCATGACTTTATAGTTTTGATCACTAACATTGACAAACATGCTTGAGATAGCAACGCATGCGAGTTTGACCGAGCAATGCTCTAACAATTTCCCCCTTTGTAAATTTTAGTGGAAAAACTATTAATACATATGAAATACAAAAAAAAAAAAAAAAAAACTTTGTAGCTCCTATTCCACATGTCTAATCTTCAACAATACTCGAAATCTTCATCACTTCCAAGTAGTCCAATGATCCCAAACGTTGTAAGTTAAACATCATCGTTGTTGAAAATCCGTAGCTATAACAATGAGAAAAGCATCGGTTCTCAATCATTGTTATACAATGTCATAGTATTATTACACAACGTCAAAGTCCAACTGCATCACAACTTCAACAACAATACTATGGTGATACTTCACTCCCCCTTAGTCAATACTCCATCTCACATGGAAACCACTCCCCCTTACATAATGATCCGAAAACCATATGTATTTGTAGTGTGAACTACATATTAATTCTCCCCCTTTTTGTCAATATAATTGGCAAAGGTACAAGAACGGGATCCTAATGAAATTTCCGTAAGAAAATTTTTATGACCAAAGGTAAATGTATATCATATTATTTAGATGCAATCATAAAGCTGAAGTTAAATGCATTCATCAAGGAGTTTATAAAGACACAAGATAACCCCTATATTATTCCACAACAGCACTCCCCACAAATATTTGGCAATTAAGCAAAAATTCAAAAGAACTCTCCCCCATAATATGTCATTCCCAAAGGAACAACAAGAGGGACCTTAATTTCAAGAGAAAAGAAGGATTTCTTTAGACTCAACAAATTACATACATGTATGAATTTGGAATCCAACAAGAAATATTTAATCATATTAACCCAGACGAACCAAGATTAATTTGACTAAATATGCTCAACACAAGTAAACTTATGGAGACTTAATAACTCGATTAGATTATTCACAAGTAAACCCATAATTAATCTAACCGGGATACACAATTAAAATAATCACAAAAGTAATCAATTCAATCGTTTATACTCACATAAAAAATTCTATGGAGTGATGACTAAGTTAATCATAAAAATAACCATCCAAGTCAATCATGCTCAACATGAGAAAATCCTTGCGGAGTCATAACTAAATAATCACACATGATGATTGATTTAGTCCAAAATACTCGACGTAAAGTACCTTACGGAACACAACTAAGCAAATCACAAAAATAATCAACTTTGGTTGTCTAATGCTCAACATAAGTCACAATACGAAGTCTCACACTAATGCACACAAGATAGATCAGAGAAGCTCAATTACTACGGAATTCACAAGGATTCATTCTATGTTTCCATCACCATTTGCACAATGATACACAATAGACATAATCCTTGAATCACAAAAGATTTTAACCTATCTTACATCAATAATTGACAATATAGGCTTAACTTTTGTGTTTGTCAAAATTCTATTCATCCTTTTATCAATATTTGCATATCAATTCACGAACGACTTTACTTTTGACAAAATATGGGACAATTAAGTTCACGGACGTAAACAAACATATCCCATCAAAATATTGCAATATGTAAAACCAAGAGATTAATGCTGCAACCATCATCTTCCAAACAAACTTAGAATTTAAACCAATAAATCTAAAAACAAGAAGATGAAAACTTTGGACATATCTATGTATAATCACAATAATGCCTATTCCAAAACATTAGTTATTCTTCTAACAAAAGAGAAAAAAATAGAAGATTTACTAGGCATTAAGACCTTTGAAGAATTCATTATCGTCCCTGAACTCCTTATCGTCATCAGCCATTGGAACATATGGTTCATTAAGAAAGGAGTTTATATCGACGAACCTTCTTGGTTGTTGTTGTTGAACCAAGGCCTTATGAATCTCATGAGCCTTATACACAAAAGCCTTTACTTGTTGAATCTCCTTTCACATCTCCTTCAACACTTCAAGAATATCAGAAAACTTCTGAGAATTTAAAGGAACAACTCTTGGCTTCCTCATATTCCTTCTTTTTCTTTTCAAGATTGGAGGCAATGGAGATTTTTATTTTTCCTTCATGATTGATGGCTTAATAATCATATTACCTTCTTTTTCATCAGAAGACATCATTCTTGGAGCGTCCATGAACGTATGGATTTGTGAGAGGAATTCACAATTATCTCAACAAGTAGTCTTGAGATAAAAAGAGGTTTTAGAGAAGGAAAAGGAATGTAGGGTTCGAAACCTTTAACGAGTTCGTAAATGACCAATTCTCAACCCTATAAATAGTGAAATTGTCGATAATACCCTTTTTCTTTTGTTTGATAGACAAAAAAGAAACACATCTAAGAAAAGAAGAAAATAACTTTTCCTAAAACCTGAGAGGTACAAAATCATTGTCTCTTTTGATCAGGCACATGAGACAATATTTTAAGAACAACACAATGAAGTTGCATTGTGGTGAACTACAATTTGTCCACCAATTTCCGCTTGTGGAAAATCCACAGACTTCTGTCTATCGAAACAGTTTGACCATACTTTCTTTTCAAATGGTCTTGGTTTTTCCTTGGAAACCAACTTCTTAGACGAAGATAAAATCTTACATACCTCAGCAGTCTTCTGAGCAAGTTTAAGATTTCTTGTTAAATGATTTTCTCTTCGTTGAAGTTTATTGACGTGTCTTTGTTTGTGTTTGAACTTGTAACACCTTGAGAGTTCATGACCTTTTAATGAACAATACGAGCATGTCATACTTGGATAATAATCAGGCTTATGAGATGTGCAAGCAACTAGGCACATAATGGATCCTGAAACATTATAAATAGAGTTTCCAAGAAAAGGGTCAACTTTTTCTTCTAGAATGGTTGGATTATATTTTGAAAGAATATCAATATTGATGTGTGTATTTCTACAATTATCAAAATCGATATTTTTACCAAGAAGAGCAACACTTGATTTCTCGTCTTCATTAGAATCATAGACGTCAGACATTTCATCAAGAGTTGCAGCAAGACCTTTGTTCCCAGTGTATTTTCTCCGATTTGGACACTCATTAGCAAAATGACCAAAGCCTTTACACTTGAAGCACTGAGGCATATCCTCATCATCAGTTTCATCAATATCCCTATTTTTATGAGGAACATGGTTATGAGGTTTCACTGATGCCTTAGGCTTATCTCTGTAGAACCGTTTACTTCTCTTCAATAGAAGATCCCTAAAATGTCTGGTGATCATCGAGACTGATTTGTCAAGATCTTCATCTGATGAATCTGTCTCAGAGTGATCATCTTCAGAGATATACACTTTTTTTACTTTTATCAAGTAATTTAGTGTCCTTAAGTACTTTGAATGCAACATCCTTAGATTTGGATGAGTATTCATGATCAAAGATCTTAAGCTTTCCAACCAGCGTATTTCTGGAGAGAGTATCTATGTTATTTCCCTCGACGATGTCATGCTTCTTAGCATCGTATCTAGATGGCAGTGATCTGAGAATTTTCATCACAATGTACTTTTCAAGAATAGTCTTACCCAATGCAAAAGATGCATTAACAATTTCAGACACTTTGTGATTAAACTCATCAAAAGTTTCTTCATCTTCCATACGAAGGTTTTCCAAATCGGAATTAAGGTTTTGAAGCCTAGCTTCCTTTTTACTGGTGTTACCTTCAAATACGGTTGTTAAGATCTCCCAAGCTTCTTGCAACTTAGTGCAATTAGACACATGCTGCTGAAGATTTGGGGTAATGGCATGTATGATCGCATTCAAACCGTCTGAGTTTTTCTCTGCAGCAAGGATTTCGGCAGGGGTGTATTCACCAATATTCTTTGGAACGTTCGCGTTTCCAACTGCCACTACGGGAGGATCATAGCCATTAACAACATATACCCGTGATTCAAAATCACGTGCTTGAAGAAAAGCTCGCATAATAATTTTCTACCATAAGTAATTGGAGCCATCGAAGACTGTTGGTACGTTTATGGAGATAGCACCTCTATCCATTGAGTCATATCGCTACAAACACAGACTTTTAAGGTCTTGAACGTGTTTGCCTGCTCTGATACCAATTGAAAAAGTGGGGGTCTAACAACCACACCCAATATTTCGATTAGCAATCTGTATGGACAACTCCGAGTTATTTTCTAGAGAATCAACTAGACAGTTAGACTCAATCAATAGAAAATAATCAAGGAATTATTATCTCAATATCTCAATTTGATTTACTCAAGCAAATACAATTCGCGAGTTTTAATCAAAGAGAGATAACTTGGATGGTACCAAATACCAATATCCAAGTATCAATCAATTTAAATCAACAACCAAAAGGTCGGATATTCTAATTGATTGAACAACGCACAACCTGTATTATTTCAATTATATAAAAATATAATGCGGAAAAGAAATAACACAGACACTAGAATTTTGTTAACGAGGAAACCGCTAATGCAGAAAAACCCCGGGACCTAGTCCAGATTAAACATACACTTTATTAAGCCGCTACAGACACTAGCCTACTCCAAATTAACTTCGGTCTGGACTATAGTTGAACCCCAATCAATCTCACACTGATCCAAGGTACAGTTATGTTACTACGCCTCTGATCCCAACAGAATATTGCGCACTTGATTTCCTTAGCTGATCTCACCCACAACCAAAAGTTGCTACGACCCAAAGTTGAAGACTTTAATAAACAAATCTGTCTCATACAGAAAAGTCTACAAGATAGATAAATTCGTCTCCCACGAATAAACCTATGAGTTTTGTTCCGTCTTTTGATAAATCAAGGTGAAAAAGAACCAATCAATAAAACCAAACTCTTATTCTCGAAGAACAACTCAGTTTTATCAATCACCTCACAATAAACTTAATCGACACATCGAAGAAGATTATTGAGGAATCACAAGTGATGAGACGAAGATGTTTGTGATTACTTTTATATCTTGCCTATCGGAGATAGAAATCTTAAGCCAATTATTATAATTGTACTCGCACGATATAAATAATAAGATTAGATCACACAACTACAAGAAATGTAGTATCGGTGCAACTTCACAATCCCAATGAAGTCTTTAAGTCGTTAACCTGGTTTTAGAAGAAGAAAACCAAAGGTTAAAGGAGAATCGAGTCTAGCTTAGCAAACTAGTATCACACAGAATGTGTGGGGATTAGGTTTCCTAGTTGCTAGAGTTTTCCCATATATACTCTTTCAAATCAGGGTTTACAATCAATGTTAGCTTGGTAACAAAGCATTCTAAATTCACCGTTAGATGAAAACCTGATTAGATTCAATCTAATATTTCTCAACCGTTAGATCGAAAACTTATCTTGTCATACACACATGTACTTGCCAATTTTGGGTTTGTGTAACCATACCTAAACGTGTACAATAGTTGATTCAATACTAGTTAACCAAATGGTTAGCTAAATGATAACTTTCATATCAACCATATTCTTCTTCACCATAACTAGTCCAAATGACTCAAATGAACTAGTTAAAGAGTTGTTCAATTGCTATGAGATATTATGTACTACGCAAGAAAAAATTGAAGAAAAAACGATGTGATTCACTCGAATCGATTCATGAACTATAAAGCCACGGTTTTCAATAGCATTCCTTAGTTTATTAAGATAAGTTCACAAACATCGATTTTAGAAATAACCGCTTAAATTCTCGGACTTAAGTTAACCAGTTGGAGTTCACAAACTCCAGCAGAAATTCTCGGGTTCGAGAACTACGCACGTTCACGGACTGAGTTGGATGCTCAAGTTCCGGTTTCACTTGATCAACAAAGTTCGCAAACTTCGGTTCAAGTGCTAAGGACTTATACATATATGTGTTACCACAACAATGTTTATATCCCCCAATGGTTATATTGTCTAAACTCTTATTTTAATCATTGAAACATTCTCAGAGGGCATTATATAGTTGTTATTCACAAACTATTTTTCGTCAGAGCGATTTCCAAAATGATTGAAACATAACATGACTTTCGTCACTAGGTAAAGATGAACTTGGATAAAGCGAAAGCTTTACCAACACATATTTCGATGAATAGATAAGCAAGATATACTAAGCTCGAAATATCACATGTGTATGTTCTTAGTCTATATAGTAATACGACTTTTGTCTCAAGATATGAGATAGAGTAGATAGACTTTTGAGTGATAGATAAGTTCAAGTCTCCATATACTTTTTAGTCGATGAATACCCACTGGTTCCTTGAGTAGTCCTTCATCTTGTATGATGATTTCCATGGAGTTATTGAGCTCACTACACTTTCTATCCTAGTCCGAGACCTTAGCTATAGTAGACTAGAAATCAAGACTTTATAGTTTTGATCACTAACATTGACAAACATGCTTGAGATAGCAATGCATGCGAGTACGACCGAGCAATGCTCTAACATAACCCAGTACCAATTTACTGAATCCAACAAGAATTTACAAAAGAAAAGTGATTATCCGGTAAATAGGAACGACCACGTTTTGGGTAGTTGTCACGGTTTTGAATAGACAACGTGGTTAAAAGAATAGTTGATTTCGTAACTTACTCTTCTTATACTTTATTGACATTTTTTTCCAGTACTTTTATTTTTTTCCTTTCTTCCGTGGCGTACATTTAATCTTTGAGTTTGGGAAAATCTTTGTTGGAAAGAGTTATAAATACAAATAATTTTAGCGCATCTCTGCTATATTTTATTTTCAATCTACTCGACCCCGTGAAATGAGACCTTCTCTAGTTCTATATTATATCGCATCTAGGATTAGGCTGCTTTATCTTAAAATAGCTATCATTCTTGCTGAATGGATTGGATCTTAGACAATCTTAGAGGTAATAATAATATGGGAAACGGAAAAACATGATGATATAAAACTAAGGCTTTCAGATAAGTGTTGTTCTCTGGGAGACATTGTTGTTCATCATAGATGATTTGTAGGTAAGGCTTTGGGAGAATTGTTGTATAAATGAACTATAGAGATAAATAGAAGATAAAGAAAGGTAGAGAGAACAAAAAAGATCTAAGGTTTTAGCGATTTCAGATTTCTCTCAGTAGGTTTCTTTATATATTGGCCAAGGTACGTGTCAAATTTAACCGCATAAGAAAAATATACGTACAAGAAACGAAATCTAAAGATTATTCGGAAAAACAACTTGGGGTAATTGGTTCCTATATTTTAAATGGAAACTAAATTAATTTATTTTCATTTATAAAAAATTATTTTTTTTAATGATGTGGAAAATGAATAAATACCCCTCGTTCTTTTTCACTTGAAACATAGGTGAAAATACTATTTTTACTCAAACAATTGCGAAAAGATAAATTTTCGCTCGAGCACACAGAAAAGTGTATTTTCATTTGAAGTATAGGTTTTCAAAATCCAATAAGTTCAAAATAAAGGCTTTTTTGTTAAAATTTATGATTATAAAAAATCATAAATTGATAAATAATCTAGGTATAATTTTTTTTTGTAATAAATTTTCACAAACACCTTTCTCAAATAATTGATTATCGTAAAGAATTTCTCTCAAAAAAGAGAGGAAAAAACAATGATCTAGGATTATGTATTTGGCCCCCTATTGTTTTATTTATCTCTCTTTTAATAGTTTAGACAAAATAAAAAGAAAAAATCCAATTCAATTTTGTTTAAAGAGATATTTGATTATGATAACTTTTAAAAACAACGTTTTCTATTTGTTTTCTCAATTATGATTAAAGTCATCAATTGTTATAATGGTGAAATCCATTATGAGCTGCATAATTGATTATGCGTTGATTAATAGTAATAGTTACTAAACTGCTCTAAAGGGTGTGAAATATATTTCTATTTGTCTTTCCAAGTTATTAAGAAATTATGCACATTGTAAGTAACAATGTAATAATCCAAGTTGCTCGTGGGAATCGAACCCACATCTACATGGCTAAAAAGCATGTGCTCTACCACTGCACTAAGGTTAACCATTTTGGATAGATCTCATCCAAAAGATAATACCCATTAATGTACTGATGGTTGTTGATTATGAAATGGACGTGGGGACAAATTCCGTACTTTAGATCTTCAAACAAATCCTATTTGTGCAAAACATTAATGTCACTTTGTGAACCCGAAAGAAAAAAAAGAAAAAGAAATGTCATATCCAATAATCATTAGAAGCAGTAACATCAAGGATAACAATTGTTTTTGGGTAACGACCCTTATATTGACTGGCTTAGGGTATCTCAATCACACCCAATGCATATTGTCAAGACTACTTAGCATTTATGGGGAGTCTTATCCTCGTTTTGCTTTAGTATTTTTCTAACATCTTCCTCGGTTGGTTTTGTTAATATGTTAGACCAAAATGATTAATTAAAACTTCCCAAAAAAATGAAAGATACATGTATGAATTTATTTTTCCCATATGGAGGTACTTATCGTTAGAATATGTTAGACACTCATAACCTAGAATCCTTAGGGCTGAAATAACCTTTTCTTTAGGACACGCATTTCTTGCAGTGATTTAAACTGATCCATATGCATTCGCATCTCTTCATCACAATTTGTTATTGATTATAAAACAAAAAGTGAGTAAATTGGAAATATAGGTAAATAGTGTAAAATTTATGTAAGAATATATGTGAGTAAATTGATGAAGTATGAGGCTTATAAATAGTAATGAAGTAGGGGAAATAGTCCTTGCATAATATCCTTTAACAGTTGCGGGTCCTGTTTTAGTTCTCTTATGAGGAGGGATGACCACCTTTTCCAAACACCCCACACTTTGAAGTAAGCACATAACATAATTGTTTACTTTTTTTATAACTCGTATGGAGTTTATCTGATCCTTTAAATGGTACTTTGTTTAGGATGTAAGTGAATGAGAGGATAGCCCCCACCCACCCACACACACTCAATTAATTTTTTGCCTCACTTTGGTAGTCACAAGAACATGTTTTCTATCAATCTTTGCAAGTTTCTGAGTGTTTTATGTCTTCATTGTTCGTAGAATGGTCAGGTAAGGTCAGAGACATCAAATATTCTGCTGATGGGAAATACATATCTATTATATATATGGTTACACTATAAGGAACTGATGCCAAGGTATTATTCTCATACTATATTTCGATATACATGTGTTGCACTTGCGTGTAATCATGCATTCATAGTTTGGAATGGAATGCTTATCGAAAAATAATAATCCTTGGAATGGAAATTGCTACTCTTCCAGAAATCCCGAATATTATAAGACAAATTAAGATTTTGAGAATACAATATAGTTCATGTTGTAATTGATAAAACAGACAATGAAAATATCTCACATTACGTTCATGTTCACTTTCTCTTCAAAATTGGTAGCTTATGATGTTTTTTGCTATCTTGTCTATCATCAGTCAAGTTGCTTCATACCGTTTCTATAATTGCATCAATGACCGAATCAACCAATGGTATGTGTACTTTATAGAGACCATGATAAATTTAAACTTACGTGAACTTTCCTCTCTGGTGTTGATGTGTTGTCATTGATCTATGAGGTTCTTCATTCTTGAAATTTACCATATTTTACATAATTGCCATCAGGTTCTTTTGTTTTTCATTTTGTTTAGCAATTATCATGCTTCTCTTTGAGTATCTTGTTGGTTGCTGATGACTTGAATACTTGAAACAAATTTATTGGGATCGACTGGAACTGTACAGGTGGATGTCAAGATTTTTGGAGATATAGTTCAGAAGGTAGAATCAATGGTGTTTCTCCGTGATTGTGCATGCCTTTGTCGGCTTCATATGTATCATGATTATCTGCCATAAAATAAGAAGATAAGATACAAAAACTTTCTCCTAGGATTAAGCTTTTCCTCCCCCTCTCTGGATCACTTACTTAGGTCTAATTTCAAGGAATTCAAATGCAGCCTCTAACTGTTATTTGTGGGGAATGTGGATGACTTCTCAGTTTTCTCTTGTTTATATCAGAAAGCCTAGTCTTTTGGTGTCCTGGGAGGTGTACTATTGATGTGTTAGTTAACAACAATTGCAAATGCTCATTTTACACTTGTAAATTTTGGCTAATATATAGGGTGTTCCTTTATGTACCCCCAGAAAACACTAACGATACCCCATTAATTAGTTAGTTAAGTTAGGTATTAATAGGTTACTACGAAAATTATTAAATATTTTGAATTTTTTTATATTGATACCACCTCGAAAGAAAATCCTACAAAGTCTGTTTCTGAAAATAAAATCACTCAAACCAAAGCTAAACAATGTGTACCGAGAGTAAAATGTTTATAGAACTAGAACCAATTCCAACAAATCAATAGAATACACTTTTTCTTTTCTGCAAGCAAATCCATGTACATACTTGTGCACAACTTTTTATGATACCAACCTGTTTTCTTCAAGAATCTCTTGCAAAATGCTATGGTGATGAGATGTTGGGACGTATTCAGTTTCACTTGGAAGACTACCCATGTAGACAATGTAAACCTGCATCCATAATCAAAACTGTAAGAAAAAAACACAATCGAAAGTCTATGAAAGAATTTGTAATTCAGATTAGAGAAATATTTTTACACCTTTCTGTCATCATGAGAGCAAGTGAGGGTTATGGAGGCTAAAAGCAGAAAAATTACAAATGCAGAAGAAGAAATGATGAAATTAGTCATGGTTGTTGGTTAATTTCTGAATTCAAAGTTTTAGATATATAAGAGACGAAAAGAAGCTAACCACTGACAAGTGGAGCAAAACAAGGAGGAGATAGATGCTGACAACCAATCACAAATGTGCTTGATATATCCTTAGTCACAATGCTGCTCAAAAAAATGTACATTTTCTTTCTTCCTTTCTGTTACATGTTGCTTTAACAAAATTGAGTGGCTGTTGGCGTTTTGCTTTTTGAAAATTCTTTGTAAACTTGGATCCAGCTAATTTCCCAAGCACAATTTAACGCGTACTAGTTACTACTTTGCTCAAAATGGATTTTTTCACCTTCCTTCAAGTCCCAAACTTGCTTTTAGGTTTGTCTGTTAATAGTATCCTTCTCAAAATGGACTCGCTTTAACAAAGTTTGCCATTTCATGCCTAGTAGTTTGCATCACTATAAAGAGAAATTACACAATTATATTGATTGTCATGGAGTATTTAATTTTTTTAAAGAAGACAACACAGAAGTGGCATCCATGACACTTCTCAATTACATTTGCAGGCACAAAAGCCATGAATTAGTATTAAAGCAAGCACCCAAAATTGGAGCAATCCACCAGACTTGCACACTACACTTATAAATTGTGTTCCATGTTCCATGCCTAAGCATTAGCAATACCAAGTTTGATAAGTCGAGACAGGGATATAAATTTGAAGTATCAATTGTGCAGAAAGCTCTGGGTCCTATTTGCTTAAAATTATCACAGATTCTCGAATTTTTCCGAAACTTGTCTGAATACACTGTCACACAGGTGATGGAAGAAACAATATTAGCTAAGGTAATGATAACAAGTTAACTCGTCTATAATATACATTGCACAAATATCAAAAGCTGCTGCAAAGACCAGATAAACTCCAAAGAATCTTGCTAGCAAAACAGGAGAGATATATTTCTGCAAATGTTGTCTATTCAAGGCTTCCTTGTTATTACAACGTTTTGCTATTTCCTTTCTTTTCAATGACAATAATGAATCACCTAACTCCTGAAACAATTTTACAAGGGACAAAGTAGATACACTTGCATCACTCATAAAAAATAAGGAACAGTTGACCTGGGACCTCTCATTTGGTTGTTCTCTTCAGTCTCTGTAAAGAATTTCACTTCTCTCTCCTGCAATCATCAAGAAAGAAGGACAAAAAGACCTCATTGAAGGATAGAGATGATTCCTTTTTTGCAAGCATTATTGCGCATAGAAGACGGCCCAAATAATAAGCTTTAAAACTAATTAAGCGTATTTGCCGACTTATTTACTTAATCAAAAGCTATGGCGAATTCCATCATGTGAACCATACAACAAACCACCTTACAGAACCTTATCTGAACTTTCATATTCATCAACTCAACAAGTCTTTAGGCACAAGTTTCTTCTAGACGCAGTGGCTTACAATTCATGTTCTAGACGTTGTGGCTCACAATTCATGTCTAATTTTGCATGAGCAACATGTAGTATAGAAAAGGGGTTGTCTGAGCATGCGAAAGTTCAGTGCTTTGATCTCCTAATGTTAATTAGATCATTTAGGAAAAAGGTTCCAGGTTGTACCATATTCTCATTGAAGCTCAATATAGAAGCCACATTTCCACATCGATAACAATAATTTGGCGCCGACCACACCTGCAATGGCCATAAAAGAACTCTCAGTTGAGCCACTATTATAATTAGAAACAAGAAGTTTGAGTCTAACTCTGCAAGAACCAATCAGCAACCATCAACTAATTTACAAATAAAAAACTTTGCAACTTACGGTTACAAGGCCTTTATCTTGAAACATATACTTGAGACCTTCTTGTACAAGCTGGTGTGCCCGGCAAACCAGATCTAGATTGTTTATGTGATTGAACTGCATAAAAATGGAAGAGTTTGCTATTTCAGCAGATAATTCTACGCAAGTATTTATTGTCACAATTAAGCTTTAATTAGAAATTAAAAAAGTTGTTTATAGGTATGGGTAGAGAGAAGATGTTGTTATTTACCTCAGTTGTCACTCGAGATCCAAAAAGCCAACCTGCACCCCTCGGACTAACTGCCCATGTTTCAATCTCTTCAGGGTCACTCCACATTAGATCACAGAATGGCCCTTCATGAGGGATTTCACAATTTCGCTCTATCACTCTCATCTATTTTTCATAAACAGATTGAATAGGAAAAACCATTGATTTTTAGAGCAGTAAGAATAGAATATAAAAAAGAGATGCATACACAGAGGAATAGAACAGAAAGAAAATTCGGAAGGAACTGATATCTTAATCAAATAGAAAACAACATAACCAAAGCCAACAAAGGATAAACCTGATCAACTGTTCGAACATCAGGAGAAAGACCACCATGGACGCATAGCACCTAATACATACAAAAGGCAAACACAAACAAGTTAATATAGACACAGTTCAACATGGAGTCCTGTAGAGATAGAGAGAAGAAGGCAATACCGTTCCATCTATAATTGCTGAAAGTGTAAGGTAGTCAAAAACATCTGTGCAGTACCGCCACGCATTGGCATTTCCATACTTCCTCTGGCACTCATCATAAAAACCATATACCTGACAAAGTTCAGAAAAGGTATTATGTTAGGAGTTGTAGGCTTGTAGCGCAATCAGATAATACATGTCTGCCGATCATGAAATATTCTCATACCCATGGTGTTCCTTATTTGAATGAATCGACAGAAGCATCTCATATTAAACAACGCAATTTAGATACACAAAGGCCTCAATCTAATGTCCTAGATAGATAGTCTGAGAATTTTGGTTTCTTAGATGTATATGCTATATAAGATAATACAAATCTCCCAGATCCTATATTACCAATTATATAGTTGCAATAAGGTAAGATTCTCCTAACCAATAAGTACAGATCATTTACTTTTTTCTAATTAACACCTAAAACATATTTCAAGTAATGCACACACAGAATCATGCGGTGGAGATACATGCAGGCTTTTTAATTTGACCGTGAGATCCTCACACATGACATACTAGTACGTTTATTGGCAGTTGCAAAAGTTAGTAACATGGATACTTAAAAGTTTGCGCATGAAAAGAATAGGTTAAGACAAAACCCCGAGGGTTCACAGTCAACAGAAAAGCATCTTATAGTGTTTTCATGAAGGTAAGATGCGGCAAGGATGTTCAAACTAGGAACATATGTACTTATTATTTGGTACTTAAGTAAGTAATATAGTAATATACACTCAAATGGCATATTACAAGCAGAACACGCCATCTGAATGGATAGTCAATATCAAAACTAAGTTTCGGATCACCAAAATTCCCAATAATTAGTTGATTATTCTTAAAAACCCTTTTATAAAAAAATATTGTTCTGGATATCTAGAAGTAGAAAATAAAAACATGCGACTTGAGCCAACCAGTGACATTTGAAAATGGTAGCACACAAACCCTCAATAGAAGATCCTAAGAGAACAAGATATCGAATAAATTATCCATATTCCTAACTGATAAGTCCAATTGTCTCTAGATCACCTTAATGCCTAATAGAAGCATACCTGAGTAAGCTGTCTGCTTTCATGGTTTCCACGCAATAAAGTTATATGAGCAGGGTATCTGGTAAGTGAAAGAAACACCACCACAAGAAGATCAATTTGTTAACATTATAAACATATATATATATGAGCTTCAGTGCTTCACTCTGAAGGTAAAAGTGTGTGTGACGAGTATACCTTGCTTTAAGAAGTAGAAGAATTGTAAAAACTTCAAGACTGTTGTACCCGCGATCAACAAAGTCACCCTGACAGGGATTTAAGCAGACTTTATATTTGCAATAACGAGCATATGCTATATTCAAAGTATTCAAAGAACAGGTATAAATTTTACCATAAATATATAATTTGTTTCAGGCACATGACCTCCTGTTTGGAAGAGTTTCATTAGATCATGAAACTGGCCATGGATATCACCACAAACAGTGACTGGACTATGTACTGGCTGAACATTTGATTCCTCAATAAGTATCTCTTTGACCTGTTCAATACACACAAGCCAATATAAGAGAATGAAAAAAACGGGTACACATACAAGCATACAGCTCCTAAATCCTAACATGCGGTTAAAGAAATAAACCAATGTGTTCATTAACATCACTGCCTTGTACTAGATTCCATTAACTAGACTACATTATCAACCAAAGCTTTGCTAAACACGATCACAAGATGGATAAATTACACTTAATTTGTCCCTACAAGAAGCTGAGTAACAAAATTGGACCCATAAACATTTGTTTACAACTTAACAATGTGAAAAACTAAACATCAAGAAACGTTTCATTGAAAGTACCCAAATTTGTATCTGGTAACATAACAAGAAACAACTTTCTGTTGTTCCATATAAAGTAAAATTGATTTTTTTAGGGTTTAATATAAACCCAAAGAATCCGAATACAAAACCATCGATTTCTTCACACGTAAAAAGCTTACAGCAAAACCCAATGATGATAGAGCTAAAGAATACCCGATCGCGAAATCTTGAAAACCAAGAAACCCTAAAGAAAATTCAGAACAATATCAATAAACCCTAACCCATTAAAACCCAGAAAAGAAAAGAAAAAAGGGAGGGAGGGCTTACGAATTCACATAAAAGTTGAAGCTCATCTTCCATTAAATGTTGGCCTTCTTTAACTTTAGTAATCCAGAGATCTAGATCCATGGCGACGATATCTCCAAGAGTAGAGAGAAAAAAGTTTATAGAAAAGATTTCAAAAAAAAAGAAATTAAGCGAAAAGTTAAAAGAGAGAGGAGGGGGTAGAATAGAATCAATGGATTCAACAGATTGAATCTTCTTCTGCTGCTTCTTCTTTTTTAGTATAAAATAAATAACGGTACTTTTTAAACGGAGTTCAATGCAGTGTTTAGTTTTATACCCCACATCCCGAAAACCCAAAGATGGGAACTAATCACACAGATTGCTTAATACAAGTCCGTTTTTGTAAAACCTAATCAAGAAAGGAAAAATGTGGTTGACTTTATTTTGACCCAGTCGACTTCTTAAAAATCGCAATTTAACGCGTTTGGACGTCAAAAGTCTGGACTCGGGAGCAGAAGTAGAATCATTTCACTCCGTAGAAGTTAACCTTTTGTTTTTAGAAGTCGTTTGAGGATCATGTACTCAAACTGATTTCTAGTATGTTTGGATACCAGAAGCAAATGCGAGAAGCAAAGATAATTTGATTTATAAAAAGTCTACTTTTTTGGTTCTAGAAATCGTTCAAATTTTACATCCACACTAATTTGTTGAAAAATTAACTTTTATTTAGAAGTCAAAAATTAACTTTTATTTAGAAGTCAAAAAGTTATTTCTAGATGTGTGTAGATGCATTTTACTACAAACTACATCCAAAAGATATAAATGTACGACTCTTCTCAAACGAAAGTAAACACTCAACCATGAACACAAGATATACGTGGTTCGGTATGATTACCTACGTCCACGGGGGTGAAATGATGAATCTTATTACTTCACGGTGTTACAAAGGTGTTGCTCTTAGTGGGATTTCCTTACAAGATGAACTTACTTCTCACTCACTTCTTTCTCATACAAACTCGGGTTTCTCTCTCCTTTTTCTCCCAAAAATTACAACCTACCTCTCTAGAATACAAGTCCCGCTATTTATAGGAGAAAGTTTATACAACGAAGTTAGAATGTTGACCCTGTTACATCTAATTAGTCTGTTACGTGATCGGGCCGAATCACGTCGTCTTGTCTTGTCGATGCATCTTGGCTCCTCGCTTTGTATTTCGTTCGAGCCAATCTCTTATGGTCCTCTGTTGACGCGATGTCGGCTGTCTCGATAGTCGCCCTTATGATCAGCCGATGTGTTCCACACTTTCTTGCCTATTTGACTGTAGCTCCTCGTTTGTCCCATCCCGCCTTATCTTGTCAGCTTTATCAGAAGTCTGGGTCAAGTCTTGTCCGACATTATTACGCCCAATCCACGTGGCTTCCTTAAATCTCGCGCTCTTTAATCTTTGCTCTATACTTCGCGTTTCTTTGTATTTGGGTGCACTGGGTCTAGGATGTTGCCACCTGGATCTGTAGATAATTTACACCTACATTTATGCCCCTTCTTCCACCCGTGTGGGAGGCACGAGTGGAAGAACATCGTCTTAACCGCCCATGTCTTCGCCCATGCCGCTAATCCCGCCATGCATCGCCCCACTAATTTCCACTTTATGACTGGTAACCGTCAGCGTCGGTTACAAAGTTTCTTCTTTAAATAGCCCGCTCCTTTCTTCCTTCTTCTTCTCTGTCCTTCTGTTCTGCTGTTGTGGTTTTCTTCCAAGTTTCTTCATATCTTACGCTTCTCAAAAAACCCTAGCTTTCTTGATTTTCTTTCGTCCTTTTCTCCTCATCGATCGTTACAGTAGCTGATGTCGCCTCATCTTTCTTTGTTGAAAACCGAGTTCTGCATTATCTTCGTTGATGGCTTCTTCTCCTTCCATGGCTGAAAAGAGGTCTGTTGATGATGTTTTTTCCGAGTTTGATGTTCCCCCCCTTGCTTCTCTATTTTTGCTTGAGAGCCCTTCTAGGTATGATGATCGCGCGATGAGATCTATTTTTGTTGATAGCTCTTCTTCTATTTCGTGCAGGTCCGAGAAAAGGGTGAAAGATCTTTCCGATGAAGAGTTCATTGAGCAGTTGAAGGAGACGTACGATCTTCAAAATTACGAAGTGACCCTTCTCTCGGGCCGAAACGATAGTTGAAGGAAACGTACGATCGGCTAATTGTGTGGTCATCACCTTGTGTCAGCTGGAGCTAGGCCTTCGTCTTCCCTTATACAACCCTGGTAGCCCATTTTATTACGAGATTTTGTCCCAGATTCGGCCTTCTCGTGCTTTAGCTCAATGGACTGGCAATACTTTCCGAATTATGAACGAGTGGAGGGATCGCCGCGATGGTCATGGTTCTACTGCCGAGTGGTCGACCTACAATCCCGAGGACGCTCCTGAGTATACCGTTGCCAATTTCCTTGTCAACTATCGAGATGGTACTTCGACCTTGGGCGATCTTGCTGGGTTTGCTGCAAGTCCTCATCGGGTCAAAACTATGCCCGAGGGTGTCGAAAGAATGATGTTGGATGCCGATCCTATCGGCCATGGTTCCAACAAAGAGCCCGACATTCTAATGATCCGACCTATCCCCGAGTTCCGCTTCTTGTCCGAGGTCCTATCCTTCACGGTGACTTCCGTCGCCTACTTTTCCCGCCGAGCCCTATTCTTTCGGGTGGTTAATGATGACAAGGCCGATAAGGTACGCGCTTTTCTTGATTTCTATCTTGTTAGCTTCGGGCGTCAGTTAGTCATTTGTTGTTGTTTGAAAATCTCAGGTCAGTTCCACAAAAACTATCGGGTCTAGGAAAAGAGGTGCTGGCACAAGGGTTGAGGAAGACCAGGGGAAGGTAACAAACATAATGATTCCCTTATAAGTACATGTACTTTCCCCTGTTTTTTGCCTTCACATGTTCTGACGAGACACTTGTGCAGATACACCCGAGGCGCGATGATGATGATGTTGACGATGTCGACCCTACTCCGCTTAGGCGTAATCCTGGTAGAGGTAAAGAAATTACTAAGCCACCGCCGAAAACGAGCCCCCTCATTGATCTTTCCGATGAGGATGAGTTGTTTGGAGAGACTGTGTCGGGTGACAAAGTCGGTGAACAAGGTGGGGGCGACCAGCAGGAGCCCTCGGAGACGCCCGCCGTAGAGAAGGTTGTTGCTAGTGTTCCGGTAGAGCTTCCCTGTGTGCCCCGGTTTGCGAGGATCGTCTTCTAGCGCCGAGACTTGCTTCACTGTTTCTGGCCCGATCATGAATTCCTTGGGTGCGCTTACTTCCTCCGACTTTGGGAAGTATACTGGTGAAGAAATGTTGAATGATGTACCCTGTTATGGAGACATCGCCTTGACACTTGACACTGTGGTGAGCGACTCGGTTCTGTATAGTAATGCCCCACTTCTAATTTCTGTCCTTAGTGTCGCTTATGATGCAAACTCGTTTGTTTGTGTTAGATCATGAACCGTGTACGCTTGGATGCCGCCAATCGCCTTCGAGATAAACAGTTGATAGAGTCTCTCCAACTTCAACTTCAGAATGAGAAGGGTCGCGCGAACGAGCTTGAGATCAAACTTGCCGATGCTCAAGGTATATGATTCTTCTTGACTTGTGTTGATTGAGTTTATCGTGCCAGTATCCTGAGTCGGGTATCCTTCTTCTTAGCCGAGGTATCTAGTATAGGTATAGACGCTACTTCGGAGTTTAGGATTCTGAAGAGAAAATGGGATATTGAGAAAGACCTTGTGGAAAATCTTCGTCAACGAATGGCAAACAAAGACGACAAAATAGACCGTCAAACTGAGGAGATTGCAAGTCTTGAGGACGAGTTAGAACGACATCGCCGTTTTGATTATGATCCTTCCGAGATGGACAATTTACGGGCTCATTTGGGATCTTCTCAGCGTCTTGCTGCCGAAAAAACTACTTTAGCCACGAGTTTGGAGCAAAGGGTAAACGCTCTTCAATTACAGAATCGAGATCTTCACGAGGACCGCCGACGAATATTGAGAGATAAGGATGTGGTGGAGCGAGCTAACAATGATTTACTGGGCCGAGTGCGTGAATTTGATAAAGTTATGGGCGATTTAGAGTGGAGTAGATCGCAGCTTGTGGTTCTCCAAGCGTCGCGTAATCGGTTAATGAACGATTGGGCCGAGCATAAGAAGTATTGCCCTAGTAACGAGTTCAACGAGCAACATTATAATGAATTAACCATGAAGTTGTCCAGGACCGAGGATGAGTTGTCCAAGTCGGTAGAGTCGCTTCATCGGTGTTACCCGCCTGTCAGTCTCTTAGCCGATGTGTTGAGGCCATTTTTTAAATCCATATCGCGCTTTATTCTTGCAAAAATGTTAAGTTGTATCCGATGAATAACATCCTATATTTGTGGTTTTGTAGCCGCGCAAAAACGTTCGCAGAAGCTTGATCTGGAGGTTCGCCGATTGAAACAGGCCGAGGTCGATTTGGGCTTCAAGTTAGCTGAGGATGAGGAAAACGCTTCCCAGATTACCCAACAACTCGAGGATGAACGGGTTGCCCATGCGGAGGAGTTAGATCAGAAAGTTCAGGCTGGCATTATGGAATGGGTGGAGAAGAAGCGGCTCGAGGTCGCGCATAGGAAGGCCGGCGCGGCTCCTCCCAAGGTTTAAGCTTTCTTTTTGTGGTGTTGCGTCACTATGTTGCCCCTTCCATCGGGTTGTAAATCTCTCTAAACACTTCTCCCCTTTTTAATTTCCGCTACCTCGCTTGTTCGTTTTAATGGGGTCTTTAAAATCACCGATGTTGTTTGTTTCATTTCCGCTAAACTTTTCATTTCGTATGTCCGCGCGATGCTTTCCGTACTTTGTTATCGAGACGCTTGGTGTTATCGATTTAGCTTTTGTTTCTTATGTTATTAAAGCGATTGTTGATTGATGTACCATGCGATCGATGTGGTTTTCGTTTTGTATCTTTCCTCCTGGGTGTTGGTTGTTGCACGACACGATCGATTTGTTTCTTGTTCCGCATGTTGCCCCGACCGTTTGTTGATTAACGCACGACGTTATTTGTTTCGCTCTTGTTACTGGTGTTATACCCTGCAATTGTTGCTTTTATATGTTAGAACTCTAACCATTTCTGTCGAACACACCCAACAAGGAGGGTCATCGGGCCCTATGCCATGTCCTGATCGGGGTATCTCATCACTATCTCTTTGGATTCAGTGGAAGGGTATCAGTCATCCTAGTTATAGGCCCGATGGTCCCGAGTGGTTATCGATCAACCGATCTCGGGCAAGTGGACACGCCCACTTGCGATGGTGGTGACCTTTCAGATGTAAGTAGGCCACCTAGCTGAGTAGACCTCGCGTCTAAACAACCTTTGGAACTGGTTTCCAACCACCAGAACCCTTAGGATACCTCGGCACTTGCACACCGCCATCGCCCGAGTTCGAATAGCCAGGAGACTGTAAGGCACCTCGGCACTTCCACACTGGCATTTCCCCGAGTACGAATGCCCATTCGAGTGTAAGTCACCTCGGCACTTCCACACTGGCTTTGCCCCGAGTACGAATGACCATTCGAGTGTAAGTCACCTCGGCACTTCCACACTGGCATTGCCCCGAGTACGAATGACCATTAGTCGCTTGTTCCCTATCCCATACCCCTCACGGTTTCACAGAGATAGAAGACACGTTTTCTTACCGTTTTTTTTTTTTCGCATTGCCCGTCAAGGATGATAGAGTTTCAGGAATCGGATGTTCCATGGTTTGAGCTCTCTTGTTCCATCGAGTCGAAGTAGTCGATACGATCCCTCGCCCGCCTTAGATTCGATTATATATGGCCCGCCCCATTTTGGTGCTAGTTTTCCTCCTTTTTTGTCGCGCTCCCATTCATCTAGAAATTTCAATACCTGCTGCCCGGGATTAAACTCTCTTGGTCGAACGCGCTTGTTGTACTCCCGTTGTAACCTCCTTTGATAATTTTCCATTTTTTGTAGCGCCATTTCTCTTGTTTCTTCCAAGTCGTCGAGTTTATCCAAGATCAGATCGGATGACACGTTTCGCCTCCACGCTTCAGTTCTTGTGGTAGGTATCATTGCTTCTGTTGGTAGAATCGCCTCGGTTCCGTAGGTAAGCATAAAAGGGGATAACCCCGTAGCTTCCCTCCGTGTGGTTCTGTATGCCCATAGGACGTTATATAATTCCTTGCACCAGTTGCCATATTCCCCGTCCAGTTTCTTCTTCATGTTATCGGCGATGGTCTTATTAGTGATCTCGGCCTTCCCATTGCACTTGGGGTAAATCGGGGTAGCTTTGCTCTTCCTGATGTTGTAAGTGTTAAATAGAAGATCAATGTTCTCGCCCTGTAGTTGTTTTCCATTATCAGAGACGATGGCAGCCGGGACCCCGAAGCGGCAAATGATATGTTCCCAAATGAACTTAAAAACATCTTTGTCTCGAATATGCCTCAGTGGTGCCGCCTCGACCCACTTGGTGAAATAATCCGTAGCCACGATCAAATACTTCCTTTGCCCCGTTCCTACATGTAACGGCCCGACAATGTCCACTCCCCATTTAGCAAAAGGCCACGGACTTATGATCGAGTTTAACGGTACGCCGGGAGCATGGATTTTCTTCCCGAAACGCTGACATTCTTCACAAGCTCTTGTCATTTGCTTTGTGTCCTCGTTCATATACATCCAAAAGTATCCCATTATTTTTGCCTTAGCCGACAAGCTTCTTCCCGAGCTGTGATTTCCAGCCGCCCCATAGTGTAGCTCATGTAGGATTATATGGCCTTCTTCCCTGCTTAAGCATCGTAGGAGTGGACCTAGGTAGGAATTCCGGTATAAGATCCCCCCCCCCCTTAACTCGTAGGAGCCCGATTTACTTTTGATCTTGTTCATCTCGGGCCGACTCTTAGGTAGCTCACCCGTCTCTAAGTATTGATGTATCGGCTTTCTCCAGTCGCCTTCTTTGTATCTCTCGGCTGTGTTAACGGCTACCTCGATCCGTGCTTCTGGTGTTTCAGGGATAGACGGGTTAAGTAGCCTCATAACGCGTATCCCTTCAATGCTCGGGTCTACTAACTGTGAGGCGATGTACGATAGAGCGTCCGAGTGTCTGTTATCCTTTCGGCAGATGTGGCGGAATTTAATATCTGGGATTTGCTTGATGTAAAATTGGGCGAGCTCCCAATATTTTTGCAGTACCGGATCGTGTGTAGCGTATTGGCCCGTAATTTGCCGGATCACTAGTTGAGAGTCACTAGTCGGTCGAACCTCATGCAGCCCCATTTTCACAATTATCCGTAAGGCATGGATCACCGCCTCATATTCGGTGACGTTGTTCGTTGCCTTGAATTCTAACATGAACGAATGCACAATATTCCTCCCCTTTGGCGTGGTGAACACCAACCCGAGACCCGATCCGTCTTTGTTAGATGCCCCATCAACAAATACTTCCCATCATGTTGGGCTACTAGCGGCTAGCAGGTCCGCCGGACCCTCTTGTTCTTCTGTCATTCCCGGTATATCTTCTAACTCGTCCTCATCACTGAGGGGGAAGTCTTCCAAGAAATCGGTCACTACCTGTCCTTTGATCGCGGTTCTTGTCTCGTATATCACATCATATTGTTTGATTATGGCTCCCCACTTGGAGATTCTCCCCGATCGCCCAGCACTATCCAAGACCGCTTCGATAGGCGATTTGGTGAGCACCCGTATTCAATGAGCTTGAAAATATGTTCGTAGTTTAGAGGCAGCAAAGGCTAGCGCGAACACCATCTGCTCCATTCTAGTGTAGTTCTTCTCGGCTGGACTTAAAGTTTTGCTGGCGAGGTATACCGGCTTTTCCACGCCCATCTCTGTTTTAACCAATACCGCACTTATGGCATAGGGTGTCGCGCCTAAGTATAAAGTGAGAATTTATGACGGCTCGGGCCTTTGAAGAACCGGGAGGCTAGCTAGATGTAGCTTGATACTTTGAAAAGCTTCTTCGCTTGCGTCCGTCCATCGGAATTTTTCTCCTTTCTTCAAGATGTCGTAAAAAGCCTTGCATTTGTCCGATGATCGTGACACAAATCGTCCCAATGCGGCTATGCAACCATTTAGTTTCTGCACGTCTTTCACCGTCGCTGGAGATGGCATGTCAAGGACGGCTCGTACCTTTTCGGGATCCGCTTCTATTCCCCTGGGAGTGATGATGTAGCCTAAGAATTTCCCCGATGTGACCCAGAAATCACACTTGGCAGGATTAATCTTCATCTTGTGTTTCCTCATTGTTTGAAAGATCTCTCGAAGGTCTCGGACGTGGTTTTTTGATTTCCGACTCTTAACCAACATGTCGTCCACGTAAAATTCTATGGTATCGTGAATCTTGTCTTCCAACATATCGCCTACCAATCTCTGGTACGTAGCCCCAGCATTCCTAAGTCCGAATGGCATCTTGGTGTAACAATACAATCCTCTTGGCGTGAAGAAGGAGGTATGTTCCTGGTCCTAGGGCGCTAATGGTATTTGGTTGTATCCCATGTATCCGTCCATTAAAGTCATCGCCTCGTATCCCACTATTGATTCTACTAATTGATCTATACTGGGAAGGGGAAGTCATTCTTTCGGGCAGGCCTTGTTCAAGTCGGCCGAAATCAATACATATTCGGACTCCCCTTTCTTTTTTGGTACCACGACCATGTTAGATATCCACTTTGCGGGTAGTGGGACTTCCTTATTATTCCGGATTCTTGTAACTTCTTCAGCTCGACCTCGACCGCCGCTTGCAATTAAGCGCGATACGCCTCATTTTTTGTCTAACCGGTTTGAACTTCGGATCAATTTTTAAGTGATGACAGCAGACCTTTGGGTCAATACCCTCCAAATCATGCACTTCCCAAGTGAATGCCTCCATGTTTTCTTTTAATAGCGTCGTGAGTTTATTGGTTTCTTCATCCGATAGTAATGCCCCGATCCTCACTACTTTAGGTTCCTCTATCGTTCCCAAGTTTACTTCTTTAGTCGGCTCGACTGTCGAGAAGTTTGATTTGGTCTCCCTGACTGGGGATGCTTCCTTTAATTGCTATAAAGGGTCTTGTTCTCGCGTTTCGTGTGCCAGGACCGCTTGAGAAATCGCCTCCTCCAATTCTTTTGCTGCCTTCACTTCCCTTTCTTTGTTCTTTTCTTGCCTTTGCCGAGCTCGCCGTTGCTCATTTATTTCTATATCAACTTTCATGCATTGTCGCGCCGCCTGGGAGTCGCCCATAACTTCCGCTATTCCCTTGCAAGTCGGGAACCTTAACCTTTGATGGTAGGCCGATGCCACGACCTTTATCCCCGTAACCCATGGGCGCCCGATAATGGCCTCATAAGGTGAAGCGACGTCGACTATACAGAAAGTGGTTAGTGTGTCGAGGTAGCCACCACCATCTGAAACTCTTAAAGTTACTTCGCCTTTCGGGATGGTTACTGTGCCGTTGAAGCCGTAGATACGGTATGTGGATGGGACGAGCATATCGTCTGAGAGTTTCATTCTTCTGAACGTGTCGTAGAACAGCACCTCGACTGAACTTCCGCTATCCACAAGAATCCTTCTTACCCCCCACTTTTCAATCAACAGTGTGATGACCAGTGGATCGCTGTGTGCCTGTCCGTTTTCTGGGACATCCTTAGCCGAGAACGATATGGGCACCTTCATCCAGGGTTCCATGGGAAGAGACTTGGCTACGCTGAATATATCTTTACCGTCACGATCCCTTTTATGGATCCTAGTGGTGATTACTGGGCCGAGAGTGTAGTTTTGCATAGCCGAATGTGAAATGGTTTTTACGAATTGGTTTGCCCTATCGATGCGGACTTGATGAACTAGCGCATCGGGTGTTGCTTTCGGCCGAAGGGGGTGGCGGACATACTGCCTCAAATATCCATCGCGGATTAGGTATTGAACAATATCTTTCACTTCTCGACAGTTATTGGTGGAATGGCCCCTATACTGATGGTAGTGATAGTATTCGGGATGATCTCGGGTCTCTTGGAACTGTACCCCCCTCGATGCTGGGTAGTTGATGTCGCTCCTCTTCTCAACTTCCTTGAACACCTCTTCCAAAGAAGCGTTTAGTGGGGTATACGATCGGGCTTCCTGCTTTGGCTTCTTCCCTTTGGCCATCCATTCCCTCTTCTCACTGTTCCTCGGGGAGGGTCCGATCTTTTTCCGATCGCTTTGATATGGTCATCCGTGACCGTTTTAGTTTCAAATCGACTTGACCTGGATTCTTGTACCCCTCTATCTCTTGATTCATCTGAATTTCTTCCAAGGCGATGTAGTGTTCTTGCATTCTTCTCATCTCCTTTAAGGTTTTAGGTTTTTCGTAAAACATGGCAATCCAAATGGGGTCCGACCTCCCCAACGCGTTTTCAAACCCAAAGATGGCTTGGTCCACCGGTACCTTCCCAATTTCAAATGACACGCTTCCTCCATCTCGTCGGTCAAGGTTCTCAATGGCTCTCTGAATCTTCGGGCGAGGGTAAATAGCTTATTCATTCTTGTCCGAGGTCGACTGTTATGCATATAGGTCTCAAGGAAGGCCTCGACTAGCGCATCGTACCCGTTGATCGAACCAGGTGCGAGCGAATAATACCAATCTCGCGCCTCGCCCTCCAAACTAGCTGGAAAGAATTTACACATAACTACCGGGTTACTTCTCCATTGGATCAGTGACATGGTATACATCTTAAGGTGTTCAGTCGCATCGCCAGTTCCATCAAATCTAGAGGGGAATGAAGGTAAAGTACACTTAGGTGGGAACGGCATTTGTTCCAATTCTTGAGAGAAAGGCGTTTTCTCGGCTTCACTCATAATCTCGGCCAGCTTATCCTCTTCGCTTTCGCCCGAAAGTTCCTTGATTTTTGCTTCCAACTCCTTAAGCTTGGCTTTAGTTGTCTGATCTTGTCGCCCGTCCCTTCCTCGCCTTTCTTCATCGGTGGACGAGTCCTCGGGTGGTCCATATCTCTGCGTTGGGGTAACCGGAGGTAATGGCGGTTGACCTGACTGATTGGGCTGATTAATGTTACTCTGCCCCATCATGGGTGGCAAGTGATCGGATCGGCCATGATAACCCGATGTTCCTCGGCTTGACGACCCTCTTGATCTGGTCTGTTGGTTCCTCAGTTGGTAGTTCTCATACTCCAAGGCTAAATTCCATTCTTTGAGTTCCCTCGGTGCCGCTTCTTGTCTCCTCTCGACTCTCCAAAATGGCCAACAACGTCGGGTCCGTAATCTCATGACTGGAATGTCCATTGGGTTGGTGTGGCCGAGGTTGTAATGGTGCTGATGTGGGTGGTGGGGGCGGTATTGTATTGGTTATATGATTGACAGCTTGAACGGTTGTCGGCCGATGTCACTTGCTATTGCTCGCCCCAACTGAATCTGCCTAAGACGCTCTTGTTCCCTTCCCAAAGCTTCCTGGTGTTCAATCTGTCGCCTCGTCGATTGCCTCTCGAGCTCGCAATAAAGTGCTTCCTCATCGTCATCGGTGTCTGAAGCCGTGAGTCCATCGACTTGATCGACTCTTCTCTAAGTTAGTATAATCTGGTGCAGAGTTAAGGTATTATCATCCCGCCCAAAATCTACTTCCTCGTCTACAACAGGCATCCCTCGCGCAGCTGCATGAGATTCCTCGGGCGGTGGTTGTCGACTGTTCCCTTGCCTCGGCCCCGTTATCCCTGCCTGCATGCTGATGCTAGTGACCGTGTGATTCCTCAACATCCTTATCGTCCCTGAAGTGCTAGCCATTAGTTACGTCGCTTGATAAGCCGAGTATCGCCCATCCCTACGTCAGAAAATACGAAAAAGAACCCCTTACTTCGACCTGATTTTTCTAACAAAATGCACAGACAAAAAAGGCGAAGCGTTCGACTCTACGACTACTGTCACTATGCAGGGTCAACTTTGGTTATCAAGTGGGTTCCGTTTATCTACCCTATTTTGGTCTTATCTTGAATCTGTGGATTGTACTCACTTCCCCGTCACTATCACTCCGTACGACGTCGCTCTCTGTACTCGACCTATGCATTTAAGTTGGTTTGTCCTTTGTTCTACATGCTCCAAATCATTGATCTTATGCACGTGATGCTTAGAAAGTACGGCAAGTAACCCCTAGAATTAATTTGAACTTGTACCACCTCCACTTTTTCGAGATTTAATTATGACCTTTCCGACGACTTACGCTACACCGTCGGCTAAGAATTATACAAGGTCGACAGTTCATTACACGATGAAACATCTAAAACGCTAACTTTTGGTAACTCCGAGCACCCAAATTCTTACCGCATCTAAAAACAACTCGCTTAACGCTAACAAGCACACAATTATCAAGAACGAACAGTCGTCCCTTCAACAAATTCTTCACGTAGCTTCTAACCCGAACTGTTAGTCGCTGGTGAGCTTGTGAAGTTTTTCTGTCGATCAAACTGTTGAAGACGCTAAGAAGACGCTGCTACTACTATGACTTTAAATGCTCAGTAAATGACTCAAAACAACCTTTACTTCGGCCAACAGAGTTCATCGTAGCTTCTACTCCAACACATTAACGTGTATTGAGGAGCTGTTGATCGTCTCTGAAGACTTTAATGGCAAGGTATCTGGAGATCTTAGTCGTGTCCCCTTAGCCGGCACCAAAATGTAGATGCATTTTACTACAAACTACATCCAAAGGATAGAAATGTACGACTCTTCTCAAACGAAAGTAAACACTCAACCATGAACACAAGATATACGTGGTTCGGTATGATTACCTACGTCCACGGGGGTGAAATGATGAATCTTATTACTTCACGGTGTTGCTCTTAATGGGATTTCCTTACAAGATGAACTTACTTCTCACTCACTTCTTTCTCATACAAACTCGGGTTTCTCTCTCCTTTTTCTCCCAAAAATTACAACCTACCTCTCTAGAATACAAGTCCCGCTATTTATAGGAGAAAGTTTATACAACGAAGTTAGAATGTTGACCATGTTACATCTAATTAGATGTTCTGTTATCGGGCCGAATCACGTCGTCTTGTGCGGTCGATGCATCTTGGCTCCTCGCCTGTATTTCGTTCGAGCCAATCTCTTATGGTCCTCTGTTGACGCGATGTCGGCTGTCTCGATAGTCGCCCTTATGATCAGCCGATGTGTTCCACACTTTCTTGCCTATTTGACTGTAGCTCCTCGTTTGTCCCGTCGCCTTATCTTGTCGACTTTATCGAAGTCCGGGTCAAGTCTTGTCCGACATTATTACGCCCGATCCACGTGGCTTCCTTAAATCTCGCGCTCTTTAATCTTTGCTCTATACTTCGCGTTTCTTTGTATTTGGGTGCACTGGGTCTAGGATGTTGCCACCTGGATCTGTAGATAATTTACACCTACAATGTGCATCCCATACTTATAGCGCGTTTAGATATACATCCAAAAGTAGTTTTTTGACTTCGAGAAGTCAAAAAGCAAGAAATCAGTTTCGGTGTAGAATTTCAGAACGACTTCTAGAAGCAGAAAAGGCAACTTTTTGTGAAGCAGAAGTCAGAAGCAATATTGTATCCAAACGCGCTAGAAGTTAGATGTATACTTAGAAGTTGATTTTCGACTTCTGGAAGTCAAAAGTCTGTTTGGCAATAATTTTTCAGAACGACTTCTAAAAGCAGAATAGTCATCTTTTTGTGAAGCAAAATAGTTTTGCTTCTGATTTCGACTTCTGGAAAATCAAAAGCAGATTTGTATCCAAACACGCTAACGTAACTTCTGAAAGGCACGTTACCGCTTGAAGGCCAAACAATAACTGAATAACATGGACACCAACATTGTGTTTATAGATTTTTAGACTTTGCTCAGAATCTAAACCACATGACATAATTGCTGAAGATTAATTCATAGTTATGATCAAACTTGCTACAGGTGATAACTTCATTGAAGTTCAAATTATTGGCCAATATTTCAAGTGCAAACCTGGATTTTTTTTTTACGGAAAAGGAATTTTTTTATAAAAAATGAATCATAGTCACCAGAAAAGTGACTAGATTCAATAGTTACATGGATGTATCAAAGATCGCATCCCAATTACAAATAATAGTGGATAAGAAAAAGCCAGTAAAAATATATGTGTTTCTTGTCCAATTGAACAACAGAGTTTTAACTTCCATAATCATCTCCTTAGAATTCCTGCTCATGTGATTGTGAAGCATGTTATTTCTTTCCTTCCATATGCTCCACCAAACAGCAAAAGGCAGATAACCCCATAACCTTTTTTTTACTTTACTCTTGCTCTTCTTGTTCTTCCACTCCCATAAGGTTCTTCTCACATCACTAGAAAAAACTTAATTAAATCCAAAACTATTCAGAAAGTAAGTCCAAACCTCGAATGTAGTCCTGCAGTGTAAGAATAAATAAGAATTGCTCTCATTTTGTTGATGGCACAACAAACAATTAGCATCTTGAACTAGTCCTGCATTATACAAAGAATCCAATAGTGATGCCCCTAATAGCATAGAGTTCACACCAAAAAGAACACTTTCAAGGGAACTTTTGGATTCCACAATTGTTTATCTGGGAAAGTGAAAAAACCATCAGTTTCAAGAGCAGAATAAGTATTAGCCACATAAAAACCTTTACCATTTCCATATCTCCAGACTCTGTCGTCTGATACCTCATCAGTATTAGGAAAGAAACCACCTGGTTCACCAATAACTTGCAGTAAGTTAATTACCTCAATCAACTCATTCTCATTCAATGGTCTGACAAACCTCAAATTCCAAACCCCCTATGTTGTCGTCATATCTTTCACCACAACTTTTTTATTTATAGAAAGCTTGAATAAAGAAGGAAAGGAAACTCTCACAGACTGTTCTCCTATCCATATATCAGTCCAGAAGTAGACACCATTGACATCCCCTAACACTAACTTGGTACCAGTAACCAAATTCAACAAAGCTCTTGGAGTTCAATATACCATCCCATAAGCTGTAACAAACTGATCTGTTGGAACAATTTGGAAACAAAGCTTTAGTAGCACCTCCAAATTTATGATTTTCCTCCACAAATCTTGCTTCTCACTGCCATATCCCCAAATCCACTTAGCGTGTATGGATTTATTGAAAAACTTCAACATTTTTATCCCTACTCCTTCCTTGCATTTTGGTAGATTCACCTGGGTCCAAGCCACGCAACTTCTTTTCTTCACATTAGCACCAGAACCCCAAAAGAAATTCCTCATGATCCTTTCTAAATCCTTTACCACACTCACTGGCATTTGAAATTGAGAGGTAATAAATTGGCAGACTAGCCAAGACACTTTGTATCATAATCAGTCTTTGTCCTTTGGACAAATAAGTTCTTTTCCGTCCTGCCAGTTTTTTGTGAAATTTTTTAACAATCTCAATCCAAACAAATTTGCATTTTGACAAACTACCAAGAGGGATTCCTGTGTAGTTTAAAGGTATTGAGAAAGATCACATCCAAAAATTTCACCACACAACTCACCATTATGAAGCTGCCATATGGCTATAATAGTACTTTTTTCTAAAATTCACCTCTAACACATAAATGGTTTCAAAAGCCAACAAAATACTTTTCAAATCTACACTTGCTTCTCATTATCATCAAGAAATACTATCAAATCATCAGCAAAATGCAATTGAGTAATGACAGTACCTCGAGGAGCCACCTTAAAACCAGAGATAAGACCTTGAGCAGCAACAGACTTGAACAAAGGAGAAAGAACCTCAACAACAAGAATGAAAAGGAAGGGTGACTAGAGATCTCCTTGTATGATCCCTTTTTGGCTTCTTAATAGATCAATAGCTTGTCCTTTGATTAGAACAACAAACCTTGAAGTAGAAATACACCATCTTATCCATCTTTTCCATAACAAAAATAGATGGCATATCCAAATGATTAAAATCAGGTCTTGGTTTATATTTTTTTGTAAGTAGAGAAGTGTAAAAATTTCTAGTTTCCTCAGCTATCTTCTTCTTATCATAACACAAGTCACCATCTATCTTTAAACAGTTAATACTTTCTCCTTCCCACTATTAAGTGACCTAGTTTAAGTTTGCACAATTTTTAAGGCAATCAAGGAAAATAGTATTTTTAAGCATTTATTACAATTATACCCTTATGGATAATAACTAGTGAAATTTAGAAATGATTTCTCTCTAACTACTGCACGGATGTTCGCAAACTTCATACCATTGAAAAGCATTTTAAAACACCTACGTAACGAATATAAACATGCCTATCAAATTATGCATATTTCTTATATTTTTTATAATTAACTAAAAGGGATAATTTAAGAAATATCTCTTTATTTAGTGATATAAATCACTTACGAGTGGGACAAAATCTAAAATCAAATACATTAAAAACTCCATATATTAATATCCTTGGGACTTCACAAAATTATTAATATATGGAGTTTATTAATATAGGGAGGTATACTAAAAAAAAGTTTCTCCACAAAAAACTTTAAACATTCTCCACAAGTTGGAAATATTTTAGATTCAACAAGAAGGTGAAAATAGTAACGAGGTCTTACGCATACGCAAATCAAAAGATGCGATAACATTACAAAATATTACATCCTTTTCTCAAACGACTATGAATACATATTTTTCTTTATCTTAAATTTTGATATAAGAAAATTATAATTTTCCGATTATGTAAATTATATTAATATATGGAGGTAAATTCCTTATGGTGGGACTAGAAAAATTTATTAATATTAAAATGTGGAGTTTATTACTATTTATAACTGGCCTAAATTGGGACCGTGATTTTTTATTAATATATAGAGTTTATTAATATATGAAGTATCAATATATGGAGTTTTTACTGTAGATCACTTAATAGTGGGACGGAGGGAGTACTATTATTATTGTATTTGAAAGAAGCAATTTGGTGAAGCCAAAATTTCTTTCACCATCTTTAAACCATCTATCCTTGGCTCTTTGGCTTATTCTCCTAGCCAAATTTAAAGACAAAGTAGCATGGTTTAACTTAGCCTGCTCTCTAGCCACCAAATCATCATCAGAAAGAGGATTGATTTCTTCTAGATTATCAAGCACATCAATAGTAAGCTCGAGATTATCTATCTAGATTGCATATTACCAAACCAGGAGCAGGAAGAAAACAATCTCTCGCAAGAATAAATGAGAAATGTTGTGCTGCATTCAACCACGTGCTGAAGAGCATCACTCAATAAGCACAAGGGTAGTGCTAAAAACTTCTTACATCACTTCTTTTTACCCGTGAAGCATCTTGTTGATGTTGATCAAGGAGATGAAGGGAAAAAAGAGTACTAAGAACGAACATTGATGGACGGAACCGCAACAAAACCAGCTTATACATATCTTGATGGCAAAAAAACAAATATTCATCCCATCCAAATGGGTTTTACTAGGATTACATCTATATAAATTGTAATTGTATTTACATAACATTCCAAGTGAACATACTATCATTCAATAACAATCTCTTGAGGAGCTTCTTCGTCAGATTTTGACCCTTCTGAATCAATTTCTTCCTCAGTCATCCCTGTTGCTTCCACGGTCCTCGTAACCCATTCTTTAAGTGGATCTTCATTCAAATCGAGCCTTAATAGACCTGCAAACATCCCTCCCATGAACGCAACAGGTTCCTACAAGAATTAGATGTATAAACATTAGTGTTCGAGTTAAAAAGGGAACAAAAGAAAAGAACAAACATGTTAATGTTTCACTTAACTAATCAGTTGGCTCATGTTTCTCCTAAGAATAAGAGCTCCTCACACGCTTAACCTCAAAGATCTAACGTCGTGAAAGTACTGTAAGAGTGGTGGAAAAGACAAAGTTGTTACTTATATATTCCATGGTGGCTATAGGAACTTATCCATTTATCCTATTATTTTCTAAGCGCAGAACAAACTCGTTCAGATAAATAATCAAGAAGAAAGCTTACTGACATTATGTTGAAGAGCCAATCTGATGAAAAGAAATATCAAGCCATTTAATCCTTCGTACGAACAATACTAACTCGTACATATATAATAAAAAAAAAATGAAAGAAAACGCTCAACACAAGATTAGAGACTTTATCCTCAAGATAATTTCACCAATCTTGCCAAACTTCGGTTTAAAAGACAGTACGGACGTAAACAACGCACGACTCAAATGACAACTGAACAAATAATCACACAATGCAGTTATAAGAAACTCACTAGACAAACATAAATTTCTGTCTGTTGTAATTAACAAGGGATATGGTTGGTGGGTAGTAATGCAGAGGCTAACTGCTATGTTAATTCAGTTGAACGAGGGAAATTAAGCTGATTGAAAGAGTCCACCAACATAAATACTCCTAGCTGCAAGCTTAAAGCAAAACCATATTTTCTCTTTCAAATACTTGTCACATCATTACACAAGCTTCCTCTTTCTTTTTTCCCTTCACTCTATATCCATCCTTTCTCCTCTTTCCTATTCTCTTTACGTCTTATGTATAACTAAACATAAAAACATTGGCCACAAGTTTTATATACAGTAACAAAAACCAATGCGAGATGAACTATCTTTGTTACGAATTACCAAAACACACATCTTGTCAACTTTCTAAGATCTACATAATTCTCTTAGTTCTTACACTCCTCAAACAGCTAAAATACCCCCATTGTGTTATGGATTTCACAGTAAACGAAGCTCCAAAGTTCTTACACTCCTCAAACAACTTGTCTCTCTCATTCACCATTGTGCTACAGATTTCACAGTTTACTGGCTTAGGTGGAGGTAATATAAGTGCACTTCATTACAAACCTAAACACAGCTCCAAAATTTCTACCAGTTCCTTAAATTCTCAAGTATTCCATTTTGTTTCCAACACATTACAGAAATGACTTCTACACAGAAATGCTTTATCAAGAAATTCTACCAGTAAATGAAATAAATGTCTTTATTAATTTATAGACTAATTACCTAAAATTAAGCTAGAATGAAAGAATATAGGGTTTACTTTACCTTAAGAGCTTCTTAAACGAAAGAAAAGAACAAACATGTTAACGTTTCACTTAACCAATCAGTTGGCTCATGTTTCTTCTAAAAATAAGAGCTCTTCACACACTTAACTTTAGAGCTCTAGTGTCATGAAAGTATAAGAGCGGTGGAAAACACAAAGTTGTCACTTATATTTCATGGTGGCTCCAGGAACTTAACTATTTATGCTATTACTTATTCACAAATATGAAAATTCTTAAAACAAATGACTGAGGCAACTCTAGTGTGTATTGATTGCACTAGCAGATATGTCTAGTTTTGAGTAATGTATTATTAATTAAGAAGAAAGCTTACTGACATTACGGTATTTATGAAAACCTTTGAAGAGCCAATCTGATGAAAAGAAATATCAGACTATTTAATCCTTCGCACGAACAATACTAACCCATACATATATAATAGAAATATAAAAGAAAACGCTTAATATAAGATTAGAGACTTCATCCTCAAGATAACTTCACTAGTCTTACCAAACTTCGGTTTAAAAGACAGCACAACAGAAACAAAGCACGACTCAAATGACAACTGAACTAATAATCACATAATGCAGTTACAAGAAACTCACTAGACATACATAAATTTCTGTCTGTTGTAATTAACAAGGGATATGGTTGGTGGGTAGTAATGCAGAGGCTAACTGCTAATTCAGTTGAACGAGGGAAATTAAGCTGATCGAAAGAGTCAACCAACAACATAAATACTCCTAACTTAAAGCAAAACCATATTTTCTCTTTCAAATACTTGTCACATCATCACACAAGTTTCCTCTTTCTTTTTTCCCTTCACTCTATATCCATCCTTTCTCCTCTTTCCCATTCTCTTTACGTCTTATGTATAACTAAACATAAAAACATTGGCCACAAGTTTTATATCAGTTACAAAAACCAACGCGACATGAACTATCTTTGATACGAATTATTCAAAACACGCCATTTGTCGACTTTCTAAGATCTACATAATTCTGTCAGTTCTTACACTCCTCAAACAGTTAAAATATCCCATTGTGTTATGGACTCCACATTAAACGGGGCTCCAAAGTTCTTACACTCCTCAAACAACTTGTCTCTCTCATTCACCATTGTGTTATGAATTTCACAGCTTACTGGTTTAGGTGGCCTGTTTCCCCGGAACTTTATCCAGGCAATATAAGTGCTATACATTATAAACGTAAACCGAGCTCCAAAATTCCTACCACTTCCTCAAATTTTCAAGCACTCCATTTTGTTTCAACACATTACAGAAATGACATCTACTCAGAAATATTTTGCCAAGAAATTCTACCCGAAAATGAAATAAATGTCTTTATAAATTCATAGACTAATTACCTAAAATTAAGCTAGAATGAAAGAAGATAGGGTTTACTTTTACCTTAAGAGCTTCTTTAATAAGGGGTTCATCCATTGGATTTAAAAAGAAAGCTTTCACTTGAAAACCTCCATAATCTTTCCTTCTCAGCAATGACGAATTCGAAAATACTCTCACTGGGTTTGATTTCTTCCACTACAATTTTCACAAAATTCATACATTAATTCAGCCCAAAAATAATTACAATTAAATCAAACAAATAAAAAGTGTAAAATATAAAAATTCATTTTATCCTTACTATTACTGGAGAGGAGAGAGATAAATTGCAGAGTGAGACTGCCATATCTTCTTCCTCTGAATTTCGGTATTGGTAGGTAGTAAGATAACATTTATAACTCTATAAAAATACGCGAATATATAAGATTCGTCTGTCAAAATACGCGAATGTTTAAATATTTTGATAACGGCACCCATCTATCCGCTCTATACAGACTTTTGACTTTTCAATTTTCAATTTTCTTTCAGTTAAAAGCACCCCTTATGTCTATTCTAATAATCTAGTTTTGCCCTAGATTTTTTAAATTCTTACTGAAAACTCTACAATGGGTCAAGTTCAGAGTAATGAATCTGATGTGAATCAGAGCAAACCAGAAGAAAATACTGAGAGCAGTAATGGTTCATCAAGTCTTGAAGATTTAATTGCAGGTTAGTGATTATTTTTCTCTCTAAATTCTCCTATTTATTGACTTTATCTTTTGTCTGGACAAAATCTGAAAGTACCCTGAATTGTATGTGTAGTAGTGGATTTTGAGAGGAAGTATTAGGGATGAGTATGCCCTTATAAGATGATAAAGGAGAACAGGGAAACCTAGATTTTGGAATACCTTTTTGCTAATCTTTTGTTGTAAAACTTCTAATGATAAGCTGCTTAAGTTGTTCTGTTGCGCACCATTATAAGAATTTCGGAGATAAATAGGAACTAATAGCTGATTTTGTTTAGAGAATGATGTAGATGACCAAACCTCATTTTATTATCAGCATGTAATTCCTAGAAAGACTAGCTGATTCAATGCGGCACACCATATAGTTCTCTTAGAAAGACTAGTGATTTAATGAGAGTTATCGAAGATAAAACTCCGTAGAGAAGAAATTGATCTTACAGTAGATAGTATGTGGAACAAAGGGTGTGGGAATATCTTTCTTTTCCTTCATTGTAAACATTAGCCTGTCCTTGATACCTAAGTAGTCTAGGTATTACAGTTGATGGTATGTGGAACAAAAGGTGTGGAAATATCTTTCTTTTAAATTAGAAAGGCCTATGCCTGCACTCAAAGATCAATTGTGCAATAAATGAGGGATAGACAAAGTACTCTACAACTCCTAGCAATCTCGAATGGTCGATATTGATGATAGCATTGCTCAAGATTGCATAGGTATGTCCAGCATTTCAGTAACAGAAGTTTGTGGACTCTGTATATCAAAAGAGAAGTAACATAGGTTTGATATGACAACTTTTTCGAAGTTGCGGAGTAAGAGAAAGTTGGGAAACAACATTAGCAATTAGTTGGGTTTCTGAAATTTAGAACCTGGTTTGGATATACCACTATGAGGCACAAGTTTCAACTGCTTTTTAAGGTAATTACATATATATGTCTATGATGAAGTGTGCAGGTCTTATCTGGCCCTATATCTGTTCAATCATGCAAGAAAATTTGGTAATTTTTCCAATTAGAGAAGCTATTTTACATGTTTTTCCAAATTCCTGGACCCTGGTTCTGCTTTCTTAACAAATGAAAAATATCGAGAGCAGTGGAGTCCACTATGGTATTTCAACTCCATGATGTTGTTGCCTAACATTTGTCTGTGAAACACATCTTTGTAAAACGATGTATCGTGTTCCACTCAAGTGGGCTCGTGTATTTGAATGAGGACAAGATGCTTTCTTTACCAATCAGTTCAATAGTTGTTAGTGTAAAGTGCTTTCTTTATTGTGCAATCAGATCTTCTAAGTAAAACACAATGGATTCTTCACCACTCTTTTTTGTTTGAAATTGATGTTGTTTATAAAGTTTAACCTTCTCATTACTGTCTTGTTACAGAAGCAACGGCTTTTGGCGACGATGAGAATGAGGTCTGTAAGCACTTTAGAGTCGATGTCCCATTTTGATTTAATTTTGCAAACTCTTGACCTTATGTTGATTTATTTTCTCAGTCTTTAGAGGCAAAGGCACAGAAAGCACTGGAATGCCCTTGTGTGGCTGAACTGCGGAGTGGTCCTTGTGGGACCTCATTCTCGGAGGCCTTTCTCTGTTTCTTGAAAAGTACCTCTGAAGAAAAGGTAAAGATTGGTAAACTATCTGTATATTCCTGATGCATTTTGTATATCTGGATGAACTCCTAATTAGATTCATGTTCCATATTTGATATCATTGGAGTTGGTAGTAAAAACATTTGTGTTTGTGTTATTACCAAACATGTTGTGTTCCTTAATTGTTTCTAGAAAAGGATCGGCATAATTGTTTTTGGTTATAGATGAGGTATTGTAGGTTTTCTAGAGACACGGTACACACTGGCCTTTAGAATTTCACTTCATTAGACAGTCATCCTGTGATGAGTCTGATAACTTCTGGATGCTGATATCGAAACCCATAAACTTCTGGTTGGTGTTGTATTGAAACGACTTTGTTAATCTAAATTGTGTAGTAATTAGTATCTGCTGTTCTTTTGCAGGGGTCAGATTGTGTCAATCCATTTATTGCTTTACAAGACTGTATCAAAGCAAATCCTAATGCATTTGCGAAGGACGTTTTAAACGAAGATGATAGCAGTAAGGAAGAGGAAGAACACAGTGAAGATCACAGAATCATCCCGCCTACATGGGCTAAAGAACAACAAAGCAGGCTCTGAAAGCTAGTCTATGCTTATTTGTTGAGCTATGGACTTTCGTACGACACATTTTATGTCGATTCCGTCGTACTATTATAACGAAAAGGTCCATCTATGGACATGGAGTCGTGGACACCCTTTTTACTGAAACAACCTCCACTTGAAGTTGTTCAGTATTTTCATTGTTGCTGTTCTTGGGCATGGGTTAGAGTATTTTGCAAAGACTGGTGAGAATAAAACTCTTCCTGATTTGGGGATCGTTGGAAAGGTTTTATGTTTTGTAATGAAATGATAAAGTACAATTAGGATTGTTATAACTTCGTAGAAGTTAAATTGTGATTTAGTTATTTGGAAAGAGGAGATATTGTTGTAAAGACAATATGTAAAGAGAAGAAGGAATCTCACTTCCATTCAGCGGCTCTTGATAAACATGCAATTACGAGTGGTGGTTCTTATAAGACGCATGTCTAGTAGAGAATGTAGTGCACATATACGTGAACAGATGGAGTGGTCATTCGTACCATGGACCACTTTGACCATGTGCCACGTTGTTAAAACCTTTTTTTTTTTTTTTTTTGGATTACCACCGTTACAAACTTATAGCTTTGTCAAAATCTTGTTAGAAAAATTTATCGAGGCAAAAACTGAATCATGTTTCGAAGCCAAACCTGAAAGAAAAAAATACGATATTTGAGCTTTTGGAATTTGTTAAGATTTTTCTCCTTAGAATTGTGTCAAGATAAATATTTGACAGAAAGACCCGAACATCTAAAAGGTGAAGAATAACCTCAACCAATAAGTTATGGTGCTACCGTTGTCTCATTAGAAACCTTACCGAGTGACAAAACCTTGCGTGAAAAAGTAACCTCGGAAAAGAGTTCAACAACCTTATCATTTGATGCTCTCCTTCCTGTCGACATCTCCCCATTATTTGCATTTATGGTATATTGTCTCATTAAAAACCTTGTCGATTAAAAAAACCTCGTGGTAAAGAATAACCTCGATGGAGGAAAAAAAACGTTCAACATATCATTAGATGCACCCCATGATGTAGGACAGTTTCTTTAGTCCAAAGCAGTCATGGGAGTTAAGACAAATCCTTTAGTCTTACGGATGCAATCACAAGCTTCAAACAATTCCTTTAGTCATATATATCTCTAACATGCAATCACGGCAGTTACAATATCTTTAGTCCTATACTCCGCAAGTTTTTCAAATATGGACTTAGGTAATGACTTAGTAAATAAGCTAGTCCGCCACATTTTCATCAAACTTTACTTTATTGACTTGAATGTTTAGAGGACTTTGTTGTTGTTGATTGTAAAAGAACTTCCGTGATATATGTTTTGTATTATCACCCTTGCTATATCCTTGCTTCATATGTTCGATGCAAGCTGCGATATCTTCGTAAATACAAGTTGGCTTTTCAGTGGTAGAACTCAAACATCGCCATGTCCCTCAAATATGTGTAATGATAGACCTTTGAAAAGGCGAGGATATCCCAAATATACCTCAACCTATTACTTTTCCTTCCTATAAGTCCTTTCCCCGAAAGTGATTGTCTATGGACTGAGTCAAGACAATACAAAAAATCGGTTCACACTTTGTGTGATCGTCTATGGATACGAGATCGAGACAATACAACAACAAAGTGTGTTTACTTGATACAAAGGTTCAGACTTAACCAAACTCAATAGGATTCACGTATCAAGTAAATAGGAATTAACGTTTGTGCAATTTACTTTAATTATAATAGAACAATTATAATGCGGAAATATAAAGTAAATGACACAGCAAGATTTTGTTAACAAGGAAACCACAAATGCAGGAAAAACCCCGGGACCTAGTCCAGAATTGAATACTCTCAGGATTAAGCCGCTATACAAAATAATAGCAACTTCGTATAGTTGAGACCAAGCAACTAAACCTATAGTTCACCCAGTTCCGTCTATATTCCCACGCCTCCAACCTATAAACAAGTCACATACTTGGACCAATTCCTTTGGTTCGTATTCCAAACAGTAAAGGAACAACATATCTGTTTGGTATCAACTCTCTTCTACCAAGTGATATGAGTTGTGCAAAGGTTCCCTTGTTTATCTTGACATAAACTCCTTTGCCAGGTTCTAAGATCTATCTTATGTTCAATCATCCAAACGCAATTGTTAAGATTAAGCCAATCAATACCTTTAATCACAAGGAAACGTATTGATGCCGATCTTCCAAAATACCCAAAAGGATATATCAATTATAGTAGGATCCTCTTTTTCCCAAACAAGCATTGTGCACACCAAAGATTGTAAAAACCAAGTCAGAAATCTTCAATATCTTCTTTGTCTTCAAGTATTCTTAAATCTTCAATAAACACCTGCACACAAATACTTGAATCTCTTGTGATCAATCAAACACATAACGAAGTCTGACAACAATGGATTATCACAAGATCGTCTTTAGATCTAACAACAGTCTAAAGATCCCTGTCGAAACCTTGAACTAGTTTGAGTGAATCTTATATCAGAAGAGAAGATTCTCAAGCATAAACAAACTAGGTGCAACCAAAGTTCAACCATCGTTAGTCAATTAAATCAATACAAAAACTAAAGATAAACCGCATTATCTAGTTTCCCACCAACGGGTGGCGCTAGAGCTTCTCAATCCCAAAGAAGACTTTAAATTGAGCGGTTGTAAGAGATTTCACCTAATTAAATTACTCTCCTCTCCGATAGGCGGATTCACCAGTAAAAAAGACAAAAGAGGAAGTCTATGTTACGCAGGATTAGTTTGCTAGAAATGCAAACTCAAATTATTTATAGACAAGGAAGTTTGGACACCAAGGAATTTCCAAAACCGAAAATATTCTTAAGATATTTTTTAGTACTCCACCAAATTCGGTTTTCATAATTCCTGTGAATGCACTGTCCAAAAATAATGATCGAAATCTCCTTGGAAAATCTCTAATTAGTAAATACACATTACTAATTCTTATTTTCCATATATAATTAAAAACTCTTAATTAAAAAGATTCTTAACTTATTTAAATCCGATCTTGGGATTTTCTTCCTTCTTAGTCTTTAATGAATATCTTTGAAAAATAAAGAATAAGCATTAATGCACCGTGTTTAAACAGTGATGACATCTTACTCTTGCAAGTCTTTTACATGCTTGCTCACTTGAAACCGATTTACCACACTTCCAAACAAGTTTAGAATTAGTTTATCTGACTTTCAAGAACTATGTGTTGGATGTTTTCAATAATATAGAAAATAAAATGGTTTTCATTTTTGGTTAGCCACTACAATGGGGAGTGTCATGAGCCTAATAGATGTAATGGATGTTAGTTGGAGATGAAAAGGCATCTCCATAGGGTGTGATGGTTCACAAGAGACACATCCATTCCCATTAGACACTATTGGTGTCTTTTGGAAGTGAAAAGGCATCTCCAATGGGCATGAATTCCCTATAAATAGTGATGGTTTGTTTTCATTCAAACAATGGAAAACATATATGATTTCTTTTCTCTTTAAGCATCATCAGAAACTTAATGCTATGTGTTCTTGATTGGGACAAGGGGTGCAAACCTTGAATCCAATTTCTCTGTTGTAGGGCTTTCATTGTATCCTGAAGGCATTATTTCGCATACCTATTGCAATCGCCAATTGATATTGGGAGGGTAGAAATAATTGTCTAAAAGAAATCTTATGAGCCTTGAAAGATTTTGAGTACAACAATTTATTTTAGTGTTTCCATCCTCTGTTAAAACACCCACATTTTCCAACAGTTTTAGACGATTAATTTTCGAGACAATAGAGGATGCGTTAACAGAAGGTTACAACAAGATAAATAGCACGTTTCCGAGATTTTTATTTAGTCTCTGGGACATCGAAAGACAGCTTGGATTGACATGAATCTTGAGAGAATATTGACTGTTACCGAGCGGGATTACCGGGTTTCGTTTTAGAAAATAAAGCGACTAAAACTCCTCCCCAGTGCTCTCTATAAACAGTTACAGAAGAGGAGAAGATGAAACCTACGAGAACTATGGAGTGCCGCGGTGATACGTACCGACTATACACAATTAGAAGAATTGGTGTTGTGTTCCTAGGTCTGAATGTGTACAACAAATTTCAATTCTTTAATTATTAACGGCTATGAAAGGTCAGTACCTATTTAATTGCACCGATATTAACATCATGATTAATGTTTCAATGAAACTCCCTGATAATAGCGACACAATAACTGGTAATTATCTTTAATATGCATGATCAATGATTTTGAGCTAATGGCCATGTGCTTGTTAATAATTACTTCTTCCTCATTTAAAACCAAGCATTAAAATGTTGATTGTATTAAGTGGATGATGACTGAAGCATTCCTTTTAATTAATTAAGAATCAACATTTTTGTGGTTGTGGGGATTTCCGATAGTTAGCGAAACTACCTGATAAGATATGTAGTGGACAATCAACATTAATGGTCAGAGCCAAATCCAAAGAGGAATTGTTGTTATATGGATTTGAAGTTTTCCTTTTTACAGGAATTAAGTTTGAACGGCGAGGTTCATGCAATAATGGTTTCCTATAGTAATCTGATTGCGTCTTGTCTGCAAGTTGGTTCATTTTTTTTCCATGAGAGATGGACAGAGAATTGATCAAAATGGTCTTCAAAGTTTTAGTTTTAAACTAAAATTTGATGAGATATTTGTATGGTTATTCCTGGTTGGAATTCCTGAAGAGAATGATCTTCTATGACCCTAAATTATGATGTTCCAGGCACTAACATAATAATTAGATGCATGCTGGCATTGAAAGAAATATCATCTGAAGAAATCCAAACCCGAAAGTAGTAGTCTTGCACTACTGTAAGTTTTTGAAGATTCCTAGGAATTAAGTAAAAACATGGATGAGGTGGATTCATATGATGGTTCCCTTTCGGAGACTAGTCATATTATTTAGGATTATGATAGAAAGGAAAATAAGTTTACTTCCATGTTTTTTTTAAATCTTATTTTCGTTTTTGACTAATCAGTCATTATGAATGGTTTATTGTTATCTTGTATCACATGGTTACTATTTACTGTGTGATTACAATGCATGCATTAAGTTACGGTCTTATTACGTATAACTTGGTATGAATTACAACTCATGCATGTGGTTATTGTTTGACTTTAAGAATTAGTACTTAACATACATAACCAGCAGAATACAATGAAATTGTATGTATTGGTGATTATCCTTTAACCTCTTTCATGGTTGGTTGGGTTACTGTGGAAGGATAACTTCTGTAACCATAATTATAATGCTCAAAGAGAGCCAAATCCATAGGACGCTACTTGCACCGGTGCAATGGATTTGGAGTATTTTTTTATTTTTTTTCTGTCAAAGAAATTATGGGTACGTGTGTTTACACCATTTGAGCATTGTGATGAACGAGAAGATAAAAATTCAATATGAGAATTTCATATTAATTTTTTCTAATTGGGGCCAATTTGTGGATAATTGGTGAGAGGACAATTTTTACGGCACAGAGATTGAAAATTTGAAATTTGAAATTTGAAATCTTCGATAAATGCTGAGACAACATTTACATGGTGTGAGCATAAATTCTTACAAAAGAATTATAGGTTCCAAAATTTGGAAAATGGGATGTCTTAAATGATATCAAGAGAAAAGTGGAATACCGGTGAATATGTAATGTATTGGAAGATTGGGCACGCAACCAAATTCCAACGATAAGGTGTTACGATATTACCGATGCATAAATTATGAACATTTGCATTACATAATGTAGAATGTTAAATAGACATTGTCTATGTAATTGGGTATAAATTTGTAGAGGATTGGGAATGAGTAGAGGAGTTACTCATCGTAATAACGTGCTTGTTAAAATAGCAAGTAAGTTGCTTACAAATTTTCTATGCCTCAAGCGAATGAAAGTCTATAAGGACATCTTGTGAATTAACTGTGATTGTTAATTATGATTCCTAGAGAAGTTACAATTATTTTGTAAAACCAAATAAGAGCATTTTTAATAATGTTTTCAGAATTGATTGCATGAGTAGATGCAATTAATGAGGAGGAATGGCTTAGAACCTAACTTGTAGAGATCCCACTTTTGGAAGAAGCCATCTCAAGCGGTCTTGATTAGTTATGAATCGGTCTATGATCTATAACGTCTCTAACAAAGACTTATAATAAAAGGTAAAGACATACAAGTCTTGGACATTGAACGGTAATTCAATTACTCAAGAAAGGAGTAATTGCAGTTAGCCATTGAAACGGACAAAAACTTGGCAGACTTATCATGAAGAGTCTCCCGAAGGAATTGTTTTCAATGAAGTATAAAGAAATGGGACTAAGGTCTGTGAAAGAAGTTCGATCACCCATAGCAGAAACCCAACCTATGTTTTGAAAAAGATAAACAAGGTTCAATGTGGTACCAACCAAGGTAGTCAATATCGGCCGATACGGCCGAAATATCGCCGAAATATCGGATTTCGGTCTGAAACGATACGATAAGTAAAATATCGGCGATACGATATTTCGCCGATAATATCGGCCGATACGACCGATACGGCCGATACGAAATTCTAACGAAATACCGGTTTTGGGTATTTTTGGTAAAGATAAGGGTGTTTTTGGTTTTTAAAAAAACTGAAGGGATAAACTCGATTTTTGGTTTTTGGTTTTTCAGTCGAAAAACAGAAGTGGAACGAGAAGAAAGGTGTAGTGAAATGAACAGATCGTGTTCGTGTTCTTCAAAAATTTACAAATCACGTTCTTCTTCTCAATATCATCAGTGAGAATCGAATGTAAGGAAGGAACTTTTGGTTAGTGATCTTCTTCATCTAAATTTTAGAGATTATTAAGGTTAGGGTTTGAATCTTTTGACAAATACTCTCATTTTTTGCTTTGATTATGATTTTTTTGTATGATTAATGGTTGATTTGTATGTTTTCTATTGTCAATTAACATCCGTTCTTGCCATATTTCTGATTCTGTCTTCTTTCTTTCAATTTCAGTTCAAGGTACCTCTTCCTCAATTTCAAGATACTGCAGAAAAGGGTGTTGAAACAATTTCTAAGTTAATGCAATTTCGCTTTTGCCTTTTCGTAATGTTTGTCTCATTACATTTCATTTAAGTGATGCATTTGATTGTCAACACATCGATTAATCCAATAATGAGTTATGAGCACATGAACGATCCAATGACAGAATTGACGAATGATTTATAATTTTCTTATCTTGGTCTATCGTAATTGTTGAGTGGCTGAAATTATGAATGGCATGATTTAGGAATTCTGGTGCATCTTTCTTTTCTTATAGAATGATTTATAATTTTCAAAATCCTTGGTCTATCGTAATTGTTGAGTGGCTGAACATTATGACAAAAAGAAATTCTAGTGCATCTTTCTTTTAGGAATTCTAGTGCATCTTTCTTTTCTTAAATTCCAAAGCAAGAACACTTTGTGAAAACCCAAAGTTGTTTTATTTCTGTTTTAGTTACCTGTAGTTACTTGTTTTAGTTCTTTTATATTGCACTTTGATTTAAATTGTTTTATTTCTGTTTTAGGTTGTGCCTATGGATTCTTCTAGTGCATCCAATGCAAACATCACAAACTCTACATGTGGTTCATTGCCTTCTTCTACACGAACTAGAGATGCAGCATGGGAATGGGGTGAACGGAAAGACCCAGAAAATCGTAATATCATTGATGGTAGCTATAAAATTATAGTCTCTAAATTTGGAACCGATATTATAACGATATTTGAACGATAATATCCCCGATATAAAGTCGTACCAGTGTATCCTTCCTGGCCGATACAAACCGATATCCGATATTAACTACATTGGTACCAACAAGTTATGGAAGTGATTATGGTGCACTAAGTAAAACTTCTCATTTCTGTTTAGTGCAGGTTCTGCAAGAAAATAGGATGGATGTAAATCCTTAATGAGTCCGTGATTAGTAAAAGGTGTATCGCAGAAACACCTTCGAGACTTACCTATATGAGTATGGAAATCAGGCCGTTTCCTAAGAGAAGAAGACCGTTCTCTAAAGAAGACTCGTGAATCAAGGATATAAGTACATGGCCATTAATGTGCTTGGCTACAGAACACATGATTTATGAAATTAATATGTGTGGAGACTCCAGTTTTATCATAAGGGATAATTGGTTCAAGACTGGTTTCACCATAGAATCTCGATAAGGCTTTGAGTTTCTTACACAAAGTGAAGGTTCAAATCCAAAAGATACATATCATTTATGTATTGATTTCAACGATGATGCTTATTTCCCAACTAAGCTTGAACTATGTTGGCTTAATCCCACTCGGGTCAGTAGGCAGTCACTTGAGTGATGCAGCCACTCCAGTTTTGTAAGTTTTACTTTGTTTTATTTTCATGGTTTTTGGTTATTGAAAATAGGGGGAGATTGTTGGATATTTTCAATAATATAGAAAATAAAATGGTTTTCATTTTTGGTTAGCCACTATAATGGGGAGTGTCATGAGCCTAATAGATGTAATGGATGTCAGTTGGAGATGAAAAAGCATCTCCATAGGGTGTGATGGTTCACAAGAGCCACATCCATTCCCACTAGACACTATTGGTGTCTTTTGGAAGTGAAAAGGCATATCCAATGGGAATGAATTCCCTATAAATAGTGATGGTTTGTTTTCATTCAAACAATGGAAAACACATCTGATTTCTTTTCTCTCTAAGCATCATCAGAAACTTAATACTGTGTGTTCTTGATTGGGACAAGGGGTGCAAACCTTGAATCCAATTTCTCTGTTGTAGGGCTTTCATTGTATCCTGAAGGCATTATTTCGCATACCTGTTGAAATCGCCAATTGATATTGGGAGGGTAGAAATAATCGTCTAAAAGAAATCTTATGAGCCTTGAAAGCTTTTGAGTACAACAATTTATTTTAGTGTTATCATCCTCTATTTTTACCCAAAATTTCCAACATGTGATTGATCAAGTACCACTCAATCACAACTCATGGGTTTACGGTTCTACCAAAACAAGTTTCGATTCTACCAAAACAAGTTTTGGTTCTACCTCCATGTGAGTATTGTGCATAGTTACACTAGCTTACCAAAGATACGGCTGACTAGGTACTAGGATCGGTTCCCCACATATATTTGGTATATAACTTGTATGCACTGCACATGTTCATAGGATCGGTTCCCCCTTACCAAAAACGTGTTGCACATGTTCATAGGATCGGTTCCCCTTTCTTCCATAAACCTTGTTGCACCTCATACAAGGATCGGTTCTCCTTGTGATGCACTGCACCTCTTACTAGGATCGGTTGCCCTTCTCCCAGTAATAAGTTCAGACACTCACAGCCCGATCATACCCCGGGTGATTACTTAAGATCGGTTTCACTAATAAAAGTCATACCAATACATAAGTCAGGCCTCGTGTAAATAGTTTTACCAAGAACACAAAAAAGTCAAGAGAGGTTATATTAATCACACATATTGGTCGTTCATAAGATATGCAATGAATAACATCCCTAATAATGCCTGGAGATTTCCTTTTCGTCACAACACATATCATGAACTTACTTCCTTAGAACACATGTAAACATTGTTCCCTGGGATGAAATCCTCACCTCATACCCATACATAATCACAATAGCATTCATACGATTATGTTGATGTCTTATATACAAATTTTAATGGTTAAGCAAGAAACTTCATATTGTATTCCTTAATACTATGTCTATCTAGAGTGTTCATGCTTCGCAGTTTTATGTTTTCAATATGCACGACTTGAAAGATATGTTAGGGAATGAAACAGTTCAAGTCAAATATCACTAACCTCAAGTGGAAGGATGATGTTATCATTGTAGCTCCGTACTTCTTCACTTATTCAAGTCTTCGCAATACTTGTAGTGTCTCACCCTAATACTTTCAAGCTAACCTATACGAAGTTGACTCTAGTACATTTACATCAAGAGACTTCTTAAATGAGTTTTGGTTCACTAAAATATGACAACCAAACTTAACATACCAATGCTTGGTGGGTTCTACTGAGCAATGCTCTAACAATCTCCCCCTTTGTCAATTTTAGAGACAAAACTCTTACAATCATATGGATAAACAAATTACAATAATTCATTACACATACGCTTGATTCCCGAATTTAATAGCACATAACCTGCATTAATTCAATCCTTAAAATGCAGCAGCGACATTATAATAACAAAGCTCATACTCCCCCTAAAGGTGAGATAGGTAGATTTTCAATCCGCACGTCTTTGTTATCCCAATCATATGATATGTTACTCCTCCTTAGTCTATGCTTTTCCTCATTCGTTAGATAAACGTTCAAGCACCATTGTCCTCTTCCCTAGTGACACCAATCAACCATAAATCGATACCAGCATCACTTTTTTACTCCATATATTTCTCCCCCTTTTTGTCACAAAAATGACAAAGAAGCGAACAAATAAAGGACAACAAGCAAAGGATCTTACAAATCTCAAAATAGACTTGCAACATGTTGAGTCAAGCACGAGAGTTTTACACACCATTTTTTATAACCAATATCAAAACCGAAACTACAAAGAAATTACATTTTGATATGTTATCATGGGAATTATTGCCCGAAGAAATTTTCCCAACTAGTTTAGCAAACCAAAAATCAACTAAGCAACTTAGTTCCTTTGCTAAACCGATTGTATAAATACAACCGCTTCATTCGATAAGACCAAAAAAAATATAAACTCCATTTTTCTCATCAGGTTCTAATTATCCATATAACTTAGACCTTCAAACAAGCCAAATACTAGGTTAGTTGTTTAGGATTTCGACTAGACTTGAATTACCGAAACCTCTACTTTGATAAGTCTAACTAAGATCAGAATTAACTTAGTTTATCTTATCTGGAATTGAATTGGAGTAAACAACTCGTCCCGTCAACATATTCATTCGTTAAGCCATAAATAATTCATACAAACCAATAAATCAACTTGCATAATTATTCACCTCAACCGGATGCAATTGAAACAACACACATAAATCAAAGTTTCACTATTGCACCAAAATTTTGTAAGCCTAAACAATTGATAATACACAATAAAGCAAAATAACAATTGTTTTACTTAACTGGAAGCAATTGAATTAACATAGACATTAAAGAACCGCAATTGCACCAAATTTCGTAAGCCTAAACTATTGATATCACACAACAAAGAAAGATAACAAAAGTTTTACTTAACCGGAAATAATTGAATCATACACACATCCATACATACATAATGGAATAAACACATCCATTGTACCAATAATTTTGTTTAAGCAAAAGCAATATATATATATATATCAAATAAAAATAGGTTTTTCTTAAAACAGGAAAACAATTAACTAACAAGATTGTTACATCAATTTCTCATCCAACTTCTCCAAATATGATCGCATCACTTTCTTATTCCGGGAGAATTGATATCGAAATACCATTATGTTGTCATTATCATGCCATAAACAAAAGAATAACAACAACCAACCTTTACCGGAGAAAGGTTGAAAATCGGTTTTAACAATTGCAAGCAAAATTTGAAAACCGTCGAAACACATATGTTTTTATGCTAAACCAAAACCGATTCAACATATTGTGACTTTTTCACATATTGTTTCTACAGGAATCCCTCATGATCCTTTGATAAATCCTACCAACTTGGGCTAGAACTTAATCCTGCTAAATCAAAAAGTCACCCAAACCATAAGGGTACACAACATATTATGAGATCGAATATCAAGGTAATAAAACCGAAATCAAACATCTCATACACATACATAGCAAATAAATAAAGTATTAAAGTACCGGCTATCTAATTCAAAACTATCACAAGAAAAATTATAAATCAAATAATTTTATTCATAATAGTTTTATTCAATAGACTTATACAATCAATGAAAGTAATCAAAAATTGATGTCTATTTTTCCATGAGCAAGTAGTCTAAACTTATTCATCCTTGTTATATTCTGTCTCCATGATTTCATCAAGGTTATCTTCATACACTTCAATATTGTTATAAAGAGTACTAATCTTTTGAAGATCATGAAAGTCTCTAAACGATGCCCAGTAAACAACATGATAGATAATTTATTTTCGGGTAACAGAAGATAATTTCTTCAGAAGTTCCTTTCTTCATATTAGTTCAAGAACTCCTTCACATAGGCTTGTATCTCTTATCTCATAGAGAGATGGCATGATCTGATATGAACATAAATCAGAGCAGATCTTGAATCTTCCTTTATTAGAGGAATCATAAACACTTTCCACTTCCTGGATACAGTGTTCTCCTACAAATTCATTGTATGATCTTTTATTTTCAGTAAAACGGATTACATGAATCTTCCTTGTTAAAAGATCATGAAATCTACAGGAGTATATCAAATTTGATATAATAATTTTTAAGTCCTCCATTGTAAACATTCATGAAGAATAAGAATTCGGTTTTAAGAGAATTTAACCACTTATAAAAGGTAACCTTTTATACAGAGAATTTTTGAAATCTTTCTCACAAAGAAATAACAGAAATTTCCCATTTTTTAAACAAATTTTTATAACACAACCGTGCTTGGGAACAGAAAATTTTGTTATTTTGTAATAGTGTATTATTTTAGACTGTTCTTTCTATCCCACATTCTTAAAAATGATATATCATCATAATCAAAGAGTGGTTCAGAGATTTTTCCTTTTAAAGGATGAGAGACAAAACTTGTCTGCTTAAAGTTACTTTTCTTACACCCCTTTTTAAACCTTTTTGGTGTAAACTGAGTAGACCAAGGATTGGAAAGATAGTATTCCTTTTTGCTTGTCAAGGCATACGTAACAAAGGTCATTCTTCTTAATTCCTTTGAAACAAAATTGAGAGCCTTTTGCATTTTATGAATCTTGCACCCCTTCTGAATATGTTTTTTACTGCCACAAGAATAACAATATCTGGTATAAGAATTATGTGGATTGTTACCTGTTTGTGTACAATTGTAAAATGCTCCTTCATGTTTCTTTGATCTTTGAGGTTTTGACTTCTTCATTTCATTATGATCTTTCTTCTTAGGATCTGAATGATCATCACCTGTTTGTTTGTTCTTAGAGTTTCCTCCATTATGTTTAGTATCTTCTTTTAGATAATCCTGTGTTAGAGTACACTCAGATTTGACAAACTTTATTTCATTGTTAGGAACTATAGTATTATTACCTTCGTATCCTAAACCACGTGTGTCTCTGTGACTTCTTCCTATCTCCAATAAGGAAGATAAGTTGTTTGAACTTTCATTAAGTTTTCTTAGCATAGAGACTTCTTCTTTTAATGAAGTATTTTCATAAAGAGTAGAGTTAAGAGTTTCCTCTAGATGTTGAGAGTTCAATTCTTCTTTAGAATTATTAAGCTCTTTTTCTAATATACAAATATTTTCTTGAGATTTATCCAGATCATTTTTACAAGTTTCAACATGATCACGTTTAGTAATCATTCTTTCCTTATGATCACTCGCTTGTTGTGTGATTTCTTCCTTTAGAATCTCATTCTCCTTATAGAGAATTTCAATCTTTAAGGTTAACTCTTGTTCACTCTTAAGTGTAGAGAGAAGTTCTTCAGAGATATAAAGAAATTGTTTGCTGAATTCCTTTATTTCAGAAGTTTTCACACTTGATATTTCATTCAAAATCTCAATCATGGACTTCAAAAATGTCTCGTTCGAGAACTCATCAATTGAGCAGTCTGAAGAGTATTCTTCTTTTGAGCATATGCCTTGCAATTCGTTAATTGAGCCTTTCTTAAGCTTTTTCTCTCGCTTGACTTTACTTTGGCCCATATCTTATAAGATGGATCGCACCAAACACAGATTTTTAGATCTTTTCGTGTTTGCCTGCTCTGATACCAATTGAAAAGACGAGGGTATCCCAAATATACCTCAACCTATTACTTTTCCTTCCTATAAGTCCTTTCCCCGAAAGTGACTGTCTATGGACTGAGTCGAGACAATACAAAAAATCGGTTCACACTTTGTGTGATCGTCTATGGATACGAGATCGAGACAATACAACAACAAAGTGTGTTTACTTGATACAAAGGTTCAGACTTAACCAAACTCAATAGGATTCACGTATCAAGTAAATAGGAATTAACGTTTGTGCAATTTACTTTAATTATAATAGAACAATTATAATGCGGAAATATAAAGTAAATGACACGGCAAGATTTTGTTAACGAGGAAACCGCAAATAAAGAAAAACCGTGGGACCTAGTCTAGAATTGAATACTCTCAGGATTAAGCCGTTATACAAAATAATACCAACTTCGTATAGTTGAGACCAAGCAACTAAACCTATAGTTCACCTAGTTCCGTCTATATTCCCACACCTCCAACCTGTAAACAAGTCACGTACTTGGACCAATTCCTTTGGTTCGTATTCCAAACAGTAAAGGAACAACAAATCTGTTTGGTATCAACTCTCTTCTACCAAGTGATATGAGTTGCGCAAAGGTTCCCTTGTTTATATTAACATAAACTCCTTTGCCAGGTTCCATGATCTATCTTATGTTCAATCACCCAAAACCAATTGTTAATATTAAGCCAATCAATACCTTTAATTACAAGGAAACATATTGATGCCGACCTTCCTCAACTATTCTATCAAAACATCCAAAAGGATAAATCAATTATAATCATATCCTCATTTTCCCAAACAAGTATTGTGCACACCAAAGATTGTAAAACCCAAGTCATAAATCTTCAATATCTTCTTTGTCTTCAAATCTTCTTAAATCTTCAATAAACACCTGCACACAACTACTTGAATATCTTGTGATCAATCACACATAGAACGAAGTCTGTTAACAATGGATTATCACAAGATCATCTTTAGATCTAACAACAGCCTAAATATCCCTGTCGAAACCTTGAACTAGTTTGAGTGAATCTTATATCAGAAGAGAAGATTCTCAAGCATAAACAAACTAGGTTCAATCAAAGTTCAACCACCACCATTAGTCAATCAAATCAATACGAAAACTAAAGATAAACCGCAATATCTAGTTTCCCACCAACGGGTCGCGCTAGAGCTTCGCAATCCCATAGAAGACTTTAAATTGAGCGGCCGTAAGAGATTTCACCTAATTATATTACTCTCCTCTCCGATAGGCGGCTTCACCAGTAACAAAGACAAAAGAGGAAGCCTATGTTATGCAGGATTAGTTTGCTAGAAATGCAAACTCAAAGTATTTATAGACAAGGAAGTTTGGACACCAAGGAATTTCCAAAACCAAAAATATTCTTAAGATATTTTTCATTACTCCACCAAATTCGGTTTTCATAATTCCTGTGAATGCACTGTCCAAAAATAATGATCGAAATCTCCTTGGAAAATCTCTAATTAGTAAATGCACATTACTAATTCTTATTTTCCATATATAATTAAAAACCCTTAAATAAAAAGATTCTTAACTTATTTAAATTCGATCTTGGGATTTTCTTCCTTCTTAGCGTTTAAGGAATATCTTTGAACAATAAAGAATAAGCATTAATGTACCGTGTACAAAGAGTGACGACATCTTACTCTTGCAAGTCTTTTCCATGCTTGCTCACTTGAAACCGATTTACCATACTTCCAAACAAGTTTTGAATTAGTTCATCTGAATTTCAAGAACTATGTGATTGATAAAGTACCACTCAATCAAAACTCATGGGTTTACGGTTCTACCAAAACAAGTTTTGGTTCTACCTCCATGTGAGTATTGTGCATAGTTACACTAGCTAACCAAATATACGGCTGACTAGATACTAGGATCGGTTCCCCACATATATTTGGTATCAAACTTATATGCACTGCACATGTTCATAGGATCGGTTCTTCCTTCCCAAAAACGTGTTGCACATGTTCATAGGATCGGTTCCCCTTTCTTCCATAAACCTTGATGTACCTCATACAAGGATCGGTTCCCCTTGTGATGCGCTGCACCTCTTACTAGGATCGGTTCCCCTTCTCCCAGTAATAAGTTCAGACACTTACAACCCGATCATACCCCATGTGATTACTTAAGATCGGTTTCACTAATAAAAGTCATAACAATACATAAGTCAGGCCTCATGTGAATAATTTTACCAAGAACATAAACAAGTCATGAACGGTTATATAATCACACATATTGGTCGTTCATAAGATATGCAATGAAGAAAAGCCCCAATAACGCCTGGAAATTTCCTTTTCGGTTTACAACACATATCATGAACTTACTTCCTTAGAACACATGTAAACATTGTTCCCTAGGATAAAATCCTCACCTTATACCCATACATAATCACAATAGCATTCATACGATTATGTCAATGTCTTATATACAAAGTTTAATGGTTAAGCAAGAAACTTCATATTGTATTCCTTAATACTATGTATATCTAGAGTGTTCATGCTTCGCATTTTTATGTTTTCAATATGCACGACTTGAAAGATACGTTAGGAAATGAAACAGTTCAATTCAAATATCACTAACCTCAAGTGGAAGGATGATGTTGTCGTTGTAGCTCCGTACTTCTTCACTTCTTCAAGTCTTCGTTATACTTATAATGTCTCACCCTAATACTTTCAAGCTAACCTATACGAATTTGACTCTTGTACATTTACATCAAGCGACTTCTTAAATGAGTTTTGGTTCACTAAAATATGACAACCAAACTTGACATACCAATGCTTGGTTTTTTCAACCGAGCAATGCTCTAACAACCTTAACCATATGCATTCACGATTCGCCTCATATAGGGTAGTGGTTCCTGGAAGTAGCCACAAGGGTTTGGTTGGTCGATCTCAAGGTATTGATATATTCCTAATAGTGAACACATAACTAGTTTGAGTTTTATGTGGGTCTGAGAGTTTCCCCAGCATCACCAAAACTAACCAAAACAATATTTTTGGTTTTAGTGTAAGGAGTTGCAATTATGTTAAATTTTTTAATTTCGTCTTCATAGGGATAAAAATAAACCCATGTCCAAGGTTCATTTTAGGTATATAAAGATATTCCTTACACCGTTCCAATGACATTGCTTCGGCGCTGAGTTGTATCTAGCTAATAAGTTCATTGAGAACCAGATATATGGTCAAGTACAGTATATTAAGTACAATAAACCGCCTATTGCATTTAGATATGGAAATTCATCTCTCAATACATCTTCACAATATTCCTTTAAATGAAATGAATCTTTATGTACATCTAAAGTTCGACCAATTATGGGAGTGCTAGCAGGGTGCACTTTGTCCATATTGAATTGCATGAGTATCTTTTGGACATATACAAACTCGTGCATTGATATTCCGTAATCTCCACATTCTAGTTCAAGTCATAAATACATTTTGAAGATCGATAATGCTTTTCACTTCGCTTTTACATTATGGAGCGCGGGGATCAAGATTAGATAACGTGGGAATACATCACGATAATTCATGTCATTTTCTTAGGAAATCCTTTTCCGTACCTCCCCCTAATAACGAGAAGGTTGTCTCATCAAAGTGACAATCCGCAAATCTAGCGGTAAATTGATCACCTGTCAAAGGTTCTAAGTAGCGGATAATTTTTGAGGATTCATATCCAACATAAATATATTCGTCTTTGTGGACCCATCTTAGTACATTGTGTGGGCGTAATAGGCACTTATATTGCACAACCAAATATGTGTAAATATGAAATTTCAGGCTCATATAGAGCTACCAACTGGTCCGCAGAAAATGGTTGGCTAGCAGTTGGGTTTAAAATGAATAAGCAATGTTGCATGCAATATAGCGTACCCTTAGGCAGGTTGGAACGCATAGCCAATGCCTAGATATAATCAATAACCTTTTGATGGTAACTTCTGCAAGATCATTTTGAGTGTGTATATGGGGTACGTGATGATGTACATCAATTCCAATGTATATACAATATTCGTCAAATCCTTTATATGTAAACTCTCTATCATTATCAAGCCTGATAGACTTGATTGGATGATTAGGGTGGTGAGCCCTTAATCATATAAATTGTGCTAAGAGCTTTGAAAATGCAATATTTCTTGTGGATGACAATGCAACGGATTAACTTGATTGGATGATCAGGGTGGTGATCTCTTAATCGTATAATTTTTTCCAAAAGCTTTGTGAATGCAATATTTCTTGTGGACAACAGCGCAACGTATGACCAACGGGTAGGAGCATCAACCAGAACCATAAAATACTTGAATAGTTTGTATTTTAGATATGTAAGTCCACAAATATCACCTTGTTTTTTTTTTTTTTTTTTTGTAAATTTGGAATATTTTGTTAGACATCTTTTGCATAGGATGGTCTCGATCATGACTTTGCTAAATAACTAACTTTGCAAAATGATTGGTGTGCCTTAGATAAGGAAAACAAAGAAAAATGGGACAGAGGGTGCGCTTCAATTTCTTTGGAAGAGGAAGGTTGCACTTCTCTTATCTTAGAAGTAAAATATTGTGCATTCGTTACTTTAGAAAGCACATTGTTACTCTGTACTGTAATAATATTTTGTCTCATTTTCTTCTTTTTTTCTCACTAAGGGATGTCCGTTATAGTTCTTTATAACATCGATAATCATATCACAAAATGTGTACTTAGTCGACCGTGCCAAAGATTGTATAAGTCACTGGCCAAAAGTTCATCGTTGGTAATAACTTCAACATGAGATTCAATAAGTTATGTACAATCCACTAGAGTGGCTCATTAGTTTCTCTAGGATTATGTTCCTTCCATATTCACTAGAGGTCGTGTATATGTACTCACCACAATGAGTTTCCAAGTGATAACTATTTGCAAAAAATTCCTTAAAACTCCTCTTGTGCATACATAGCTTTTATGACTTTAATAGTTGTGTCATTTGACAACAGGGATTTCACAGTACTTATCCTAACCATTACTTGTGATGATTCAATCATCGTATTCACAAAGGTATTATACAGAGCTTTCCCTTTATTTCTTCCTTCTTATTTTAAGGAAGAAGGGTGTCTGTGAAATATCCATATTCCAGAGGTTCGCATATCTCTGGTTACCATATTAGGAAGTACATGGACGTGTGCTAGCTAACCTTTTGATAGTTGTGAATCAAAATCTAAGTTACTGATTTGGATTGATCTTGTCGACAAAGGAGTTTAATAGTTTAAACAGAAGATCCTTTGTCACAAACTCAACAAATTTTTCTAAAAGATTATTGGAGTAGTTACCAAACAACTTTGTTCCTTTACTGTTTGGAAAACGATCAAAAGAAGTTGAGTGCTTAAGAATTTACATCGGTAAAGCAACTCAAGAAAGTGGCTTCTATCTTGGGATTAACATGCATGACTAGACGGTTACAGACGTAGGGATACTAAGGGATCTAAGTAGCTAGGGGTAGATTACTTGGTCTCAACTATACGAAATTGGTTTTGTTCTTTGTATAGCGGCTTAATTATGAGAGTATTCAAAACTGGACTAGGTCTCGAGGTTTTTCTGCATTTGCGGTTTTCCCGTTAACAAAATCTTGTTGTGTTATTTACTTTACTTATATATTATAATTGTTTTATTTAATAAAGTAAATAACATTTGTACGTTAAATCCTAATCACTTGGCATTGATCTTATAGTCAATTGACTACCGCAACTTCATATAATTGAGATCGAGTAAACTACTCATATGTACTCAGTTCCTTTAGTATATGTGCACATGCAACAATATGGTCTGCCCACGTGAATTCCAAGACAGACTCCACTATTTTGAGTCGCTTCATCCACCGTGAATATTTTTTCTGTTTGGATCGCAAACAACAAAGTACCAAATATGTTAGAGTAACAAGCTCACTTATCGATTTCCTAAATCACGTTGGTTAGAGATGAAGTAGACTAAAGGTATTTCCAGTTATTCAATCATCGCATATGAATACTTTATAACTTATCTTCTTTAGTCAATCAGATCAATTAATATAAATCTAAAATAACAAAAGGGCTTTGTTGTTTCCTATCAAAGGAGTATATATTGAATAAACGGAAGATCCTTTGCCCTATTGTATCTCTAATCAAAATTGTGACTTGGGATATTGATAAGTGATTTGGTTATTGAAAAATATTTAGTGATTTTATATTTGAGGTTATGATCCAAAGGAGTTGAGAGTATAAGTCTTGATAGTTGGTGAAGCGACTCAAGATACTAGATTCTGTCTTAGGATTCATGTGCGCATACTAGATTGGTTGTAGATGTAGGGATACTGAAGCAATTGAGTAACTATAAGTAGTTTACTTGGTCTCAACTATATAAAGTTGTGATAATCAGTCTGTATAATGACTTAATTCTGGGAATATTCAAAACTGAACTAGGTCCTGGAGTTTTTATGCCATACAGTTTTCCTCGTTAACAAAATCTATTGTGTTGTGTTATTACGTTACTTTCCGCATTATAATTAAGATTTTTGTTATATTTATAATTAAGTAATTAAATTTATATGCTAATCCACTTGGTACAACCGATATCTAGTTCGGTTACGAAATTAAACTATATACTAAGTTACACATAGTTAAATAATCTTTTGGCAGTTATTTTTTCTGGAAGATTATACAAAGTATGTCTGTATAGGTTGATATCGAAAAGATTTCATATGGTGTACTCGGTATACTCGTCATTTAATTTTTTTGTTTGTGAACCTGTATGGACAAAGGAGTTTTAAATCTATAGTATAGGTAATTAACCCTTATCATTGATTGTAACACTAATGTATTGTATACATAATATGTAGAAGTTGTTTATTTTTGGTTTTCAAATTGAAATGCTTGGTTCCCGAGTGAGAGAGATAAGGAGAGGCCCCATGATCCAAATAAAAATATTTTTGGTCTCCTGCACTATAACTACGAAAGAAAGTTAGCTTCTAAAAATGGCGTTTGCAGAAACTGGTATATATATGAACTTAAATTTTTCCGAGCATGAACTCGGTTATTATCATCAGAAAAATTAAAGGGGTAATATAATATTGCAATTGACAAAATAAGGGGCAAAAATATTAAAATATTAAAATTCCTAATTAAGGGACTTCGATCTATTTCGATCCCGGACAGCATCACACCTTAGAGAACCCTAGGACTAAAAATTTCAGATTTTTGCGGATATCACCATTATACATCGCTACAATGCACTCGACCACCTTGATGCTTTCTCCAGTTGGGAAAAAATAACCAGTGGTGTTCTTCTTCCACTACCAAACGGTGCTCCAGTTGAGAATCATGGAAAAGGCTTACAAACGTAGGTTCTCTCATAATCTTCTTCTCTAGTGTTTCCCTATTCTCCTTCGAACTATACACAAACAAAAAATAAATAATATGATCATCATGTGGAACCCATGATGAACTACACTAACAATACGATAGGTCTGAGATATCAGTTATTCGCTCGTATAAGCGATATCACTTTTGTTGTCCATGGCAACAAAAGGACTTACAGGTTATTAGAATTTTTGTTTTTACCCTTCTCGGTGTAGAGTTCCTTAGTTGGGTAGTAGGAAATGGCACGTACATATGGGAGCATTATCAAAAAGGTTCGTTACTATCTCAACAATTCTTGAAAAATTAAAAGTAAAACAATAACCTATGTATAAGACTCTAGCAGTATATGTGTCCATTTTTTTTTAATCTATTTCCTCACCCAGTCCCCACTACTATGATACTTTCTTTTCTACTTCCTCAACCCCCACTATAATACCAATACCAAATAGTTTTAGTCTTCTTCTCATGAAAGACTGAGAGATAAATTTCGAGGTAAAGAATTCAGTAGAAACTGAGAAAATAAGTTTTTTGAGTTAATCATCATCATCAAAAATTTGTATGCCAGAAACTATTTCAGGTTAGCATGGTTTTTCGCACTTTTTAATAGTTTTACAAGCATTTTTATTGTTACAAATAGGTTTATTGGTCATATTATCGTTGTTATATGAGAAATAATATAAATAATATAGTTGTTTTTTTTGGTTGTTTAATGGTTATAATTACTTTAGATTATGCTAGTCTTGTTTTTTTTTTGAGTACTTTTATATTTGTTTATTCGAGAAGAACTGGTTCTGTTTGTTGGTTCTTATCATTTCCCTTTCTAGGTTTTTATTTTATTTAGTTTTTTCTTGTTTGCAGGTTTTGCTTTCTCTTTTGTTTTCTTCGTTTGTTAGCAGTAAGTGAAGATCATTTGTTATCACTTTTGCTACACCCCCTTGCTAGTATAGTGTGATTTTAAAACAACTATTCTTAAATGTCACAAAATAACTAGTGGTTATAATGTAAGATGATACACTTATAAAAGTGACATAGAAGTGGACTTTAGTAAATATAATTGGCATTATATGTTATCAGGAGTATATGTCTCTAACTGATACCAAACCACAATGCGGAAAGAGTGATGAGTTCCTTTATTGTTGAATGAGTGCTAATAGTTATTCTACCCATATTCGATATTTAATTATATATTTTTCTTTTAGTATAACCTTCTACTTTCATTTTAAAAAAACCAACAACAAAAACAAACACTAAGATTGGAAGTAGTGGGAATATAACTAACGGGAGTCATATATATCATTTTCCAAAACTGATTTGTTTCTATATCTTTTCACATATTACAATAAAATAACACACTTTTGTTTGTTTCCTTTTACACAATTTAATACATTTTCCAAAATTAAACTACTGTTAGTGCACACGTTGAATATATTAATGAGTTTCTTATCATTTTTCCCCCATAATACTTATGTGACTACGCATATATTATCGATATATAATTAGGTGGATACATTTGATTAATTTTATTATATTATTTGTTAATTGAAATTTATTGGCAGATATAATATAACATATTAGGAAAATAATTATGTTAATATATATATAATTTCTTTCCACGGAGGATCAACTAATGTCAAGGCTCCGAGAACCCCATAATTTAAGTGTATCACTGCACTGATATTTCATGTTCCAACTTAAACTCAAGCATAGCACATGCGCTTGTTCAAGTATTTAAAATATAAAGGTCTAGTTTCTTCTTACATGAGAATTAAGAAAAATTCACGAGTCTATTCCTAATTGTACACCAACAAGGATTGGATTATTAAAGTGAAAGAGAAGCAAAACCCACAAATAGGAAAAAACTAGACAAAATAAAAATCTCAAAGGGAAATGATAAGAATTAACAACCAACAAACAAAACCGGTTCTTCTCAAATAAACAAATATAAATGGACTCGAAAAAAAAAAAACAATGATTGGATTATTAAAGTGAGTTTTCTTATAAGGTATACGAAAATAAATTATCTTTCCCTTATTGTTCAACAATAAGGCAAATTTTATGTATGTGTAAATTAAGATTGATTCATTTTATATGTACGGTTATTAAACGTTTCACAAAGATGTCAAAGATATCTCAGTATTTTGAACCACCGATGAGACACATTTATAGGGCATTTGGGTGCTAGTAAGTTATGTTACCAAGTTTAAAAATGAATTTTGCAAGTTAAAATAATAACTATATTTTGTAGCAAAAATTTTTTTTTTTTTTTTTTTGCTTATGGTGTAACAACTTCTCGCTAGAACCACAAGTACATTTCAGTTTGTTATTTCTTTATCTTTCTCTATATACAAAATTCTTTTGCTAATTTCGTCAGATGAAACGAAAAAACGAAAATCAAAGATAAGATAAATATGAAAGGGTTTATGATCTTCACTTTTGGTATTTCGAATTTTTTTTAGTTGCCTTTATTTTCTTTCCCAATTGTTTTTCTTAAATCAAAGTGTAGAAAAAAATTCAAGTTTATCATTAGATTACAATCCTAGATGAAAGTAAGATTTCAAACGGTTGTTTATATCTTAGTATTGAATCCCTTGATCAAATTAATTCATCGATATCATATCTATCCCAGCATATATCCAAAAAGCGCAAGCCTTTTCGATATTCTTTGAGATCCATCTCATAGTCGTTCATCTGTATCAAGGAACCATTAAGAAACATCACATAGATGAGAAAGAGAGAGAGAGAGAAGAGACCTTAGAAGATTGTGAGTAGAATCGATTCAAGTAAACGACAACTAACATACTAGATATTGTCTTAACAAGACACATGGATAATGGAAATGCATAGCTTTAGATGATTTACCTTAAAATGTTCATCCCCAAATGATAAAGCAGTATTTACAACACTTTTTTTTTCTTCTTCTAAAAAGTAAACATATTATGGGTGAAAATACAATTCTTTTTATTTAGAGATACACATTGTATTACGGTATATACTTTCTTGATCTAACGTATAGTTTAACCCTCAAGATGTATTTATTTTGGGTAAACCCCTCAAGATGTGTTTTGGTTATAAGGAAGTCATGAGGCCTATTTTGAACCAACATGTAGTTCTTGAGTCACTTAATAATTTCCTTTCCCAATCACAAATACATACAACAAACAGAAACTATCAACTGCGCCTACACCTACAATTGATTGATTTTTAACAACCCTCAGATTCTCTTTCCAAATCACACCAAAATGCATATACACCGGTAATCAAACCATAATTAGAATATTTGAGCAATATAGAATCCGACACATACATGGAACATATGAAAGAAATAGACACCGGGACCATTACCTTTTGATGGAGCTGCAACGACTTCTTCTTCACTGGAAGGAGAACGAGATTCACTTTTCTCATCACTAGAACCTTGTTGTAGAGATTCTGAACGGCTTCCAGCTGAAATTTCTACTCCCATGAGAGAGAAACTTTTCTTAGAACTTGATGAAGTTTCGTGATTATCAGCCATTGATTGATTTTAAACTTCTTTCTTCTTTCAAAAAAGGCTACGACTCAAGAACCCTTCACCGAAAATTATCCACCATAAAGTGTTCTTATCCACCATGAAGTGTTCTTATCCAGCTTGTCCTCAAGATCAATTTCCCATTTTGAATAAATATCTCTACCATCGGAAAGATGATTATAAAGTAATAATAATCTTATTCATTCTTGGTGACAACCTTATCCTTTTTGATAAAACTCCAATTATATTTTCTTCGTTCATAAGTATACTTAATTAACTTAATTTCCAGTCTTCGATCATACCCAAAAATTATACTTTTTATTTTTATTTTCCTTATAAAACGATAAAAGAAATTCTATTAATGAAGGTGAAAAGAAGAGGGTTCACCAAGTGCACCACTAACTTATTTGTTCGGAAAACTGCATAAAAACTTGTCACAACAGTATTGATTAGCAGATGAGATCATGTACCCGATATGTAAAAAAGTTTACTTGTTCGATCTCAAAAATAAATATCTAAGAATCGACCTAGTATGTGTCTGAAATGTATACAAACCGAATTTCAACAAAAACAAGTCTTGTAATCTATATTTCGAGATACGAATTATCACGAATAAATCTTGTAGATTTTGTATAGTTTTGAGAATGAAAAATAATGTTTAACTTGTTTAACGTACTACTTGTGATATATCTAGTATAAAGATAAAAAATATATAATGGAGAAATGAAATAACACATGACACCAGGAATTTTGTCAACGAGGAAAATTACAATATGCAGAAAAAACCTTGGGACCTGATCTAAAACTTGAAAACCACATTGTATTTATCCACTATAAATGCTAGCCTACGATCAAGCTTTGTAATGGAATTTAGCGGAGACCGAATCGACCCTACGATAAATTGAGTTTCATTCATGCTCCTTTACATCTCTTAGATCTCACAATGCCCTATGCAACTCGATCCCCCTAGATGACGTCCTTTGCAGTAATATGAGTTACTTCAACCTATATGAAAAATTATTAACTATTTCGCCTCTAATATATAGCCTATTTGATTTCCTTCAAAAAGATATTCAACCCAGGTAATAAAAATGTATTTTCTTATGAGGGATATTCAAGGTAAAGAAGATATCAAGCAAAATTCAAAACAATTACGAGATCTAACTCTCTTCAAAACTTATAGGAATACCTAATCAATTCTACCTCACAGGAAAAATCCAAAAAAATCAGAGAAAAATTTATATATCTATCGTGTGGAATCACAAAAACTAATACGAATAATACTTTGCAATTTCTATTTAACTTGTTCCTAACCTATAATTTGGAAACTACAATAATCAATATGAATATGATCCGGATAACAAATATCTATCAGGTAAAAAATAGTGTTATCGGGTTTTACGAATCCCTTAGTCAAGACTTTAGAATCCGTAACCAAATACAGTTTCACTAGAGACTCTAGCCGCAACTATGACACATAAGTGATAGGACTGAGATTCTAATATACCCAGAGTCCTCTATTTATATTGATGATCATGGGTTGGTATATTACAAACAAAACTGACTTCGTGAACTTATTTCCATGTTTACGAATAACTTTGATACTAAAAAAAATATCTATATAGATTTTTCATATAAGCATGTGAGAAGTTTTCTTTGAATCACAAAGAAGAAATATACAACCGTATAATGGTCGAAATGCACGTTGTGCACCAAGTGAAGAAAAATGGTTAAGTTGTTCCGTAACCGAGAAGTATAAATTAGAATATAATATCATAAGACCAAACAGTTTGTGTTCTCAAATACAAAAAGTCGTCATAGATGTTAGAGCATAGCTCGGTCGAACCCACCAAGCGTTGGTATGTCAAGTTTGGTTGTCATATTTTAGTGAACCAAAACTCATTTAAGAGTCGCTTGATTTAAATGTACTAGGGTCAACTTCGTATAGGTTATCTTGAAAGTATTAGGATGAGACATCACAAGTATTGCGAAGACTTGAAGAAGTGAAGAAGTACGGAGATACAACCACAACATCATCATTCCACTTGAGGTTAGTGGTATTTGACTTGAACTATTTACTTCCCTAACGTATCTTTCAAGTCGTGCATATTGAAAACATAAAACTACGAAGCATGAACACTCTAGATAGACATAGTATTAAGGAATACAATATGAGGTTTATTGCTTAAACATTAAACTTTGTATATAAGACATCAACATAATCGTATGAATGTTATTGTGATTATGTATGGGTATTAGGTGAGGATTTCATCCTAGGAAATAATGTTTTTACATGTGTTTTAAGGAATTAAGTTTATGATATGTGTTGTGAACCGAAAAGGAAATCTCCAGGCGTTATTGGGGTTGTTCTTCATTTCATATCTTATGAAAGACCAATATGTGTGATTAGTATAACCGCTCATGACTTGTTTGTGTTCTTGGTAAAACTATTCACATGAGGCCTGACTTATGTATTTGTATGACTTTTATTAATGAAACCGATCTTAAGTAATCACCTGGGGTATGATCGGGTTTGTGTGTCTGACCAAATTCGGGAAAGGGGAACCGATCCTAGTAAGAGGTGCAGTACAACACAAGGGGAACCGATCCTTGTATGAGGTGCAACAAGGTTTATAGTAGAAAGGGGAACCGATCCTATGAAAATGTGAAACACGTTTTTAGGCAAAGGGGAACTGATCCTATGGACATATGCAACACATATAAGTTAGATACAAAATATATGTGGGGAACCGATCCTAGTACCCATTCAACCAAAAATTTGGTAATCTAGTGTGACTATGCACAGTACTCACATGGAAGTAGAACCGAAACTTATTTTGGTAGGACCGTTACACCCATGACTTGTGATTGAGTGTTACTTGATCAATTACATAGTTCTTGAAAGTCAGATGAACCAATTCTAAACTTGTTTGGATGTGTGGTACATCGGTTTCAAGTGAGTAAGTATGAAAAAGGACTTACAAGAGGAAAGATGTCGACACACTTTGAACAAGCGCATTAATGTGTATCTTTAATTGTTCAAAGATATTCCTTAACAACTAAGAAGGAAGTAAATCCCAAGATCGAATTTAAATAAGTTAAGAATCTTTTAATTAAGGTTTTTAATTATATATGGAAAATGAGAATTAGTAATGTACATTTACTAGTTAAAGATTTTCCAAGGAGATTTCGATCATAAATTTGGACAGTGCATTCTCAGGAAATATGAAAACCGAATTTGGAATAATATTGAATATCTTGAGAATATTTTCGGTTTTGGAAATTCCTTGGTGTCCAAACTTCCTTGTCTATAAATACTTTGAGTTTGTATTTCTAGCAAACTAATCCTTCGTCGTGATGAGTAAAATTCCACCGTTGTATTATTCTCGGTGAAGCCGCCTATTCGGAGAGGAGAGTAACCTAATTAGGCGAAATCTCTTACGACCGCTCAGTTTAAAGTCTTCTTTGGGATTGAGAAGCTCTAGTGCGTACTGTTGGTGGGAAACTTGATAATTGCTATTTATCTTTAGTTTTCATATTAATTTGATTGACTAACGGTGGTTGAACTTTGATTGCACCTAGTTTTTTTATGCTTGAGAATCTTCTCTTTTGATATACGATTCACTCAAACTAGTTCAAGGTTTCGACAAGGATCTTTAGACTGTTGTTAGATCTAAATACGATCTTATGAAAATCCATTGTTAACAGACTCCGTTCTATGTGTGATTTATCACAAGAGATTTAATTAATTGTGTGCATGTGTTTACTTAAGATCTAAGAAGATTTGAAGACAAAGAAGAGATAGAAGATTTTTGACTTGGTTATATAATCTTTGGTGTGCAGAATACTTGTTTCGGTAATAGAGGATCCAACTATAATCGATTTATCCTTGTGGTATTTTGATAGAATAGTTGTAAAGATCGGCATCAATACATTTCCTTGGGATTAGAGGTATTGATAGCAAAATCTTATCGATTACCTTTTGGTGATTGAACATAAGATAGATCTTGGAACCTGAAAAAGGAGTTTATGTTAAGATAAACAGAAGAGCCTTTGCGCAACTCATATCACATGATTTAATAGAGTTGATACCAAACAGATTTGTTGTTCCTTTACTGTTTGGAATACGAACCAAAGGAATTGGTCCAAGTACGTGACTTGTTTACAGGTTGGAGGTGTGGGAATACAGACGGAACTAGGTGAACTATAGGTTTAGTTGCTTGGTCTCAACTATACGAAGTTGGTTTATTTTGTATAGCGGCTTAATCTGAGAGTATTCAATTTTGGACTAGGTCCCGGGGTTTTTCTGCATTTGTGGTTTCCTCGTTAACAAAATCTTGATGTGTCATTTACTTTATATTTCCGCATTATAATTGTTTTATTATAATTAAAGTAAATTGCACAAAGGTTAATTCATATTTACTTGATACGCAATCCTATTGAGTTTGGTTAAGTCCGAACCTTTGTATAAAGTAAACACACGTAGTTATTGTATTGTCTCGATCTCGTATCCATAGACAATCACACGAAGTGTGAACGGATTTGTTGTATTATCTCGACTCAATCTATAGACAATCACTTTCGGAGAAAGGACTTATAGGAAGGAAAAGTTATAGCTTGAGGTATATTTGGGTACCCTCGCCTTTTCAATAGAATTCTTAAAAGCAACCAGTTTGTGTACTAACGATACTAAAATTATCTAGTAGCATCCCAAAATATGCGGGAGTTAATTGAGAATAGTTCATCAAGTCTTTATTATTTATAAGTTCAAGTTTATAAACTGGGCAAATCAGTTTGTGAACATAAAAACAAACTTGACGATTCTTTACGAACTCAACTCGCAATTGTGATTATGTGAACAATAAATTCCCCTCAACCTATTATGTGATACATTATATATTGCTTGAATTATTCTTGTAAATATTCATCATAATTAACGTCATATGATCGACATGTCTCAGTAGATAAAATGTTTGATAATATGAGTAAATATGATAGTCAGTCTTTGTATACCTTTTTTGTTTTCCATTCTCCAATATTCAAAGTCAATTAGTGAATTTGGATACTCAACTACCATGCTTCATCCCAAGTTCGAGGATAACCTTAGTAGACTATGTCAATATGTAGTTTTGGTCGACTAAATTTGATAACAAGCCTGTGTTAGAGCATCGCTCGGCCGAACTCGTAAGTTTTTTTATCTCAAGATTGTAGTTGTAGTCAATGTTAGATGTACAAAACTATATCTTGATTTCTACTCTACTGAAATCAAGTCTCAGACTAGGATTAAAGTATGTTAGTTGACTATTAGACATCACCTAATAACCCTTGAAGATAAAAGACTGGAGAAAAAATAAAAACATTGTGAGAACTTTCTCAACAAAGAGGTATGTGAAGAATGACCTATCTTATATACTCATGGCATATACAAACCTATCTTATGAAACTATATCGTACGATTTTAGTAAATTTAATATTTCAAAGAAGAAATTTCGAGTTCAAGCTTGTCTTGGTTAAATTGATTCAATCAATGGATGTTCATAGATCCTTAATTAGCAATTTTAGTTTGAACAAATTATTGTTCACAAAATATTTTTGTTTCAAGTTGATCATTTGGTATTTGCCCAAGAAACATTGCATACTATCTATGACTATTGAAAATGTTTCAAATTTAACTATAAGAGATACAAAACTTATTTGTGCAAGGTACACATACTTGTATGTATTCCTAATAAGTCTTAATTCCACTAACTATAGAGGTTTGCAAACATTGTAAATGTGTTTGAGTTCGAGAATGGGGGAAGGTTTGCAAACCCCTATGACCTGACTTCACGAACTGCCTAGGTTGACAAACCCCCATGGTATAACTTTAAAGGTTTGCAAACCTGTATAGTTTTCGTATAGCATAACGTCACGAATTGTCTTACCTGGCTATCTTCGTTTTTGCTACAACTCTCATAGACACTTCTAAGACAACTTTATTCACAAAATCACTTTGTGTTTGTGGATAAATATTTAGTTTTAAGTATTATTGAACACCACTGAGTGCTTCTAATTTCAAAGGCATACTTGACGCTACAGACTACCATTGTGCAAGTTTGGATAACCCAGGACCATAATGCACATGAATTCCTGATAAGAATATCATCTAAACTGAAAAATTATTTGCCTGATTTTCAAGATAAACTTAGCTTGAATTCAAATCTATCAGTATCCTTGAAAATCTTTAAATACAGAGACTCTTGCAACAAGATTTCTCAATCCCTGGAACTCTTATTTCCGAGTTACAAAGATAGTTACTTCCTCTATAAGCTATATGTTCCTTTACGAAATTGATTCTAGGTTACGACTTTGAAAATTTTATTTAGGTATTCGTGAAGCCCGGTTAGACTATGTTATACGTGATAGTTCTTGTATCCGAATCTTGAGCTACTGGCTATTGAGTTTTATGATCTCTAGATCAAGAAAAAGATATATACAAATCACAAAGTTCTCTCCGTCTCACCATTTGTGATTCCTCAAGATAGATATCTAAACTCTTATTTGATTTGTTGGATTATTTTTGAAAGATTTTCTGGAATATATCTACTGCAAACAGATTTCAAACCTATATTGAAACAAATCAAAAGGTAAATCAAATAAGATTATTTGTTAGAGGTAGACATGTATCAAAAAACTTCAATGAGGTTGAAATAACTTTTAGGTTGTAAAGGACATCAACTAAGAGAATCAAGTGCGTAAAATCTTTCGAGGTTCAAGAGACATTAGAAACACAATTGAAGCTGAATTTCTCGGAGTGTTAATTTGTTCTCAGCTACATTCTGTTCAGAAATCTGATAATAGGCTAGTGCATGTAGTGGTTTAATATAGTGTAGTGTTCAGAGCTGAATGAGGTCCTGGGGTTTTTCTGCCAATGCAGTTTTCCTCGATAAAATTTTTCTGATGTCTTGAGATTTTCCTTTTCCGCATTATATTGTTTATCTTTATAATATGAATAATACAAGTAGTACATAATCAATCTCGATAGTTCAGATCCTTATTGTTTGAGATCAAAAACAAGATTTTTTCTTGTTGAATTCATATCTTGGAAAATAGAATACAAGTTTCGTACTTGTTAGAATTTGGGTCCTGATGTTTCAGATACAATTAGATTGATCTTGGATATTGATTTTTAAGACTGTCCAAGAACTCTTCTACACAATCAGGTACATGAAATTTTGATCTATACATGTTGATTGTGGAAGAGAAAGAGGAAAACTCAATATAAGATCTTATTCAAGGTTCTTTGCTTTGACCCACTTGTGATTATATTAGTTTTTGTCCAAACAGGTAGCCGAGCAGAAAAATTAGTGGTGTACTTGGTACCCTCTCATTTTCAGCTTGACATACCAAAACTCGTAAGTTTGACCGAGCGATGCTCTAATATAAGGTGCAGGAATATAATGCATTAAAATACATCATTTTGTTATGCAATTTGTTCTTCAATTACATCTTACTTATGCACTAAGAACATACAAGCCAACGGTTTTTTAATACAAAGTTGATAAATACTTTGCGGGTTATCTTTTAAACTTAAAACAAGCAATTACCAAACTAACTTCTTCAATGTTTTGCTTCACAAAAGAACTTCTAGGAAGTTTAAAAGCAAAAACACTTCTACTTGTGCTATCCAAACACCCTATTATTCTCCCATCAATCCACTTTTTCCCCTCGGTCCTTAATATGTTACGTTTATAACTTTTTATTAACCCACCTAAATTTATTTTGATTCTCTCCTAATTCACCATCAACTAACTCAACCAGAAGAAGCCCCTAAATTGACAAAATAAATTAAAATAACATACACAAACTTTTCTTCATTTTTACTATTTATTTTTGAAAATTTTGTTATATCCAAAACATTCTGAACCAAGGTCAATATTTTGTTTTAGCTATGGCAGAAACAAATTCAAAAATATTCACCAACCGATCTAAACATTGGAAGTGTCGTTGCTCGAAAATAAGTTTTTGTACACCTTAATATCAACACTGAATTTGAAGAAGAAGATGCAATCATATATGAATTTGAAGATGATGATTGAGGGATGTGATAGAAACACGAATGAAAAAAATAGGTAATTTTCCATATGTTGAAACTGGTTTGTTCATGGCAGCGAAGAACAACTTCAGGTCGTCCGATAGATTTGACGAAAAATAATCACGAACCTGGATTTTTTTACTTTTTTAATATAAAAATGCTTCGGTCGAATTGTATGCCTCATATCTATTATGATCCCTCGGTCTAATAAATCTGGTTCGTAGATTATTTATATTACAATATCCACGAACTAATTAATTTTCATGGTTTTTTTTTTAATTTCGTTAGTTCATTTAATTTTGAAGATCAAACCATTTGTTTATTATATGATTCGAACCTTTAATTGTGTTTTAATTTTATAAATTTTTGTTTTTGAAGCCAAGATAATCTGAAATAAAATAAAATAGTACAGTCTTATTGGTTGTTTTTAGGTTTGAACCTTGCAATTTTCTTATTTTAGGGATAGATTTGTGAAGGTGTAATGGATCGTACGTTGTATGCTCAATCTTAATCGTGTTCGTGTTTTGTTAGTGTTGTAATTTTTTGTAACTAGTTAGTTAGTTGTTTGTTAGAAAGAATAAGTGAATTGGATTTAGCAATTCAACTAGTTAGTAAAGTAGTCTTCATAAATGAAAAAGAGAGGGTAAGTAGTAATAGTACGCCACCAACTTTTTTGTTTGTGAACCTATATAGACAATCCTCATACAATTAATACATGCATATCTTAATTCAGCAAGAACTAGTCTTGACAAGATTACCTTCAAAACATATGCGATTTTGTGATTTTGACATGTATAACTTCCAAAATACTCATATATAAGTTTAGCAGTGACTAAATACAACCTTTGTTTAAGTTCAATACAAGTCCTAAAATAAAGAAAAAAGTTTATAAATCCTCTTAATGTGAGTGACCAATACTTGCCTTCATCATCACCTAAGTTTTTTTCTCTGACTTGGTTTCTTCCATGATTATAACTTGTTCTTATACCACCTTTGTAATATAGTTAATTACTAGTATATCAAAAGATTTTGGAAAAATTCATAATTTTTATTTTATGTGAGAGAATAAAATTATCACTTGTTTTTTTCTCTCTCATATATCTTACTATTAATTAACAGTGTAGATACAAAACAAAAACGATTTAAATTCCTTCAACCTATGTAAAATTACCATACCTGCCAAAAGCATGATTAGGAGGAACATTATAGGTTCTAATATAAACTAGGGTTTCGTTTTAAAATAAAATTTATTTTTTTATTTTAATAATGATGCCAGCAGTAGTTTTGGTAGTTTTATTTTTCATAGATTAGGTAGCCTAACTTGTTGCTAGGTTGCCAACCAAAGCTTTTCATTTTTATATTTAAATAACATTGTAATTTTAATAAATTATTACCATTTCTCAAGATTGGACATGAAGTAGATTAAGAAGTTGTAATAATCAAGAGATGTGGTAATCAATTCACATATTCAGCCCTAATAATGAAGAATATTAAAAAAAAAAAAAGGATATAAAAGAATTTGGCGTCATGAACAGGAAGAAGAAGAAATTATAAAATTAAATTTCCGTGTTTAAGTCTAACTATGAGCACATTTTTTTAGTATTAGTTATTTATGTTCTTTTGTTTGGACTGTGGGTCGTATTTAATCAAATTAAGGACCTTAATTAGTTATTGCCATAAGTTTTTGTCGACTTTATAAATATAATAAAATCATGGGTACACAGAGCAGGGTCAGATCTAACTTAAAATAAGGGTGGGAAATTGCGTACTCAACCTAGCTGAATTTCGATTAAGCCTAATATTCTTAAAAAACAAAACTTTTTTCCTTTCAAATCTGTTAATACTTAGCCACAAAACTTCCCACTATAATAAATTTTTGCCTCACCAAAGCAAGATTTTTAGCTCCTCCTCGACTCAGACGAATTTGACAGATTGCAAAAGCATTAAGAAGGAAAGAAAAATACTAGTTCGTTTATAGACTAAAGTTAAACACCATCTCGTTTTGTAGTATCAAGGAAAGAAATGAACACCTCAAGAGACTACTTCAATCCTACAACTTTTCAGTGGGAAAGGAAATCAACACAACAATATCAAAAATAATTTTCCATCCAATACTACAACAACATAAATTAAGATGATATTCCACAATTCTTTGATATGCCAACATCGTCAACCCCACCAATATACCTAGGAGTACAATTTAAACACGGGAGATACTCTAGTCACATATTCGACCCATTGCCTCAACGATTGGCAGGAAAGACTCAAAGATGGATGACCAAATTGAAAAGATGAGTGTACCGAAATACACCACAATCTTTTTGTTTTTAACCTATAAGTCTCTTACCGAAAGTGATCGTTTATGGACAGAGTTGGGACAATACAACAAATATGTAATACCCCGATATTCGGCAGTGGTTGGTCGAATGAAATATAAGTAATGGTTTTTCCTTTCCTAACACCGAGGACTTTTCAGCACAATTGGTTCCAGAGTTGGCAGAAAACTCTGCAGTTAAGCGTGCTCGTGCATGAGCAATCTAGGGATAGGTGACCATCCAGAAAGTTGTTGCTGGATAACCGCAGTGATGCCTGTTGAAAACCACACACTGGAGGACGACTACATTGGCTAAGTGGGGACAATATCGGTGGAGGGACGGGTCATTACAAATGGTATTTGAGCCAACGACGGGTCACCTGCCGAGGGTGGGAAGGTATGCTGGACGGGATTGGTCCATGTGTTTCTCATGAGGGGTAGGTAACGTCATAGATATGGGCTCGAGAGTATATTCTGGAGCCGAGGACGGCTCTAATTTAAGGTGGTGGTATTGTAATACCCCGATATTCGGCAGTGGTTGGCCGAATGGAATATAAGTAATGGTTTGTCATTTCCTAACACCGAGGCCTTTTCAACACAATTGACACTAGAGTTGGCGGAAAATTCTGCAGTTAAGCGTGCTCAGACTAGAGAAATCTAGGGATGGGTGACCATCCGGTAAGTTATTGTTGGATAGCCGTAGTGATGCTTGTTGAAAACCCCACACTGTCGGACGACGACAGTGGCTAAGTGGGGACAATATTGGTGGAGGGATGGGTCATTACAAATCGGTATTCACACTTTGTGTGGTTGTATAAATACAAGATCGAGACAATACGACTACCAAAGTGTGATACTTGATAATAGGTTCAGACTTAACCAGACTCTATAGGATCACTATCAAGTATATCGGAGTTAACGTTTGTGTAATTTACGTTAAATTATATAAAAAAATATAATTGCATAAAACAAAAGTAAATCACACAACAATATTTTGTTAACGAGGAAAACTTCAAGTGCATAAAAACCCCAGGACCTATTCCAGAATTGAGTACTCTCAGAATTAAGCCGCTATACAAAATCTACACCAACTTCGTATAGTTGAGACCAAGCAACTACCCCTAGTTCACTTAGTTTCCTCAGTATCCATGCGCTTCCGATTCCGAAGGTCACGCACTGGGACAATTCCTTTGGATTGTATTTGTTAGAGCACTGCTCGGTCGAACTCGCAAGCGTTGTTATCTCAAGATTATTTATCAAGTTTACTTGTCAAAACTATAAGTCTTGATTTCTAGTCCACTTATAGCCATGTCTCAGAGTAGGATATGTGTAGTTAAGCTTTAGACTTCACGGCGTTCATCGATTGAAGACGAAGAACTACTAAGGGGAGAGGAGAATGTGAAAATTGACTGGTAACATCTTACATGATTTGTGTGAGACAGTCATTTTATGTAAACTCGGAATATTTTTTATTGATCATTTGATCACTTGAAAATTGCTTTGAAGCTAATAGTGTGTGTGAGACAGCTATTCTCTTCTTCTAAGAATGTTTTAATGATTGCAATGGGAGTTTAGAACAATTACCATGATTAGATATAGCACAATATGCGTACTTGTATGCTAACTGTTGCAACTGTATTCCAAGTTCGGGAATTGAGTATGCATACCCGTATGCGTACTGATTCAACAGTTGAAGTCCGGGAACTATAGTATGCATACCCTTATGCGTACTGATTTCAACTGAGTTCGGTCGTGAACAACAGTATGCGTACCCATTTGCATACTAGCTGTAGGGACCGAATATCGCTCCTATATGAAACATGCGAAGTAATGATATAATGAGCATGTGAATACAATAATAAAGAAGCGAGTACTTTTCGCACGAGGCATATCCCAAATGACGGATTCAGTGACGTCATCAAATCACGGGTAAAGTGTGAGAACTATGTGAAGACTAAGGGCTCATGCGAGTTGTTCGAATGTAAGCGAGCGAATAGCTCGCACGTTAGATCCGAAAATAGGGGATTCATTAGCTGTCCTCCACTATGTAAAACTCCTATATATAGTGAAAAGACGAGGGTACCCCAAATATACCTCAAGCTATAACTTTTCCTTCCTATAAGTCCTTTCCCCAAAAGTGATTGTTTATAGACTGAGTCGAGACAATACAACAAATCGGTTCACACTTTGTGTGATTGTCTTTTGATAATAGATCGAGACAATACAATAACAAAGTGTGTTTACTTGATACAAAGGTTCGGACTTAACCAAACTCAATAGGATTCACGTATCAAGTAAATATGAATTAACGTTTATGCAATTTACTTTAATTATAATAAAACAATTATAATGCGGAAATATAAAGTAAATGACACAGCAAGATTTTGTTAACTAGGAAGCCGCAAATGCAGAAAAACCCCGGGACCTAGTCCAGAATTGAATACTCTCAGGATTAAGCCGCTATACAAAATAAGACAACTTCGTATAGTTGAGACCAAGCAACTAAACCTATAGTTCACCTAGTTCCGTCTGTATTCCCACACCTCCAACCTGTAAACAAGTCACATAGTTGGACCAATTCCTTTGGTTCGTATTCCAAACAGTAAAGGAACAACAAATCTGTTTGGTATCAACTATCTTCAACCAAGTGATATGAGTTTCGCAAAGGTTCCCTTGTTTATCTTAACATAAACTCCTTTACCAGGTTCCAAGATCTATCTCACGTTTAATCACCCAAAGGTAATCACTAAGATTAAGCCAACAACACTCTTCAATCAAGTGATATGTGTTGATGCCGATTTTCCTCAATTAATCAATCCAATCTACCACAAGGATAAACTGATTATTAATTAGATCCTCTTTTTCCCAAACAAGTATTGTGCACACCAAAGATTATAAAAACACCAAGTAAGAAATCTTCAATATCTTCTTTGTCTTCAAATATTCTTAGATCTTCAATAAACACCTGCACACAATCACTTGAATCTCTTGTGATCAATCACACACAGATCGGAGTCTGTTAACAATGGATTATCACAAGATCGTTTTTAGATCTAACAACAGTCTAAATATCTCTGTCGAAACCTTGAACTAGTTTGAGTGAATCTTATATCAGAAGAGAAGATTCTCAAGCATAAAAAAATTAGGTGCAATCAAGATTCAACCACCGTTAGTAAATCAAATCAATATGAAAACTAAAGATGAACATCAATATCTAGTTTCCCACCAATGGCTCGCGCTAGAGCTTCTCAATCCCAAAGAAGACTTTAAATTAAGCGACCGTAAGAGATTTCACCTAATTAGATTACTCTCCTCTCCGATAGGGCGGCTTCACCAGTAAAAAAATACAAAAACGTAAGTCTAGGTTACGTAGGATTAGTTTGCTAGAAATGCAAACTCAAAGTATTTGTTGACAAGGAAGTTTGGACACCAAGGAATTTCCAAAACCGAAAATATTCTCAAGATATTTTCCATATTTACCCAAATTAGGTTTTCATAATTCCTGTGAATATACTGTCCAAAAATGTGATCGAAATCTCCTTGGAAAATCTTTAATTAGCAAATGCACATTACTAATTCTTATTTTCCGTATATAATTAAAAATCCTTAATTAAAAAGATTCTTAACTTATTTAATTCGTTCTTGGGATTTACTTCCTTCTTATCCTTTAAGGAATATCTTTGAACAAAATAGAATAAGCATTAATGTATCGTGTTCAAAGAGTGACGACATCTTACTCTTGAAAGTCTTTACCATGCTTGTTCACTTGAAACCAATTTACCACACTTCCAAACGAGTTTAGAATTGGTTCATCTAACTTTCAAGAACTATGTGATTGATCAAGTTCCACTCAATCACAACTCATGGGTTTACGGTTCTACCAAAACAAGTTTCGGTTCTACCTCCATGTGAGTACTGTGCATAGTTACACTAGCTTACCAAAGATACGGCTGACTAGGTACTAGGATAGGTTCCGTACATATATTTGGTATCTAACTTGTATGCAATGCACATGTCCATAGGATCGGTTCCCCCTTCCCAAAAACTTGTTGCACATGTTCATAGGATAGGTTCCCCTTTCTTCCATAAACCTTGATGTACCTCATACAAGGATCGGTTCCCCTTATGATGCACTGCACCTCTTACTAGGATCGGTTCCCCACTACCCAATAATAAGTTCATACATACACAACCCGATCATACCCCTGGTGATTACTTAAGATCTCTTTCACAAATAAAAGTCATACCAATACATAAGTCAGGCCTCATGTGAATAGTTCTACCAAGAACACAAACAAGTCGTGAGCGGTTATACTAATTCACACATATTGGTCGTTCATAAGATATGCAATGAAGAACATCTCCCAATAACGCCTGGCGGTTTCATTTTCGGTTCACAACATATGTCATGAACTTACTTCCTTAGAACACATGTAAACATTGTTCCCTAGGATGAAATCCTCACCTAATTTCATACGATTATGCTGATGTCTTATATACAAAGTTTAATGGTTAAGCAAGAAACATCATATTTTATTCCTTAATACTATGTCTACCTAGAGTGTTCATGCTTCTCAGTTTTATATTTTCAATATGCACAACTTGAAAGATACGTTAGGGAATGAAACAGTTCAAGTCAAATATCATTAACCTCAAGTGGAAGGATTATGTTGTCGTTGTAGGTCCATTCTTCTTCACTTCTTCAAGTCTTCGCAATAATTGTAATGTCTCATCCTAATACTTTCAAGCTAACTTATATGAAGTTGACTCTAGTACATTTAATCAAGCGACTCTTAAATGAGTTTTGCTTCACTAAAATATGACAACCAAACTTGACATACCAACACTTGGTGGGTTCAACCGAGCAATGCTCTAACAATCTCCCCCTTTGTCAATTTTAGTGACAAAACTCTTACAATCATATGGATAAACAAATTACAATAATTCATTACACATACGCTTGATTCCCGAATCCATACACATAACCTGTATTCATTCAATCCTCAAAAATGCAGTAGCTGCACTATAATAACAAAGCTTATACACCCCCTAAAGGTGAGCTAGGTAGATATTGAATCCGTACATCTTTGTTATCCCATTCATATGATATGTTACCTCCCTTTAGTCTATGATTTTCCTCATTCGTTAGATAAATGTTCAAGCACCATCGTCCTCTTCCCTAGTGACACCAATCAACCATAAATCGATACCAACATCACTTGTTTACTCCATATATTTCTCCCCCTTTTTGTCACAATAATAACAAATCAAAGAACAAATAATGGACAACACGAAAAGGATCTTACAAATCTCAAAAATAGACTTGCAACCTGTTGAGTCAAGCACGAGGGTCTTGCACACCATTTTTGATAACCAATATCAAAACTGAAACAAAAAATAATTACGTTTTGATATGTTATCATGGAAATAATTGCCCGAAGCAATTTTCCCAACTAGTTTAGCAAACCAAAAATCAACTAAGCAACTTAGTTCCTTTGTTAAACCGATTGTATAAATACAACCGCTTCGTTCGATAAGACCAGAACAAAGATAAACTCCATTATTCTCATAAGGTTCTAATTATCCATATAACTTAGACCTTTAGATTTCAAACAAGCCAAATACTAGGTTAGTTAACTAGCATTTCCTTGTTTAGGCTTTCGGATAGACTTGAATAACCAAAACCTCCACTTTGATAAGTCTAACTAAGATCATAATTAACTTAGCTTAGCTTATCCGGAATCTAATTGGAATAAACAACTCGTCCCGTCAATATATTCATTCGTTAAGCCATAAATAATTCATACAAACCAATAAATCAACTTGCATAATTATTCACCTCAACCGGATACAATTGAAACAACATATATAAACCACAGTTTCACTATTGCACCAAAATTTTGTAAGCTTAAACAATTCATACTACACAATAAAGCAAAATAACAATTGTTTTACTTAACTGGAAGCAATTGAATTAACATAGACAATAAAGCACCGCAATTGCACCAACTTTTGTAAATTGATATCACACAACAAAGCAAGATAACAAAAGTTTTACTTAACCGGAAACAATTGAATAACACACACATCCATACATTCATAATGGAATAAACACATCAATTGTACCAACAATTTCTTTTGAGCAAAAACAATGTATATATATCAAATAGAAATATGCTTTTCTTAAAACAGGAAAATAATTAAATAATAAGATTGTTACCTCAATTTCGCATCCAACTTCTCCAAATACTATTCCATCCCTTTTGTCTTCCGGGAGAATTGATATCGAAATACCATCATGTTGTCATTCTCATGCCAAAAACAAAAGAATAACAACAACCAACCTTTACCGAAGAATGGTTGAAAATCGGTTTTAACAATTGCAAGCAAAATTTGAAAACAGTCGAAACACATATGCTTTTATGCTAAACCAAAATCGATTCAACATATTGTGACTTTTTTACATATTGTTTCTACAGAAATCCCTCATGATCCTTTGATAAAGCCTACCAACTTGGTCTAAAACTTAATCCCGCTAAATCAAAAAGTCACCCAAACCATAAGGGTTCACAACATATTATGAGATCGAATATCAAGGAAATAAAACCGAAATCAAACATCTCATAAACATACATAGCATATAAAATAAATCACTAAAGTACCGGCTATGTAAATCAAAACTATTACAAGAAAAATTATAAATCAAATAACTTTATTCATAATAGTTTTATTCAATAGACTCATACAATCAATGAAAGTTATCAAAAATTGATGGCTATTTTTCTAGATTAAGTATTACAACATATAACTTAATCTCTAGTGATGCTCTTGTTGTTCACCGATGTTTCTTCAGTGTTTAAACTGTTAAAGCATGTCTCAAGAGACTTGTCTGCAACTACTTCTTGTTTCTCTATCTCTTCAATAAGAACCTTGAGTTCAGCAAGAGCTTCTTTTGTTCCTTCGATTCGTTCTTTTAACCAATCCTGATGACGGACAGTCGTAACTAGATCAGTTTCCAGTTTTTCAAAACTTTTGATGTATTGATTCATACTGTTTGAACGAATCCACTTAACTTTGGTTGGGTCATATTGATTGTAAGCCAACAGACATGACTCATCTTGTGATCCAACTGAACCTTCAGAATCATAATCAGACATGATTTTGTATCTGCTTCTTTTCTTCCTCTTAGTATTGATTCCTTGACAATCTTTAACCTTTTGAGCCTTCTCCTTATTAGTCTTTGAGAAACTATGAGTTATTGGAGGCATGCTTGGTTATATATATGATGATTGATAGGGGTATCAATAAACTGGAAGGACTAGTTTCCCTTTATAGGGAGTTAGCTTTCGGACCGAAAGACATCAGTAGAATCCGAAAATATTGAAAAATATGTTTTATTTTCTTTTGTCCGAACTTTCTTAGTTTTATTCAAAGGTTCCAAATAAAAATTATCATGATGAACATGAACGATTTTTGGATTTACAACTATCCATAAAAACCTACAACACTTTCAGATAATCAATTGCACAAATTACATGTGCTCCAGATTTATTGTGCCATTCTCATCCATAAAAACGAGCACAGATTGGGATGAGAATGCAAAATTTTGATACAACTAAGTTGTATCGGAATAAGATTTTTCAATCTTATATTGACTATCAGAGCCATGGTTCATGTTTCTCTTAGGGAATTTCTGCCCAATATATTTTCTCCCAAGACGATGATCTTTTCTAACTCTAGAGATATGATCATGTAGAGAAATTGTACTGATGTGAGCATTCTCAGAGATTGATAGATCTCTGTTAATTATTTCAATGAGATTTTCATATGATTTTCTCATTCTAAGGACTTCCTTATGATTCACATCAGTGTGATTATCTGAAACAATTATTGGGAACTCCTCATTGTTTCTTTTGGCAGAGAGTCTCTATTTCCCTTCCTTCTGGAATCGTTCTTCATCAAAACAAGAATTGTTTCGATATGGATGAGGAGGAATATTCTTCCAAAATCTATTGTCAACTCTTTCCTCTGATCTTAATTTGATATTATAGGGTTGTGGCATGATCTGTATTTTTACAGAGGAAATGGTCTTTCAGTTTTTTAAGACAAGAAACTTCTTTCAAATTTTTTACCACCGTATGTTGAAGAAGTATAAGTTTCTTGTCAAGTGACTGAAAAGTGAATTCCTTAAGATCATTATCTTAGAATCAGTTCAAAGTTCCCTTTGGACAAGATTTCATTTAATCATCAGTAGATATAGAAGCTTGTTTCTCATCCTCTTCTGACTTGATGTAGTTCGGTAAACTACCATCATCTTGATCTATTTCAGATATGACTAATAGTAGTGTAAATTCTCTTCTCACCTCTTGCAAGGTTAGTTCCATTTTTTTCTAGACCATCCGCAGATACATTTGCTTCCATGTAGCTGTGGATGAAAGACCAAGAGGAAAGATAAGAGAAAATTTTCTCTCATCTCTGAATTGCAAACCAAGGGACTTTTCCTTGTTGAAAGGCAAGAATAGCTGCACTAGAGTCAGTTCTGATCCATATATCTCTATGACCCTTACTAACATCCCATTTACCAGCATTCAAAATGGCTAAAATTTCTGTATAGAAATTAGTTGAAATTCCCAAACCTCCTGAAATATCACATAAGAGTTCACCTGAATTGGATCTGCCAATAAAACCATAACCAGAGAGGCCTGGATTGCCTTTTGATGCACCATCACAGCAGAAAAGAACTTTATTGGGAGGAGGCAATTGAAAATAGACTTCTTTTACTGTAATACCTTTCACTCTTCTACACTTAAGATCAAAAGCTTTTAGAACTTGAAGATCATAAGTGTTATTCAACTATTGGGAGGAGGCAATTAAAAATAGACTTCTTTTACTGTAATACCTTTCACTCTTCTACACTTAAGATGTGACTAATACAACAACATCATTTTTCAAAGTCATTGGACATGTCTCTTTATCAAGAGAATTAACAAGAGCTTCTAATTTGACAATGAGATTCATATTCTCTTCAGCCAGACTATTCAGTTGACTGTCTTTATTTCCGATCTTCTGTTTAAGAAGATTTGACAATGTCTTTAAAATCAACAATTTAGAAGATAGAGTTTTTGTAGGCTTTAGGAGTTTTACCAACTCTTTATCAGCATCTTATTTTTTATCAGAAAAAGACACAGATGTTTTCGCAACTCCTGGATCATGAGTCAACGAGGTAGTAATATCTTCAACCTTTGAGTAGTCAAACTCTTGCTTAACGTTAACTGAATCCGACATGGATTCAATTCTTATAGGATGGATCGCACCAAACACAGATTGTTAGATCTTTTCTTGTTTGCCTGCTCTGATATCAATTGAAAAGGCGAGGGTACCCCAAATATACCTCAATCTATAACTTTTCCTTCCTATAAGTCCTTTCCCCGAAAGTGATTGTCTATAGACTGAGTCGATACAATACAACAAATCGGTTCACACTTTGTGTGATCGTCTATTGATACTAGATCGAGTGTGTTTACTTGATACAAAGGTTCAGAATTAAACAAACTCAATAGGATTCACATATCAAGTAAATAGGAATTAATGTTTGTGCAATTTACTTTAATTATCATACAATAATTATAATGCGAAAATATAAAGTAAATGACACAACAAGATTTTGTTAACGAGGAAACCTCAAATGTAGAAAAACCCCGGGACCTAGTCCAGAATTGAATACTCTCATAATTAAGCCGCTATACAAAATAAGACATCTTCGTATAGTTGAGACCAAGAAACTAAACCTATAGTTCACCTAGTTCCGTCTGTATTCCCATGCCTCCAACCTATAAACAAGTCACGTACTTGGACCAATTCCTTTGGTTTCTTATTCCAAACAGTAAAGGAACAACAAATTTGTTTGGTATCAACTCTCTTCAACCAAGTGATATGAGTTGCGCAAAGGTTCCCATGTTTATCTTAACATAAACTCCTTTTCCAGGTTCCAAGATCTATCTTACGTTTAATCACCCAAAGGTAATCACTAAGATTAAGCCAAAAACACTCTTCAATCAAGTGATATGTGTTGATGCCGATCTTCCTCAATTAATCAATCCAATCTACCACAAGGATAAACTGATTATTAATTAGATCCACTTTTTCCCAAACAAGTATTGTGCACACCAAAGATTATAAAAACACCAAGTAAGAAATCTTCAATATCTTCTTTGTCTTCAAATATTCTTAGATCTTCAATAAAAACATGCACACAATTACTTGAATATCTTGTGATCAATCACACACAGAACAGAGTCTGTTAACAATGTATTATCACAAGATCGTCTTTAGATCTAACAACAGTCTAAAGATCCCTGTCTAAACCTTGAACTAGTTTGAGTGAATCAGAAGAGAATATTTTCAAGCATAAACAAACTAGGTGTAATCAAGATTCAACCACCGTTAGTCAATTAAATCAATATGAAAACTAAAGATAAACCGCAATATCTAGTTTCCCACCAATGGGTCGCACTAGAGCTTCTAAATCCCAAGGAAGATTTTAAATTGAGCGACCGTAAGAGATTTTACCTAATTAGATTACTCTCCTCTCCGATATGCGGCTTCACTAGTAACAAAGACAAAATAGTAAGTCTAGGTTACGTAGGATTAGTTCGCTAGAAATGCAAACTCAAAGTATTTATAGACAAAGAAGTTTGGACACCAAGGAATTTCCAAAACCGAAAATATTCTCATGATATTTTCCATATTTACCCAAATTCGGTTTTCATAATTCCTGTGAATGCACTGTCCAAAAATGTGATCGAAATCTCATTGGAAAATCTTTAATTAGCAAATGCACATTACTAATTCTTATTTTCCATATATAATTAAAAACCCTTAATTAAAAAGATTCTTAACTTATTTAATTCGATCTTGGGATTTACTTCTTTCTTAGCTTTTAAGAAATATCTTTGAACAAAATAGAATAATCATTAATGCACCGTGTTCAAAGAATGACGACATCTTACTCTTGCAAGTCTTTACCATGCTTGCTCACTTGAAACCGATTTACCACACTTCTAAACAAGTTTAGAATTGGTTCATCTGACTTTCAAGAACTATGTGATTGATCAAGTTCCACTCAATCACAACTCATGGGTTTACGGTTCTACCAAAACAAGTTTCGGTTCTACCTCCATGTGAGTATTGTGCATAGTTACACTAGCTTACCAAAGATACGGATGACTAGGTACTAGGATCGGTTCCCCACATATATTTGGTATCTAACTTGTATGCACTGTACATGCCAATAGGATCGGTTCCCCTTTCTTCCATAAACCTTGCTGCACCTCATACAAGGATCGGTTCCCCTTGTGATGCACTGCACCTCTTGCTAGGATCGGTTCCCCTCTTACCAATAATAAGTTCAGACATACACAACCCGAGCATACCCCAGGTGATTACTTAAGATCTGTTTCACTAATTAAAGTCATACCAATACATAAGTCAGGCCTCATATGAATAGTTTTACCAAGAACACAAACAAGTCGTGAGCGGTTATACTAATTCACACATATTGGTCGTTCATAAGATATGCAATGAAGAACAGCCCCAATAACGCCTGGAAATTTCCTTTTCGGTTCACAACACATATCATGAACTTACTTCCTTAGAACACATGTAAACATTATTCCCTAGGATGAAATCCTCACCTCATTCCCATACATAATCACAATAGCATTCATACGATTATGTCGATGTCTTATATACAAAGTTTAATGGTTAAGCAAGAAACTTCATATTATATTCCTTAATACTATGTCTATCTAGAGTATTCATGCTTCACAGTTTTATGGTTTCAATACGCACGACTTGAAAGATACGTTAGGGAATGAAATAGTTCAAGTCAAATATCACTAACCTCAAGTGGAAGGATTATGTTGTCTTTGTAGCGCCGTTCTTCTCACTTCTTCAAGTCTTCGCAATAGTTGTAATGTCTCATCCTAATACTTTCAAGATAACCTATACGAATTTGACTCTAGTAAATTTAAATCAAGCGACTCTTAAATGAGTTTTGCTTCACTAAAATATGACAATCACACTTGACATACCAACGCTTGGTGGGTTCAACCGAGCAATGCTCTAACATATAGGACCAACCACTATTGTATATAAAGAGAGAGCTTTTACAGAAATATAGATAGGATTTTAAGAGAGAGAAAGTGAATTGTTCACCAAGTTTGTGTTCTATCTCTATACTTGTATCCATTTACCAACTTAATATAATTTCTTTACATGTTTTTCATTATGATTTCTTAGTTTATTTAGTTAAATCACTCAAGGGGTGTGGTAGTAGAATTTCTGCTACTACATTTTGGCGCTAGAAAATCAGGTCGGAAAAAAAAAGATATTTTACTTAACTCACATCAGTAATAACCTTTCAAAGAAGTGGTTTACATAAGTTGTTTTCAAAATAATATTGATTATTTTTCAAAAAAGTTTTAACAATTTACATCAGTGAGTTTGTTTCGGAATTTGAGATTCACAAATTACAAGAGAAAGAACCCATTAATATAGTTCTGTAAGAAAAGTGAATTTCTAAGAGCAACAAAATAGTGATAAGAGCAACTGAAGGAGAGAACGCAAGGCCCATCAGGAGGAGCAGAAGGATTGCAGGACGAAGAAGGAGTGAGATTGCAGAATCTTCGCGAATGGGAGCGACAAACAGCCGATCTCGACAAACTCGATCTCAGGTTCAACCAGTTGCAGAAGAGAACCACGGCATAAATTATGATGAGGTTACTGTCCACACAACTGATACATATATTACATAAGAGGATGAATCAAGAACACAACGGGAAGGATAAATAGGCAAAATCGAGCAGAACATGACAATCGAAGAGTTAATGCAAAGATGGGAGGAGGAAAGAGTAAGACAAGACGAATTGTGTGCGAACTTGGCACGGAAAAAATGATGAACTAAGAGGGGAAAACCAAATATTGCAGGAGCAAAGATCATAAACAAGATCCAGGACGACGCATACCAACTCGAGATCAAGAGAAAGTAGAAGTACCTCTAGACATAGCAGATCCACTCGCAGGGATGACGAACAAAGATAAATATTGGGCAATAACTTGGCTAAAAATCATCAGGTGAACGACAACATACAGGAAGAGCATGAATACCATCAAGGAGAGAATAGGTATGTACCAGCGAGAGAAAATGAGCCTAAGAGAGCACTTTGCAGAGAAAACAGGCAAGAGCGAAATGAAGAGTATAGTGAAAACCAAGACGCCTCAGAAGAAGAACACAATCCCGAGCAAGCAATAATGATACTCCATGGAAGGGAAATATTAAGACAGCAAAATAAGAGAGACAGAGCTGCAAGAGAGCATGCAAGAAGCGAAAGGGAAAGACGCAGACAAAGAAGAGATGATGAAGAGCGACGCAAATTAGCAGAAGCAATACGACAAAACACGTACGAGAACAGATTGAGGCAAGCTAGGATGAAAAGACCTAGGCAACAACAGGAAGACACGCTCCCAACTGATGAAGTTTTAAGAGAAATAACAGAGCTAAGTGAATTAGTAAAGGGAAAAGGCGGAGGAAGACGACAATTAGAAGAAGCTATAGGACCAGAATATCGCTACAATGATATTCCTGTGATATTAACAACGCTTCTGCGAGCGTCACTACCAATTCTTTAACAACGTTTCACGAGTGTCACAAAATATCCAAAAGAAACTGACGATGAAAGAAATAAAAGAAGAATGTGTTGATTCTGCGATGGTCAACATTCTTGCGATAGAGAATATTGAAAGTGATCGCGATGAGATCACAAAATAGATCCGAAATAGGAGGAAAACTTAGTTGTCATCCATTATGTAAGTCCCTATATAAAGGACTCGATAGATCCAGAAAAGGATGATGTATTTTTGAGAGTTGAAAGAGTCTTGAGGAGAGAGAAAACTTCAAGAGAATATTTGTAATCTTGATTTCTTCCAATTCTGTAAACATTTCTGAAATTTGAATAGTAAAATGTCGTTTAAATCTTTGAAGTTTAATTGATTTCCGATAGATTTCTATAGAATCTTAACAAGGGTGTAGTGTGGGAATTCCTGCAACTACATTTTGGTGCCCAGAAACAGGGAGGATCAAGCTAAGAAATCTTTAATTACAACTTAAAGATTTGAAGAAATTGTTAGGGTTGAAGAAATGGCTAGAAGAAGAAGAAATACATCAGAGCCACCGACAACTGTGAGGAGAAGTAAAAGACTTGCAGGTGAGGGAACAGGTGAATTAGAAGAATCTTTAAGGATAAGATCAAGAAGAAATAGAATAAGAAATGAAGCAGAAAGTTCAATTCAACAACCGGATCAACAAATACAAACACAAGATAGGATTGTGGATTATGATAGAGTGGGTGTGCATACTTGGAGGTCGGATTCGATAGAAGAAGCAGAAAATAGACAATTAAGAAATGAAGAAGAAGGAGAAAGAAATCAAGAAATGGTTGGAGGATTAATTCATGAAGGACGTGAAATAGTAGATGATTTGAGACAAAGAATACAGGAAGAAAGGAGATTAGAGGCAGAAGAGCGTGCAAATTTAACAAGACAAAATCATGAGCTAAGAATGGAGAATTTGAGGTTACAAAGAAGGTGATCAAGAAGTACTGTTAGATCAAATTCAAGATCATTCATAGAGGAACCAAGGAAAAATTCCCCTGTAAGGAATGTTAGAGAAAATACTCGAGGAGAAGTGCAAAATAGAGAAGAAGAGATAATTGGTGATCGCTATAATCCGCGTGACAATAGAAATCAAGAGGGAAGAAACAACCAAATTGAAGAAGAAAATTCAGAAGAAGGTAGAAGGATATTACATGAGCGAGAGAATCAAAGAAATCAAAGAAGAATTGAAGAAGAAATTGAGAGACATTACACTGAACAAGCACGTCTAGCCCGCGAGAGGGAAATATTAAGGGCAGAAGTAGAAGAACATGAATTTCAAGAAAAAGTACGACAAAATAATCACAAAAATCGAGAAAGGAGATGTACGCAAAATCATTACAATGGTAATATTTAAGAGGAGTATGATAGGATACAGAGGAGAATAGAGAGACATCGAAGAGAAATGAAGAAATCCACAGAGAAGAAGATAGGCAGTTACGATATCAAGAGGAAGATGAAAGAGAAAATCGCAGAGAAAGACGAGGTGGTGATGAAGAAGAAGATACACAAATCTCGCAAGACAAGAAAGGCAAGAACACAGAAGAAGGGAAACAGCGTTAAAGAGACCAATGGAACAAAACTCAGCTGAGAATGAGCAAATATTGAGAGAATTAGCAGAAATGCGAGGAATGATAAACAATAGAAGAGAAGGAGGTAGAAGGAAACTTGATGAAGCTATTGAAGAAGCTGCGAGAACTCCATTTACTCAATAAGTACAATTAAAAGGGATACCTCCAAAATGAAATTTATCAGCATTAACCAGCATTTTTGATGGAACTACTTGTGTTGTTCAACACGTCAAAGCTTATGTTAGATGTATGCTACAGTGGGAAAATCATGATGCTGTGCTATGCAAATATTTTGCATCCATCTTAACTAGCGAGGCGTTGAAATGGTTCGAGGGATTACCAAAAAATACCATAACTTCTTTTGACCATTTACAAGCTACATTTTTAGGAGCATATATAAGCAACAATTCATCGAGGCCGGGTATTGAAGATGTGTTTGGGTTAAAAAAGAGAATTGGAGAGAGTCTGAAACATTTAACCATAAGATGGAAGACAATGTGCAGTGAGATGTCAGGAAGAGTTGAAGAGAGATATCTTATCTTGTCTTTTATCAATGCAATGTTCGCGACCAATCTACTGTATATACAAATTTTCAGAGTCAAGAATACAATCACTATGACTGAACTGCGAGAATTACAAGAAGAATACATTGCTTTGGAGGAGAAACAAAATGAGATGGAATCATATCCCATCGCGAACGCCAATTCCGGAGCAGCAAATGGGAGTTTACTTCCTAAAATGATAAAAAATATAGCGAGCAACTCGCAAGCACAACAAGAAAAAGTAGAGACTGATAACCTGCAAAATTTGGTAGCTATGGGTAGTAGAGATCAAGAAGATTATGAAAGGGAGAAGAATTACTACCATCGCGGTGGAAATAATAAGATTCAAAGGCTTGATCAACCGCAAGAAACTTATGGTGGACAGAGGCAAAACAGTTTCAGAAGTCAAGGGAATCAGAAGATCATATGGGAAGAAATTAAGATGCCTCCTCTCAATGCTAGTATAGAAAAAATTTGGGAAGCTATCATTTTAATGGAAAATATACCATCTCCATGGAACATGGGAAAAGAACCACATCCTAACAATCGCAGTCAAGAATTTTGTCCTTACCATCATTTTCATGGCCACACAATAAATGACTGCAGGAATGTAAAGAGAATAATTTTAAGGATGATTGAACAAGGAAAGCTAAATCACTTTTTAGTAGGACATCCACAATCTCAGTGATTGCCTCCAGCACCAGAAATTCACAGGGTAAATACTGTAAAAGGAGCCGAATCATTCGTAATAGAAGTTGGAGCCAAAGCAAAGAATCTCTTTTGTAATTCCATTGTACATTCACATAGAACAATAGAGGATTTCCATGATAATGTTCTAAGCAGAGTCTTCGCGAGAGACACAGATGGGAAAGAGATAATGAATATCGCGAGAGTCTCGCCATTAAAAGAATGGCAGAAACAAACTATATCTTTCAGTGCACAAGAGGTACCAGAACCAGGTGAGAAGCATGATAACCCATTGGTGGTAAGACTAGAGATAAACCTAAAGCAAATAGAGGAAGAAGATGAAGAAAATGGTGATGAAAATGAAGATTCTTGGGCTATCAATAGAGTTCTAATAGACACAGGCAGCTCTGTTGACATACTATTTTATCATACCTATAAAACAATGGGTGGAAGAGACGAAGATTTAATTCCCTTAACATATAAAATATATGGTTTAAATGGTACTGCCAATAAACCAAAAGGGGAAATTGAGATGCGAATTCCCTTAAAAGGGATAACTTCCAAGATCTTGTTCTGTGTTGTTGACATTGAGTCACCTTACAATGCTCTGATTGGTCGACCTTGGCTACACGGAATATTATGAGTAGCATCTACTTTCCACCAGTGTGTTAAATTTCCTCATCCTAATGGTGTTGGAGTAATTAAAGGAGATTGGGGAGAAAGCAAGAAGTGTTATGAAATTAATATGAAGTCTTGTGAGGAAAGAGCTTAAAAGAATAGCAATTGGAAGTACAAAATCAAACAACAAATGAGATGTGAAAGATTAATGATTGATACAATAGAGCGGAAAGAGGATGTGAAAGCTGATGGCGAGCGTCTCGCAGAAAAAGGAACAACAGTAAAACGTAGCAAAAAAGCAGAATCAGAAAGTAGTAAGTAGAGAGGTAAAAAAAAATGAACTTTAGAGAACTCTATGAATGATTTGTTTGAAGAATATGTAATTGAACAGAATATTATGCTTGAAAGAATCGCAAGATTTTACAAAAATAAAGAAGATCAAAGTTGTGAAATTCTATCAGAGTTACAATACTCGCGAGAAGCGCGAATAAAATTTCGCAGAGATTAAAGAATGAGACGAACCTTTATGGCGTGCACCCTAGTTTGCGAATAAAATTTCGCAAGAGGAAAATGTAAGACCTAATAGCACGTCATAGGAGGGGGTGTATCTTGACATGATTCAGGGGTAAGGTTATACCGCTGCTGGATCTTGAGTCATGCAGATGTTGGGGTTAAAGAAAACCTATCCGGGAGAGAGATCTTGGATTTCCAACTATATATGGTTATACCCTGGCTGGAAGACCGAGAATCTCTTCCAAGAAGTGCAAAGTATGACCAAGGCGCCAAGGTACACGGTTGAGCCAAGGGTGCCAAGGGCGTACGAAACTCCCTTGCCATTATTGGTAAGTCTTGGATATGATGCACTTGTCCTGAAGAAAACCCCTCTTAGGGTGCAGTCTTGTAACTATAAGACATATAGGAATAAAGGACAAGAGGCTGCGAAAACAGCTGGTTGTTGGTAAATCTGGATGGGAGGAGCTAGTCTTGTATGTCCGATGTGCCCTCCTTGAAGGGGCAACCAGGGGGAAGATAAGGGAGGAACCCTCCATTAGGGAGCTGATAAGTGTCTTAAGACGGCAATGTCATAGGGCTTTATGATCGCAAGAACATTTAGGCCTGTCATATTGTCGCGTGACGTAAACTATATAGAGGCAACAAGCCAAAAGTTAAGATGAGATCAATGGGTTTTTACATAAAAGTGTAAAGACGTCCTGCGATTTCATCGCAAGACGGCAATGTCATGAGGCTTTGATCTCGCGAGAGAGCTTAGGCTTGTCATATTGTCGCAATACAATCAAAGAAGAAAGATAAGGCAAGATCAATGGGTCAATACATGCAAATGTAAAGACGTCCTGCGATTTTGTCGCAGAAAGAAAGAGCGTGGCAAAATAAGACCTTTAATTAGGAAGTCATAATAAGACCACAAGATTACTGCGATAATACTCGCAGATGTTATGGGAATTGCGATTTAACGCAGTTGTTGCTGGCGATAAGATCGCCAATATTAAGACAAATTTTATTTACCACTTATATCTAATCTCTAATCAATTTTCTATATTGCTGATGAATAATAGAGGCAAGTATGGGAATGCATGAGAACGATAAAATTATTATTCATCTATCATATAAAAATTGCATAGATAAATTCACGTAGACAGTTAAAGAATAATAATTATATTTATTGATTGACTTGCAGAAAAAGAACTGTTTTCTAATTCATACAGGTAGAAGCAAAAGAAATTCACAAATTGGAGAAACTCACAACAATGTTACAGAAAGAAGAAAATAAATATACAAGGAAGATAGAAGGAAAAATAAGAACTAGCTAGATCCATCGCCATCCTCTTCATCAGACTTCTCTTCATCGCCAGAGTTCTCCCTTTCATCATTATCATAACTATCTTCATTCTTATCAGATTCTTCTCCTCCACCAGATTTTTCTCCTTCGTCATTATCATTATCATTTTCATCCTCGTCAGAATCCTCAGCTTCACTATCAAAGATGTTAAGATTTGGGATTATTGCGGGAATTTCCTTTGCAAAATCAGGATATATAGAAGGAGAAATTCCATGATCATTGCAGACCAAGTTAATAGAATCATTATGAACAATAATGAGAGATCTATTGAAATTTGCGGTGGTAATGTCAAACTGCTCTTTCAATCGTGAATATTTATTATTGTGAGCAACAAGAGTATTTGCGAGTTGATTCTTCTCATTTTCAAGTTCCCCAATTATTTCAAGATATCCTTTTTCAGCTCCTGCGAGAATATATGACGACAAGTTAGAAATTTTGTAAAAAAGAGTAATAAAAAGAGGAAAATAGCGAGAAGAAGAACATCAAACAACCTTCTCTTTCAGAAATCATATCTCTAATTAAAGCCGCTTGTTCAACTTGAAGGCTAATATTTACACCTAAGTCATTCCTGGCATTGTCAAGAACCTTCACAGCCCAAGCAAACTCATCATCGCTATTAATAAGGAGACGAGAACGAACTTGAGTCTCCCTCGCAAGAGGATATTCATTCTCGCGAATAAGTTTATCTCTGTCCATTTGAACGTCAAGGAGATTTTTATGAAAGTATGCTAGGGTCTTGGATCCCTTCTTGATAGCAAGATCTTTTTCGTCAATGAGATCGCTATTTTTCTGTCTTAATCTATCTATTTCTTTCTTTGAATCAAGATAAAAGCGCTTATATTTGTCAGTCAAACCTAAATTGAATATGTGTTCAATTTTTAAGAGATTAAGCTTGGATCTAAGTTCATCCATAGAAAGGGATTTAATCTTATCATCTGAGAAATTACTTAAAGAATTATTAAGACAGGCAAGAAGAGTATGATCATCTACAGGTTCAGAGAAAGATTGAAAGAGTATAGCCTCGTCAGTGAGACCATAAATATCTGCAAGTTAAAAGTGGTCGCTTGAATAAGCTGCGATAGAGTAAAAAGAATTAAGAGATAAAGGAAATCAGTCATTCCATATAGTTGTTGGTTAGCTCTATCAAGATCAGAGATCTTTTTCTTATCAACTGAAGCTTCAGTCTCCAGCTGTTTATTCTTCTTGCGAATCTCAATAACTTCAGATTCTAATTTCTCTTTATCTTGGCGAAGTTTAGTAGCTTTCTCTTCAGCGTTGACACATCTTTTATCTAAATCAGAAGCAACAGCAAAAGAAGATCTTCCAACATGCGAAAGAAAAATATAAATTAAGATCTACCGATGGAGAAAATATATAAACAAACTGAAGAAATGAAAACATACCAAGGCACCAAGAGAATTCAAGAGACTGGGAGTCAGCGATCTTGTGATTCCTTGGAGAGAATCATTATCCACCAGAATAGGGGCATCGCAAACTTTAGCGAGAGCTTGGGATGTTTTTTCAATAACTTCATCCTTGTCATTACAAGTTATGCTGTGGGAAATATCGCTAAAAATTCTGGATAAATGAGTCATTGAAGAATCAGAATCAGAAGAATTTTTTATTGAAGAAAAACCGCTAACATTAAAATCCAAATCATTATTATCCTTATCAAGGCCAACACTTGGATTTTCTGGAATAGGTTGAGGAGTTGAAGAATAAGAGGGTCGGGTTTTCCTTTTCTTCAAAGGAGGATCGCCAGAATCTTCACCATAAGGGGCAGAAGGTTTCCCTTTGGAAGGAAAAATATTTTTATCTTGATCGCCATATTCTCCACCACGAGGGGCAAAAGGTTTTCCTTTAGGAGGAACAGAAAATTTATCCTTTGAAGACTTCTCCTTAGTTCTCACGAGTTTTATTGGCGGTAGTTCTTCAATTTCCTGCGAGCACAGATGAAGATAAGAAATAGGGGCAACAATATATTGTTAAAATTTATGAGGAGATATTTCTTACTTCATCCGTGAAAGACTTCAGAGCCAAAAAAGTGCTAGGCTTCCTAAAAGTTTGGTAACTGAGCTTCATTCTTTCAATTTGAGAAAGATCAAAATAATTAGCGAAAATATGAAAACGCAAGGAAGATAACGAATAATAATAATATGAAAATTCAGAGAGATTAGTACCTCTTTAGTTCTCTCAGGCCAATTAAAGACCCAAGGTTGATATTCTGCAAGACTCGCGGGAATTTCGCGAGAACCAGATATATAAGGGACTTCAAGACATAATGGAAAGATGAACCACTTGTCATCGCTAGAATGGCGAGGACCTTGGTTGGTAGATGTATGAAAATCAATGTCCAGCATAAGATCTTTGTCGCCAGCGACCTTCTCTTTTTTCAAACGAACACCCCAGCAGGTACTATAATTTACAAAGAAGTTGTCCACAGTATAATCCGCAGAAATAATGGGGACATCTTTAAATGGAGGATTCTTTGGAGCTTCAGGGTAGAGAGTTCCTTTATTAGCACCGCGAGAAGCATATTCAAGCAGCAATCTGATGCAATCTCCACCTAGTTGATATATTGCTCGCGAGAATCTTTCGTCAGAAATTATTTGATAAAATAATGGAAGTTCTGGGTCATAGAGAGGAATGGGAAGACCATCTTCAAGTTGTCCTAGCGATACTATGATTTTTTCGCGAGAACATTGATCATCAGTAAATAATTTAAGAGAAAGTTCAGATCTAGAATCCTGATCTGGAATTAAAGATAAGTTAAAACCTTTGATTTTGAGTTTCTCGCGCATCTCATTAAAGGCCTTCAAGTTTTTGGTACCAGCAACAACCATTTTTGAGTACGGGAATGAAAGAAAAGGTTGAAAAGAAAAAAGAAATCACAGCAGTAACAGAAGCACAATTCGCGGAAGAACAGTAAAATTTGCAGAGAGGGTATGGAGAGAAAGAAGAAGAAAGTAAAAGAGAAAAAGGAAAGGAATGAGAAGAGTATTTATAGAAGAATAAATTTCTCGAAGAAGATGAAGGCAATTAATGCAAATAAAAGACGTGGGTGGTTAGATCGCAGCGGTTAGAGGAAACATGTCAAAAATTTATTGGAAGAAAGAATTCGTGAAAACAGCTGGCGAAGGACAAGAAACGTGTCAGAATGGAGAAGTCTGGAAAGATAAACAGTTATGGCATTTTAAAAGGTTCTCATGATCTTCTCTTCCTCGCAGAAAAGACATGAGAAGAGGCAAGATGTAGGACCAGAATATCGCTACAACGCTATTCCTGCGATATTAACAACGCTTCTGCGAGCGTCACTACCAATTCTTTAACAACGTTTCACGAGTGTCACAAAATATCCAAAAGAAACTGACGATGGAAGAAATAAAAGAAGAATGTGTTGATTCTGCGATGGTCAACATTCTTGCGATAGAGAATATTTAAAGTGATCGCGATGAGATCGCATAATAGATCCGACATAGGAGGAAAACTTAGCTGTCATCCATTATGTAAGTCCCTATATAAAGGACTCGATAGATCCAGAAAAGGATGATATATTTTTGAGAGTTGAAAGAGTCTTGAGGAGAGAGAAAACTTCAAGAGAATATTTGTAATCTTGATTTCTTCCAATTCTGTAAACATTTCTGAAATTTGAATAGTAAAATGTCATTTAAATCTTTGAAGTTTAATTGATTTCCGATAGATTTCTATAAAATCTTAACAAGGGTGTAGTGTGGGAATTCCTGCAACTACAGAAGCAGCTCGAACACCATTCGCACGACAAATACAATTAATAACAATACCAAGAAAGTGCACATTACCAACGTTTCCTAGCGTCTTTGATAGGTCAACATGCACAATCCAACACATAAAGACATACAAGTCTAGCTTTACTACAATATGAGAACAATGACGCGGTTTTGTGCAAGTATTTTCCAGCAAGCCTAGCTGGGGAAGCTTTAAAGTGGTTCGATGGATTGCCAGTAGGATCCATAAACTCATTTGATCAACTGCAAAGTTTATTTTTGGGCCAATACATTAGCAACAGTATGCAAAAGCCAGGAATCGAGAAAGCATTCAGCCTACGAAGAAGAATAAATGAAAGCTTGCGAGATATAACAAATAGATGGAGAACAATGAGTAATGAAATGGCAGGGCGAGTAGATGAGAGAAATCTCATCTTATCATTCATTAACGGATTATTTCCTACTAACTTGCTATTTACACAGATATTCAGGACAAATGACAGAATAACAATGACAGAGATGCGCGAGTACCAGGAGGAATACATTTCACTTGAGGAAAAGAAGCGAGATATGGAGTCTTACCCTGTTATAAACACGAGCGAGAAGATGATAAACGCGAGTCTGCTACCAAGAATGACAAACACTGTTGCCAGTACTTCGTAGGGAAGAAAAGAGAAGCTCACCGTAGAAGATCAACAAAAGCAAGTAGCAATGAGTAGCATGGATCAACAAATGTACGAACAAGAATACAGATAAAGACAATACAACAGTCGTGGAGGAAATAACAAAGTTGCAAGATATGACAACTATGGAGACGGGTAATGTGGAAACAGAAGATATTGTAATCAATATGCAAGTTACAAAGTTCATGAGGAAATCAAAATGCCACCACTTAATGCAACCATTGAAAAAATATGGGAATCTGTCATCCTGATAGAAGAGATAACTCCACCACCAAATCTAGGCCAAGAACCACCATCAAGAAGGAGGAGTAAAGAGTTTCGTGCCTACCATAGGTTTCATGACCATACGACAAACAATTTTAAGAACATACATCGAATAATATTAAGATTAATTGGACAAGGAAAGCTTAACCATTTCTTGGTTACCCAACTTCCACCACCACCAACAATACAACCACCACAAAGAGAAGAGTCGTCAGGAGAAAATCAGGGAAAAAACACGTTCCTCATAGAAGTTGGCGTGAATGCAAAGAATTTGTACTTCAATTCGATAATACACTCATATGAAAGTATTGAGGATTTCCATGATAATGTGTTAAGTCGAGTATATACAAGAGATGCTAATAGAAAAGAAGTAATGAACTGAGCAAAGATACCAAAACTCACAAAATGGCAGAAGCAAGAAATCACTTTCAGTGCAGAAGAAGTAGTTGTAGGAGGCGAACTCCACGAAATTCCCTTGGTGGTTAGACTAGAAATAATACCAAGCGAAAATCCACATAAAGAAGAAGATGAAGAAGAGGTAAGTGGGCAATCAACAGAATATTAATTGATTATGGGAGCTCCGTTGACGTCTTATTCTATCACACCTATAAAACTATGGGAGGGATATATGAAGATTTAATTCCCTCAACTTACAAGATCTATGGCTTTAATGGATTTGCTAATAAACCAAAGGGCGAGATTACAATGTGAATTCCTTTAAAGAAAATCTCAACAGAAATAACAGTTTGTGTGGTGGATGTTGAATCTCCGTACAATGCATTAATTGGGAGACCATGGTTACACAACATCTTGGTCGTAGCTTCTACTTATCATCAGTGTATTAAGTTTTCCTTGCCCCATGGCGTAGGAATCATAAGAGGAGATACAAGTGAATCCAAAGCATGTAACGAAATCAATGTTGAGAAGAGTGAAGTTCGTACGAATAAAAGGAGAAACTGGAAGCGAGATACAGAAGAAAAAAAGAGATGCGAAAGATTGATGATAAACTATATAGAAAAGGAGGAAGGCACGAACATTTACCATAATCACTAAATACGAAGATTCATCAAAGGCACAAGATGAGGGGCAAAATATAAAAATAAGGAGAATACTTCATAAGGTCTACTTCACACGAAGATTACAGTGAGGCACATATAAGTGAATAGATAAGCAAAGGGAAAATTTCACCCAGGGGAATTGGTTATATACGAAGTACCACCATTTTCCAAAAATAGAGGCAAAAATAATATGAAAGAACCGTGGTTTGGACCTTATGTGGTGAAGAATGTACAATTTAATGGAGAGAGACGACAGAAACATGGAGGAAATGGAGAGTAGACTTTACAACCAAAAGCATCTGAAGCACCATTACAATTAAGTGGTGCGAAACAAACAAAGACAGAAAAGAAATAACATTTCAGAAACATTACCAGAGTACATCAGTAGGGCACTCTTGTAGGTGCGAATAAAAAGAGAAACAAAATCAGAATTGAACAAGCGTAAATAGTTAAAAAAAATATTTTGATTCTAATACAAAATATGTTCTTAACGTACAAGAAAGAAACCGAGGCAACGATAAGACCTCATGAATAAGACCTCAGTAGGGGGCAATAAATTTAAAAAACTCTAACTAGGGAGGCTAGGCATCCAATTGTGGCGTGCACCCTAGTTCTCACATGTGCAAGAGGCAATATACATAAGCCCTATCGCACGTCATATTTGGGGAAAAACTAGTAATGCTTGGCTCGGGTGAAAGCCATACCATCCCTGGATCCTGAGTCATGGAAGGTGGGGGCGAAATAAAAGCATATCCGGTAGGGACTCCTTAGTTGAAAAACTAAGGTACTAAGATCCATATCACGGAGTGTAAAAACTCGATCAGGGCACCGCGGTACACGGTTAAGCCAAGAGTGCTTGGGGCGTCTGGAGCGTACCCCGCCATTCTTGGTAAGTCCTGGCTATGATACACTCGGTCCTCAAGAAACCCCACTTAGGGTGCGGTCTTTAAACCATAAGCCATATCGGCAGAGGAATTAAAGGCCGCGAAAATATCTGGTTGTTGTATCACTGGATGGGAATAGCCCACCCCAACCCAGTAGGGGTACACTTCCTTAAAAGGTCAACCAGGGGGAAGATAAGGACGACACCCTTCAATAGGGAGCTGAATTGTGTCAATAATGTTAATATCGTAAGACTTTTACTCATGTGAGTATTTAGACTTATTGTATTCGCACATATATGTATCCTGCAGAGGAAAATACGAAAGGTGATAATATAGGGTCAAGGGGTCAATACACAAGAATGTAAAGACGTCCTACGACTCTATCGCACGATTAAAATAATACCCTGAGGCAAGAATAAGTCAAATCAACAGGGGAGGCTGGTTAAGTCCTCTACTTAGGGAGGCTCAATAAGACCTCATTATCAAACACAAAAAGACTAATATAATTTTTATACGTATGATTTATCCTCTTTAATTCGCTTACCCTTATCACATGATCAAAAAGAAAATAAATCTGTTATGTTTGCATACGTAGAATATTTCATGAGATCAAAACAACATTCAGTATTTCGCATGTATAATTTCTTTTATAAAGAAAAAACACATAAAGTGTTAACCTGAGAAATTAAACGATCATACCATGTAGAAATAGTAAGTATAACCTCAAAATATGAATTATCAAAACCAACACTAGACCTAACAAAGGAAATTACACTGTAGCGACTACCAGAGGCAAAAATGGGATGACAAATAAGATAAGATTTTGATATTCGCTCCTGTGAGATAGCCATTCATATGATATTCGCACATGCACAATAATTCACATACTGATAGTATTCGTACGTATATAATAATCCTTATATTTTTGAAATTCGCACATATGCAATAATTCAAATATTGATAGTATTCGCATTGATGAATTGTTCAAAAACATGGGTTGTTAGAAAAGGATAATATTTGGTATTTGCTTTTATACAGAGGAAGGATAAAAATAGATAAGGAAGAAGCAATTCATTAAATACACTAAATAATAACCAGTGTATGTGTAACAAAGGAGCATGAAAAAGAAGAAAAAGTTATACAACTACTTTTCACCAACACTTTCTTCACTAGCTTTAGCATCATAATCCTCTTCGTCAGATTCTTACCGCTCAACGTCACTATCGAAAATATCCGAAGTTACTTCATTGGGAGAAGGAGCCTCAAATGCATAATGATCTGGAAAGGGAATGTCATGGACAGAATAGAGTTCAGTCACTTCATCTTTAAGAGTTTCGTCACGAATGAGAATTGAATCCTTTGTCAAATTGGAGACAGTATCTTTAAGCTTCTTCTTGAGTCTTCCATACTTCGTGTCATGTGCGAGAACTTCCACTCTTTCAATTTCAGCAGAGGATTTCGCTTGTAGACTTTCAATATCCTTCAGATACTTCTCCTCCTTTTCAAGGAACCCCTTCTTATCAGATGCGAAGAGATAACGGCAAGAATAAGACTCACACACAAATAACTTAGAAAGGAAAACCGAAAACAGAATTCTTAGTAAAACTAATAGAAAACATTCTTTCTCGGAAATGATGGTTTTGACCAAAGATGTGTGGTCAAACTCTAAACTAACATTTGTGTCCAATCCTAACCTAGCATTATCAAGAACCCTAGCATCCCATTCGAACTCCGCATCATTCTCTATCAGAAGACGAGAGCGAATTTCATTTTCACGAGCGAGAACAACATCTTTTTCATTTATCGCACGATCCCTTTCTATTTGAGTTTTGTGAAATTCCTTTAAAGCCTTCTCACCATTGGGAATTGCCTGATCCTTCTCAGTAATGAGGCTATTCTTCTTCGCCTTCAAAATGTTAATTTTCTCTTTGAATTCGCGTGCACGATTTTGGAAGATCTTACTAGTTTTAAGCAAAGGTCTATGGTCACACATGAGGGCATCATATTTTGATCTCAGATCCTCCAGACTAAGATTCTCAAAGCCCCACTCAGGAAGATTATTCAAAGAAACATCCAGATGCTCCAGAAGAGAATCACTATCTTTGGGAAGATTAACCGCCTCACCAGAAAAACTAAAAACTTCTGCAGAATTAATTACTTGAAGGATATAAATACGCCATAAGATGTCGCAAGAAACTATGCGTGAGCGAAAAATGTATACATATCAACTGATTATTTCTCTGGTGAAGTGAATCAACTTCTTGCGTTTTTTGTGCAAGTTCTTCCTCAAGCTTCGAATATTCAGCCTCCAGTGAATGATTTTTTTTTTTAATCATAAGCGACTGCAAAAGTAGTTTGCACAGCCTGAGAAAACATAAAGGTCCAGATTGTTGGGATGCGATGACATAGTGTTCACAAGAAACAAATTCATGAAATAGGAGATAAAATATACCAATAAGTTAAGGGCGAACAAGAATTCTAGAGATATAGATGAGGCAGATCCATGAAGATATTCATGGCTCAGCGTGGGAGCATCGTATATAGCCGATACCATTTCACAAGTGTGGATTAGCGCATCATCATCAACCGCAGAAAAGGGGTCATTGAAGATGAGAGACAGCTGAGCCATATGAGAGGTTGAGGTAGAATCATCAGGAAATGGGAGCTCGCTCTCTTGAGAAACAGAAACTAGAGGAGTTGGAGAAGAAGCATCACGACTGATTCTTCTTCTCTTCTTAGAGTTTGCTTCCTTATTACCAACCTTCACAGCGGGCTTAGAAACCACAGATTTGCCTTTATCTTTTGCACGAATCGGAATATCTTCCTCAGTCTCAGAAGAATCATCAACTACCTCATCATCAACATTGAGTTCGCACACCTTCACACACAAATAAATATAAAAAATAGAGGAAACAATATTATTAAAATTCAAGCAGAGGTATTTCTTACTTCATTAGTGATTGAACGTAGTACTTCCAAAGTACCTCGCTTCCTCTTAGTCGCAAGCCTTTTCTTCAACTTGGAAATCTGGAGATAAGGAAAACTAGTAAGGGAAAGAGGGATTAAACCAACAAAAGGAAATATATAAGCAAATGAAGCGTAGAATGTACCACATCATATCGCTCGGGCCAGTTGAATTCCCATATGGAACGAGCAAAGAAACCCTATGGAAGGGGATTTATTGACCCATCAGAACTAAAAATAGTAACATAAGGACCCTCAAGAAGGACTGGGAAAGTATCCCAATTTTGGTCGTGTGACCTTCACACATAGTTATTTGTCTTGTTATGAAAGTCCACATCTCGCATGATCCTTTCGTTCTCTGCGACACCATCTTTCCTTTCCATGCGAATGGCCCAGCGAGATAACTCGCTCTTCATTATTATTACTTCATAAGTGGCAAAGAAACTTTCTACAATATAGTAAGGGGGATTAATTTCCAGATCAGCATACACTACATTTTTATGCTCTTTAGGGTATAGGGAATAGAGTCCAGCCGTACGACGAGCGAACTCGACCATAATCCTAATGGCATCACCACTCAGCTGATAGATCACGCGATTGAAGTCCTTATGGGTTAGTATTTCATAAAATAGAGGAATTCACGGGTCTAAGAGAGGGATGGGAAGACCAGCGCGAGGTTTTCCCACATATATGATGATTTTATGATCGCTCTATTGATCTATATCACACCATCTAGGGTTGAGAGCCACAATAGATCCAGAAGAATATGAAACTGATAATGTAATACCCTTATCCTTAAGTTCGACTTTGAGCCTCTCGAATTCCTGGGTTATTTTCCATCCAGCTTTATGCCCCATTAATAATCCTATAAAATTGAGACTTAGAATATGAGTAAGATGATCAAGACAGCGAAGAGGATCAAGATGACCAAGATGAACAGTATGATAAAAAGGGGAAGGGAAGTAACAGAGGAGTGAATATAATAAGGAAAAGAGAGGAGAAAAGTTGAGAATCAGAGATCAAAAGATTATCTATGGTAAAGAGAAGAAAGCTACAGAAGATAAAAATGGGAGAAGAAAATAAAAAGAGAGACATGAAAAAGAGGATGAATATTTAAAGGAGGGTTTTCTCTTTCTGGGAACTGCAAACATTAATGAGCGAAAGAATTTGATGAGACGGTTGGGATGTCTAAAGTACAACGTGTCAAGAAATTAGCCGATAAGAATGACGCGTGGAACGCTCAGCCCGAGATCTCGGATAATTTTCAGGATAGGAATATGAAAAGATTGATAAGGTGTGAAAGATAAAATGAAAGAGAACGAAGTGTTGTTCAAAAGAGGTTCTCTCATCGCTCTTTCGAAATAAAGATCAATAAGAGAAGAGGAAAAATGTAGGGACTGAATATTGCTCATATATGAAACATGCGAAGTAATGATATAATAAGAATGTGAATACAATAATAAAGGAGCGAGTACTGTTCGCACAAGGCATATCCCAAATGACGGATTCAGTGACGTCATCAAATCACGGGTAAAGTGTGAGAATTATGGGAAGACTAAGGGCTCATGCGAGTTGTCAAATGTAAGCGAGCGAATAGCTCGCACGTTAGATCCGAAAATAGGGGATTCACTAGATTTCCTCCACTATGTAAAACTCTTATATATATGACCAACCACTATTGTATAAAGAGAGAGCTTTTACAGAAATAAAGATAGGATTTTAAGAGAGAGAAAGTGAATTATTCACCAAGTTTGTGTTATATCTCTATACTTGTATCCATTTACCAACTTAATATAATTTCTTTACATGTTCTTCATTATGATTTCTTAGTTTATTTAGTTAAATCACTCAAGGGGTGTGGTAGTACAATTTCTGCTACTACACTAGCGAACAGACCAGGTCCGGGAACTCTAGGTATGCGTACCCGTTTGCATACCTAAGTAGGATAAGTTCTAAAATCGGTTTATTTGTGAAAAAATACATTTATATAATAAGGAATGCAATCTTTGCAAACCGTGGCTATAATGTTCATGAATTGATTCGAGTGAATCAAAATATCGATTTTGGTTCAATTGTGTCTTGTATACTTCTATGAGAATATAAAAAAATTGAACAACTCTATAAGTAGTTTCATTTGAGTCATTTGAACCAATTGTGATTAAGATGAACAAGGTTGATATGAAAGTGTTCATATGGCTAACTTCGGTTAACTATTGTTGAACCAACTAAGTGTACACGTTTATGTATGGTTTCCTATATCTAAATATAGGTACATTTCATTTGTGTGTAACAAGCTAAGTTCAATCTAACGGTTGAAAGATATTAGCTTGAATCTAATCAGGTTTCATACAACAGTGAATATTGAATGCTTTGTTTCCAAGGTAACATTGATTACAAAACCTGATTTGAAGACTATATAAGGGAGAACAATAGCAACTGGGAAACCTAATCCCCACACCTCTTGTGTGATACTAGTTGCAACTAGAGCCGATTATCCTTTAACCTAGGTTCTAAAACCATTATAGGTTAATGACTTAAAGACTTCACTGGGATTGTGAAGCCATGCCCAACTATTTCTCTGTAGTCGCGTGTTCTGATCTTGCTATTTTCTATCGTGATTGAGTACTATCTTTTTTAATATTTGCTCGAGATTTATTCTCCGATAGACAATATTGAAAAGTAGTCACAAACATCTTCGTCTCATCGTTTGTGATTCCACAATATCTTGTTTCGTTAATCGATCAAGATTATTGTAAGGCGATTGATATTTCTAGGTTGTTCTTCGGGAATATAAGTCTGGTATATCAATTGGTTCCTATTGACCTTGATTTATCAAAAGACGGAACAAAACTCATAAGTATATCTGTGGGAGACAGATTTATCTATTCAATAAAATTTTCTGTGTGAGACAGATTTGTTTATCAAGTCTTCGACTTTGGGTAGTAGCAACTCTTAGTTGTGGGTGAGATCAGCTAAGGGAATCAAGTGCGTAGAATCCGACGTGGTTCAAGAGGCATAAGGAACACAAATGTACCTTAATCAGTGCGTGATTGATAAGGGTTCAACTACATTCCAGTCCGAAGTTAGCTTGGTAGTAGGTTAGTGTATGTATCGAATTAATACAATGTGGTATTCAAATCTGGACTAGGTCCCGAGGTTTTTCTGAATTTGCGGTTTCCTCGTTAACAAAACTTTTGGTATCTGTGTTATTTTTTTTTTCCGCATTATATTTTGTTATATAATTGAAAAATCACAGGTTGTGCATTGAATAAATCAATTGGTAAATCCAACCTTTGGTTGTTGATTGAAGTTGATTAATCCTTGAACATTGGTCTTTGGTACCGTTCAAGTTATTTCACATAATAATCAGGCTCACGGATTTCTATCTGTTTGATTTGCTGATTATATTGTGAAACAGAGATACGAACTCTTGAATATACTTTTTTTTTTAAAATTGAGTCTGACTGTCTAGTTGATTCTCTCGAAAGTATATTGGAGTTTTTCCATACAGATTGCTAAGCGAAATATTGTATGTGGTTTTTATACCCCCGCTTTTTCAATTACAAAGGTTACAGAAAACAGGTAAATATTCTAAAATGGTATATGAATGGGATTGATATCTGTGTTAAGTCCCCAACAGATTTCGAAATAATTGGTTGTATAACCGATTGTTTAACGGAACTTACTTGTTCATGAAACCTCCGAATGCAAAACTGGACTTTCCTGGGTAATTGCTTCAAATCCAAGTCCATCGCATGACGCAACTTTGGTAACAAATAGTAAGGTCTTGCTGTTTTGTTGGAGATCCTGGGTAGTATCGATGTTGGTGAAGAATATGTCTTAGTTTTGCAATCACGGATCCATGGCGTTCCTAAATCAGGACATAGTCCAGACCCCCTTTGATAACTTTGAAACTCGTGCAAGCAGTAGTGAGTCCCAGCCAGGTTTCTCACTTAAAATAATAATAATTATGACAGCTATATCTGGAATCATCTCAGAGGGAGTTGTTATTCCCTTGGTAAATAAGAAGCACCTATTAGAGACGACATGATTGAGGGTCGTGAAAATATTTTTACGTTGATCTGCGAAAAAGTGGAGAATCTTCGGTTCCTAGATGCAATTCTCCTGAGTTAATCATTTCCTGGAAAATGCATTTCAGACCATTGCATTTACTGGTAGGATGATAGATGAATCTGCGATAATGACAATATCTTGAATCTAATATTTCTTGATCAGTTGGCTGGCGCCATATGAGAGGCAGTTGAACAATCCCATCTTGTGCCCAAACTTCCAGCAACTCTAGAAGTTTCCTTATTGGGAGAGGAAAGCGTGGGTACCTCGAGTCTGATTTCTCTCGCGTTAGCATTTGTTAACATGGAAGCTCTTGTAGGTTTCGATATGAAGCTCGTTTCGAGGGTGGAGTCGAGACTTGAGCGGGTGTTTATGTAGGCGCGAATTGTTTAACTTGATAATTTTGTTGAAGTGCAACTTCTTTTGAAGGCCTTGCATCAATGACTGCGATATGAGGTGGATGAACCGAGTACTATTCGTTGACACAGTTCTCATCTCCACGAATACCTTGGTAGATTTCCCCTTCTTCAGGTATTTCTCTTTTTACCAAGGTTAGAGAGGTCGTGGATGCGGATTGTTGGACAAATCCCTGAACTTCTGCAAGGGTTTGAAGATACAGGTTTTCTAGCAAAGATTCATAAGCTGGTTCCTTACCTTTGTCATGCATATATTGTGACACACCCGACGTATCTATTCTTCCCTTAGCTTTGGAAAAATTCTCCAGAACCTTATCATTGTCTAGATTCAATTGGTCGTTCCATTTTCGCTCCCGTTTGATATGGCTACGTGCTTTGTCTACATTGTCGTTGATGGAGGCACAAACTTCAGACAATGATTCAATATTTTTTGTGTTATCTCTAAAATTGGTGGTATTCCCCAAGCAAATATTTGTTGGTTTTTGTCACAACCGGTTTGCAATACTCTTTAGGAAACAAAACGCCTCATTTTATAACTTGATGATATCGGCTTGATTTGGGACGATATCTTCTAGCATTTTTAGTATGTTTCCATGGTGGTTGGACTTTTATCATTCGTGGCTTTGGAAGAGTTTGACTAGACGAGGTACATCCTAGAGTGGTAAGTTGGGATAGGTGGTTAAAGTGAATTCTGGTTAATGCCTGAATTTAGACCTAAGATCGAGCCTATTTCCAAATGGGTGAAGAACTGATTTTGTGACCGAGAGGTTGATCTTCGGTTGTGATCACCAATTTTTAATACCCAAAAGTCTCTCTTAGGTAAAATAATGTATTGTCATAGTACTTTCTTTTGGTTCGAAAATCAAAATCGTACAAAACGAGCCTAAACCAAGAAGTTGGCCGTTCACGTTTTGCTTCGGTTACAAAGAGATAAAGTGGGTTGATCTTAGAGTAGGGAAAACAAAGAAAGTTGAGGAAATCAATGGTGATTGAATTGAGTGTGAGGTTATTAAACTATGAAAGAAGAAGATCTTGTGAATGATAAGCTTGTTCTGTCTTCTGAATAGACAAAATTGTTTATTTATAGCTGTAGGGAACAATCACTATTTCCTCAAAAGTAGTGGAGATTGTGGAGAGATGGAGAAATTAGAATAGTGGAGATAATGGTATGGTTACGCCAGAAGTTTTTGGAAACCCGTAATCCATCACTCCATTACTTAACAACTTCCTTAAATAGTTTTCCACTACTTGTAACTTCCTTATTATGGGATGTTGCCATGCCACACGTTGCTATAAACCACCAGACCAATACCCATAAATAATTCCCTCATGTAACGTGTTTTGATTTCTCGTAGGAATTAGTAGAGTTATGGATTTATTTCTAGCGTTGTCTAGATTGTCACGATACTTGACTGAGAAATAGCCTAAGCTAGGCAGTCGGCGTAGCTTGAAGAGACAACTCGATCCAAGGGTAAGTGTGATGATGTAATTTTAATTGTTGTAGAAAAATGGTAGTAAGAATGTCGTTCACTCGGACTCGTTGAGGTTTGGTTTAACAAAACACTAAAAACAAAGAAAATATATTCACAAGGTTGTCACAAATATCGAGAGGTACTGAGATTCATGACTCCACCAATTCTCATTCATGTGGTTTAACTAATAATTCTAGACAATTATGGCTCAAATAATAACAATTTATTGACTCTAATTCCTTGCCGAAAGTAGATTTTGAAAGTGATGACTGTAAATATAAAGCATGAGACATCAATACACTTAAGAAAGCATGACCCATCAATTGAAATAACATTCACTCAATAAAATCATTACTCAATTAAAAATCAATGCAATAAGTCATAAAAGAATTAATAGAATTACCACACACATGAAGAATGGCTTCCTCCATCGTCTTAGTGATGGGGTTTAGCTCATCATGGTACAAACACGCTCAAAATAAATTTTTCATAGCTCTAAAAGGTGTTTTTATTGAAGAAATTGTTTAAGACAGAGATTTGCAACGCTGTAAATATGTTACAGACATTACTGTTACATTCAGGGTGTTGCAGATTTAAACCTAACTGTTACAAAACTTCTATCGCAGACACTGTTAAAAAATGACTGTTCTTTTCTGTTTGTTCTTCGTGTTCTTGAGAACGACACTTCTCTTGTGTCGTCTGCAACTTCTCATTCTTCTTCTCTGCTGCTGCTGCAACTCAACCTGCAGCGTGATTTTCAGTCTCTACTCTACCCCAAACTCCCGATTATCATGTTTTTACTCCAACCAATGTTATTTATACATCACAGGGTCCTCAAGTCTCACCCGAATATCTTATTTTTCCTTTTCCTCCAAGTTACGGAAATTCCTTTTTTTTCTTCTTCTTTACTTGTCTCAGATCGTTCAAAGTTTTCCTAAACTCTCTTCATGACGTAAGGAAATCCTTCATATCATATATCTTACCTTTAATTCCACATAACTTTCGTACAGAGTTGAGATTCTTACTCTGTTATCGTGGATATCCTTTTTTTCCCTGTTTTAGAGCAACTACCAAATAGAACGATATATGATCCCCTTTTTTAAGCTCCAAACACGTCATTCCCTCATGTTATTAGGTAACAGCACAAACATACCCTAAATCCCGTGAAAATCTTCACGAAACTTCCAAGAATCCGGTTATCTCTCACTTTCCTGATTTTCCGAGAATCAATTATCCAGCCCATTATAGTCGATCCAAACAAATATACGAACCATGTTTAGTCCATATGAATCCAACCCATCCGAATTTGGCGATTGAATCTATTCCAAACAACCCTGAAATTCGAATCCTTAATCTGTTCTTCGATGCCGATATTTCCCGCCAAATAATTTAATTTGAATTTGAGAAGAAAGGTGTCCTCCCCTATACTGTGCTGGTCTCCCTTTAGCAACTAGGGCGGAATTAGTAATTTTGGGGTGCACATAGTAATCTTCCTGAGTGTCTTTATGAATTCTTATGGGTGCCTTTATCGCGTCTTCTGGGTGCTTTTAGTAATTCATCTCGGGGGTCCAAACATCACTTTTCGAGCCAATTTCGTAGCAACAACTTATTTCTCCAAAAAACACCTACAAAAACATAAAATACCAACATAAGTACAAAAATTGGTACTAACAATATAGGAAATTGAGAAAAAAATAGACACATAAATGCGTCTATCATGTGACCAACGAGTTTGCATGAGATGGCATTGTAAATAACTAACCATAATAATACACCAAGATACGCATACCAAGCTAATGACTAGTCTTAGGCACGACTTAATCGATAGCTTACCGAGTCGGCATGTACATGGGTACTTATGAAGTTTTTGGCTACGCTGGTTCGTGATTGCGACCACGAAATTTGGTGGGACGAATCATGACCATGGAAATAGCTTAGACGGGAAACTAGGTAATCGTGGCCATGATTATAGTAGGCAGAGAAATAAAAGGGCCATGACTAGCTAAGCTAGGCTAGGCCGGCTAGCAAGGAAACCGTGGCTAGTTAGAGACTTGGCCAACTAACAAGGAGGCCATGGTCGATAGGTAGGCTGGTAGTTGTGGTCCAGGCCGAACCGAGAGACAGGGAGGCCGTGGCCGGGAGATAAGGAGGCTGTGGTATGGTATCTAGTTGGCTATCTAGGAGGCAAGGAGGCCGTAGCCATATGGCTAGTCTAGGGCGAGACATGACTAGGCCAGAAGACAAGGAGTTCGTGGCCATATGGCTAAGCCAAAGACATAGCCAGGCCAGCAGATAAGATAGCCGTGGCCTAATAAGTATTATATATTATAGGCCGTGGCCATATGGCTAACAAGTTGAGTCTTTTTATTTTATATATTATATCCTCGATTTCTTAAATCTACCGCCTAATAAGTATTATATTAATCATCTAGTTTAAATGAAAAACATATATCTCTAATTTGTAACTAATTTAATTTGTCAATAATAATTATTAGATCTCTAATAATTATTTAATCTTAATTCTTACTTCTATATCTTTAATGAAATTTTATTAAGCTAAGTTCAACATGATACTAAATGATAAATGCTAATCATTACTTTTTAAAATTATTATTACTTTGATTATCATCTATTAATATTACACTAAGCATTTATAATTACTTTGATCATCATTTATAATTACTATTATAATATTTTATTATTAAAATTGATGGTTGAATTATTATTCTAACTACTTTTACAAATATTATTAAGTCCCAATATTTATTTAATGACAATTAATTGTTGATTCTACATATAAGTCAATGTTTCAGTAAGTTTCTATGTGATTTACAAGATTTATCTAATACTAATCTCATTATTTTTAGTATTAAATTGTCTACGTGTTCATACTTTTTTAGATTAATTATTCTCAAATCCTTATTAGCTAAAGGTATTGGTGTACCCTATAATTTTTACTTCATTACATATACTAACAACTAAACAAACAAATCAATCAAATAATTAAATATTTTAATTATTAATAGCTTTTAGTGATTAAGATTTATCTCACAACCCAACCCAGTTCTAAACTAATCTAGTTCACTAACTGGCACTGGCTATTTTTATCTTTTCTCATATAAGATCTAATAGTGAGCTCTGATACCAACATTGTAGCCCCCCCCTAAGCTAGCAGCTGACTAATCCAAGAGATTAACTAAATAAGAGGCACTAAAAACTAAAACATTTACTTAAACAATCAATTAAGAAATCTGCTACAAAACTTAACCCAAAACTAGCCCCGCTCAGAAATATATACATACAAGAACTCATCTCAAACATATAAAATAGTCATTTGGTTTACAAATACAATAAGCATTATAACAAACATAGTAAAAGTTAATCAACTAACGAAATCAACCCTTGAAGATTTCGCTGCACAACTCTGATCTGTCTCTGAAACTGAAAGTGGGAATAGGTGAGCACATCATCCCTAAAAGGGGTGCCCAGTAGGAATAACATTTAACTTTCAAGTAATCATGGAGATATTTGGAAAACAATAATGTTTTCCCAACATTAATAAATGACCAAGTCACTGAAATAAACAAATATGTAAATGGACAAACTCCTTCTTCAAACAATGCATGAGTTTGTTAAGCATAAACTTTTGTAAAAGAAATAATAATGATTACAAAAGAGTCAAATGTATTCCCACCTCTTTTGATGACAAGTCACGCCTACCTCGAGATCCACGATCCACTGGTTCATCCCTTGAATCGATCGTTGTTAATAGACTAGTTGTTAATCATATAAGAAATCTAAGAAACTAGCCAAAATGGCTCACTCAAGAATCATACAAGTCTATCTAATGATTCTAAACCCACATATGATTCTACATCTTTTTATTATCTATCTTTAACATATCTAAAGTTTACTAATTTAATTAGGTTTGTTCTATAGTCCATTAGCCAAGTCTTAACGGTCACCCATTAACCTAAAGCATGGTTCATAAGAGTCAATTAACGGTAACCAACAGTCAACGTCTAGTCAGAGAGAGTCGAATAACGGTCAACATCTATTCAAGGTCAAATTCCATGGTCAATGGTCAAGGTCAGGTCTACGGGTCAACGAAGTCAAAGGATTCAACTCAGTCAAGATTCACGGAGTCAAGTCTGGTCAAGTCTAGGGCTGTCAATAGGTACCCATTACCCGGAACCGGTCGAATAGGGTCCGGTTCTGGGTCCTAAAATTGGACCCATTAACAAGTTAGGACCCAACGGGTAATTACCCATTTGGTCCAATCGGGTAATACCCGACGGGTACCCGGTTATTCATTCTTTTATTCCTCTTTTAAGCAAAATTACAAGTATTTTGCTAGTTTTGGCTTTGATATTTTTTTTCATTTTTCATTTTTTCTTACATTTAATCTTTATTTAGTACATTAATAAAGATATAATAACAAATTTTCATAAAAATAAGCTAGATTCAAGCCAAAAAGAGAAATATATTAAGGTTTTGAACTTTTTTTGTGTGTTTTATTAATACTCAACGGGTACCCGATTTTTTTAATGGGTCTGGTTCTGGGTCCACCAATTTAGGAACCGGACCCGACTCGTATAAGTAGGGTCTGGGTCCAGTGATACCCGGGAGGACCCGGACCCATTGTCAGCCCTAGTCAAGTCTAGTTAATGAGTTAACTCAGTCAGATGCACTGAGTCAGCTAAACTGACTGGGATGATTAACATGCCTAAAACTCAAGGACATAAGTCTATACAATCACTAAACATATCATTCATTCAAATAGAATTCAATAATTCAATTACAAACACAACTATAGCCTACCTGCAGTTCAGCAGTTCCAAGCTTTCACAGCAACCACTATTCACAACTTTACAATCACCATTCTTCTCCATTTCCTCAATTCTATCAGATTAAACACAAACACTACTTCATCTGAATCATTACAAACATACATTTAAGTTATGTAAACTTCATAACTAATTCACAACCATAAACTAGGCTTACATGCAATAGCAATTACAAGTCTTTATAGAGACTGCCATCAAGCCATATAACTACATCCAAGAACACATCTAAAACCAACCAAAACCCTCATCTTTCTTTTACCTCATACGCTGCATTCTCAACTTAGCTACACAAAAGCTTCACCACAATATCATTAATTGTCTCATTTCAAACACATACATCATTTATCTTCAACACATCCAAACATACAACAACTCTGTCTATTCCTATCTCTACAACCCTGCAATCCGTTTAACCCTGCAATCCATTACACCACTACTGCTAGCAACAATTGAGCTCTTTTTTCTTTATGATAACTGACTTCAACCTCCACTGAATGCAAGAAACCACTTCTCCCAACATCTATTCCCTGTAACTCAACAGCAAACACCATTCCCATTTCACACTAACACCAACACAACCAAAGAAACACCAGCAGTTCTCCCAAAATCTCAAGTCCAGTCCATACACACACATTTATCACAATTCCATTTCAATTCATATAGGTCAACACCTGCACAATTCTAACATACCTCATCTTCTTACAACCAACAACATCAGTTTACTTCTAAATCCATACCCTTATCAATCTCAGTTCAATTCATACTTATCAACCATTTCATAATTTCAACAATTGAAATGAATAACTTATCTAAAATCACTTAGAAGAATCGTTACCTCAATTTAGGAATGATCAGGCAATTGAATTCAGTTTCTTCTCCACCTGACTCAATTAACTAACCTCAAAACATCTCCATAATATCTAATTAACTCTAACCCTTTCCTCAATTACTCAAACCATTCCTTAATTCTTCTTGTTAATCACCAATTCAAACTTAAAACCAATCTACTGAGAGACCCTAGTTTCATAAACAACTTCATCAAACTTGAATTACTCCTCAACTCTAATATTAATTCATCCAATAGATCAATACCCATCTCAAATCCCCTTCTTAAAACATCAATATTCATCTTCTAATTCGTTTCTGAATTCTTCCAGAAATCCTAACGCACGATCTCAATCTTCAAATCAACATCATCTCATCAATTAATCGATAGCCTCTTTATTCTTCATCTATCAGAAACCTAATTAACCTGTCGATTCCACAACATCATTAAAACAGACGAAACCCTAACTTAAGCTTGCAACAACGTTAATTCCTTCTTTTACCGAAACTCAAACATCTTCAGTATCACACAAGCTTCCTCGATTCATCAGGTTACAATGCTTTCATGAATCAAACACACAAATATCGTTAAATCCTCTTGACTTGAGATCGACAGAAGAGAAGAAGATAAACAGAAAGAAGAAAAGAAGGAAGAAAGAGAAATAAGAATGTTGAATGAGCTTATCTGCTCGATCGGTTCTGATAAGGCCAAGGAAAAATGATAAAGGTACTCACCCATATGATATGGGAAGCCCATGTCGGCTAAGTTTCAAAATAACCATTTTTCCCTTCAAACAAATCTGATGTATCTTCTTCGCCAGGTATCCGAATGACAAGTTCGCGTAATCCAATCTGCGTAACTTTTCGAGATCTATCGAGTCGTCCTAATTTCGTATCTATATCGTTATTAGATTAGTTTCTATTAATTAACGTTCATGTTAAACTAATTGGGTTATTAATGGCTAAATCGTCTCTTGACTAGTCTAATAGCGTTGATGAGCTTGAGGGTCTTTACATTCTCCCCACCTTATTCATTTTCGTCCTCGAAAATCGAACCACCCTTCTGGTCTTCAAAGCTCCCCACCTTAAAGAATAACCCTATCTCTTGTCTAAGCGTAGACAACATAAAACAAACAGAGCACAAACCTATATGGCTTTCTGCTACTAAAATTTGTGGCTCTAGGTTCAACTATTCTAATTTAATTTCTATCAAATAGGGAAATCGAAGTTTCTTACACTAATTTGTACAATGGAAACTATAAATTTTAGTTTCTAAGCTCCTTATACTACTTTTTATTTTATAAGTACATGTCTCTAATTACAAGGGAGATTCCTACAAATCTTTCTAAGTAAATTTATAATTATCAGTTTTCTAAAAGAACTAAGTTATACTTCTATGATCGGTCATCTCTGAATGCAGTTGCCCTGTCAAGGTTGGCCAATCCCAACAATGCCTTCCTACGAACAGAGAAAACACAACCTTTACTATTCTCCAGTGCTAGATTTAATTATTAAGATTAATTAATTTCTAACTTATTATGACTAATTAATCTCTAAATTTAATTGTAACTGATTTAACTTAAAAAAAATTACTTCATAAATTATATAGCATTTTAAAACAATTTGATCATCAGGTTTTATTTTATTAATAAGTAATGTTATTTTGATTTACGTCAATTTATAACATCTGATATCTTTAAGTTTGCTGTAATACCATATATAATCTTTAAATTCAGGTACCATTCAAGAACAACTTAATGTTATAACCATTATCCAATGTTACTATTTGTTTTTATTTTTTTTACATATTAATTTCAATGTATCTATTTGTTTGTTTCATTATATGACTTGATATAAGTAAATAATTGCTAACAAATTTTCATAGTTGTTTGGTATTTTATTAATGTTATTACATTTATTTTTTCTTGCTTAAACCGATAAAAGTTAACTGTAATTAATCATAATGCCAAGTTTAATTTTATTTTAATTACTAAATTTGATTTCATCTAACTTTATTTCCTTAAATTTATTTTATTGCTAAGTAATATTTAAGTTATACTATCAATAAAAATTACATTTTTCTATTACTATCCCATAATTATTATCCAAATGACGTTTACAATAACTCTAAAATTTATAGTAATTAGTATTATGCGGCATTATTATTTATTTATCTTATCAAAAATTATTTTCTTAATTATTTTATCATCTTCATTATTCTTAAGCTAATAGTCCAGTTGGTACACTAAGCCTTAACCTTCTAAATGCAATTCTAGATTCACGTAAAGATTAACATAATAGATTTTATTTATTCATATTGAATCCGTGTACTAAATTTTGTTAAATATTGGCGTTGGTAATTAATATGATTTAAATTTAGGTCTGCATAAAATGTTAATATGTCTTAATAGTCTTTAGATTTTTGGTATTAATAATAAGTATCTTATTCATAAGCAAATTTATTCTCCTTTAAGTTTAATTTTGTTTTAAGCATTCAAGTATTATAAATATCACTTCATGTATATAATTCAGTGATTTAGTGTTTTTGTTTTTCATGCATTATATGACCTCATGTTCTTAATCTTACCTAATAAGTCTTATATTAAGTATTTGGTTTAAACGGAATACATATAGTTCTTATTTGTTATTAGTTAACTTTGCAAAACTTATCTGTAATTAAGCTCTAATAATTTTTCCATAGTTATTTAATCCTAATCATTATTTTATCGTTATATATTTGTTAATGAGATTTTAATTTAAGTTATGCTCAATATAATAGTAATTTAAATACTAACAGTTTAACTTCATCATCCTAATTTTCATTTTCCATTTCAAAAGATGATTGAATCTATTTACGAAGAAGGATCCTAACAATATACGAATTTTATTTTCTTTTAATTCTAATATTACACTAAGCATTTGAATACTATTATTATTACTTCATGTTTATTTGTTTCAGTTTAAAGATTTACTAGATCAGTTGTTAGACTAAAGATAATTTTATTATAAAATTTACTAACAAGTTGAGTCTTTTTATTTTATATATTATATCCTCGATTTCTTAAATCTACCGCCTAATAAGTATTATATTAATCATCTAGATTAAATGAAAAACATATATCTCTACTTTGTAACTAATTTAATTTGTTAATAATAATTATTAATCATTATTAGATCTCTAATAATTATTTAATCTTAATTCTTACTTCTATATTTGTAATGAAATTTTATTAAGCTAAGTTCAATATGATACTAAATGATAAATGCTAATCATTACTTATTAAAATTATTATTACTTTGATTATCATCTATTAATATTACACTAAGCATTTATAATTACTTTGATTATCATTTATAATTACTATTATAATATTTTATTATTAACATTGATGGTTGAATTATTATTCTAACTACTTTTACAAATATTATTAAGTCCAAATATTTATTTAATGACAATTAATTGTTGATTCTACGTATAAGTCAATGTTTCAGTATGTTTCTATGTGATTTACAATATTTATCTAATACTAATCTCACTATTTTTAGTATTAAATTGTATATGTGTTCATACTTTTTTAGATTAATTATTCTCAAATCCTTATTAGCTAAAGTTATTGGCATACCCTACAATTTTTACTACATTACATATACTAACAACCAAACAAACAAATCAATCAAATTATTAATAGCTTTTAGTGATTAAGATTTATCTCACAACCCAACCAATTTCTAAACTAATCTAGTTCACTAACTGGCACTGGCTATTTCTATCTTTTCTCATATAAGATCTAATAGTGAGCTGTGATACCAACATTGTAACGCCCCTAAGCTAGCAGCTGACTAATCCAAGAGATTAACTAAATAAGAGGCACTAAAAACTAAAACATTTACTTAAACAATCAATTAAGAAATCTGCTACAAAACTTAACCCAAAACTAGCCCCGCTCAGAAATATATACATACAAGAGCTCCTCTCAAATGATACATATACAATAGTCAGTTGGTTTACAAATACAATAAGCAATATAATGATAAGCACGTAAGTGATATATTTTATACCCATATTTATATGAGCTAGGACTCAATATTTTTGCTAATAACAATATTTTAGTGCTTTTGTAGAAAGTACAGAAAATCTGATCATCGGAAAAATAAACGGCTAAGTGAGAAACTCAATGGCGTTTGCGACGAAAATGACAAAATGTAGCTGGCCTGGTATCTCCTTATGTCAGCAACATGGAATTATTTCACGTCCAGGAAACAAAATAGTTAATGGAATAAAGAATTTTTGGTTGGCTCAAGCAAGTGAAGGTCCATTCAGGCGATACAGATAAATAGGAGACGTGTCAATTATCCCATTACATTATCAAGACAAACTAGGTGGCACTCTTAATAGAAGACAAGACAAACTAGGTGGAACTCTTAATAGAAGATAATGGTACCCTCTTTGTTATGTGGTTATGGCAATGGATTAATGGTTCGTAAAGGGGTCTCCCGCTGTATGCAAAAGAATGTTGAAGAAAGATTTGGCAGTAACCAAACATTTCCTCGATGGAGCAAAGAAGTGAAGGAAGAGTGATTGGGCTTCGATATTAATGGAGATGGTTTGATGTTACTGAAGATGTTCATTATAGCAGCAACTCGTCGAAGTGGTTCTCTTTATTCTCAAAACTGTTGTTGCGACTGGTGATGTGAAGACGACATGAAATCTCAACAGACGGACTGAAGTGCGTTGTTCGTTCCCATGCCTTGCTGGTGGTGTAGCCGAGATGAGAGTTGGAAGCCAGTGGTACGAGAATTTCAGGATTCAGGGAAGATTGGTGTTTGTTGGTGATGTGCTCAAGGGCTTTTCAAGTCGACTGACGACGGTGGTGTTGTTGCTGTGCGAAGACAGATTCATGGAGCTAAAGTTAAATGGTGAGAAGATGGAGCTGTGTTATGCTGTTGGTCATGGTGCTATGGACGGAGATCTGGTTCTTAGTCGACTGAAACACTCTCGACAACAATGGGTCTTGGTTGAATTCAGAAAGTTGTTGAGAGGCAAATGGCAAAGTTAAGAATGGTAACAGCTCTTTTATGAGAATGGATGGACTGTGTACTTGAATGGAGGATCGAAAGTGGTGTTGTTGCATGTAAACACACTTCAGAAGAAGGAGAAGCAAGTCAGTGAGAAATGGCTGAAATCAGTGCAGGCAGTAGTGGTCGATGGGAGACGTTCATGAAGCCCAAAACAGATTGAAAGTGGCTGGATTCAGTTGTGATAAGATCTCAGGTGCGAATGGATTTTCGGTTTATCCAAGTAGTGTTGGGTGTGGCGAAACAGTTGCTGCTGGTGGTAGATTTGACGTGAATGGAGATGGAATTATTATTAACAACCCATGGCAATGATTTGACAGTGAGACAAGGAGTTGAAACTTGAATCTTCGAAACTAATAAGTGATGCTACACAACTGTCTAAATGGTGGTTCAGCTTTGACTGAAGTTGGCTTTGTACGAGCTTAAGGCTACTGCAATGAGGATGCAGCTGTATGCAGTTGTTGAGACGAAGAACCAGCTGATGGTTGAATGGAGTTGTATGAGTAATTGGCTGAGCCCCTGCAACCAATGATGACGAGATGTAGAAGCTTGGAGTTCTCGATGAGGGAATGCTCAACAGTGAAGAAGATGATGGAGAAAGGTTTGCTTTGGCCTAATTTGATGTTCTGCGAAGGAGATGAAGAAAAGAGAAGAAAGCGTTATCTAGTACAAGCTGTATTCAGTCTGGATTATGGAGTCACTACTCTTTTGTGATTTTATAGTAATGGGTATGTTAGGTTCGAAGATGGAACGGTAGATGGTGGCCGTAAGGGTGCTTCATCCGTGAAAGGAGTTTTATCACGAGGCACGGACAATGGAAGAAACAAATGGTCGGGGAGTAGCAGTAGCTGTTGTGGCCAAGACCGAAGGTTCACAAGAAAGAAATTAGTGAGCAGCTGGATTTGGGAGCTGGGTCTGTGTTTGGATTTGGCTTTAGGCTCAAGTTGCTCGGTTTTGATCAATTTCATCGAACAATACCTATTTGAGGAGAAACGGACAGAAGAGGAAGGGAGGACGGCTGGGGAGCCGTAGGAGAGAATATGGTTTTCATTTTTCTACTTGGAGGCCGAAAAGCAACAGTTTGAACCGCCGTGAAGGCAAGAACGGAAGAACAATAGATCGAAGGGAAAGGCGACGATTCGGTGACAAGGGTTTACTCTTTCCACTATTTTTCTTGTAATTGTTTTTGTGGGTTTTGAGAAATCCATATTTATGAGTTGCTAGACTATTTAGCTAGGGTTTTATTTTGAAACCACTTAGAGCATTAGACCACTTTCGATTTGAATACATATGGTTTTAAGGCTATTATGATTTGAATAAATTAATTTCATGATTATATATATTGATTTTAACGATGATATGAGTTGTTGCTTCGCCGGTTCTGTACAATACAATAACCTATGTGCTTCATTTATAGGATTGCAAATTTATTTGTCTACTTATTGATATCCCATGCTTGGGGTTAAATCCTTTGATGGGTTATGCTTAGAATAGCCAGGTATTATTGGTGAACCTAAATTTAGTTTCGTATGATTTTCTCGCTAACGCAATTTGATGGTGCATGCTTGGGTTTAGTCTTTTGATGTGCCATGCTTAGGGTGTCCCAGTGATATTTGCGACTCTAATACATATAATAGGCGATGTCAATAGAACGAACGATAAATAATTAATCATGAGTTATGTTTCATTTCATTAATTGAATAGAAATAGTGGTGGATACGATATAACCTTGGTCACTTTTTTTTCCCATTGATTTTATTTTATTATTTCGTTTTCCATTATAAAACTTCAAAAAAATTATTGTTGGTTACTCTTAATTGAGATATTGATTACAGTATTTCCATCGCTCCTCGTGGGAACGACCCGTACTTGCCTTTGTCTACTAGTTAGACACCGCGCGATTGCGGTTTATTATATAGGCATCTCCGGATCCTATCAATTTTTGGCGCCGTTGCCGGGGAGCGGTTGTGGAATATTGTTATTGGTATTTTGTACATATTTATTTTTATCTTTCTGTACATAGCTTATTTTTCTTTTCTTTTTATATTTTCTTTTGGTTCTTTTTACGTAGCTTATTTAATTTTTCTTAGGTACCTTAGTCTGAAGAGCGGCGATTGGAGTCAACAATAAGCCTAAAGTTTGGGAAAATTTTACTTTGTATAATGGTTTCCAGTGAGTTGACTTCTTTTATAGCTTTTTGGAATCTTACCAAAAAAGCTGAGACAGAGGAGTCATTTGATATTTCACCTGAGGAGTATGCATATGCACCTTCTCATTATCAAGAACATGTCGAGTGTGTAAATAATGATTGGAATTATTCTCATAGGTATGATCATTCCGGACCTTGTGAAGGTTATGATCATTACCAACCTTACCCTGGTTATGAGCCACAATTTGTTGATTCGAATTATTATTCACACATTTCTCCGTCACAGTGTGAGAGAGATAATCAATCTTAGTGTGACCCATCTTCATCACAACTATCTTTGTTAGAACGCCTCAATATTGAAATTTATGAACAGACCAAAGCTAATGAGTTATTTTTTTCCGAGATTAGTAAAAGCCATGCTGATATTGCTCAACTTGCTGAACAAACTGATTTATCGATTGCTCAACTAACGCAGTCGGTAAAAGATTTTGGTCTTATCGAGGAGACAAGTTCTAATTTTTCTTATACTAATGATATTTATGATGAAATCGCTTTAACTAATGAATCAATGTGTATGGAGAATGATGATGAACTTGATAGTTGTGATCATAGGAATAGAGACATTGTCATACCAAGTGAAGATGATGTATTTAGTCCAACGCCTGATCGTGTTATTGATCACTCGCCTATTCAAAAGGATGAGTTTAGGATTTAGGACACCATTCTTTTAAATGGTGTGACATATCAGTGCTATAACAATGATGCTTATGAAGAATGTGTTAATTCAGAGGACCGTGTATTTAAGTCTAACGACTTAGAGACATTACACTCTATCTATAAGGTTTATTTTAATCATATTTATTGTGATATTCCTATTGATTCCCAGGTTGATGATGTTTATGATGATGATTTAGTACATGTTTGCAAACCTAGTGGAGAAGTTAATACACCTAGAATTGTTAGCACAACTTTTCAGAAGATTCCTAATTTTGGATTAGAATTGCGTGCTTCTCTAGTATTACTAGATTATTTTGCATCTCGTGATTTTTCTTTGCATGTGCATGTCTCGCAAATGGTTTCAGTTTCCACCCACAGTGAACCACTTGAGTCGGTAATTTTTGTTACTGACGATACATCCTTTGTAAAAACCAGGTATGTGGGAAGCTCTTTGCTTTTGATAGTCTCTATATCTTTACGTTGTTACAACGAGAGTGTGAGGTTGTCATTAGTTGTATATTTTGTGCTTTGGGTTGATCCCCAATTATTCAGGTTATTGATATATGGAGAGTCTTGTTTGTACATTCCAGTAGGTATTTCTATTTTCTTGTTTTATTTTTATTTGTTTATTTTCGCTTTTTATGAATTTACCATCTTAATTTTTATGTTGGATGACTCAATTACATTGAGAACAATGTAATGTTTAAGTGTAGGGGAGTGGTTAACTTTTTAATTTTCTTTTTCAGGAATTTTCTTGCAATTGATGACCAGCTGTTGAGCGGGTCTATATTGTAGGTTTGCAGGTATAATATGACCAGCTGTGTAGCGGGTCTAAAAAATAAAATAAAAACAATTGAAAAATATTATGACCAACTGTTTAGCGGGTCTTTCTGTCTAGCTGTTTAGCAGACATTTCTCTCGATCTTGCTGTTTAGCGGATCCGTCTTGCTGTTTAGCAGACATCTCTATCCACTGTTTAGTGGATTCTTCTAGATGTTTAGCAGACTTCTCTAAACCACTGTTTAGTGGTTCCGTCTTGTTGTTTAGCGGATATCACTCTATATCCAACTGCTGAGCGGATATTTATGACCAACTGTGTAGCGGGTCTTCTTCTGTTTTGCTCGAGGACTAGCAAAATATAAGTGTGGGGGTGTTGATAAGCACGTAAGTGCTATATTTTATACCCATATTTATATGAGCTAGGACTCAATATTTTTGCTAATAACAATATTTTAGTTCTTTTGTAGAAAGTACAGACAAATATGATCATCGGAAAAATAAACGGCTAAGTGAGAAACTCAATGGCATTTGCGACGAAAATGGCAAAATGTAGCTGACATGGTATCTCCATATGTCAGCGGCATGGAATTATTTCACGGCCAGGAAACAAAACAGTTAATGGAACAAAGAATCTTTGGTTGGCTCAAGCAAGTGAAGGTCCACTCAGGAGATACAGATAAATAGGAGATGTGTCAATTATCCCATTACATTATTAAGACAAACTAGGTGGCACTCTTAATAGAAGACAAGACAAACTAGGTGGAACTATTAATAGAAGACAATGGTACCCTCTTTGTTATGTGGTGAAGGCAATGGATTAATGGTTCGTAAAGGGGTCTCCCGCTGTATGCAAAAGAATGTTGAAGAAAGATTTGGCAGTAACCAAACTTATCCTCGATGGAGCAAAGAAGTGAAGGAAGAGTGATTGGGCTTCGATATTAATGGGATGGGTTGATGTTACTGAAGATGTTCATTATAGCAGCATCTCGTCGAAGTGGTTCTCTTTATTCTCAAAACTGTTATTGCGACTGGTGATGTGAAGACGACATGAAATCTCAGCAGACGGAATGAAGTGCGTTGTTGGTTCCCATGCCTTGCTGGTGGTGTAGCCGAGATGAGAGTTGGCAGCCAGTGGTACGAGAACTTCAGGATTCAGGGAAGATAAGTGTTTGTTGGTTATGTGCTCAAGAGATTATAAAGTCGACTGACGACGGTCGTGCTGTTGCTGTGCGAAGACAAATCCATGGAGCTGAAGTTAAACGGTGAGAAGATGGAGATGTGTTATGCTGTTGTTCGTGGTGCTATGGATGGAGATCTGGTTCTTAGTTGACTGAAACACTCTAGATAACAATGGGTCTTGGTTGAATTAGGAAAGTTGTTGAGAGGAAAATAGCAAAGTTAAGAATGGTAACAACTCTTTTATGAGAATGGATGGACTGTGTACTTGAATGGAGGATCGACAGTGGTGTTGTTGCATGTAAACACACTTCAGAAGAAGGAAAAGCAAGTCAGTGAGGAATGGCTGAAATCAGTGCAGGAAACAGTGGTCAATGGGAGACATTCATGAAGCCCAAAACAAATTGAAAGTGGCTGGATTCAGTTGAGAGAAGATCTCAGGTGCGAATGGAGTTTCGTTTTAGCCAAGTAGTGTTGGGTGTGGGGAAACAGTTGTATAAGCATTTAAGATTGTTGTTGGTGGTAGATTTGAAGTGAATTGATAGATCAAAGCTGTTGCTGTGCGAAGACAAATCCATGGAGCTGAAGTTAAACTCTTTTTAGTTGTGAAGGGTAAGCGGAGAAAGGGTGTGAGAAGATGGAGCTGTGTTATGCTGTTGTTCGTGGTGCTATGGATGGAGATCTGGTTCTTAGTTGACTGAAACACTCTAGATAACAATGGGTCTTGGTTGAATTAGGAAAGTTGTTGAGAGGAAAATAGCAAAGTTAAGAATGGTAACAACTCTTTTATGAGAATGGATGGACTTTATAACAGTGAAAACATCCAGTGTACTTGAATGGAGGATCGAGATTGAAGCATCTTGAAGAGAAGGAGAAAGGGTTCAGTGGTGTTGTTGCATGTAAACACACTTCAGAAGAAGGAAAAGCAAGTCAGTGAGGAATGGCTGAAATCAGTGCAGGAAACAGTGGTCAATGGGAGACATTCATGAAGCCCAAAACAAATTGAAAGTGGCTGGATTCAGTTGAGAGAAGATCTCAGGTGCGAATGGAGTTTCGTTTTAGCCAAGTAGTGTTGGGTGTGGGGAAACAGTTGTTGTTGGTGGTAGATTTGAAGTGAATTGATATGGAATTATTATTAACAACCTATGGAGATGATTTGACAGCGAGACAAGGAGCTGAAACTTGAATCTTCGAAACTAATAAGTGATGCTACACAACTGTCTAGATGGTGGTTCAGTTTTGACTGAAGTTGGCTTTGTACGAGCTTAAGGCTACTGCAATGAGGCTGCAGCTATATACAGTTGTTGAGACGAAGAACCAGCTGATGGTTGAATGGAGTTGTATGAGTAATTGGTTGAGCCCCTGCAACCAATGATGACGAGATGTTGAAGCTTGGAGTTCTCGATAAGGGAATGCTCAACAATGAAGAAGATGATGGAGAAAGGTTTTCTTTGGCCTAATTTGATGTTCTGCGAAGGAGATGAAGAAAAGAGAAGAAAGCGTTGTCTAGTACAAGATGTATTCAGTCTGGATTATGGAGTCACTGCTCTTTTATGATTTTATAGTAATGGGTCTGTTAGGTCCGAAGATGGAACGGTAGATGGTGGCCGCAAGGGTTCTTCATCCGTGAAAGGAGTTTTATCACGAGGCACGGACAATGGAAGAAACAAATGGTCGGGGAGTAGCAGTAGCTGTTGTGGCCAAGACCGAAGGTTCACAAGAAAGAAATTAGTGAGCAGCTGGATTTGGGAGATGGGTCTGTGTTTGGATTGGGATTTGGGCTCAAGTTGCTCGGTTTAGATCAATTTCATCGAACAATACCTATTTGAGGAGAAACGGACAGAAGAGGAAGGCAGGACGGATGGGGAGCCGCAGGAGAGAATAGGGTTTTCATTTTTCTACTCGGAGGCCGAAAAGCAACAGTTTGAATCCCCGTGAAGGAAAGAACGGAAGAAAAAGAGATCGAAGGGAAATGCGACGATTCGGTGACAAGGGTTTACTCTTTCCTCTATTTTTCTTGTAATTGTTTTTGTGGGTTTTGAGAAATCCATATTTATGAGTTGCTATACTTTTTAGCTAGGGTTTTATGTTGAAACCACTAAGAGCATTAGACCACTTTCGATTTGAATACATATGGTTTTAAGGTTATTATGATTTGAATAAATTAATTTCATGATTTTATATATTGATTTTAACGATGATATGAGTTGTTGCTTCGCCGGTCCTGTACAATGCAGTAACCTATGTGCTTCATTTATATGATTGCAAATTTATTCGTCTACTTATTTGATATCCCATGCTTGGGGTTAAATCCTTTGATGGGTTATGCTTAGAATAGCCAGGTATTATTGGTGAACCTAAATTTAGTTTCGTATGATTTTCTCGCTAACGCAATTTGATGGTGCATGCTTGGTTTTAGTCTTTTGATGTGCCATGCTTAGGGTGTCCCAGTGATATTTGCGACTCTAATACATATAATAGGCGATTTCAATAGAACGAACGATAAATAATTATTCATGAGTTATGTTTCATTTCAGTAATTGAATAGAAATAGTGGTGGATACGATAAAACCCTGGTCACTTTTTTCCCATTGATTTTATTTTATTATTTCGTTTTCCATTATAAAAATTCAAAAAAATTATTGTTGCTTACTCTTAATTGAGATATTGATTACAGTATTTCCATCGCTCCTCATGGGAACGACCCGTACTTTCCTTTGTCTACTAGTTAGACATCGTGTGATTGCGGTTTATTATATAGGCATCTCCGAATCCTAACATATAACAAACATAGTAAAAGTTAATCAACTAACGAAATCAACCCTTGAAGCTTTAATTGCACAACTCTGATCTATCTTTGAAACTGAAAGTGGTAATGGGTGAGCACATCATCCCTAAAAGGGGTGCCCAGTAGGAATAACATTTAACTTTCAAGTAATCATGGCGAGATTTGGAAAACAATAATGTTTTCCCAACATTAAGAAGTGACCAAGTCACTGAAATAAACAAATATATATATATGGACCAACTCCTTCTTCAAACAATGTATGAGTTTGTTAAGCATAAACTTTTGTAAAAGAAATAACATTGATTACAAAAGAGTCAAATGTATTCCCACCTCTTTTGATGACAAGTCACGCCTACCTCGATATTCACGATCCACTGGTTCATCCATTGAATCGATCGTTGTCAATAGACTAACTATTAATCATACAAGAAATCTAAGAAACTAGCCAAAATGGCTCACTCAAGAATCATACAAGTCTATCTAATGATTCTAAACCCACATATGATTCTACATCTTTTTATTATCTATCTTTAACATATCTAAAGTTTACTAATTTAATTAGGTTGGTTCTATAGTCCATTAGCCAAGTCTTATGAATATCTGCAACTTTGTAGAAGGAACCAAAAGCTAATTCGGACCATAAGGGTCCAAAATATCAAAATAAGAATACACGGTACTAAGCCCAAGTCCACTAAACAACCCATTAACCTAAAGCCTGGTTCATAAGAGTCAATTAACGGTCACCAACAGTCAACGTCTAGTCAGAGAGAGTCGAATAACGGTCAACGTCTATGCAAGTTCAAAGTCCATGGTCAATGGTCAAGGTCAGGTCTACTGGTCAACGAAGTCAAAGGATTCAACTCAGTCAAGATTCACTGAGTCAGGTCAGGTCAAGTCTAGGGCTGTCAATGGGTACCCATTACCCAGAATCGGACCCGGCCCTGGTCGAATAGGGTCCAGTTCTGGGTCCTAAAATTGGACCTATTAACAAGTTAGGACCCGACGGGTAATTACCCGATTGGACCCGAATCTTAGCGGGTCCAAACGGGTAATACCCGACGGGTACCTGGTTATTCATTCTTTTATTCCTCTTTTAAGCAAAATTACAAGTATTTTGCTAGTTTTGGCCTTGATATTTTTTTCATTTTTTCTTACATTTAATCTTTATTTAGTACATTAATAAAGATATAATAACAAATTTTCATAAAAATAAGCTAGATTCAGGCCAAAAAGAGAAATATATCAAGGTTTTGAACTTTTTTTGTGTGTTTTATTAATACCTAACGGGTACCCGAGTTTTTTAACTGGTCCGGTTCTGGGTCCACCAATTTAGGAACCGAACCCGACTCGTATAAGTAGGGTCCGGGTCCTCCCGGGTATCACTAGTCAAGTCTAGTTAATGAGTTAACTCAGTCAGATGCACTGAGTTAGCTAAACAAAATGAGTCAGCTAAATTGACTGGGATGATTAACATGCCTAAAACTCAAGGACATAAGTCTATACAATCACTAAACATATCATTCATTCAAATAAAATTCAATAATTCAATAACAAACACAACTATAGCCTACCTGCAGTTCAGCAGTTCCAAGCTTTCACATCAACCACTATTCACAACTTTACAATCATCATTCTTCTCCATTTCCTCAATTCTATCAGATTAAACACAAACACTACTTCATCTGAATCATTACAAACATACATTTAAGTTATGTAAACTTCATAACTAATTCACAACCATAAACTCGGCTTACATGCAATAGCAATTACAAGTCTTCATAGAGACTACCATCAAGCCATACAACTACATCCAAGAACACATCTCTAACCAACCAAAACCCTCATATTTCTTTTACCTCATACGCTGCATTTTCAACTTAGCTACACAACAGCTTCACCACAATGTCACTAATTGTCTCATTCCAAACACATACATCATTTATCTTCAACACAACCAAAAATATAACAGCTTTGTCTATTCCTATCTCTATAACCATGCAATTCGTGTAACCATGCAATCCATTACACCACTACTTCTAGCAATAATTGAGCTCTTATTCTTTATGATAACTGACTTCAACCTCCACTGAATGCAAGCAACCACTTATCCCAACATCTATTCCCTGTAACTCAACAGCAAACACCATTCCCATTTCACACTAACACCAACACAACCAAAGAAATACCAGCAGTTTTCCCAAAATCTCAAGTCCAGTCCAGTCCATACACACACACATTTATCACAATTTCATTTCAATTCATACAACTCAACCCCTGCACAATTCTAACATACCCCATCTTCTTACAACCAACAACATCAGTTCACTTCTAAATTCATACCCTTATCAATCTCAGTTCAATTCATACTTATCAACAATTTCATAATTTCAACAATTGAAATGAATAACTTATCTAAAATCACTTAGAAGAATCGTTACCTTAATTTAGGAATGCTCAGGTAATTGAATTCAGTTTCTTCTCCACCTGACTTAATTCACCAACCTCAAAATAACTCTAACCCTTTCCTCAATTACTCAAACCAGCCCTTAATTCTTCTTATTCATCACCAATTCAAACTTAAAACCAATCTACTGAGAGACCCTAGTTTCATAAACAACTTCTAAACCCTAACTTCATCAAACTTGAATTACTCCTCAACTCTAATCTTAATTCATCCAATAGATCAATACCCATCTCAAATCCCCTTCTTAAAACATCAATATTCATCTTCTAATTCGTTTCTGAATTCTTCCAGAAATCCTAACTCACGATATCAATCTTCAAATCAACATCATATCATCAATTAATCGATAGCCTCTTTATTCTTTATCTATCAGAAACCTAATTAACCTGTCGATTCCACAACATTATCAAAACAGACGAAACCCTAACTTCAGCTTGCAGCAGCGTTAATTCCTTCTTTTCCCGAAACTCAAACATCTTCAGTATCAACACAAGCTTCCTCGATTCATCAGGTTACAATGCTTTCATGAATCAAACACACAAATATCGTTAAATCCTCTTGACTTGAGATCGACAGAATCTAAAGAAGAGAAACATAAAGAAGAAGAGAAGGAAGAAAGAGAAATAAGAATGTTGAATGAGCTTATATGCTCGATCGGTTCTGATATGGCCAAGGACAAATGATAAAGGTACTCACCCAGATGATATGGGATGCCCAAGTCGGCTAAATTTCAAAATGACTATTTTTCCCTTCAAACAAATCTGATGTATCTTATTCGCCAGGTATCTGAATGACACGTTCGCGTAATCCAATCTGCGTAACTTTTTGAGATCTATCGAGTCGTACTAATTTCGTATCTATATCGTTGTTAGATTAGTTTCTATTAATTAACATTCGTGTTAAACTAATTGGGTTATTAACGGATAAATCGTCTCTTGACTAGTCTAATAGCTTGACGAGCTTGAGAGTCTTTACAGTCACGACCTCATTATGGAGTGCGGCCATGTTGACACTAGCACTACATTTGTAGCATATGGAACATATTCGAGGAATTTGGCCGTGGAAGTTCGGCAAATCGAGGTAACATTCCAGATATTATGATTCTGATAACGCTAATGTTCAAAATAATGTAGTAGCTTATTTAGAATATTTATAAATCGTACCATCAGTATATACTGACTAATACGTGATAATTTGTATAGGAGTGCACAAGATAATGAGAGTTCACCAGTGAAGCTCTATAATCTTGTAGGTATGTCGATGACTACTGTGGCCATTAACAAGCTACGCATTCTCAATTCTCTTGCGGAATATGATATAGATATATGAGTTCTATAATTCCGATGCCGGGTCAGAAGCTTATACATATTTATTTCGTACTTCTGGCAGAAACAAAATTATAATTTTCTCCCTTGTCAAAAACCCACCATCAACATAGGGCAGAATTCCTGGTTAGGAAAGAGTTTTGTTTTAGGAAATACTCTTAGTTTAGGAAATCGATTCCTAATAGAAGACCTAGTCAGATGAGTACGATAAAATCTATAAATAGAGAGGTTTGGTTGTTAACTAAACACACAAAAAACCTAGGAAAAGCTTGGAACAATACTTGTGCAAGCTTAACAAAGAGTTTAAGGTTGATCCACTGTTTAAAGAAGATTGTGAGCGTAACAAAGAGAGAATTGTAATCGTTTTCTTGTTCATAATCTAGGGAAGACATTTTTCTTCAAATTACTTTCTTGTGTCTTCTGTTTTCTAAGGTTTTCCATCTATTATTATTCTGAATTCCTCCTTTATAGTAATATCTTCCAAGGTAAATCAATACGTACCACCTTTTTCCTTCCATGAAAACTCTTTTTATCACAATAATGCTTGTAGAGATTGTATTGTGTATTTCCTTCACAATCCCATATTTGAATGGAGACTCCAAGCATCATGTCTTCTGATGGAAAAGATGTTAATATGATTGTTAAGCCATCAATCATGAAGTAAAAAGATAAATCTCTTTCCTCAACAACTTTGAAAACAAAAATGAAGAATATGAAGAAACCAAGGGTTTTCCCATCTAATCTTCAGAAGTTTTCTGGTGTTCTTGAAGAGTTTAAGGAAACAAGGAAAGATATTCAGCAAATAAAGGCTATTGCTCTATGAACTCTTGAAATTCAGAAGTCACTGGTTCGTCATAAGTCTACAAGGTTCGTTGGAATTGACTCCTTTCTTCATGAACCTTATGTTCCAATGTTTGTTGACGACAAGGAGTTCGGGGACGATAAAGAATTTTTCAAGAATCTTAATGTCTAGGAAACTTCTTATGAGAATTTATTCTTGTGTTTTAAGAAGGATAACTAATAGCAATTATTGTGATTACACATAGCTATTGCCAACGATTTTCATCTTGCAATGTTTTAGATTTATTTATTTAAATTCTAAGTTATTTGGAAGATGATTTTTGCAGTATTAATCTTTATTGGTTTCATATATTGCAAATAATTTTATGGGATATGTGTGTTTGCGTTTATGAACTATGATTGTCCCATATATGTCAAAAGTTAAGTTTATTATGTCTTTATAAAAATATTGATAAAAGATAGAATGAACTTTTGAATATTCCACAATATTAATATTTCCCTGATCCACTTCTATGTGAAAGTACTGTATGACTCCGTAATTTTTCTTATATTGAGTATTTACGATTAAATTAATCATTAATGTTCTCTTGTGGTTAATTTAATTGATCTTACTGGATACAAATACATGTTTCATGTAATTTGTTAATATCCAAAGAAATCCCTCTTTTCTAGTAAAAGTAAGTTCGCTCTTGTTATTCTTTCGGGAATGAAATTTTATGGGGGAGAGTTCTTAATTGAACTTGTGCTTAATTTCCAAATCTTTGTGGGAAGTGCCGCTGTGGAATATTGTAGGATTTATCTTGTATCTTTATAAACTCCTTGTTGAATATACTAAGTTTCGACTATGTGAAATCAGCGAAACAAAGTTGATATGTTCTCTTTTAGTCATGAATAATCTTTTTGAGAATTTCATTATGATCCCGCTAGTTTTTGTACCTTTGTCAATTTATATTCAAAAAAAGGGGGGGGAATTATTTTGTAGTTCACACTACATACATATGATTTATGGATCATTATGTAAGGGGGAGTGATTTTCATTGTGAGATGAAGTATTGAATAAGGGGGAGTAATACATATCACCGTAGTATTATTATCAAATTTGTGATACAATTGAAATTTGATGTTGTGTAATATTATTATGATACTGTTAACAATAATTGAAAACATTTGTTTTCTTGTTGTTATGGTTACGGATCTTTAACAACTATGATGCTGAGTTGAACATGTTCAGAATCACTGGAGTACTCGGAGTGAGGAAGAATTCAAGGAATATTGAAGAACCAAGGAAATCAAGCATTTGGATGAGAATCTACAAAGTTTATTTATTTTGTAATCTATATGTATTAATAGTTTTGTCACTAAAATTGACAAAGGGGGAGACTGTTAAAGCACTGCTCGGTCGAACTCACAAACATTGCTATCTCAAGCTTGTTTATCAAGTTTAGTTTTCAAAACTATAAGTCTTGATTTCTAGTCTTCTTACATTAGGATAGAATGCGTAGTTGAGCTTAAGACTTCACGACGTTCGTCGATTGAAGACGAATAACTACTAAGGGGATCTTGTGGAACTTCATAAACAAAAGGTATGTGGAGACTTGAACTCATCTATCACTCAGAAGTTTATTCTATTTTATCTCCTATTGAGACACAGTCGTATAGCTATATAGACTTTACATTATACACATTTGATATTTCGAGCTGAGTTTAACTCGCTTATATCTTTATCGAAATATGTGTTGGAAAGATTTTTTGCTTTAACTACATTCATCATTATTCTTGACGAAAGTCAAAATATGATCATGTGAAAATCGCCTTGTAATATCTTACATGATTTCTGTGAGACAGTCATTTGATGTAGATTCGGAATGTTTCGTATTGATCATTCGATCACTTGAAAATTGCGTATAAGATGATAGTTTGTGTGAGATAGATATTGTCATCTTCTAAGAATATTTCAATGATTGAAATGGGAGTTTAGAACGATTAACTATTATCTGGATATAGCACAGTATGCATACCCGTATGCAAACTGTTGTAAGAGTGATTCAGGTCCCGGAACCAAGTATGCATACCTTTATGCGAACGGTTTTAAATGTCAAAGTCCGGGAACTAAGTTTGCGTACCCATTTGCAAACTTATTCACATGAGTTCGGTCCGGAACGACAGTATGCATACCTGTTTGCGAACTGTTGGAAATGATCAACTCCGGAACTTAAGTTTGCGTACCCGTTTGAAAACTTATGAGGTTAAGTTCTAAAATCGGCTAAGTATGTTTTCATACTCATGAAAATATACATTTATAAATTAAGGAATGTAATCTTTGCAAACCTTGGCTAAAATGTTCATGAACTGACTCTTTTGAATCAATCCGATTTTGCTTCAATTGTGTATTGTATACTTCTTTAAGAATATAAACAATTGAACAACTCTATGACTAACACAATTAAATTCATTTGATATAGAAATGTTAATATGAACATGGTTAATAGAAAAGTGTTCATTTGGCTAACTTCGATTAAATGTTATTGAGCCAACTCAAATATACACGTTTAGGTACGGTTACCCATATCTAAAAGAAATTATATTTCATTTGTGTGTAAACAATCTAAGACCATCTAAAGTTGGAAAGATATTAGCTTGAATCTTAAATCAGGTTTCATCCAATGGTGAATATTGATTGATTTGTTACAAATTTAGCAAACCCTGATTTAAAGACTATATAAGGGAGAACTCTAGCAACTGGGAAATCGAATCCCCACACCTCCTGTGTGATACTAGTTGCGACTAGAGTCGATTTTCCTTTAACCTAGGTTTTTCCTAAAACCATTATAGGTTAACGACTTAAAGGATTCATTGGGATTCTAAAGCCACACCCAACTATTTTCTCTGTAGTTGTGTGTTCTGATCTTACTTGTTCTATCATGTTGAGTACTATCTTCTCTAAGATTTTCTCAAGATTTATCTTCGATAGTTAAGATATAAAAAGTAATCACAAAGCACTTCGTCTCATTCTTTGTGATTCCACAATAACTTGTTCTACTACCATATAGTTAAGTTATTGTGAGGTGATTGATATTTATAATATGTTCTTCGGGAAAATACGACCAGATTATCAATTGGATCCTTGTTTGTACCCAAAATTACTTTTAGGCACTAAACACGATGAAATTGATGTGAAATTAGGGTTAGAAGATGATAGAAAATAAATAAAAAAATAAAGAATTTAACGTGGTTCGGCTAGTGTTGCCTACATCTACGGAGGAATCTCATAGGGAGAGTATTATATTGATATGATATTACAATAGTTGTGGTTAGCTAACCTAGGATTTCATATCCTCTTAGGGTTTAAAATACATGTATTTATAGTGTTTATGTAACCCTAATACTGGTACAAACTTGATGTGCAAGCAATTTGGGCAACAAGACTTCTAGAATCTTACTTCACGGGCTTGATTTGTGGGCCTTCCGTCTATTTTACACATGGTACAAACATCGCCCCCTCTTAACCGCCAACTTATTGGGGGTTATGAAATTTGTTCTTCCTTCTGCGTTGACCGTTAATGACGTAACTCGCACCCAAGCGTTATTATAGATATTACAAAGACGCCCCCAACTGTAATAACCTGCAATAAAATTTTCTCACGTTCAAGGTGAGACTTTTATCCACGTGGTGGACTTTTGATGCTCGAGAGCTGGTCGATACTTGAGTGCGATGTTGTGTTCTTGCGGCCGGGGCAAGGCTTTTTGCTCGCAACGTAACAAGGATGTAGCGCTCGCTGCTTGGGAAGGCTGTCTGTATTGCTTGTATTGAGTACTAGTCTTTGGACCAACATTGGGCATTGGTCTCGTGTCAAGATGAGACTTTGGACTAACATCGGGCGTTGGGTTCGTGGTTAAGACGAGACTTTGTGCTTGACAAGGTGTAAGTCTTTCGACTCACATGCAAGACAAGATTTTACGCTTGCGATAAGAGCAAGACTTATGTGCTCATGTACAAGGTGAGGCTTTATGTGCCTGCGATGCGATGCAAGGCTAAATATTGAAGTTTCTAAGCAATCTTCATCTCAAACTCGATCATGTCGCTATCCACGAACCTCGAACTCGATCATGTCGTTATCCACGAACCTCGAACTCAATCATGTTGCTGCTCCAAGTGCAAATCAAAGTTTCTCGAACACTGGAATTTTTGCTTCCATGTTATAGGGAATCGAAAGACGATTCTGACGAGCCAAAAATCACTCAATTTGGACTTATAACGAAGAAGATATTGACCAAACAAGACTTTCATGATGCCGCGTGACGTTGCATACGTGGCAGTGTTGACTGTGAATATCATACTGACATGGCAGAGAAGATCTGATGTGGAATTACTGGTGGGATAAGGTTTGCTGATGTGGCAGATGATTGGACATAAGTGCTGACACGGTTATTCTACTGATATGGTTAGGAACTGACTGGACCCGACATGATGACGTGGCATGAAGGTCGCTGACTGGATAAGGGCATGATAACATGGTCGTCGCTGACTAGGCGAGCGATGACGTAAAAGATCTGATGAGGTACTAGTTAACATGGTTGCTTATTTGATTTCTTGTTGATGTGGAAAGTCGAATTGATGATGTGGCACCGCTGACTGTGCACGCAGTGCTGATATGGCGCTTATATGGCAAGTCAAATCATGTTTGGCTTGGCTTAGGCTCTGAGCGGCTCGAACAACTCGGCTCGGATCTCTTCTTTCTATCACAATTTTTTGCAACACTTATGTCTGTTACCGTGTCTCAGGATCGCAACACTTTTGCTACTATTTTCGCAATAATTTCTTCAACATCATAACGATTTCTTCAACCTCACAACGGTTTCTTCAACTCTAACCTTTTTTTTCTTTGCTGATTTTTGCCGGAAATTCGTGGCATGATTTCTTCCACACTTTTCTCAATGGTGAAACACGATTGTTTTCACGAATCCCCTTAGTCGGCGGCAATGTTTGTACCAAAAATTACTTTTAGGAACTAAACATGATGAAATTGATGTGAAATTAGGGATAGAAGACGATTGAAAAAAAGAAAAAAGACAAAGAATTTAACGTGGTTCGGCTAGTGTTTCCTACATCTACGGAGGAATCCCATAGGGAGAGTATTGTATTGATATGATATTACAATAGTTGTGGTTAGCTTACCAAGGATTTCATATCCTGTTAGGGTTTAGGTTACATGTATTTATAGTGTTTATGTAACCCTAATACTGGTACAAACTTGATGTGCAAGCAACTTGGGCAACAAAACTTCCAGAATCTTCCTTCACGGGCTTGATTTGTGGGCCTTCCGTCTATTTTACACATGGTACAAACAATGATGTTCAATTTGATTTATCAAAAGACGAAACAAAAACTTTGTAGGTATTTCTGTGGAAGACAGATTTATCTATCAGAATAGACTTTTATATGGGAGACAGATTCTTTTATGGGTCGTAACAACACTTCGTTGTGGGTGGGATCATCTAAGCGAATCAAGTGCGTAGAAACCTGCTGGGATTCAAAGACGTAAGAAACACGACTGTACATAAATCAGTGTGATATTGGTTAGGGATGAACTACATTCCAGTCCGAAGTTAACTTGTAGTAGGCTAGAGTCTGTAGCGGCTTAATATAATGTGGTTTTCAAATCTGGAATAGGTCACGGGGTTTTTCTGCTTTTTCGGTTTCCTCGTTAACAAAACTTCTAGTGTGTGTGTTATTTCTTTTCCGCATTATATTTGTTTATATAATTGAAATATCATAGGTTGTGCATAGTTCAATCAATTGGTAAATCCAACCTTTGGTGGTTGATTGAAATTGATTGAAACTTGAACATTGGTCTTTGGTACCGTTCAAGTTGTTTCTCATTATAATCAGGCTTACAGATTCTATCTGTTTAATTTGCTGATTACATTGAGAAACAAAGATATAACTCTTGGGTATATTTCCTTGATTGAGTCTGACTGTCTAGTTGATTCTCTTGGAATTATATTAGAGTTAGTCCATACAGATATTGCCTAACGAAATATTGGTGTGGTTGTTAGACCCCCGCTTTTTCAAGATGTTATATGTTTTTATTTGGGTTCAGTGGGGGGTTTATTGGGTTTCTGTTTTTCCCATTTTGTTATATGTTTTTATTTGAGATGCTATTTGTTTAATTAGGGTGTAATTTGGGTGATTGATTGTTTTATGAATTAGTGTATATGTGGGGGATTTTATCTGATTTTGCGTTTTTTCATTTGTGTTGTAGTATGTTAAAATTGAGGAATATTAGTGCATATGTGGAGCCAATAAATGAGACTTTGGTATTTCCTGATTGCCATCAATCGAGATGAAACAGAGTTGAGAAAGGTTGAGTACATGGTATATTCTAGGTTGTCTTTGGATTGCTCTAAGGATAAGTATTCTTTATATTGGTTTAAGGATCCATGTATGCCAAAGCCATTGATAACTAATGATGATTTTGATAATTTTGGGAGGATTCTTATGTGAATAGTGAGGGGTGTATATGTTTGTGGATGGGGATGAATGATATAGTATTTAGTACTCCAAATACTACACCAAATAAGAGAGTTAGTAATCAAACTACACCTAGAAGATCCTCAAGGCTAAATAGTGTGGATAAATCACCACAAGGTGCATCAAGAAAGATGAGTTTCAGGAATTTGATACAATAAGATGAAGAGGTTCCCATTTCCAAACATTCTCAGGCTAGTAACAGTGGTTGCAGTCAGTCAAAACCAGCCCAAGCTATTGACCTTAATAATGATGTACTTGATGTTGAACATTGGGTTAAAGCTGCAAATAAGGTTACGTTTGTTGAAGATGTGGAGAATATTTAGCTTGAGGTAATGAATATAGATGAATCCACCCAATTGAGGATCCAAAAGCTCCTCCAGTATACGACAGTGATGAATACATTGAGTATGGGTCAGATGAAGAAGAGAAAGAATAAGAAGAAGAACAAAAAGACAATGAAGAAGAATAAGAAGATGACAAAGAAAAAGGTATAACTTATTTTATTTATTTTAACTTATTGTATGGTACTAATGGTGATCTTGAATGTGTAGATAAGTATGTGGATGAAAGACATGCTTACATGGATCAATTTGATGGTGATTTTGGTAAGTACATGAAGGGTGAGAATGAAGTAGATTTATTCCCTGAAGAAGAGGTATTTACTCCAGTAGATCCTACCAAAATGAAAATAAATACTAGATTTGAAAGTAAACAATCATTTAAGAAAAATCTCAGATGTTTTTGTGTTGTTATAATATGTGTCAATTTAAGTTGGATAGAAATACTCCCTCAAGAATTAAGGCTGAGTATAGGTTTAAAAATGAACATGACTGTAAATGTTTTGTGTATGCTAGTAGGAAGGAGAGTAAGAAGACTTTTGTTCTTAGGAAAGTGAATTTGGAACACCACTGTCCAGGGGATCACAAAAATAGGGATAGATTTGTTGATATCCTCATTTTGTGATTGATCAGTTAAAGAATAAGCCTAAAAAGGTTATTCCACACCCTTATAAAATCAAGGATGACTTATAAGCTGAAAAGAAAGTCAATATACCATATCAATGTGCATGGAAGGCTAGAAGTATTGTTTTAGTGTCATTTTATGGGGATTATAAAGAGAGTTGAAGTACCAGCCTTTTGTAAGATGTTTACCTAGTGTAATGAAGGCTCTGCTGGTAAGTTCACTTTTGACACTAAGGAAAACACTTTTGAAAGTATGATACTCTCATTTGAACCTGCAATAAGGGGTTTTCTCCAAGGATGCAGGGAAGTGATATGACTTGATGCCTTCCGTCTAACAGGAGAGTTTACGGGAGTATTGATGGTTGCAACTGCACTTGATTGACAGAATGGGTTAGTAATGTTGGGAATTATGGTATGCAGAGATGAAACAAAGGAGAATTGGATCATTTTTTTGAAGAATTTGCAGGCTGCCATCTTAGCACATCCAGTGATGTAAATTTTCATTTTGTAGTGGTAAAAATACCCTTTTGGGACCACATATATATACAAAAAATCAATAGATAATATATGATTCTCAGATTTACTTTCTCTCTCCTCTCTATTTTTAGATCTAGTTTCTTTCCTTTCCATTTTTTTTCTTTTTCTGCTGCTGCAAGAAACGATGAAGATTTGTGTTTTTTTCAAGGTTTTTGATTTGCAGAGATGATGAAGAAGATTTGTAAAGATGATAAAGACGATGAATCATATAAATATTATGAAAACGACGAAGATGGAGATGCTTTTTTGATTTTTTTGCTATTGTTTTTGATGTTTTCGGCTGGTGTTGAAGACGAAGATGATGATCTTTTGTTTGTTGCACGTGTTGAATATCTCGTTTGGTGATGTTTTTCGTGTTGGTGGTGATCTATGTTTGTGGATCGTGTTGAAGATCTTGATTTTGATGTTTGCTGCTCGTGTTAAAGATGAAGACATGTTGCTGTTGAAGATGATGATGTTTGCTGCTGTTGTTGAAGACGAAGAATATGATGCTGCTGCAGTTCATTTTTACGAATGAACTCGGTTTTCATATAGGTTTTACTAGGAGTTCATTTGAAAGAATGAACTCGGTTTTCAAATAGGTTTTATTAGGAGTTCATTTGAAAGTGGTTTTCATATAGGTTTTATTAGAAGTTCATTTGAAAGAATAAACTCGGGTTTTTGTCATAATAATTAAGTTTTGTGTTGTGTTCATTTTACATAATGAACCTTTGTTTTCATATGTGATTTATTTTGGTTTCATTTTACAGAATGAACTTCGGAGTTCATCAGAAAGAATGAACTGCTACAAAAAATAAGTAAACAATATTTTATAGGTTTTATTAGGTATTCATTTGAAAGAATGAACTCCGGAGTTCATCAGACAGAATGAACTGCTACAAAAAAAAAAAAAAAACAGAATTTTTTACTCCCTCCGTTCCACTTTAGTTGATGTTTTAGGAGTTTCCACGTAGATTAAGAAATAAAGAGAGATATAAAAGTTTTCTGTGTATACCTTTGAGAAAAATCTTCAAACATTAATTGTTATTAGTGTAATTGGAAATAAATTTATGGTTCCAAGACAAAATGTTAGGGTAATGTTGGTAGTTTTGTGGGAAAAATATGAAAACTATCAAGTAATGTGGAACAAAAAAATAACCCTAATCACTCATCTAAAGTGGAACGGAGGGAGTATGTTTTTATTTTGTGTTCATTTGAAGGAATGAACTCCGGAGTTCATTAGACAGAATGAACTGCTACAAACAATAAGTAGGAATTAACACGGAATGATACTTTGGTCCATTTGATATTTTTAAATAACTATGGACCAAATGGAAAAGGTGATTTCTGAAAGGACCAAACAGACTTGGGACCACCTAAAAAAAGACCAAACAATATTTTCCCCTTTTCAAATGATTTTTGTTATAGGGAAAGCTGATTTGTTTAGGGGGAAAGCTAAAATTGTTTGACTTTGGTATATTTCGTTTGACTTTGGGTCATTAAAGGGGAGGAGCAAAAATTTGTCTTTCCCCCTAACAAAACGTTGAGTTTCCCATTCTGTCCTCAATTTAACTTAACCATTTTTCTTTGATCGGTCTTAACATAATGCTATATTTAATCTACTGCATAATCATGATTAACCCTAAATTATTTCGTGATTACATCATATCGATTTTCTGATTGTACGATTTTTATAACATGCCTTTCATAGAATATTTCTAATGTGCGTCACATAGATTTTCTGATTGAACCATCTATTTTTTTGATAAAATGGAAATGAAGAAACATACCAAGAACTTGAGGTGCAGTTAGCCCGCCCTTAACAGGTACACCAATAAGTTCTCTAACCGAAGTTGGGTTAGCATCTATATCTATATATCTAATCATGGATGCTTAATTGCAGCAAAGATTAGACATACAAACACTAACCCAGTTCGATTAGGAGTTCTCCTTTCCCATAGATCTTCTTCTCCCTTCCAACTCTTCCTTCTCAGCTGCAGTTCTGCATTTTCCAGATAAACCGAACATGCATGTTCTACTCAATTTTAACCAACACTGCAGGACAAATTACATCCTACATTTAACTGACAAACAAAATATGCATCCTGTTGTGAAGTTTCAGATGATTATATGAGCCTTAACGCATGAATAACAATGCACTTGTACTTATTTTTACCCTACGAAATCAGCTCATGTTTACAATGTAGTCCCTACTAGTTAAAAGTCAAGTACTCTGGCTGATCCAATTTAACAAAAGTCGAGGACCTTATGTTAGTACTGGACATCACATATTACTATCAATTCCATATACACTATTCCAAACATGAAGAAATAATTAGTACTTACAATAACTTAGTCTATCCTCTACTGTGGTGATTGACTAGGACTTCAACTCTATATTTAAACAAACAGAACAATATATAGGGGAGTGAGACTTAAATTGGTAATATGACCTCCATTGTTAAATTGGTCTATCTCACTGTATACTTCTCAGGGCTTAGTTTGTCTTTACCATTTTAGCTCTTTGTCCAAAAAATCAAGATTAGATTCTAGCTCTCTGATCCATGAGTCCAGGTTCGTCTTCTGCTCAACTCCAATCTGGTTAAAGAATTGAAGTAGACTGTCAGCTTCTGCCTACAGTAGATGAACGATAACTTATTATAGCACCACATCAGTATCCCCACAACAGCCTTTCAAATTTCATTTTCGGATGCAAATCATAGTATTCGATCGTAAATGGGTTTGGTGAGGGTAATCTGGTAATACAAAATAATGTGTAAAAGTCAATTACAGTAAATATTTCCCCCTATACATATCTCCCCCTTTTTAATGGGAGCAAGGATAGTTAACATATCAGTATGGACTAAAATGAAGCCGTTAGATCCAATGACTTCAAAATTCAGCCGTTAGATTTCAGGAAAAAATTCTGTGTGAACTATTGTTCATAGCCACTGGATCGTTTGACTTTCAATATTTTAATATGATAAAAGCCGTTCATTCAAAAAGGATCTCGGTGTAATATAAATAACTCTTTGAGGGCTTAGAAGAAATAAGAGATTGTGATGATGACTGACGCGCAAATGTGCGTGCACCTCTCTTGTCTAAATAATGGTTGATTTCCCCCTAAAATGCTTTCCCCCTAAACAAATCAGCTTTCCCTATAACAAAAATCTTTCAAATCCCTTAATGCTTAAGTGCCCACTATAATTTTGCCTCACTATAGCAAGATTTTTGCCTCACTAGGAAGATTTCTAGCTCCTCCCTGACTCAAATGGATTTGGCAGATTGCAAAAGCATTATTAAGAAGGAAAGAAAAGTAATTCGTCCATCGGACAGAAGTGAAACACCATCTCGTTCTGTAGTGTCAAGTGACTGTAAGTCCCCGCCTGCCGCGTGTAGTAGGGTTTTGTACCGTCTGGTACCTTTCGTAAATAACTAGAAAAAATGGGGATATGTTAGTAAACTTACCGGAAATAACCTCTCTTAGCAACTCAATTATCACAGCGGGAGTGATTCAAAATTCAAAGTCACAGCTAAAACACTTTCCTTCCCTCTCCCTCCAAAATCGAAAGTTCTAGAGAAACACAGAAAAAAGAGGTGCGGTTCTACTTAGAGAGAGAGAGAGAGAAGGAGAGAAATTTGAAAAATCAGTAGAAATGGAGAATCCCGAAGGCGAAGCCATCACCATGGAGACTGCAATCCGCTGTGCCAAAGCGTTATCCGTAATTTCATCTATCAAAGATTCTCAGCTTCACGAGTTGATGGAATTAATCGACAAAGAAGAAGAAGAAGGAAACGAACATGTAATTGATTTTTCTTTTTGATTTTTTTTTTTTTTTTTTTGGGATTTTCAGATTTAAAATGAAACCTGTGCAAATTCTGAATTTATTATTATTAGGTTGACGAGTTGGAATTATTGAGAACTGCTGCAGATCTGAGGCTTCGATTGGTTGAAGAGCGTGAAAAGATGAATATATTCAAGCACTGGGGTTTGTTGGAGTTGAAGTATCAGATGTTATTGGTATTTTTTCTCTTGGTTCTTCTGGTTTTGATTTCGATCTGATATTCCTACTGTGATCTATTGTAAATCTGGTCACGTATTGTTCGTATTTAAGTATCAGTTTAGTCGTAGTAAGATGAATTGTTCATTTTAGGGTTTAATCTTGCCACGAATTGTTCGTATGTCAGTATCGGTTAGTTGCAGTGAGACGGATCTTGTTCATTTTTAGGGTTTTTCTTGCTCACAAATCGCTCATATATACTTGTACTGGTGAATTCTGGGAAACGAAATTCTAATAATTCTTCATTCTCATATGGTGGTAGAATTGATTATTATATGAATGAAATTTTGAATTTACCCAGAAACTGAAGTTGTTCAAGAATTTTTGAATTTTTGAACTGAACAAAAAATTTCTGCAATTCTATTTCTGGGTTGTAGTTTGTACGTGATATCCTAGCTCACTCTTGATTCAATCCAGAAATTTCTAAACCTCCATTAATTTCTTTTTATGCTAATTATGCAGAGCGTAATAATGTAATATCATCAAATGTTAGTTACAGGATTGAATTTCATCAGGTAATCTAATGCTTTCTGCAATGCAAGTTTGTTTTGTACACCTATTTTCAGTAAAAGAAATTGATTGAGAACAAAAGGGATTACATAGGGGTGCGAAATGCCAATCCCAATTCAGAACTGGTCAATCGCCAAAGAATATAAGTCTTATAAACAGATGAGATTTAGCAAAATATAGTATGACTACACAGATGGATCTCATTCTCGCTGCTCGTCTTCTTAAAATATAATCAACAGCAAATGGTTGAAGCTTATGAAATGAGCTTTTTTTAAAGGAAAACCGTGCATTACCCAAAAAGTGATCCCACATTACATAAGAAAAGAAAAAATAGAAGAAAAAAAAGAAGAAGGCAGAGTTCTTATTAGTAGTAATTGATTTAGGTGTTTGCTGAACGAAAATGCATGGCAGCTAATAGAACTATTACTGCTCCACCATCAGATTAACTAATTCGCTTGTGATATACCCAGATTTTTGCTGCACGACCCTTTGAATGAAATCAACTTTGAGTGAATCAAGAAAGCTGAGGTGTTTCTTCAAATCACAATGTATAAATAACTCTTCCAATTTGTCGCAGCTCGTTATGGTTAATTCCCGGAGAAAAGTGCATAATCGTAAATCTGGTAGAAACGTTAAAACTGGGCAAGCTGTTAGTACTAACGAACGAAGAGAGATGCTGCTGTTGTTCAGATCAGCATGACAAAATCCCTGAAAATTGTAACATTCACTGATCTCTAGAGAACGAAGATGAGGAATATTGTTCTCGAGGAATAGCAAGCCTAGAGGTGGGAAATATATTAGATCTCGAGAAAGTCTAATAGAGATGGACGTGAGAGAAGTCAGGTTTCCTTTACCCGTGGCTAACATTGAGTTTATAGCGTTTGAGTTTGTTTGACAAAAAATCACTTCCTTCAGAGAAGGAAAAGAGTTTGGCATGCTCCTTAATCTATGACACATAGATATATTCAATTTCTCAAGGGAAGGGAAGGTATTATGCATATCATAACCAGCTGAAGGAGGAGGAGAAACCCATTCTTCTAGACTTGCCAGATCATGGATATATAACTCGACTAATGAAGGGAATAATGCTGAAATCTTTGGAGCACCATCTTCTCTTTCTCTCCTGCTACTTTCTTCTGCTTCTTCACTTTCTTGGTAGTAGAACTCTTCACCTAGACCCTTGACTGATTTCAGTGTAAAAATTACAAGACTTCTAAGACTTGGGAGCATACCGAGTGCTGGAAGCGTCACACAACTACTGAAGCTATCCAAGTTTAATTCCACCAGATTCGGAAGGCAAGAAGCTGAGCCCAACCACTTTGGAAATTTCAAGCCCCTGAATCCTTCAATTTCCAAGTTTCTCAAATTAGGGTGAGGTTGCAGAGCCTCCAGCACTATTTCGCAGTCATCATCAATAGGAATTTCGCAGGCATTGTTCCTGGCAGAGTACCAAACAAGATACAACTCACGCAGGTGTTGCTTAGTCTTTAACTTTGCGCTCCTTGCATCAACTCCATCTCTCACATTCTGGAGTTTAGTAATCCTTAACCACTGCAGTGATTTTAGGGCTGCTAGCTCTTCGATCCCCGACCACCTATTATCCATTCCTGCTTTCCTCACCATGTAGGAATCTAAAAATTCAAGGGAAGTTAACTTTTCTATACCTCTAGGCATTTCCGCATCAGAATCCTCTCTGCTGTGAGCAAATAGTTTCAATCTTGGCCAATTCATAATTTCTTTGGGAAGCTCACAGTCTGCTAAATGGAGTATCTCCAAATTGCAGAGGTTACTAATGCAATATTCAGGAAGTACATCAATGCTTGTGCGACTCATATTAAGGAACCTTAATTGTGTCAATGCTCCAAAATCTACAGTTTATGCTTTTAAGTTCTTACAACGTGTAAAATCCAATTTCCTAAGATTTTTCAAAGACCCAATATTTACAGGTAAGATTTCAAGATTGAGGCAGTGATATAAATTTAAAGACTGCAAATCAGTAAGCCTAACAATAGAATCAGGTAAACTTACAATGTCGGTATCCCAGAGATCAATGTGCCTTAGAAAATTCAAAGACCCGATCTCTTTGAGAATCTTTTGGACATTATTGCATCTACGAAGTACCAGTGTCTGAAGATTGTAAAGTTGATTGATGGACACACCATGTCTTTCCCCAAATATAGTCCCGGACAGGTCAAGGTACCTAAGATGCTTAAACTTAAATACACAACATTGAATAATTGAAAAACCAAACAAGCGAAGTACCCGCAAACGCCTGTAACTAGTCACGTCTGGAATTTCCAGCCAATTATCTCCCACAGAAAAATATGTCCGCAATATTCTAGACTTAAATTTTGGTGTTTCGCCATCTAAAACCAAGTACAAACGGCGAGTTTCAGAAATAGATTCCTCACTGGCACTCACAGTCTTGAAATCATGAATGCCATTGACACTCAATGCGAGATCATGTACTAAATCATGCATCTTGCACGTTTCGATGTCGCCATATTCGTCCATTTTGACATCTTGAAAGAATGAATTAGACAGCAAACTAGCAAAATAGTCATTACCGATATCCTCAGGTGAAATTTGGTTTCCACTGTGAGATGGCGGAAGGAACCCTTCAGCCATCCATAATCTTATCAAAGTTTCTCTATTGATCTCCCAGTCCTTTGGAAACAGAGAACAATATGAGAAACATTGTTTCAAAGGCGAAGGCAATTTATCATAGCTTAATTTTAATATTGATATGATTTTGGTTTTTGCCTCAGTCATATTCAAACTATCATGGTCTCTAATGTTCAACCACTCACTCTCGATCTTGTGCAAGCGCAAAAGATTCCCGAGAACGTTTGCAGCAAGTGGTAAACCACCGCATTTTCTCGCTATTTCCTCTCCTATCACTATCATTTTTGGAGTCTCTAATGCTCCACCCGGAGAAAATGCTTTGTTTCTAATAATGGACCAGCATTCATTCTCAGACAATGATTTTAAATTATATGGTGAAATTGTTCCGGTAACGATAGACGCAACTTGGTCTATACGTGTAGTGACTAAGATTTTGCTCCCTCTAGCCCCACCTATTAGCAAATCCTTAAGTTTTTCCCAGTCCTCGGCACGCTCGTTCCACAGATCGTCGAGTACTAATAAATATTTTTTTATCACGCAGTTTCTCGTGAACGTTACTTACCAAGACCGACACATTTGATATGTCATCACACTTTGCTCTGGTTATAGACTCCATTATATTTGTTAAGATCGTTTTGATATTGAAATCATACACACAGACCCATGCAAGTGGTTTAAAGTTTCTCACAACCGAGTCATCTTTGTAAACCATTTGAGCTAATGTGGTCTTTCCCACTCCCCCCATACCCACTATGGATATGACGGAAACATTTTCATGTGGACTAGACTTCTTAGATGATGGTGTCGATGTATCCACTGATGACATCAGCATTTTTATTACGTTATTTATATCATTTTCTCTTCCTACAATCTTTGATTCATCTACAAAGTGAGAAGCTTGTAGATTTCGCTCCTCACTACGTTGAATATCGTAATAGCTACTACTGGTAGGAGTTGGTCGAAAGCAAAATTTGGCCATGGTACTAGAGATTTCATCTAATTTTTTGTTAATATCTTTGATTTTGTTAGCTATTTTTAAAGGAAACACTAGAGGGTTGGAGGATGAAAATAAATGGCGCACCTTATCTCTCTTGCGGCCATTCGTATGTCGACGCATAGATTCATATGCGAATTCATCCATAACGTCATCAGCATCGTACACAACATCCCTGAGCCTCCTTAGCCAAAGTCGAACAGCAGCATCATTCACTTGCTGCTGCTCAGCATCATATGTTACAGCCGCAATCATCTCCACGGTTTTCTTAAGTTTTGTCAGGTCGTCTTTGACTCCCCAAGCCATCCCAATCTGTTGAGTAATGACGGAAACCAAATTGTTCAGCAACCCCGTTACACCGGTGGAAATCGTTCCTTCCATGGCCATATGATAGTAACCAATTAAGTTGATGTATATATTAGGAAGAAGATTAAAGAAGAATGCAATATGGGCCTGGAATCTAGAATTTGTGCCGAAGTAATCAAGACTAGGTTAGCGAAGTTACGGCAATTGGCTTGGCCATTTTAAAGAACAATTATCAAGCTTATTCTAATTAACCAACGGTAATTAAAATAAACTAATAATTTTTAAAGAACAATTTTCAAGCTTATTCCAATAAACAACGGTAATTATATTAAACTAAGCTAAGTGCGCGTTAATCCAAGAACGCTCTAATTTCGAAACATTGAATAGGACCGTTGTCAGACGCTGCAAATCCTCACATAACAAAGTATATTTGTCTGATTTACTTTTTTTTTGGGATCAATTTTACTTTTTAAGTTACCGTTAACATTTCTACGAAAATGAAATGGTTACGAAGTATCACGCGTTTGAACGAGTGTTCTTTGATTTGTTTAGACTAATTATCAGATCAGATGAATCCAAAACAAAACTACTCAACTAACGACAGGACCTTCTCGATAGCTCAATGTGTTACTGTAAAAATGATTAATGCAATATTTGGCGATAAGGTTGATATATTTCTTTTATTTTGATGCGAAATAAGTAAGGTTACTGGCATGGGTTCTGTAAGAATGTGAATATATGTTTTTTTTTTTTTTTTTTTGAGGAAACATCTTGATTTCATTAATATTGTAAAATTGAATATATCAAGTCCAAATACATTAAAGATGCGAACAATAAAAAATTACATATATCTTGTTTCATAGATGAAACTGATATTTAAAATATGGCATGTGAAATAAATTCCTGCCATCTGAATTTGTCTTCTATATTAAGAGTAAAATGTCTCATAGGGGAGTAATCTGCCCAATTCAATTTTTCTTCTCCTGTAAGAGTAAATTGTCCCAGAAGGGAGAAATATGCCTGATTCATCGTTATCACAATCACTTCTTGTAGCCACATATCTTCAAAAACTTGTAGTATCATGACCACTTCCGGAAAATAATCATTCACAATGATATATCTGTGATGAAAGCATCCAATAGAAACGCCATTACGGCTATAATAATCTTCTAACTGGCAAAGATGAGCCACTAGAACTGAAACCCATTGATTACAAAATACAAAAAAAATAAACATATATTCACAAACCCTAAAATCGTTTTAAAAAAACGTTTATTTAATAATACTACTAACTAATGCTTGTAACCAAATCAATCAGAAAGATTTGAAAAAAATCAGATCAAATCTGATAGATTTGGATCACAATTGAACGAAATCAGAGAACTTGAGGATCAGAAAGAGAAAAACCAGAGAAAACGGTTATGAGAGAGAGAGAGGAGAAAAGAAAAGATCCTACTATTTTTCAGATCTTTCTGATTATCTTATCTTTCTGGTTAAGCAACTTTAAATAGATTAATATGTAGTGATCCGCAAAAATATTAGTATAATCGGGGACGGAGCTAAGACTCGTATACTATGGTAATTAAGGGACCAAAGGTTATCTTGGAGATGAGGCTGACTGGTTCAATTAAAGAAAGTAATGAAGACAACATTTGAGGTGCATTAAAATTTGTTCTGATAAAAAAGAATTGAGAATCTATCCTCTTACCGATGTCAAAAATAATATAAAATAAAATAGATGAACCACTCTGTAAATTTCAAAAGAGGTGGAACAACATATTGAAGGAATCCATGCAAGTTCTCTTTAAACAGAGAATTTCACAGGTTTTATATTTCTAACTCTATTAGTGAGGTTTCTGATCTCACATAAAGAATTTAAAAATACCAATTTGGAGGGTGATGAACAAATCCAACCGACACTAACGTTGTAAGTGTTTTCATTGGGTTCAATATTTAAAATCCAGTGCTAAGAGGACTAATGACAGAAAATGCAGCAAAAGTAACTCAATGGATTCCTATTTACTTCCAACAACAGCCAAGGAATCCATGTCATGCTTGTCTTATTATTTTTCTTGATGAATCAGAGTGCTTAGAGAAGGCAGATCATGTGCAAACCATTGCTAGCTAAATCTTCAAGTTTGGTGAAGACTTTGGAGAGGTTATTGATTTATGACAGAATAACCCTAAATATAGACAAGGAGAAAAGATTCTTATTTCTCCTAAGAAGACAAAAAGGGAAGAAGAGATTAGAGAAGAAACATTTTTAGATTCCTGAGGATGGTTTTCATGTCTCCACCATTTACACTCAGTCTGAAGGGTGCTGAAACTTCTGCAGCTCGATGACCAAAAAGAGGAAGAGAAAGTTCATGAGCGAGTAGTAATGCAAGTATCCAGATAGAAACTGCCACTCATGACAACTACGATTAAGAGAGCAAATGGAAAGTGAGTACCATGATGAGTATGTGCCATAGGAATTTCAAGGCGGTGAACATCAAATGCATCCGCGCTTCCTTGGGTTTTATAATTAAATTGGAGACTGAGGTAATCTCATCAACCAGAACTTTGGGAACCTAGGAGCAGAGCAGGAAGACTAGTTTAATATTCTAAACACTCATTTTCATACTTGAATTTTCCACTGTATTTGTTTTCCGACCTACAATCATTTGTTTGTGATTTTTCCTTCCAGTTTTTTTTTTTTGCAACACCTATCAGTTTGTGTTAATTCAATTAGTCCATATTCAGATTCTTGCATGGAATGTTCAGGGTCTAGGAAAAAAGCATACTAGAAATCATTTAAAAGATTGCATAGTTCAGTATAGCCCTGCATTATTTTTCTATCAGAAACAAAATAATAGAATAAGAATGCTTATTTTCTATTGCATGCCATGAATTATCCTAATGTTTGGTGTCATAATAAAAAAAATTATGCATGGCGTTGTTATAATATTTTTTTTTGAGTTAATGCATTTCACTGATAATATGGTTAATTTTATAGTCCATAATGGTCCTAAAAGTCAACAGTGGGTACAAACATGCATGAATAGTTCTTGCTATGATGGGGAGAGGAATCATTAGTAGAAGCTCATTGCGGAAATGGTTATGAATATGAATTTGATGTGAATTACTATTGGGGGTCTAAATGTAACTATGTCATGTTCCGATAGACAATCTTTCTCCACTCATAAACCCTCCACCCCTCAAATCATTCAACAAATAATTTCTCAATATGGTCTTCAAGAAGCCTATTTCATTAGAAACCCATTTACTTGGTCCAATCATCGAAAGAATATTCACTTTGTTAAGACTAGATTGGACCGAGCTATACTTAGGTGGCTTGAAGAAAGATAGAGATTCAAAGACGAGTCCAAAACTTATGATGGGTGGAAGTTGCAAGAATACTTTACGTATTGTGGGTTGATTGAATAGAAACACAAAGTTATACGAGCAACTCGAAATGAATCAAATAACATAAATCATCTTCAATCATCAACAACCCTTAGAAACAATCATAGATACTATTGATCAACAACCCAAACGATACAACCAAAATACCCAAAACAACCAGACCCATGAAACAATTGATAGGCACATTTATGTGTCTAATATGTCTCAATTGTATGTATTGTTAGTACTCGATTTTTGTATTTATTTTGTTATTTTTTGTCTTTGTAGGTATTTATAGAGAAATAAGCTCTTGCGGCGAAATTGGCTTGAAAAGTGGTGTTTTACACCCCAGGATAAAGTACTAAAGGCACCCCAGAAAATTACTAAAGGCACCCCATGAGAATGTGTTATTCGGACTCCAGCAACGGATAAGGGGCGACCACTGGATAAGGGGTGACCTTTTTCACAAATTCAAAAAATAATATTTTGGCGGGAAAATATTTGCTCTTCACTGGCAGATTTTCTCGATTGCATTTGGACGTGATTTTGTGCGATTCAATCGCTGAAAATTTTGGAAAGATGTAATATATCATAACAGATCTGGTATGGGTGATTTTTTCGACTGAATTTGGCTGGATAATCACGTGGAAGAAATCAGGGCAACACGGGTTTGAAAATGATATTCACGGATTTTCAGCAAGTTTGATGTGTGATGCTCGTGTTTGGATGACACTTAGTCATTGAAGATGCGTGTAGAAGCTAAATAAGGGAGTATCAGAAGCTGTTTACGCGTGGAGAATCATTTCAGGGAAGAAAATATTCGTAAAATATTTTTTTTTAACACCGAGTAATGGAGGATCATGGAGAGTTAATGAGCGTGATTTATTCTCGATTTTGGGTATAAATAGGTTTCTATGGTTGCCTAGAAGTTTTTTCGAGAGTTTGGGGGGCTTGAGGAGAACTGAGGAGCAAGAAATCACCATGAACAGAAAGCTTCCTGCTGCTGATGAAGATGAAGAACACGAAGAACAGACTAGCAACAGCAGTCGTTTTCCAACAGTGACAACGACAGTGTTAAGTGGGTCACAGTAGTGGGTCGTATTTCTCCAACAACAACAGCACTTCAGATCTGTCGTTGTTTGAGACGTCTTTTCTGGGTCGCAGAATCCTGTTTTATACCATTTTCTCTTCTTCTCTTTATTGTAAACACCATTTGAGCCATAATAAATAATTATTTTGAGAGAATGTTTACCATGATGAGCTAATTCCCTCGTAACCAAGGCAATGGAGGAATCTATTCACGCAACCTAAATGGGTAACTATTTCATTTAATTATATAATTCACCTAATCGCTGCTTTTGCAAAGTTTTAAATTGTTTGAATGATTGTCTTAATTATTTGTGATTCAGTTTGATAGGTTATGCTTGGTTTAATCTCTTGATAATCTATGCTTAAGGTTTAAAAATAAAATTTGAGAATTTGTATGATTGATAGTGAATTAAAGATAAAAGAGGACTGAAGAATTGAATAGAGTTTTGAAATATTTATCATTCAATTTTGCGTAATAGTGGAATCTAGTGTCTTGGTCACCTCTCGCCCACTTTGTTAATATTTTTGTATATATATTTTTCTATCATTTTAGTTTATTAAGTCTAAAAAAATCTTCCTTCACAAGTATCAAAGAACCTTTCTACTACAACATCATTGATAAATACCATCAACAATTATATAATATCTAAAGGTCTTCCTTTCAAAAAAACCCATCAAATCCTCTCCAAACACTCAACTAACAAACATGATCAACATTTCTAAGAAAATAAAAGTGAAAAAAGAAGAGGTTGTTGCTTCTCTATTATCTATGTCGCTTGGAAGACTCTGATTCATCTTCACCCACCAAATCTTCCACCTCATGCCTTTATTCTACTGAAGTTATGAAAGTAGGCCACATTACAGGGAAAACCAAGCTATTTGGTCATGTCTTTATCTCAATTTCCTCAGCCGACACCCATGTTTTCACCATCAGACCGGATTATCGAAATGTTCCTGAAAATCTTAGATTTCCCACTTCTTCATCTCTCGGCTTCAAGAATTTGAAAGTTTCTTCTCCTTTAAGTAGTCCAGATTCTTTTATAACCTTTAAAATCAGAATTACTCATCTACATCCCCCTTGTAGCATTAATCACTTAACTCCGCATGTTCATTGATATTCCTTTAGGCATATTGTTTTCGTCACTAACCATTTGTCTCTTGGTTTCTTTGTTCTTTTAGGTAAAGAAGATCGCCTGGAATCCACCTTGTTCTGAACTCTTTCTACCATATACGACCGGATCCTCACCGTTCTAGACCACGTGGAAGGTGCTAGACTATGTTTATATCATTATGAATACCAAAATAACCCTTTATGATTAAGACAAAACCTATTTTAAGATGAAGACAACTCTTCTTCTACGTGCATTTGCATTTTTTCCCTTTTTAGACTTTTCATTTTGTTCCACCCAACAAACCAACTTTTGTACCCAAAACGTTAATTGCTACAAACACCTTTTTGACTGGATGCATGCATGTTAATTACATTAGTTGTCTCACCTACTCAATACTCTTACAACCAGCCAAATCTTTTCATATGCCTGAACTTATGTCATCGATCAATGATCATCTACACCTTTTAAGCCTAGAAATCACGAGACTCACCAAAGGAACTTCCCTATCAGAAACAGCTCAACTCTCCCCTTATCTTATAATACCACCATAAATCCTCAATGGGTATTTCTCTATAATCAAAACTCTTATAGTGAGAAAATTTATACTCTACTCATCTGCTGGTTTCTCAAGATATCCAGCTCCTCTAACACCTCATTAGTAGTAGATTTAATTGAAGCTATGAAATCCAATCTAATCATCTCAGATCCTCTTAGACCAGTGATAATTCTAAGCAATGCACTCTTAAAATAAAACCAGTTCAAGATGATAAATGATGTGTTGTTGGTAGACTTCACTGCACCACGTAATGTTTTACCTCATGAAGCTCATGCCTATGCTAGGGAATACTGAAATCTCAAAAAATATGTGATCATCTCTCCATTCTTGAAAAAGAAGAACTTCTTTCATATAATATATTTCATGATGCTGCTGATATCATGTCAATTAACTATCTGAAACCTTGGTTAATCAATAAAGCAATCTTAGCTATCATCCAGGTTCCCTTTGAAGGAGTTCAGAAAATCAAAGAAGAAAAATATGAAGAAGTTCTGATTAGCATCACTATGAAGAGAGTACCTAATAAGTATATCACATACAATGCTCTTAAAGATATAACCAGGCTTGCAGGGGAGATGTTGTTGTTCAAAGATCCTTATGGCAGAGATTATTAAGAAAACAATATTGATGTAATGGCAGAGATTAAAGTCTCTCACAAACTTCATTTTGGAACTGACTGTTTGGTAGATGGAGTTAAAACATGGATAGAGTTCTCTTATTGTAAAACATGTGCCTTGAATACAACTTCTAGATGGTCTAATTTCTAGAAAGTCTAAAGTATTCTAGATGGTATAATTTCTTAGTATTCAAAAAGGGAAGGAAAACTAATTCTCTTGCTAGTATTCAAAAAGGGTTAACCCATTTTGTTTTTTTTTGCAAGGGAAGGTGGGCATCAGGAGATATAAATACTTGATCCACTCCTCTTGTTTTTTGCAAGAGAAACATAAGAAACTAAGAGAGAGTAAAAGGCAGAGAGGTCTTGTTCTTGAGAGAGAGTTAGTTATCATACTCTTGTAATCTTGTTTGAATCATAGTGAAACCGTTATCGTCGTCTTCCAAAGTGGATGTAGATAATCTTGATCGAACCACTATAAATCCTTGTGTTGTGTGTGCTTGTTTGAAATTTGATTTTCATTTCTATTTCAATTCTCTATTGATTGTGCTTGGAAGAGTCGTTGGTCCTAACAAATTGGTATCAGAGATCCGGGTAAAATCGATCTATGATGGCGGCAAAGTATGAGATTGAGAAATTTGATGGAAGGAATGATTTCAATTTATGGAGGCTAAAGATGAGGGCTGTTTTGGTGCAACAAGATTTGGTAAAAACTTTGAAGGGGAAAACGGCTCTAGCAGAAACATTGAAGGATGAAGAAAAGGATGAGCACATGGAGAAAGCACATGGATTAATTCTATTGTGTTTGAGCAACGAGGTCTTGAGAGAAGTGGCGGCGGAAACGACACCGGATGGGCTATGGAACAAGTTGGAGAAGAGGTATATGACTAAATCCGTAACTAATCGTTTATATCTTAAGAAGAAATTACATACTCTTAAAATGCATGAAGGAACGTCTATTATAAATCATATTGATGATTATAATAAAATTCTCTTGGATTTGGCAAATATTGAGGTCAAAATTGAAGATGAAGACCAAGCTTTGGGTTTTCTTTGTTCCTTACCACCATCTTATGAAAATTTTGTTGATACCGTAATGTATGGAAAAAATACAATTTCCATGGAAGACGTTAAAGCGGCTTTGAACTCTAAGGAGTTAAAGAAGACGGGTATCGACGGTAAAGATAATTCGGGAGATGGGTTGTTTGTTAGAGGAAGAGGAAACCAAAAGGGAGGAATTGATAGGAGTAGATCAAAGTCAAAATCTAAATCAAAATCTGGTAAATTCTATTGCTTTCATTGTAAGGAAAAGGGGCATTTCAATAAGGATTGTCCAAAATTGAAGACTGTCGAGAAGAATACCAACCAAGGCACCGCATCAAATGTTGAAGCATAAAGTAATGATGGAGCGGTTCTCACGGTTCATACCGAAATCTCGGAGAATGGGTGGATTCTTGATTCGGGGTGTACTTTTCACATGTGTCCTCATAAAGAGTGGTTTACTACTTATCAAGCTAGAGAAGGTGGTAAAGTTCTTATGGGAAACAATGTCACTTGTAAAGTGGTGGGTGTAGGTACAATTAAAATTAAGATGTATGACGGTATGGTGAGGACTTTAACTAAAGTTAGGCATGTTCCGGACCTGAGAAGAAATCTTATTTCTTTGGGTACGCTTGATTCAAATGGCTGCAAGTATCAAGGTGAAGGTGGAGTTATTCGTGTCTCAAGAGGAAGTCTTATAATTATGAAGGGCGAGAGAATTAATGGTCTTTATACGCTGCAAGGTACTACTGTGACGGGTGATGCAGCTATATGTTCTTCAAGTTCCAATGATGATACTACCAAGTTGTGGCATATGCGGCTAGGGCATATGAGCGAGAGGGGGTTGGCTTTTTTGAGCAAGCAGGGATTGCTTTGTGGTCATAAAACAGGCAAGCGTGATTTCTGTGAACATTGTGTCTTTGGAAAGCAGTGTAGAGTCAAGTTTAGTACAGCTATTCATAACACCAAAGGTATTCTGGATTATATTCATTCTAATCTTTGGGGTCCTTCTCGGGTTGATTCACATGGTGGTGGTAGATATATGCTGACGTTCATTGATGATTTCTCAAGGAAAGTATGGGTATTCATACTTAAACACAAAGATAAAACTTTTGTCAAGTTCAAGCAATGGAAGACTATGGCTGAGAAGCAAACCGGAAGATAAATCAAGTGCTTGAGGACAGACAATGGTTGGAATTTTGTGGGGGTGAGTTCAACGAGTTCTGCAAGGATCAAGGGATTGTGAGACACCTCACAGTCAGAAAAACACCACAGCAAAATGGTGTTGCATAAAGGATGAACAGAACCATAATGGAGAAGGCACTGTGCATGCTCTCCAATGCCGGGTTACCGAAGCAGTTTTGGGCAGAAGCAGCAAACACATCAGCTTATTTAGTGAACAGATCTCCATCGACTGCCATTGAGTGCAAGACTCCAAATGAAGTTTGGACAGGTTCGCATGCTAACTATGAAGACTTGAAGATATTCGGATGTCCAGCCTATGCTCATGTGAATGAGGGGAAGCTAGAGCCTAGAGAAAAGAAGTGTATATTTCTTGGGTATGCAAAGGGCGTGAAAGGCTACAGGTTATGGTTTCCAACAAAAAGATCAAACAAGTTTCTTATCAGCAGAGATGTGAAATTTGATGAGCAATCGATGTTGAAGCCAAAGAATGAAGAACTAGATGGAGAAGCTGAAGAGGGTGTTAGTGATAAGGTGGAACTTGAGGTGCAAGTTCAAGGAAGCAATAAGACTGTTGTTTCTGATGATGATGATGATCAAGATATTGTGCAAGAACCTGCCCAGGAAGAAGAAGCACAAGGTCATCAGTACAATCTTGCAAGAGACAGAGAGAGGAGGCAAGTTAAATCACCTCAGAGATACGGACATTCTGATTTGGTTGCATATGCATTTGCAGTGGGTGAGAGCATAGATAGGGATGATCCAATAACCTATGAAGAAGCAATCGGTGGTGAAGAATCAGCAGAATGGGGAGCATCTGCAATTGAATAAATTGAGTCTCTTGACAAGAATGGCACTTGGGAGATATTTGCAAGACCAAAAGGGCAGAAGATTGTTGGAAGCAAATGGGTCTTCAAGAAGAAACAAGGTACTTCAGATGGTGAAGGAACAAGGTACAAGGCAAGGCTTGTGGAAAAGGGGTTTACGCAAAGAAAAGGCATTGACTACAATGAGGTATTCTCTCCTGTTGTTAAACATAGTTCTATTAGAACATTGCTTGCTATAGTTTCCTTGAAAGATCTAGAGTTAGAACAACTAGATGTTAAGACAGCTTTCCTTCATGGTGATTTGGAAGAGCGTATTTATATGCAACAACCAAATGGGTTTGAAGTTCCTGGAAAAGAAGATCATGTATGTTTGTTGAAGAAATCTTTATATGGTTTGAAGCAATCTCCAAGGCAGTGGTATAAATGTTTTGATACGTTTATGGTGGCAAATGGCTATGACAGGAGTACGTATGATAGTTGTGTATATCACAGGAAACTCCAAAATGGTTCATTTGTGTATTTACTCTTGTATGTTGATGATATGTTGATTGCTTGCAAAGACATGTCAGAGATACAGAATCTGAAGGAGCAGTTGAGTAGTGAGTTTGAGATGAAAGATTTGGGAGCAACAAAGAATATATTGGGCATGGAGATTCATAGAAACCGAGTTGAAGGAAAGTTGCATTTATCCCAGAAGGATTACATCGAGAAGGTGTTGGAGAGGTTTGGTATGAAAGATGCAAAACCAGTAAGTACTCCTTTGGCAACTCATTTTAAACTTTCTAGAAAGCAATCACCTCAAACTACAGATGAGGCAGAGTATATGTCTCGAGTTCCATATGCAAGCGCAGTTGGTAGCATCATGTATGTTATGGTTTGTACAAGGTCGGATATCGTACAAGCTGTGAGTGTGGTAAGTAGATACATGGGAAGTCCCGGGAAGGCTCATTGGCAAGCTGTAAAGTGGATTTTGAAGTATCTAAGGGGAAGTACAAATGTTGGTTTAGTGTTTGATAAACACTATGGTGATTCAACGAATGTTGTGGGTTATGTTGATTCTGATTATGTAGGTGATATTGATAGAAGAAGGTCATTGGCAGGTTATAATTTTACATTGTGTGGTAGTACTATCAGTTGGAGATCGGTTTTCCAAAGCACAATTGCATTGTCTACAACTGAGGCAGAGTACATAGCAACCGCGGAAGCAGTGAATGAAGGTATATGGTTGATGGGTTTGGTTGGTGATTTGGGTTTCAAGCAAGAGAATGCAACTTTGTTCTTTGACAGTCAAAGTGCCATTCACTTGACCAAGAACCAGATGTATCATGAGAGAACGAAGCACATCGATGTCAGGTATCATTTTATCAAGGATGCAGTTGAGGAAGGTAGGATAGCGATGCTAAAGGTTCCTAAAGCGGATAACCCTGCAGACATGTTGACAAAGCCGGTTCCAAGTATCAAGTTCAAGCATTTCTTGTACTTGGTTGGTGTCAACAGGTGTTGAGATCCCTTGAGGGGCTGAGCGAAGACGATGATGATGAATGGTTATGGTATTCAAGTCAAGGTGGAGATTTGTAAAACATGTGCCTTGAATACAACTTCTAGATGGTCTAATTTCTAGAAAGTCTAAAGTATTCTAGATGGTCTAATTTCTAGAAAGTCTAAAGTATTCTAGATGGTCTAATTTCTTAGTATTCAAAAGGGGAAGGAAGACTAATTCTCTTGCTAGTATTCAAAAAAGGGTTAGCCCATTTTGTTTTTTGTGCAAGGGAAGGTGGGCATCAGGAGATATAAATATTTGATCCACTCCTCTTGTTTTTTGTAATAGAAACATAAGCAACTAAGAGAGAGTAAAAGGCAGAGAGGTCTTGTTCTTGAGAGAGAGTTAGTTATCATACTCTTGTAATCTTGTTTGAATCATAGTGAAACCGTTATCGTCGTCTTCCAAAGTGGATGTAGATCATCTTGATCGAACCACTATAAATCCTTGTGTTGTGTGTGATTGTTTGAAATTTGATTTTCATTTCTATTTCAATTCTCTATTGATTGTGCTTGGAAGAGCCGTTGGTCCTAACACTTATGATCTCCAACAATTCAAACTCTGTCAATTTTTTAGAATTCTAGATCATTCCAGAAACAATTATGCCTCAGTAAGGAGGGAGTTAATGTCAGCCAAACTTGTCATGAAATCAATCACTAACAAACCTCAATCTTCAAAATCTCATGTGTTAGAGTATAGCTCGATTGAACCCACCAAGCGTTGGTATGTCAAGTTTGGTTGTCATATTTTAGTGAGCCAAAACTCATTTAAGAGTCGCTTGATTTAAATGTACTAGAGTCAACTTCGTATAGGTTAGCTTGAAAGTATTAGGATGAGACATTACAAATATTGTGAAGACTTGAATAAGTGAAGAAGTACGGGGCTACAACCACACATCATCCTTCCACTTGAGGTTAGTGATATTTGACTTGAACTGTTTCATTCCCTAACGTATCTTTCAAGTCATGCATATTGAAAACATAAAACTACGAAGCATGAACACTCTAGATAGACATAGTATTAAGGAATATAATATGAGGTTTATTGCTTAACCATTAAACTTTGTATATAAGACATCAACATAATCGTATGAATTCTATTGTGATTATGTATGAGTGAGGATTTCATCCTAGGAAACAATGTTTTTACATGTGTTTTAAGGAAGTAAGTTCATGATATGTGTTGTGAACCGAAAATGAAATCGCAAGCGTTATTGGGGATTTTCTTCATTACATATCTTATGAACGACTAATATGTGTGATTAGTATAACTTCTCATGACTTGTTTGTGTTCTTGGTAAAAAATTTCACATGAGACATGGCTTATGTATTGGTATGACTTTTATTAGTGAAATCGATCTTAAGTAATCACCCGGGGTATGATCGGGTTAGTGTGTGCCTGACCAAATTTGGGAGAGGGGAACCGATCCTAGTAAGAGGTGCAGTACATCACAAGGGGAACCGATCCTTGTATGAGGTGCATCAAGGTTTATAGAAGAAATGGGAACCGATGCTATGAACATGTACAACACGTTTTTAGGCAGAGGGGAACCGATCCTATGGACATGTGCAACAATTATAAGTTAGATACCAAATATATGTGGGGAACCGATCCTAGTACCTAGTTAGCCGAATCTTTGGTAAGCTAGTGTGAATATGCACAATACTCACATGGAGGTAGAACCGAAACTTGTTTTGGTAGAACCGTTACACCCATGACTTGTGATTGAGTGTTACTTGATCAATCACATAGTTCTTGAAAGTCAGATGAACCAATTCTAAACTTGTTTGGAAGTGTGGTAAATCGGTTTCAAGTGAGTAAGCATGAAAAAGGACTTACAAAAGGAAAGATGTCGACACACTCTGAACATGCGCATTAATGTGTATCTTTTATTGTTCAAAGATATTCCTTAACAGCTAAGAAGGAAGTAAATCCCAAGATCAAATTTAAATAAGTTAAGAATCTTTTATTTAAGGTTTTTAATTATATATGGAAAATAAGAATTAGTAATGTGCATTTGCTAGTTAAAGATTTTCTAAGGAGATTTCGATCATAAATTTGGACAGTGCATTCTCAGGAATTATGAAAACCGAATTTGGAAAATATTGAATATCTTGATAATATTTTCGGTTTTGGAAATTCATTGGTGTCCAAACTTCCTTGTCTATAAATACTTTGATTTTCCATCTCTAGCAAACTAATCCTTCGTGACAGTAAACTTCTGTTGTACTGTTACTGGTGAATCCGCCTATTCAGAGAGGAGAGTAACCTAATTAGGAGAAATCTCTTTCGGCCGCTCAGTTTAAAGTCTTCTTTGGGATTGAGAAGCTCTAGTGCGTACCATTGGTGGGAAACTAGATAATTGCGGTTTATCTTTAGTTTTCATATTGATTTGATTAACTAACGGTGGTTGAACTTTGATTTCACCTAGTTTGTTTATGCTTGAGAATCTTCTCTTCTGATATAAGATTCACTCAAACTAGTTCAAGGTTTCGACATGGATCTTTAGACTGTTTTTATATCTAAAGACGATCTTGTGATAATCCATTGTTAACAGACTCTGTTCCATGTGTGATTGATCACAAGAGATTCAAGTAGTTGTGTACAGGTGTTTATTGAAGATCTAAGAAGATTTGAAGACAAAGAAGAGATAAAAGATTTTTGACTTGGTTTTATAATCTTTGGTGTGCACAATACTTATTTCGGTAATAGATAATCCAATTAATAATCGGTTTATCCTTGTGGTAGATTGGATTGATTAATTGCGTAGATCGGTATCAACATAGTTCTTCGGATTAAGAGTGTTATTGGCTTAATCTTAACGATTACCTTTTGGTGATTGAACATAAGATAAATCTTGGAACCTAGAAAAGGAGTTTATGTTAAGATAAACAGAAGAGCCTTTGCACAACTCATATCACTTGGTTGAAGAGAGTTGATACTAAACAGATTTGTTGTTCCTTTATTGTTTGGAATACGAACCAAAGGAATTGGTCCAAGTACGTGACTTGTTTACAGGTTGGAGGCGTGGGAATATAGACGAAACTAGGTGAACTATAGGTTTAGTTGATTGGTCTCAACTATACGAAGTTGGTTTATTTTGTATAGTGGCTTAATCCTGAGAGTATTCAATTCTGGACTAGGTCCCGGGGTTTTTATGCATATGTGGTTTCCTCGTTAACAAAATCTTGTTGTGTCATTTACTTTATATTTCCACATTATAATTGTTTTATTATAACTAAAGTAAATTGCAAAAATGTTAATTCCTATTTACTTGATATGAAAAAATATTGAGTTTGGTTAAGTCTGAACCTTTGTATCAAGTTGTTTGTAGGTGAAAATGGTTTCTGCTGATTTCGGTAATTGCTGGTGTGCAGGTGAGAAACAATTTAAACCCTAAATAATATACTGCAAGGAAGTACTTTAGATTCGAGAGATCAATCTGTACAAGTTCGGCCTAAACCAATAAATGGTCGTTCCAGACTTGCTTCGGTCATAAAGTGGAGGAGAATGGGTTGGTTTTTGGGAAGGAAGCAAGGAAAGTGGTGAGACCAGAATAGTTGATTCTGGAAGAGTAGTTGGGTTACTAAGACTTGTTATCAGAAAAGTGAGAGAGCTCGCGAGGTGAGCTAGCAAGTAAGTATTTCTGAGTTTTGTATTTCCCATATGAACTTGTTGTTCAATGGAAATGGGTAAGACCTATTTATACAAGTCGGAGTAAAAACGTACCATGGTCTCATTAAGGAGTGGGGAAGTAAATAGGAGGAGGTGGTAACCGTATGTATGGAATTGATGTTCCATAAAGTGGTTAACGCATGAAATTGCTAACGTTATGGAATTGATGTCCCATAAAATTGTTAACGCATGTGCTTTATGTCCCATAAACGTTTCACACATAACTTTCCGTATTTACTAACCGCCTCACCCTTATGACACTTCCTTATAATGGGCGTAGTGTATGCCGCACGCTGTAAACTGCCAAACCAATACCCAAATAGGATCCCCCAGTTTGTGTTGATGTCTCGAATGTTTTTTGGAAAACATGTAGCATGTTGTTGTGGCTTGGAAAGTCAAGCTCGGGAAACTTGCTAGCCTGGTGACCTTCGACGGTCGAGATTTTGCATCTTGAGAGGAGATTTAGGACCAGAATATCGCTACAACACTATTTATGCGATATTAACAACACTTTTGCGAGCGTCACAGAAGATTCTTTAACGACATTTCGCGAGCGTCGCAGAAGAATTCAAAAGAAGCTGACGATATAAGAAATACAAAGAGAGTATGTTTATCCCGCGATGGTTATCAATTTTGCGAGAGAGAATATTATAACAATCGCGATAAGATCACAAAGTATATCCGAAAAAGGAGGAAAACTTAGCTGTCATCCACTATGTAAAACCCTATATAAAGAGTTCGTTAGGTTCAGAAAAGGATGATGTCTTTTGGAGAGTTCGTTATCGCAAAATAACGACAATATGGGAGTATCCCTCGCGGATGTTAGCAGGGGAATAACGAGATTATCTCTAAGAGTCTTAAAGTGGCGAGATCTCTTGGGAGGTTTAACAGAGTTCTCGTCATTCTGCGAATAATAATTCAGATAAGAAACAGAGGCAACAATATTGTTATTAAAAAATAGAGGGTGTTTCTTACTACCTTATCATTCGCAGAACTCCTCTTCTTGTTCTCAGCTGGCCTTTTGCGAATGTTAGGGTTTTGAGTTGTGGATTGTGTGTTAGAGATAGTTCCGCTGAAAAGAAGATATAACATGGAAGTTATGAAGAATCAAATAATAAAGGTTAAAGAATATAAATAAACACTGGTTTAAATAAATATCATAAGTCAATAAATATACCTTGGTGAGTCCATTAAAACAGTAGCAGGAGAATATGAAGAAGAAAAGTTCCAGACGGAAGACGAAGTAAATAGATGAAGAAGATAAAAATTAGTTCTGAAATTTAACTCTACCTTTTATAGGCAAAAAGGAGTTGACCTATTAAGCAAATACATGTCAGTAAAAAGAGGGCTAAATAACACGTGTAGGCGGTAAGGCTAGATTAATGGAACCTTGTCGAGAAGAAAATATAAGAAGGAAAGAAGTCGCGAGTGTTAGTTCTCATGATATTCTCCTCTTCGCCGAAAAGACATGAGAAGAGGAAAGATTTAGGACCAGAATATCGCTACAATACTATTTCTGCGATATTAACAACACTTTTGCGAGCGTGACAGAAGATTCTTTAACGACATTTCGCGAGCATCACAGAAGAATTAAAAAGAAGCTGACGATAGAAGAAATACAAAGAGAGTATGTTTATCCCGCGATGGTTATCAATTTTGCGAGAGAGAATATTATAACAATCGCGATAAGATCTCAAAGTATATCCGAAAAAGGAGGAAAACTTAGCTGTCATCCACTATGTAAAACCCTATATAAAGAGTTCGTTAGGTTCAGAAAAGGATGATGTCTTTTGGAGAGTTGACAAGATTTTGAGGAGGGAGAAACTCTAGAAAGAAATTTATACTTCTGAGTTCTTATGTCTTTTGTAAATAATTCAAAAGTTAAAATAATAAAAAAGTGTCGTAATTCATTCTCAAACATAATTCAATTTTTGTAGATTCTTATCAGGGGTGTAGTGTAGGAATTCTTGCAACTACAGGAGGGGAAACCGTTGATCGTTGCACGCCTTCGTTTTGGTAGCCGCATAGTGAGGGATAACGTGGTGGGGCATCTAGGTTGGCATGTCGTTGGTATGGCAAGGTTTGGCGTGGCCAAACTTAGGTTTTCGGGCCAAATGTTACCATGTGTCGTCTGGTAACCTTGGATGGATAGGATTTTCTCCTGGTATTGAAGGTCAACCGTTGATTGTTGCACGCCTTCGTTTTGTTGGCCGCGTAGGGAAGGCCAACAGGGTGGCGCGGCTAGGGCGTGGTTAGGCTTGGCATGTGGGGCCAAGGGTTCACCTTGGGCGTGGCTAGCTTTGGTTAGGTGAGATTTTGGCTTGGGATATGGGGCCAAGGGTTTTCCATGGGCGTATGACATGTCTAGGGCCAAGGCAAGGGCGTTTAACATGATGTGACTATCATGGCTAGGGACAAGGTAAAGTACGTTTGGCATGGAGCGGCTAGCTTGGCTAGGTGCGATTTTGGCTTGGCATGTGGGGCCAAGGGTTTTCCATAGGCGCATGGCGTGACTAGCTTGGGATAGGTGCGGTTTAGGCTTGGAATGTGGGGCCAAGGGTTTTCCTTGGGCGCATGGCATGGCTAGTGCCAAGGCAAGGGCGTTTGGCTTGGCGTGGTGTGACTAGCATAGCTAGGGCCAAGGCAGAGTGCGTTTGGCATGGCGCGGATAGCTTGGGCTAGGTGCGATTTTGGCTTGGCATGTGGGGCCAAAGGGTTTCCATAGGCGCATGGCGTGACTATCTTGGGCTAGGTGCGTGACCAAGCTAGGGTTTTGGAGCAAATGTCATTTGGTAACCTTAGACGTCCAGGATTTTCTCCTGGATTAAAGGGAAACAGTTGATTGTTGCACTCCTTCGTTTTGATAGCCACATAGTGAAGGCCAATATGGTGGCGCGGCATGGGGCCATGGCAAGGTGCGTTTGGCATGGCGCGGTTGGTGTGGCTGGTATGATTTTCCATTGACACAGAGGTGCGGCTAGCATGGTTGGCATGCTTTGGCGCGGTCGTTGTGGCTGGCATGATTTTCCATTGGAACAGAGGTGTGTCTAGCATGGTTGACATGATTTGGCGCGGTCGGTGTGGCTGGCATGATTTTCCATTGGCAAAGAGGTGCGGCTAGCATGGTTGGCATGCTTTGGCGCGGTCGGTGTGGCTGGCATGATTTGACATTGGCACAGAGGTGTGGCTAGCATGGTTGGCATCCTTTGGCGCGGACGGTGTGGCTGACATGATTTGCTATTGGCACAGAGGTGCGGCTAGCATGGTTGGCATGCTTTGGCGCAGTCGGTGTGGATGACATGATTTTCCATTGGCACAGAGGTGCGGCTAGCATGGTTGGCATGCTTTGGCGCGGTTGGTGTGGCTGACATGATTTTTCATTGGCACAGAGGTGCGTCTAGCATGGTTGGCATGCTTTGGCGCGGTCGGTGTGGCTGACATGATTTTCCATTGGCACAGAGGTGCAGCTAGCATGGTTGGCATGCTTTGGCGCGGTCGATATGGCTAGCATGAGTTGCCATTGGCACAGAGGTGCGGCTAGCATGGTTGGCATGCTTTGGCGCGGTTGGTGTGGCTGGCATGATTTTCCATTGGCACAGAGGTGTTGCTAGCATGGTTGGCATGCTTTGGCGTGATCGGTGTGGATGGCATGATTTTTCATTGGCACACGTGGGAATTAGGGTTTGGCTTGTCGTAACCCTAATTTGAAAAAGATACCCCGGTAATTATTTAGAGACACATTAAAGGTTTCAGTAAATGTTCATAGTAAATGCTTGTTACTTTAAATATTGTGATATCACTGTCTGCTAGGGTTTAGTGTTTTACGATTTTAACCCTAAGATAAAAACCACCATCAATATTAAGTCCCCTGCTTAGCTCGGAACAGGTTCCTTGTTGCGAGGTAAGCATATGATGGTGACATACAAGGAAGGAATCGAGGTGTAAATCATTGCAAAGATGGTCAGGAGAATCCGACTTACCTTTTTGAGTGGTAAAGAAAGTTTTGGCTTCCCGTTTTGGCGGCCCTGAGTAAGTTGTACTGGGAATGCATACCGTGGAGTGGTGAGATGAAAGTTACCGGTCTGGTCTAGTCGTACATCTCTAAGGAAAAGGGGGCGCGATCTTGGAAGGAGACGCAAGTGGACGGCTTGGCTCGAGGGGCTAAGAGGTGGCTTGGTCTTGGTAAGGAAAACATGCATGGACGATAGGGTCGCGATAGTTGAGCAGGAGGCTTGGCATAGTGTGGCCTTTGCAAGACGAGACGTACACGAACGGCTAGGAGTGATGGGGCCGAGATGATGGAGTGAGGGCTTGGCCTGGCGTGACTATGACAAGGCACAGTTTGGTGGGGTGAGACGTGCACAGATGACCAGTAGCAGTGAGGATGAGACATGGCACGGATTTCTTGGTGATTTATATTCAAGGGCTTGGTTGCCCCTTTCCTTATTTGACTCGACCAGGAAGTTCTTCTTCTCTTCAACCCAAAGCATTACGCCCACAAAAAGAGGAAAGGCGTTATTCTTTCTGCTTTGGTTATGTTGCCGGTTTTGCTTCCGAAGCTTAGCGTTGCCGGTGGGAAAGGAAAACACGATCTAGTATGCCTCAAGCACGTTCTTCCACGCTTTCTCACCGTTGCCGGTTTTGCTTCCGAAGCTTAGCGTTGGCGGTGGAAAAGGAAAACACGATCTAGTATGCCTCAAGCACGTTCTTCCACGCTTTCTCACCAACCATAATTATTTCTCACAGCCAGGCATGAGGTTTAATTAGGATCGGATATTATTCCTTAACTCACGGCCGGTATAAAAACTTTCCCTTTTGAGGTTGCGTCATCTTGTTTTACATAAAAGATGATCTTGAACTCTACATTCGCGTAGTTCATCTTCGTCCATCCTCTTTATAGGTATCTCCTCGGGTTTCCTTCTTATTTTTATTTTATCCTCTTTCTTATGTGTATAGATAGGATGAAACTTGACCATTTTCCTTGTTCTTTGTAGTGTATGATGGGACCCTCCAGGGATAGCCATATCTTTAATTCTTCGGAGAAGGACTTCAAAATTGGTGAAAATCTCTTCTCTTCATATGAGGAGGCATTACCTAGAATCGAATCTATGTTCCATGAAGCTGATGAAATCATCAAGGACTTCCATTCCATCTATCTCCATGAAGTGCAGGCGCGTGTTCGGACTTTCTTGGGTTCGGTGAACATGGAGGAGGGACGAGAAAATGAGGAAAAACCTTGGCGTGTTGAGAAGTTCCAGTGCGGCAAAACCTTTCATCGAGGGAGGATCGAACTGTTTCTAGGTCGGAGCAACGGAAAATCGAGCATGTGAAGCTTTTGGAGGCAAGCTCCATAGTTCTCGATTTTTATGCGGATGAATCAAAAAATCTTCTTCGAAGGGTCAATGAGAAAACCTCCGAGGGAGTGTCTGAGGGGACCAAAGTAGCCTTTAGAGTTGACTTCAGAGGTGTCATTGGCGATATTGGAGGGGTCATGGTGGCATATGCTGAACCGGTCGTCGAAGCGGACACTGTTGTTGTTGTGGTTGCTTCAGGATGGGATGTTGAGGTTGCTGCTTCTAACACTGTTGAATGGAATCTTTGTTGCCCGAGAAATTATTGGGGGAAGTGCTTGAAGATATCCTTGACCAAGGGGACTCGTGTTCCATCCTTAGAAAGCTAGTTCCTCCCTTTTTTTATTCATGTTAGTTGCTTAGTTCCCCTGATATTTTTCGTAAAATCATATTTACCTTCTTATTCATCAGTCAATATTTCGCTTTATATTTTTTTTTTTGAATGATTGAATGAGGTATTTCTGGTTGTGGTATGATGGCTTTGCAGTGGTTTTCTGGGTTAATTTGATGTATTTCTCTGATATCTGGAGAACTCGTTTGGAAATAAATGTATTTATACTTCTTTTTTTTGACGAAAAATGAAATTCCAGGGAAGAATACAAAGAGTGTATTCATCTTGGGGAAATACAACTACTAAGAGGAATTGTTAAAAGAAATACTAAAGGGAGAGTGGCTGAAAAAGTACAAATGCACTACGCGGTGAGTGATTGCATATTCGAGAGACTAATCTGTGCAAGTCCGGCCTAAACCAAGAAATGGTCGTTCCAGACTTGTTTCGGTCACAAAGTGAAGGAGATGGGGTTGATCTTAGGGAGGGAAGCGAAGAAGGTGTTGAGATTGTGAAGGTGTTGGATATGTATGACTTATATCATAAAGATGAACTGGCTTGCAGGATGTGAGCTATCATTTCCGGTGTTTGAATACGATTGTATCAACACTTGCCTCTGTTATCTCGTCTTGTTCTGTTCTTGTAAAAAATAGGGCGGAGAACCTATTTATACAAGTCTTTTAGCCTAACTTTCGTATCTCGTGGGAAGTGGAGTGATGGAGTAGTTGAGTAGTATGTTGGTGTCACACGACCAGGCTTTCCCACTTCTCATATCATCACTAACCGTCCATGACTTCCTGACACATTCTTGTGATGGCGCGTTGTGCGCTGCACGCTGTAAACTGCTAGACCAATACCCCAGTATGTATCCCCAAGTTTGTGACATGATTGATGTCTTGAACGTGTGGATCATGGGACCAACATAAAGTAGCATGTAATGCTACGTTATTTAGGAAATTGATACTTGTGAAGTATCGTGTGTATACTATGCAGGTACTGCATCAAATATATTCAGCATGTATGAAGCATCGTTGTTTGAGAGTCTCAAAGTAACTTCATGTCCAGCCTACTTCATGTGATGGTTTGGAAGTTGTGCATGCAAACCCTCCCTTGACCAATCACATGGTGTGGTAGAGTGACGGGTGGTGATCACCATGACGCCATACTCACCAAATAACTCCTGAACAGGGCTGTATAGCCAAGCCGGTAAAGTTGGACGGACGACATGATCTTTGAGACACTCATATGCGACCGTTGATGGAATTAGGGTTTATGAAAAGGTGCGCATGCATCACTTTTCAGCTTGGTTGAATCCAAGCTTGGGACACAACTTTCGCTAGGCCGGTCATGCATGTGTGTAGACAACATGACGGTGTAAGCGCCCATACCTCATTGTATCACGAAAGTATGATCTAGGCCACTCAATTCGTCCTGCGAAGTTGTGTGGTTGAGATCAATTTGCGACATAAAATTGGTGCCGCGAAAGCCGCACGCCGTATCAACTTCGGGCGGGCATTCCAACACGACCAGGCTTGGTCGGTCTTGGACGATTGCTCCAACGTGTAGGTGGTAGGATTGTTTTCACGCCTATGCCTTACCATCCGACGAAAACATCTAAGCCATTCAATTCGTCCGGAGAAATCGAGCGGATGATATTAGTTTGCAATTTGGAAGGAGCGACCATGCATGTTGGAGGCGCGAGAACCAAGGAGAAAAAGAGAGTTCGGTCTTGGCCGATTAGGTGAGGGGATAGACGGGTCCACGGTGGTCATGTTGGTATGACCGGACCTTCTTTGATCTAATCTCGGACCCTCCATTCGTGCCGGAGAAAATGGACGCTCGTGATTTCCAAACCCTAACTTTGGGTTTCAAGGCCGTGAGTCATGCTCCATTCAGGCGCACGATTTGGAATGACCAACCATGGTTGGTCCCGACCGATTAGTCAGGTATGTAGGTGGGTCCACCGTGATTGTGTTGACATACTCCGTGCCCTTTGAATCTACATCTGCACCCTCCATCTATACATGCGAAGATGGATGGTTGAGACTGTTTTGCGACACATGTAATGTGCCGCAAACCCTAATTTAGGGTTTTCATCCATACTGCTTTGGTTTGGACATTTTTGGCAAGCTAGGCCAAGGGGAGGCCGACCATGCGGGGCCCGTATTAGTTCTGCACGGATATTCCATGCTTGCTTGGGGGTTATGGAATCGATCTGGGCCATCCAATCATGCTGGTGGAGGTGGATGGTCGTGATCATATCCATACTGATACGGTCAGTCCGGACGCTCAATCGGGCTAGTATAACACACCGAGAGTGGATCAATCGGGCTAGTATAACACACCGAGAATTGCAGCCTGTACGGGTATTTCATACATGTTTCATTATAATGCTTGGAGATTCGTGTTGCTCTGCTGAGAGCAACACTCAATCGTCATGCCGTACTGATAATGAGTACAGTAAATACAAGGTTGGTTGCGCATTAATTAATAATGCTGGAAACTCACAGGGCATATGGGATTGTTGCTACATGTTCCAACTTGGATGAATTTCGTATATTTAATTCACAGAATGGGATTGTTGCCACATGCTCCATTCTTGGTGAATTGATAAAGTGAAGGAGTATCCATCACTTATTAATGGCCTTATCTTTTACAAGATGTTAGCGTATAATTTTTAGGTTTTACAATTTTACCATTAAATGAAAATCCACCATCAACGCAGGGAAGAATACAAACGGTGTATTCATCTTGGGGAAATACAACTACTAAGAGGAATTGTTAAAAGAAATACTAAAGGGAGAGTGGCTGGAAAAGTACAACATTTTAGGGATTGGAGGCTTTGAGCCATCGCGAGTGAACTATCACGCCTTCAGGTGTGTCTGTGTTGATAAGCTTGCAATATCCTCCTAAAAGGATGTCCGCCACCAGATACGGCTCATCTTCTCTTCCATTGGGCGAATCAATTTGAATAGCCATTTTTACCGTCATCTTCCCAACTTGAAACGAGTTTACCTTAACTACTATATCTATGATTGAAAACGTGTTCAGGTGTCATGCAACCATTTGAGTCTTGGCTTCATTGGTTTTGATGGAAGTTTCCAAGATTTTTGCAAAGTGTTCAAATGGCCCAACACCCCATTTACATTTATTGACAGCGTCCATGCTAGTAATCGCGCCGAGTCCCCATGACGGAATATGGGAAGGAATGACTGGTTGTAGAGAAGGTCGTTCGGCCAGACTTACTTGCGTTTGGAATCCATGAGCTAGCGCCAACAGGTCTTCTCCAGATGTCTGGGTTCCATTGATAACTCGTCGATGGATAACCAGTGGGATGATTTGTTGGAAATTCTTTCGGGCGTGGACGTCGGTAGAGGGTGCACATCTAATTTGGCTTTGTTGTCGAGTACCCATAAGTGCCCCAATATCATGTCGTGACCGAGTTCTTTGACAATGTGGAATTTTTTATAAGTTATAGCGTCTCCCATCTTGATCTCGAGGTTGATGTAGCCATGCGCGTTCAAATCTTCTCCTCTCGGGTTCTTAATCACAGACGAGGAATGGGTAGCGTCTTCTTTTGTAAATCCCGCAACCTTTAGTGTCTTGAAAGTAATGATGTTGAGGTCAGAGGATGCATCGATGAGCGTGTTGTCAAATTTGATACCTCTTTAACGGGACGTAGTCAGCAGTCCCCAGTTATTCCCTTTGATTCCGCCCGTTTGGAAAGCTTGGGCCCCTGATGTGGTTTCCGGGGAGAAAAAAAGTCGTTTGCCGGATACAACGCGATTGAGAGCTGCGAAAATATCTTAGCGCTGCACCTAGTAAAGATAGAGAATTTCGTATACATTCTGCATCATGGATTGTACAGTCTCGTGCACGGAGTCCCCATAGATTCCACAGTTTCTTATTGGGAGTAGGTCTCGATGTACTCCCTCGTCTCCTAGTTGGAGATCTCCCGCTTCTATCTTTTCTTTGCAAATATGCTTTAGTATGTTGCAATCACTGGTCGGGTGGTGAACGAATCTATGATAATGGCAATACTTGGGGTTTGCCATCTCAGCCTCAGTTAGTGGACGTCTGGGAGGTGGCAGTTTGATAACATCATCTTGAATCCATGCTTCTAGGAGGTTAATCACCCCCTCGATGGGAAACGGGAAATCTAAGGTATTCCCTTCGATTTCATGATGATGCATGGGAGATTTAGTGGCGGTCTTCCGTGGCGGGGTTTCCCGTTGCGCCGGTGCTTCATGTTTTAGCTGGTGGCCTGTAGTTGGGGCCTTTCTTTTTCCTCTTTCGTTCACTATGTTCACGAAGGATGAGCCGGTATTAAATTGCTTGCTGGTGAGGCATCTATTCCCGCGAGTTTCACGTGTGTCTTCGGTTCGAGTTGGCCTAGTTCTTTCCAGTAATGCTGGTGCCGTCGTTGCGGATCGTCTAGCGGCTTCATGGAGTTCAAAGAATGTTTGGAAGCACAAGTTTTCCAGCAAGGCATGGTAAATAGGAACCATACCATTGATGCACGCGTTCACCAGTTCTTGCTCAGTCACGTTTGGGTCGTGACAGTCGAGTGCTTGAACCCTGAACCTTTTGAAAAAATTGTTCGGATGTTCGTTATCCCACTGGTACATTCTTCCACGAAGAAGTACTTTCTGTAAAACGCGATAACCATGCAACTCCAGTTGGGAATACTGTTCGGCGGTATGCTGTTGTACCATGTATACGCCCTTCCGGTAAGTGATTTTGAGAACTCCCTTAGACGAAAAACGTGATTATATTCATGTTCACCTAGGGATTCCAAGAAACGGGAGACATGCTCATGTGCATTCCTGGTACCATCGTACAAGGTGAATTGTGGAGAGGAGTACCCCCTTGGAAGAGGGATTCTTTGCATTTCGGATAGGTAAGGGGGTTGGTGTTGATGCATGTCCAGTTCATCATTTTTAATTTGGTTGCGGATAAGTTGCTCCAGATCTTCTCGCGTGACGAAGTTGGACGACTGATTTCTTTCCAATGGGATTCTAGAGCGAATTTCCTCATCCACGGAGGCGTTCTCCGCCGAGGTGCTAGCATCGGGGTTGTTGGAGACGTTTCTAAATAGCTCTAGAGGACGCGACTCACGTGGTAGCCTCTCTGTCAGGGTCTTGAGAAAGACGAGTACTTCCTTATGTGTTGAAACCATATCCGTCTGGGCTCTAGCAAGCATTTCCTGTCGTTCCATCAAATCAGTGATGGTGACATAAGGACGGCTTCCTCTGGTCCCTCCGGTCTCTCGTCCCGTCGGTAGGGTAGCTGGAACCTTAGTTGTGGTTGTAGGTACCATGCTAGACGAAACATTAGGAGCCGTAGCGGCAGCTCTGGCTCTGGTGACTGGTGGCGTAACGCCCGAAGAGGTGTTTTTGTTTCCGTGATTAGAGGTTTGTGCAGAGACATTAGAGGCGGTGGCGGATCTAGCCCTGGTGATTGGCGCTATTACGCTTGAGGGAATGCATTCGGAGTTATTTTAGTCAGTAGGTGATGCAACGACGTTATTGGGAGAGACGTTAACATCAGGGACGTGCTCTGTGCTGGTATTCTCGGCAGCCGCTTCAGACCAGAGTTCCACCATATTTGGATTGACGTTCGGGAAATGAAATCAGGAGTTGGAATTGATATTGTAACTAATAAATCAATCATCCCGCTGTGGTCGCCAATTGTTTGTAGGTGAAAATGGTTTCTGCTAATTTCGGTAATTACGGGTGTGCAGGTGAGAAACAATTTAAATAAACCCTAAACAATATACTGCAAGGGAGTACTTTATATTTGAGAGATCAATCTATACAAGTCCGGCATAAACCAAGAAATGGCCGTTCCAGACTTGCTATGGTCACAAAGTGGAGGAGAATGGGTTGGTTTTGGGGAGGGAAGCAAGGAAAGTGGTGAGACCAGAATAGTTGATTCTGGAAGAGTAGTTGGGTTACTACGACTTATTATCATAAAAGTGAGAGATCTCACGAGGTGAGCTAGCAAGTAAGTATTTCTGAGTGTTGTATCTCACGTACCCTGGTCTCATTAAGGAGTGGGGAAGTAAATGGGAGAAGGTGGTAACCATATGCATGGAATTGATGTTCCATAAAGTGGTTAACGCATGAAACTGATAATGTTATGGAATTGATGTCCCATAAAATTGTTAACGCATGTGCTTTATGTCCCATGAACGTTTCACACATAACTTCCCATATTTACTAATCTCCCCACCCTTATGACACTTCCTTATGAAGGGCGTAGTGTACGCCGCACGCTGTAAACCGCCAAACCAATACCCAAAGAGGATCCCCCAGTTTGTGTTGATGTCTCGAATGTTTTTGTAAAACATGTAGAATGTTATTGTGGCTTGGAAAGTTAAGCTCGGGAAACTTGCTAGCCTGGTGACCTTCGACGGTCGAGATTTTGCATCTTGAGATGAGGGGAAACCGTTGATCATTGCACGCCTTCGTTTTGTTAGCCGCGTAGTAAGGGCCAACATGGTGGCGCGGCTAGGTTGGCATGGCAAGGTTTGGCGTGTCCAAACTTAGGTTTTCAGGCCAAAGGTTACCATGTGTCGTCTGGTAACCTTGGATGGGTAGGATTTGCTCATGGTATTGAAGGGAAATTGTTGATTGTTGCACGCATTCGTTTTGGTGGCCGCGTAGGGAAGGCCAACAAAGTGGCGCGGCTAGGGTGTGGTTAGGCTTGGCATGTGGGGCCAAAGGTTCGCCTTGGGCGTGGATAGCTTTGGCTAGGTGCAATTTTGGCTTGGCATGTGGGGCCAAGGGTTTTCCATGGGCATATGGAGTGGCTAAGGCCAAGGCAAGGGCGTTTGGCTTGGCATGATGTGACTAGCATGGCTAGGGCCAAGGCAAAGTGCGTTTGGCATGGCACGGCTAGCTTGACTAGGTGCGATTTTGGATTGGCATGTTAGGCCAAGGGTTTTCCATAGGCGCATGGCATGACTAGCTTAGGCTAGGTGCGGTTTGGGCTTGGCATGTGGGGCCAAGGGTTTGCCATGGGCGCATGGTGTGGATAGGGCCAAGGAAAGGGTGTTTGGCTTGGCGTGGTGTGAATAGCATAGCTAGGGCCAAGTCAGAGTGCGTTTGGCATGTCGCGGCTAGCTTGGGCTAGGTGCGGTTTTGGCTTGGCATGTGGGGCCAAGGGGTTGCCATCAGTGTATGGCGTGACTAGCTTGGGCTAGGTGCGTGACCAAGCTAGGGTTTTGGGTCAAAGGTCGTTTGGTAACCTTAGACGGCCAGGATTTTCTCCTGGGATTGAAGGGCAACCGTTGATTATTGCACTCCTTCGTTTTGATAGCCGCGTAGTGAAGGCCAGTATGGTGGCGCGGCATGGGCCCATGGCGAGGTGCGTTTGGCATGGCGCGGTCTGTATGGCCGGCATGATTGCCATTGGTACGGAGGTGCGGCTAGCATGGTTGGCATGCTTTTGCGCGGTTGGTGTGGCTGGCATGATTTTCCATTGGCACAGAGGTGTGGCTAGCATAGTTGTCATGCTTTGACGCGGTCGGTGTGGCTAGCATGATTTTCCATTGGCACAGAGGTGCGGCTAGCATGGTTGGCATGCTTTGGGATGGTCGGTATGGCTGGCATGATTTTCCATTGGCACAGAGGTGCGTTTAGCATGCTTTGGCGCGGTCGGTGTGGTTGGCATGATTTTTCATTGGCACAGAGGTGCGGCTAGCATGGTTGGCATGCTTTGGCACGGACGGTGTGGATGGAATGATTTTCCATTGGCATAGAGGTTCGGCTAGCATGGTTGGCATGCTTGGGCGTGGTCGGTGTGGCTGTCATGATTTTGCATTGGCACAGAGGTGCGGCTAGCATGGTTGGCATGCTTTGGCGCGGTCGGTGTGGCTGACATGATTTTCCATTGGCACAGAGGTGCGGCTAGCATGGTTGGCATGCTTTTGCGCGGTCGGTGTGGCTGGCATGATTTTCCATTGGCACAGAGGTGTGGCTAGCATTGTTGGCATGCTTTGGAGCGGTCGGTGCGGCTGGCATGATTTGCCATTGGCACAGAGGTGCGGCTATCATGGTTGGCATGCTTTGGCGTGGTCGGCGCGGCTGGCACGATTTGCCATTAGCACAGAGGTGCTAGAATTGTTGGCATGCTTTAGCGCGATCGGTGTGGCTGACATGATTTTCCATTGGCACACGTGGTAATTAGGTTTTGGCTTGTTGTAACCCTAATTTGAAAAAGATACCCCGGTAATTATTTAGAGACACATTAAAGTTTTCAGTAAATGTGCCTAGTAAATGCTTGTTACTTTAAATGTTGTGACATCACTGTCTGCTAGGGTTTAGTGTTTTACGATTTTAACCATAAGCTAAAAACCACCATCAACACAAGTAAAAACACTTCGTTGTTGTATTGTTTCGATCTCGTATCCATATACAATCACACAAAGTGTGAACCGATTTGTTGTGTTGTCCCAACTCAGTCTATAGACAATCACTTTCGGAGAAAGGATTTATAGGAAGGAAAATTTAAAACTTGAGGTATATTTGGGTACCCTCGCCTTTTCAATTGGTATCAGAGCAAGCAAACACGAAAAGATCTAACAATCTGTGTTTGGTGTGATCCATCCTATAAGAATGAACTCGATTTCACATGAATCAACTTCAATTAACATATCGCCAAGATTTGACGGAGAAAACAATCTATGGTGGAAATCTGCTATGCGATATTTTCTTCAATCACGAGACTTTAATACTTGGCTATTAGTCGTCGATGGTTATATTCTTCCAAAGATAGAAAATTCGGATATTGAGCTTAAACGCCTCGCAGATTTTTTAAACGAAGAAAAGGCTCTAGCTAATCAGAATTCAGATGGTTTATATGTTATAATACATGCTTTCAGCCGTGATCTACAACATCATGTATCAACATGTCAAACTTCGAAAGAAGCTTGGGATAATATTCAAATCGTGTTCGAAGGAAATACTACTGGGAAAGAATCTAGACTTCAAATTCTTACATCTGATTGGGAAAACCTTTGAATGGATGGCAACGACACTTTTAAATAGTTTCATCTTAAACTCTCTGAGATAATTAATGCCTCTTTCTCTCTTGGAAAGACTATTTATGAAAAAGATATAATGTGCAAAATTCTCAGATCGTTTCCCACAAAAATGGTGTAAGTGTATTCGACAATGATGCACGACTGGGCACCCGGATGCACGAACGAGCATTAAAAAATAAGAACAGATGAGGAATCCTACCCAAAACAGGAGAAAACAAATAATAATAAAATAATATGAGGCGTCCACGGGCCGGGCCCACCGTCCGGCCATGCCCTAGCCATGGCCGGTTCCTTGCCTCTCCCATTATTTTTCCCAATTTTTGTTATTTTTCATGAAATCATGAAAACTCCTTCAATTTAGCAACTTTCCTTGTTTGTGCAAAAACTCATGAATTCTCCATAACTTCATGGATTCCTGAAATAATATTATAAAACAAGGAAAGGTGTGCGGGACCGGACAACATGGCCGGACGGCCATGCCCAAGCCATGGCCGGTCCCACACCTTATAATCCTTAGCCTATTATAATAGCCATTCCCAACTTCATGAAACTCCTGGGTTTCAACAAAATTCATGGATTCTCCATAACTTCACGAATTTATGAAATAATAATAATAATATTATAAAATAGGAAAAGGTGTGCGAGACCAGGCAACATCGCCGGCCAGCCATTCCCAAGTCGTGGCCAGTCCCACACCTCACAATCCCTATCTTTTTAATATTATTATTCCCTAAACTCATGAAACTCCTCCGTTTCAACAAAACTCATGGATTTTTCATAACATCACGAATTCATGAAAATAATATTATAAAATTGGGAAAAGAGTGCGGGACCGGGCAACATGGCCGTCCGTCCATGCCCTAGCCGTGGCCAGTCCCACACCCTGTAATCCCTAGTCTTTTATAATTATTATTTTCCTCGAATCCATGAAACTCCTTGGTTTGAGCAAAAATCATGATTTCTTCATAATTTCTCAAATATTGCTCAAATCATGAAAATTCAAAAGCCAACATGGTCACATGGCTAGCCTCTCACGGAAATTTTGGATATTAAAATATTTTTATTTTAATGTTTACAAAATATTGATTATTGAGCATACATGCTCATTCCAACAAAATCAAGAATTTCAGTTAAGACGAAACTCCTCTGAAAATTCACAATGTTGCTCGAACGCACATCAGAAAATACTGAAACTATCAGTACGGAGACACGGACACCATGGAAACACGTACATGCCTTAATGATCTACCAGGGTTATTCCTAGGGTTTGCACAAAGCTGGTCCCATATGTTTTCATAATTCTGACCTAATTTGTTGAATTGCTCGTATTGGGCCCAAACTCTCTCCAACCAACCTGGGGATTGCTCAACAGACAACATCTGGTCTCGTGATCACCAAGAGCCGGTCATATTCTCTCTTGGTTGGTCCACTATCTTTCATATTTAGGTTTTTCCTAATATTGAACCCAGCAGTAATTCAGTAAATGATGAAATCGACACATAATCATCATTCTTTCACCAACTCTCCAACTGAGAACCCTGGTGCACGCTCACTCGAGCAATTGGGAATCACATGGACGTCCATAGTCTCATGTGGTCGGTCTCTCCTTTTGCTCATGACCTATTTTCAGCAATTCGTCGAATAATGAGCAATTCATCAAAATTAGGGTTTTCGAACAAACACTCAACAAATAATCATTCTGAGCAAGTTCAAACACTAAATAAATTTATATATTGATCCACGGGGATTAATCAAATAATATCTGGTAATCTACCAATATTTTTTTATTGGGTCACGTCACCAATAAATATTTCGTTGAATTGAGCAACTTTGCTCAGTTACTCAAATATTAATCCAGCTATCAATATTTAGTAATTTATCAGTAATTTATCGAATTGAGAAATATTTTCTCAATTGCACATCAAATTATCAATATTTAGTATTTTGTCGAATTGAGCAATACTTGCTCAGTTGCTCGTCAAATTCTCAATATTCAGTAATTCGTCAAATTGAGCAATACTTTCTCAGTTGCTCGAATGTTGATCCAACTATCAATATTCAATATTTCGTTGAATCAAGAAATACTTGCTTAGTTGCTCGAATAATCCACATATATTCAGTAACTCTTCAATATTTCAACAACTTGTTGAATTTACAATATTTACATTCATGAATCGCTGAGCACTTGTCAAACATGCTCGATTCAACAAAAACTAGGCTCATTGCCTAAATCAGTAAACAACTGAAAAACTAAATACACGTATGTCATACAGACTCCATGATTCGTGAGACATTAATCACGTCAAATTAGGGGATAACAACTAGGGTTTTGGTCTGGCGGCCTACAACACGTGGATTTATCCACGACAGGAAATGTGCGTAAGTTGTGTCAACGGTTGAAGGAGTTAACAAATTAGTGGGTGCACGATCCGTCAAGTTTCCACATGACCTGGAACTAACTTTACCAAGATCTTCCACTTGCCTACTCTTCCACTCATGAAACCGTCAAACTTACAGGGATCAAGGTGTTCACAACTCTGATAGTATAAAATAAGTCTATGAATCCATGATTTTGACAATGTTTTCAGTCTACACAAGAATTTCTCGAGTAACTACTCTCAAGAATTCATCAATCTTTCAGAACTTATCAGAACTCCACAGTTCACCAATTATTGCAGAAACCCACAACACATCTACAATCCTTGATCATCACTGATCCCACATAATTTCTTAGCTTCCATCATACAGATCAACCCATCTCCCTCTTTGCGACTGAATTGACTCTGGAAAGGCCATTCACTTGGTTTAGGATGGAGTCCTAAAGATTTATCTCTCGAATCTAAGCACTCCCTTTGCAGTGCATCTGTGTGAGGTTAGGCAGTTTTCCTGGTTGAGGAGTCTCAACAACACGGTCGACTCTTCACTTTCCTAAAAAAACAGTGAACCGTTTTTCCCCACCCACAACGGTTTCCTCGTTAACAAAATCTTGATATGTTATTTACTTTATATTTCCGCATTATAATTATTTTATTATAATTAAAGTAAATTGCACAAACGTTAATTCATATTTACTTGATATGCAATCCTATTGAGCTTGGTTAATTCTGAACCTATGTATCAAATTAACACACTTTGTTATTTTATTGTCTTGATCTCGTATCCATAGACAATCACACGAAGTGTGAACCGATTTGTTATATTGTCTCAACTCAGTCTATAAACAATCACTTTCGGAGAAAGGACTTATAGGAAGGAAAAGTTATAGCTTGAGGTATATTTGGGTACCCTATCCTTTTCATCATGAACTGAATAAGACTGATAGCTTTATCAATCGTGAAAAAAACTAATTCAAGCCAACATCAAGATATGATGGTGACCACAAATACCTTTTTTATTTTGGATCAACAACAAACTATTGGTACAATTCCGACCAACCCCTGAAGACCTATCCACAACACTAACACCAATATGGAGAACGCTGTCAAAGCTAGTGAAACAATAAATAGCTTTATCTTTGAAGATCAGCACTGTGTTTCGGCCAATAACAAATCTATCTTTCTTCAAGCGCAGGATACTGGTAATATTAACTACAACCCTTTCTTGGAGCGGGTTATGAAAACTATTAGCCTAATACCCACTCAGATATCAGACCCGGTCCACCCACTGAGTTTTGGACCGATACAACAACACAATTAATCGTCTCACAACCCTAATCATATCTCTTACACAAAAAATCGAAAACAGATTAAATGGAAAAATCAGAAACTCCAATCCTCTTCCTCCAACCCTGAGACTAATCCTACTCATCCCCTAACATGAATAAAAAGGAAATATCAGATCAATCCTTATCCCTATTAAAGGAACCAGAAACACCTCTCTTATTCTAACCATATTTCCCAATCTTGGTCTCCTACCATTTCTGAAAATCATGATAATCCTAATCCGAAACCCCTAACTTTTACCGAAGGTCATTATGTTCCTCTCAATACCACTAAATAGGGAAAGAAGCATAGTAAGGTCCATAAGGTGATATCAGGATCAAAAGCTAGGAAATAAGGAAAGAGTTTGGCTCCAAAATGTTTGCTGGTGGTTCCTCTTTACGTAACAATAATGGAGAAATCCTCAGTGACTAGGTTAGTACTCCCTATGCTAATTATTATCAATTTTTATTCATGTCCCAATTTATGAATCTGTGGTTTCATGAGTTGTATTTATCCCTTCTTAGAATGTATGCTCATATAGGAACTTCAAAACCTAATCTGACCTTCTCTTATCCCCTTGTATCCTACTTCTAGTAGTTTATTAAGATTCTCCCTTGGAATTGTCAAGTGCTAGTTCCCCCTGAGACTAAAAAACACCTTAAATCTGTCATTGATGTGGAAAATCCCAACATTGTTTTTCTTTCGGAAACTAAAAACAACTATGAATTTGTTGAAAAGGTTTTTCACACACACTTTTTCTATAATCATGTTTTCTTTCCACCAATAAGGTCCGCTGGTGCATGGCTTAGGGATTTGTTGGGATAATAGTATTTAACTTGAAGTGATCCATAAAGATATAAGCAAAATTAACTGCCTAATTTGGTCTGAAAATACCAATTCTGAATGGTTGTTAACCTGTATGTATGGCTCTCCTCATCCTGATCTAAAGGAAGAGTTTTGGTCTCTTGTTCAAAAAATGGCTCTTATAGTCAACATACCTTGGCTCATTATACATCATAATATGAATTCTTTCTCAAGCTCATCGACCAAATATGTATGGTTGATCTCGGATTTAGTAGCTTTCCTTTCACTTGGTCTAACCAACAAAAAGAAAATCTTATTAAGGAAAGTTTATACACAGGACTGGTAAATCCTTTTTGGACCACTCTATTTCCCTTTTCTAGCATCAGACACCTTATTCCTCTAGGTTCTGATCATTCCCCCGTAATGATAACTACTAAATCTCTCAACTCTTTCACTTATAAACCTTTTAAAATTTTCTGCCTTTAACTAAAAGAACGGGGCTCTACAGAGGCAATAATAGAATCTTGGAAAGTTGAATGCAAGGGTTTAAATGCTTTCCAATTGGTCAATAAACTTTCAACAGTTTGGAACTTTGTGGGGTTATGGAATATGAATTACTTTGGAACCATCGAAACCAACATTAAAAAACTTAAGGTTTATATTAATGACTTCATGTTTAATGACTCAAAAAGACTAAATGATCATATTCTGATTGAAACTAAATCTGAACTTACTAAACTCTACAACTATGAAGAAGAAATGTTAAGAATCAAAGGCAAGGATAAATTCATTTATATAGTGAATAAAAACACAAGCTACTTCCACCTGAATGATACGATTATGAATAAAATAATAATATAAATGGTCTCTTTAACTATGAAAATGTATGGAGAAGGTAGAGAACTCCTTAGTAGCTACCTGATATCCCATTTTTAAGATCTGTTGACTACTTTCATACCCCTGATCAATCCTGAGATTGTGAATCTCATTCCCACTACTATTACTGAGGCTGATAATAATAAATTACATGACATGCTTAGTGAGGAGGAGATCAAGTTTGCTCTTTTTGGTATGCCACCAAATGTCAGCCCAGGACCTGATGGCTTCCCGACCTGTTTTTTTCAACAAAATTGGGAGATGGTAAAAACTGATCTCTGTAGTACTGTAAATGCATTTTTCTCAAGTGGTCATATGCTAAAACAAATTAACATAACCTACATCACCCTCATTACTAAGGTCTAACACCCATCAAAACCGGCTGATTATAGACATATGAATCTCCGTAATATAGTTTATAAGATTATCTCGAAAGTGACAACAAACAGAATGAAGCTATTCTTACCAGACCTAATATCTCCTTACCCATCTTCCTTTGTGAATCAAAGACAAATCTATGATAACATTCTGATTGCTCGTAAGGTCATCCATGCCATGAAGAAGAAAAAGAATAGGGATGGAACGATGGGTCTGAATATTGATATGTCCAAGGCATTCTACATAATCGAATGGTCTTTCCTTATTGCTATTCTAGGAAAAATGGGTTTTAGAAACCATTGGTGTAATATTATACATCGGTGTTTTAGCACTAGCTTCTATCATGATAAATGGTAGTCATTGTTCTTTCTTCAAACCTACAAGAGGGTTGAGACAGGGTGATCCTCTTTCACCCTATGACTTCATTCTTTGTATGGAATATCTTTCTGTAACTCTCTCACATGTGAAGTATAAAGGTCTGAGATCTGGTTATAAAATCTCCCCTAAGTATCCCCTTATAAGTTATTTGCTCTTTGTGGATGACTGCCATATTTTCAGTAAAGCAATAGTTAATCAAACCAAAAACCTAAAACACATCCTTAATTCCTATAGGGCTTTCTTTGGTCAGTTGATTAATTTCAATATTTCTGGTATATTTTTTTCCAAAACTTCCAATACTCTAGCCAAAGATATCATAAACATTCTGCATGTCCAAAGAATTTCTATTGATGATTGTTAGAGCAGTGCTCGGTCGAACTCGCAAGCTTTTCTATCTCAAGCTTGTTTGTCAAGTGTAATTGCCAAAACTATAAGTATTGAATTCTGGTCTACTTATAGATAAGTCTCGGATTAGGATAGAATGTGTAGTTAAGATTTAGACTTCACGACATTCATCGATTCAAGACGAAGAACTACTAAGGGGATCTTGTGGAACTTTATCAACAAAGGTATGTGGATACTTGAACTCATCTATCACTCAAAATTCTATCTACTCTATCTCCTATTAGAGACAAAAGTCGTATAGCTAAATAGACTTCAATTATACACATTTGATATTTGGAGCTGAGTTTAACTCGCTTAAATATTTCTCAAAATGTGTGTTGGTAAGATTTTTCTTTAACCAAGTTCATCTTATATTCTTGACGAAAGTCAAAAGATAATCATGTGAAAATCGCCTGGTAACATATTACATGATTTGTGTGAGACATTCATTTGATGTAGACTTAGAATATTTCGTATTGATCTATTGATCACTTAAAAATTGCTTTGAAGCTAATAGTTTGTGCGAGACAGATATTGTCGTCTTCTAAGATGTTTCAATGATTGAAATGGAAGTTTAGAACAATTAACCATTAATTGGATATAGCACATTATGTGTACTTGTATGCTAATTGTTGCAAGTTATTCCAAGTCCGAGAACTATAGTATGCATACCCGTATGCATACTGGTTTGTTAATTGAAGTACAAGAGCTTAGTATGCATACCCGTATGCATACCGGCGTAAGTTCAACTACGGGAATTCAATTGAGTTTGGTGGTGTACGACAGTATGCGTACCCGTTCGCATACTGGAGAACCCATTCCAAGTCCGTCTACTTAGGTATGCCTACCCGTTTGCATGCTTGGGTGGGTTATGTTCTAAATTGGTTTTTTCATGAACTAATACATTTATAAAATAAGGAATTAAATATTTTGTAAACTGTGGCTATAATGTTCATGAATTGATTCGAGTGAATCAAAATAGATTTTGCTTCAATTGTGTCTTGTACACTTCTATGAGAATATAAAACAATTGAACAACTCTATAACTAGTTTCATTTGAGTCATTTGAACTAGTTGTGTTAAGATGAACAAGGTTGATATAAAAGTGTTCATATGGGTAACTTCGGTTAACTATAGTTGAGCCAACAAGGTGTACATGTTTAGGTACGGTTATCCATTTCTAAATGAAGTCACTTTTCATTTGTGTGAAACAAGCTAAGTTCGATCTAACGGTTGAAAGATATTAGGTTGAGTCTAATCAAGTTTTCATCTAACAGTGAATATTGAATGCTTTGTTAACAAGGTAACATTGATTGCAAACATTGATTTGAAGATTATATAAGGGATAACTCTAGAAACTGGGAAACCTAACCCCCACACCTCATGTGTGATACTAGTTGTGACTAGAGTCGATTCTCCTTTAACCTAGGTTTTTCTAAAACCATTATGGGTTTATGTTGTTAATGGCTACAATCCTCCAATGGTTACAGTAGATGGTGTCTCTATTGCAAAGGATATTGGTAGATATTAAACTAACGAGACTCTCGTTGCAAAGCAAAATTCTGACGATTTAAATGCTATCATTCATGCCATTAACCCAGATCTTCAGTACCATATGACTACGTGCACTCGGTCTAAAGATACGTGGGATATCTAAGAAACTGTACTCGAAGGGAATACCTCTAAAAAGGAAGCTAGACTTAGAAACCTGAGTTCTGATTGGGAAAACCTTCGTATGGATGACGAAGATTCTTTTGATGAGTTTGATCACAAAGTTTCTGAAATTGTTAATGCATATTTTGCATTAGGTAAGACTATTCCTGAAAAGGACATTGTGATGAAAATTCTCAGATCGTTGCCTGCCAAATACGATTGTAAGAAACATGCCATCATTGAAGGAAATAACCTCGATACACTTTCCAGAAATACTCTTGTTGTAAAGTTAAAAATTCTTGATCTTCATCAGAACACAGTCAGAACATCTGCATTTAATGATGTGACCAACACGGGTGAGTCTTCTAACTTGTCTTAGGCTGATGAATGTTGTTTTATTCATGTTGGTATTGATAAATCACTGATTACACAAAAGATCAAGGATATTGTAAAAATAAGCAAAAGATGTGAGAGACGTCTTTCTCTGATCAATGTTTCAGACGATTCAATACGAGAGAATTCATCTCTGATTGTCAATATTATGCATTCTTCTGATGCTTGCAATGAATTTTCAACTCTCATAGAAGAAACTTCTACCTACTCAGATTATGATTTAGAGTATGTGTCTGACACGGAGATTTTTGAATTCTTATATAAAAGTGAATAAATTCACCGATACAATCTTCAACTAAAGGCTTCGTTGGAGAAACTTGAATTGTTGCTTCAGGTGAAAAATCTTGAGATAGATTGTCTTAATGATGAATTCACTAGAACCTTATCTCTAAAACAAAAAGAGATTAATACTCTTAAGTGTGACATGCAAATGTTGTTTGGAAGTTCTGACAAGATCTCACCAATGTTATTCGGTCACATGTATTTTGGAAACACAAATGGGTTAGGGTTAAAAAGAAAAACTGTGAAAACAAAAAACTCCTTTATTCCAGACGGTTTTGGAATAATTAATAATGAGTGTTGTGACAAACAGGAGGCAAATAAGCAAGACAATAAATCTTTTTTTTTTGTTCGTTTTGTGGAAATGAAAATCATGTCCAAAATAAGTGTTGGAGATTCAAGAGGAACAACAAAAGGATTGCCAAACTTCAAAATGACACGCAAAGAATGAATATGCCTTGGGTAATCAATATGGTAATCCTGAAGACAACAAGAAATCTAAGAGAACCATATTCAGATGAGGTAAGAAGTTTGTTTATACAACAAGCCTTGATAAGTCACCATGTGATAAAAGATGTGATATACTAGCGATGTTCGCATCCTCATCTTTAACTTGAGAAAATATGGATTGCATCAAGGTTGCTCAAGTTTTGTATAGTAGTTAATTTCTTATTTTTTATGTTAAGAAAATATCTACTTAGTTAAAATAAATAATGGATCATAAACCGTAAAAGACTTTTTCAAAGTTCTTATAGGGTTTGGTTGTCCAACGGTCTATTTATAATCATTTCTGTGATTAAAATGCCCTTCACTCCTTTTATCTTTGAAAGATACAATTTCATGGCTCCTATAACTAGAGGTACCACAAAAAGGGATGCAGTTGAAGCAGTTAATGTGTATCTTTGTGAAGGAATCAAATCCTCAAGGAGGAAGAATGAGATATCTACAAATGATGAAGAAGGTTCTTCCTCTAACTGCCTTTTGTCTGTTTGTCATTTTGATAATAACTTTAGGGGCATGGTGAAGGATTTCATCAACAAAAGAAATGATTTAAAATCTCAAATCATTTTATCTTTAGAAAAGATAGCTTGCCATGAACATATGTTGTCTCTAACAAAGAACACCTGAGTGGATTAAAAAGAGAACTTAGTGAGTTAACTGATATTTCTGAAGATTTGGAGGAATTGAACGATCCCATAATCAATGGGTTTTTCAATAATGAGAAGGAATTCTCAGTAGATGCTCTGAGAAATCTCTATGATGTCTAGGTAACTTCTTATGAGAATTTATTATTGTGTGTTTAAGAAGGATAACTAGGGTTTGGAATAACAATTATTATGAGTACACATAGTTATTGCCAACAATTTTCATCTTACAATGTTTTAAAATTTATTTATTTAAATTCTAAAGTTTATTTGGAAGATGATTTTGCAGTATTAATCTTCATTGGTTTTATATATTGCAAAAATAATTCTATGGGATATGTGTGTTTATGTCCGTGAACTATGATTGTCCCATATATGTCAAAAGTTAAGTCCATTATATGTCTTTATGCAAATATTGATGGAAAATATAATGAACATTTGATAACAAAGATTAAGTCTATGGTATCCTTAGCAAATATTGATGAAAATAGAATGAATCTTTGTATATTCCGCAGTATTGATCTTTCCCTGATCCACTTCTATGTGAAAGTACTTTTTGGCTCCGTAAGTTCTCTTATGTTAAGCATTTCCGATTAAATTAATCATGGGTTCTCTTGTGGTGAATTTAATTGAGTTTTCTGGATACAAATTAATGTTTCATGTAATTTGTTAATGTCCAAAGAAATCCTTCTTTTCTTGTAAAAGTAAGGTCGGTCTTGTTGTTCTTTCGGGAATGACATTTTATGGGGGAGAGTTCTTAATTAAACTTGTGCTTAATTTCCAATCTTTGTGGGGAGTGCGGCTGTGGAATATTATAGGAGTTTCATGTATCTTTATAAACTCCTTGATGAATACACTAAGTTTCACTATGTGAAATCATCGAAACAAAGTTTATATGTTCTCTTTTAGTCATGAAGTATCTCTATGAGAATTTCATTATGATCCCGCTAGTTTTCGTACCTTTGCCAATTTATATTGACAAAAAGGGGGAGAACTACTGTGTAGTTCACAATAAAAATATATATGGTTTACGGATCATTGTGTAAGGGGGGGTGGTTTTCATTATGATATGAAGTATTGGCTAAGGGGGAGTGATACATATCACCTTAGTATTGTTGTCAAAGTTTTGATACAATTGGACTTTGATGATGTGTAATATACTATGACACTGTATAACAATACGAAAACACCTTGTTTTTATATATTGTTATAGCTACGGATATTCAACCACTATGATGCTGAGTTGAACATGTTCAGAATCACTGGAGTACTTGGAAGTGACAAAGATTTCGAGTAATGTTGAAGAACCAAGGAAATCAAGCATTTGGAGAAGCTACAAAGTTTATATGTATTGATAGTTTTGTCACTAAAATTAACAAACGGGGAGATTGTTAGAGCACTGCTCGGTCAAACTCGCAAGCGTTGCTATCTCAAGATTGTTTGTCAAGTTTAGTTGCCAAAACTGTAAGTCTTGATTTCTGATATACTTATAGCTAAGTCTCGGATTATGATATAATATGTAGTTGAGCTTTAGACTTCACGGAGTTCATCGATTGAAGACGAAGAACTACTAAGGGGAGCTAGTGGAACTTTATCAACAAAAGTTATGTGGATACTTGAACTCATCTATCACTCAAAAGTTTATCAACCCTATCTCCTATTTGATACAAAAGTTGTATAGCTATATAGACTTCAATTATACACATTTGATATTTCGAGCTGAGTTTAACTCGCTTACATATTTCTCGAAATATGTGTTGGTAAACTTTCTCTTTAACCAAGTTCATCTTATATTCTTGATGAAAGTCAAAAGATGATCATGTGAAAATCGCCTGGTAACATCTTACATGATTTGTGTGAGATAGTCATTTGATGTAGAATCGAAATGTTTCGTATTGATGTATCGATCACTTGAAGATTGCTTTGAAGCTAATAGTTTGTGTGAGATAGCTATTGTCGTCTTCTAAGAATGTTTCAATGATTGAAATGGGAGTTTAGAACAATTAACCATTAATTAGATATAGCACGGTATGCGTACTTATATGCTAACTTTTGCAAGTTATTCCAAGTCCGGGAACCATAGTATGCATACCCGTATGAACTCTGATTTGTTAGTTGAAGTACAGGAGCTTAGTATGCATACCCTTATGCATACCAGCATAAGTTCAAGTACGGGAATTCAACTGAGTTTGGTGGTGTACGGTAGTATGCGTACCCGTTCACATACTGGCGAACCCAGACCAAGTTCGGCTACTTAGGTATGCATACCCGTTTGCATACTTGAGTGGGTTATGTTCTAAAATTGGTTTGTTCATGAACTAATACGTTTATAAAATAAGGAATGCAATCTTTTGCAAACCGTGGTTATAATGTTCATGAACTGATTCGAGTGAATCAAAATCGATTTTGTTGTAATTGTGTCTTGTATACTTCTATGAGAATATAAAACAATTTAACAACTCTATAAAAAGTTTCATTTGAGTCATTTTGACTAGTTGTGTTAAGATGAACAAGGTTGATATGAAAGTGTTTATATGGATAACTTCGGTTAACTATTGTTGAGCTAACAAGGTGTACACGTTTAGGTACGGTTACCCATATCTAAATGAAGTCACTTTTCATTTGTGTGTAACAAACTAAGTTCGATCTAACAGTTGAAAGATATTAGCTTGAGTCTAATCAGGTTTTCATGTAATGGTGAATATTGAATGCTTTTTTACCAAGGTAACATCGATTGCAAATCCTGATTTGGAGACTATATAAGTGAGAACTCTAGCAATTGGGAAACCTAATCCCCACACCTCATGTGTGATACTAATTGTGACTAGAGTTGATTTTCCTTTAACCTTGGGTTTTCTAAAACCATTATAGGTTAACGACTTAAAGACTTCATTGGGTTTTTGAAGCCAGACCCAACTATTTTCTCTGAAGTTGTGTGTTCTAATCTTGCTTTATTCTATCGTATTGAGTACTATCTTCTCTAAGATTTGCTCGAGATTTAATCTCCGATAAGCAAGATAAAAATTAGTCACAAACATCTTCGTCTCATCGTTTGTGATTCCACAATATATTATTTCGATACCGTGCGAGTAATATTATTGTGAGGTGATTTATATTACTAGGTTGTTCTTCGGGAATATAAGTCTGTTGTATGAATTGGTTCTTGTTCATCTTGATTTACCAAAAGATGGGACAAAACTCATAGGTATTTCTGTGGGAGACGGAGTTATCTATTCAATAGAGTGTGAGACAATTTTTTTTAATCAAGTATTTGACTTTGGGTTGTTGCAGCTCTTAATTGTGGGTGAGATCAACTAAAGAAATCAAGTGTGTAGAGTCTTGCTGGGATTCAGAGGCGTAAGGAACATGACTTTACCTTAATCAGTGTGATATTGGTTAGGGCTCAACTACATTCCAGTCTGAAGTTAACTTGTAGTAGTCTAGTGTCTGTAGCGTCTTAATACAGCGTGGTGTTCAAATCTGGACTAGGTCCCGGGGTTTTTCTACATTTGCGGTTTCCTCGTTAACATTATTTCTGGTGTCTGTGTTACTTGTTTTCCACATTATATTTTCTATATAATTGAAATATCACAGGTTATGCGTAGTTCAATCAATTAGATAATCCAACCTTTGGTTGTTGATATAAATTGATTGACACTTGAACATAAGTCTTTGGTACCGCTCAAGTTGTTTCACATAATAATCAGACTCATGGATTTTATCTGTTTGATTTGATAATTACATTGAGAAACATAGATAAACTCTTGGATATATTTCCATTGATTGAGTCTGACTATCTAGTTGATTCTCTTGGAATTATATTGGAGTTTGTACATACAGATTTCCTAAATGAAATATTGGGTGTGGTTGTTAGACCCCCGGTTTTTAATGATAAATACTTAGGGTCCCATATGTTTACCAATAGGTCTATGATTGATAGCTTCGAAAAGGTAACATATCTTATAGAAAATATACTTAAAGGTTAAAGAGGTAAAAATCAATCTCCATCTGGTAGAAATATCATAGTTAAGACTGTGCTTGAAACCATTCTGGTCCTTATTGTAGTTGCAGGATTTCCCACACTACACCCTTGTTAAGATCTTGCTATAATCAACTCATAATTGAAGATGAAAATCGACACTTTATTATTTTGGTTTCAGAAATGTTTACAGAAATGAGAGAATTCAAGATTATAACTATTCTCTTGAAGTTTCTCTCTCCTCAAGATTTTTTTAACTCTCAAAAATACATCATCCTTTTCTGGACACATTGAATCTATATTTATAGGGTAGTTACATAGTGGATGATAGCTAAGTTTCCCTCTTATTTCGGGTTGATTCTGCGATTGTACCGCGATAGTTACAATGTTAAATCTCGCAAGTTTTATAACCGTCGCAGAACTAACATGATTTTGTGACACTCGTGAAATGTTGATATAAAATCTTGCGGTGATGCTCTCTTATGAAGTGTTGTTAATCTCGCAGAAAATAGATGTAGCGATATTCTGGTCCTATATCTTGCCTCTTCTCATGTCTTTTCTGCGAAGAAGAGAAGATCATGAGAATTTTAAAATGCCGTAACTGTTTATCTTTTCAGATTTCCCTGTTCTGACACGTTTATGTACCCTTCGCCAGCTGTTTTCACATTTTCTCTCTTCTAATGAATTTATGACACGTCCTTTCTAACCGCTGCGATCTGACCGTTCATGTCTTTTCTTAGCATTTAATGCGTTTATCTTCTCGAGAAACCTCTTCTTATATAAATACTCCTTTCATTCTTTTCTTTTCCTCTTTTTACTTTCTTCTTTTTTCTCTGCGTAACTTCTCTGCAAGTTTACTGTTCTTCCGTAAATTGCGCGTCTATCATCGCTGTGATTTCTTTCTTATTTTCCAAACTCTTTTTTCATTCACGTGCTCAAAAATGGTTGCTGCTGGTGCTAAAAACTTGACTGCTTTTAATGAGATGCGAGAAATGCTCAAAAGTAAGGGTTTTACCTTGTCTACAATTCCAGGACAAAGCCCTAGATCTGAACTTTCTATCAAACTATTTTTTGATCATCAAGGCTCTCGCTAGAAAATCATAGTATCGCTAGGTCAACTTGAAGCTGGTCTTCCCATTCCTCTATATGACCCAGAACTCCCATTATTCTATCAAATAATATATGACGAGAGGTTCTCGCGAGCAATATATCAATTATGTAGAGATTGTATCAGATTGCTGCTTGAATATGCCTCTCGCAGAGCTGGCAAAGGATCTCGCTACCTTGAATATGCAAAGAATCCTCAATTTAAAGATGTCCCCATCATCTCTGCAGATTATACTATGGACAACTTCTTTGTAAATTAAAAATAGTCCCTATGAAGAGGGACAACACTTGCTGGGGTGTTCGTTTAAAAAAATAAAAGGTCGCTGATGATAAAGCTCTTATGCTGGATATTGATTGGCATACATCTACCAACCAAGGACCTCGCCATTCTAGCGATGACAAGTGGTTCGTTTTTCCATTATGTCTTGAGGGTCCTTATATTTACGGTTCTCGTGAATTACCCGCGAATCTTTAAGAATACCAACCTTGGGTCTTCAATTGTCCTGAAAGAACTAAAGAGGTATATTTTCTTAGATTTTTGGTATAATCATTATTCACTATTTTCCCCATATTTTTATATTTTCGCTAATTACTTCACTCTTTTCAGATTAACAGAATGAAGCTCAGCTACCAGGCTTTGAGGAAACCCATCACTTTCTTAGATCTTAAATATTTCACGGATGAAGTAAGAAATATCTCTTCATAAATTTTAACAATATATTGTTGCCCCGATTTCTTATCTTCATTTGTGCTCGCAGTAAATTGAAGAACTAGCGCCAATAAAACATGTGAGAACTAAGGAGAAACCTTCAAAGGATAAATCTACTGTTCCTCCCAAAGAAAAATCTTCTGCCCCTTGCGGTGAGGAATCTGGCGATCAGGATAAATCTGTTGTTCCTCCCAAAGGGAAGCCTTCTGCCTCTCGTGGTGAAGAATTTGGCGATCCTCCTTTGAAGAAAAGGAAAACCCGACCTTCTTCTTCTTCAACTCCTCAACCCACTCCAGAAAATCCAAGTGTTGATCTTGATAAGGATAATAATGACGAGGATTTCAATGATAACAACTTCCCTTCTATAAAGAATTCTTCTTCTTATTCTTCTTCGATGGCTCACTTATCCAAAAAATTTGGCAAAAATATGTTTGGTATCCCAAATGAGTATGGAGATGAAGCTACTAATGAAATATCTCAATCTCTCGCCATAGTCTGCGATGCTCCCATACTAACTGACAGTGATACCCTTCGCGGGGTCTCAAGATCGCTGACCCCAAGTCTCCTAAATTCACTTGGCATCCTGGTATGTTTTTACTTGTTTGTCCTTTTTGTGTATCTATTAATATTTTTGTCAGACATTGATTTATCTAGTTCTATCGCAGGTTGGAAGAGCTGCTTTTTCTGTTGCTTCTGATTTAGACAATAGGCGTATCATTTATGAAAAGAAATCTGCTAATCTTCGCCAAGATAAAGAAAAATTAGAACCTGAAGTTGATGATCTTCGCAAGAAGAATAAACAGTTAGAGGCTGAAGCTTCAGTTGATAAGCAAAAAATCTCTGATCTTGACAAAGCCAATCAACAACTTTATGGTATGATTTATTTCTTTTCTATTTTAATTCTTCTCACCCTATCGCAGCTTATTCAAGCAACCATTTTTGCAGATATTTATGGTCTTACTGACGAGGCTACACTCTTCCAATCTTTTCCTGACCCTGTAGATGATGATACCCTTCTTGCTAACCTTAATAATTCTTTAAGTAATTTCTCAGATGATAAGATTGAATCCCTCTCCATATAAGAACTTAAATCCAAATTTAATCTCTTAAAAATTGAATACAGATTCAATTTAGGTTTGACCAACAAGTATAAGTGCTTTTATCTTGATTCGAAGAAAGAAATAGATAGATTAAGAAAAAGGAATATTGATCTTATTGACGAGAAAGATCTTGAAATTAAAAATGGCTCCAAGACCCTAGAAAACTTCCATAAAACTCTTCTTAACGTTCAAATGGAAAGAGATAAGCTTCTCCGCGAGAATGAAGATCTTCTTACGAGGGAAACCCAAGTTCGATCTCGTCTCCTTATTAATAGCGATGATGAGTTTGCTTGGGCTACGAAGATTCTTGATAATGCCAGAACTAATTTAGGTGTAGATGTTAGTCTTCATCCTGATCAGGCGTCTTTAATTAAAGACATGATTCTTGAAAGAGAAGGTTATCACTCTTATGTTTTCCCTGAATTATTTCCTAATTGAACCATCGTTATATGTATTAACTTTGTTATCATTTGCACGCAGCATCCGAGAAGAACTATCGTAAGAGATTTTATGAGTTACAAAAAGATAAAAACCAACTCGCCAGAAGTCTATCTTCTCGCAATGAAAAGTATTCTATATTGAAGGATAAATTGAAAATCTCATCTTCAAATTTTAGCAATGCCCTTCTCCGTGTCCGTAATGACGCTGTTAAACTAGTCTGTAATGATCATGGTATCCCTCATTATATATACCCTGATCTTGCAACGCAAGTTCCAGCTGATTCCCCAAATTTAATTATCTCTGATAGCGAAGCTGAGGAGTCTAGCGAATATGATGAGGAATTATCTGACGAGGAAGAGAAATCCGACGTGGATAGAGATAATAATGGAGAAGATAAATCCGGTAATGAAGAGAAAGAAAAGAGTTCTAATGAAGGTGGCGATGGATCTACTTAGTCTTGTTTCTTCTCTGTTTCTTCATTGTAAATTTTGTACATCTATTTTTTGCCTCTCGTAACATCGTTACGAGCTTCTCCAACTTGATGTGTAAACTTCTTTTGCTTTTATCTGTTATGAATCAGAAAACAATTCTTTTTCTGCAACATAATCAATCAATCATAATTATTATCCTTTAATTATTTGTATAAATGTATTATCTATGCAATTTTATCATATGATGGATGAATAATAATTTCATCATTCTATGCATTCCCATACTTGCCTCTATTATTCATCTGCAATATAAAAAAATTGAGTAGAGATTAGATATTAGTTGTGAATCAAATTAAATTTACCTCAATATCGGCGATGTTATCGCTAGCAATAATTGCATAACTTTATGATTTCTGCATAGAATCGCAAATCTCATAAGTTCTGCGAGCATTATCGCAAATCTTATGGTCTTATTATGCCTCCCTAATTAAAGGTCTTATTTTGCCACATTTTTTCTTTCTGCGACAAAATCGCAGAACGTCTTTACATTTGCATGTATTGACCCATTGATCTTGTCTTATCAATTTTTTCGACATCTTTGCGACAATATGATAAGTATAAACTCTCTTGCAAGAATTAATCCTTATGACATTGCCGTCTTGCGATGAAATCGCATGACGTCTTTACACTTGTTAAATGTAAAAACCCATTGATCTCATCTTAACTTTTCTATTTTGGCTTGTTGCCTTTGTATAACTTTCATCACGTGACAATATGACATGCCTAAATGTTCTTGCGATCATAAAGCCCCATGACATTGCCGTATTTAGACACTTATCAGCTCCCTAATGGAGGGTGGTGCCCTTATCTTCCCCCTGGTTTCCCCTTCAAGGAGGGCACATCGGCCATACAAGACTAGATCCTCCCATCCAGATTTTCCAACAACCAGTTGTTTTTCGCAGCCTCTTGTATTTTATGCCTATATGGATTATAGTTACAAGACTGCACCCTAAGTGGGGTTTTCTTCAGGCCAAGTGCATCATAGCCAAGACTTACCAAGAATGGCCAGGGTAGTTTTGTACGCCCCGGGCACCCTTGGCTCAACCGTGTACCTCGGCGCCTTGGTCATACTCTGCACTTCTTAGAATAGGTCTTTAGTCGTCCAATCATGGTATAACCTTATATAATTGGAAATCCAAGATCCCTCTCCTGGATAGGTTTTCTTTAACCCCAACATCTGCATAACTCAGGTTCCAGCAGTGGTATAACCTTATCGCTGAGTCATGTCAAGAGATACCCCCTTATATGACACACTATTAGGTCTTACATTTGCCTCTTGCGAAATTGTATTCACGAACTAAGGTGCACGCCATAAAGGTTCGTCCCATTCTATTAATCTCTGCGAAATGTTATTCGCGTTTCTCACGAGCATTGTAACTCTGATAAAATTTCATATATTTTTTTTGTAAAATTTTGCAATTCTTTCAAATAGAGTACTTTTTCAATTGCATTTTCTTTAAACAAACTATGCGTAAGCTTCTTTAAATTTCATCATTTTACCTTTCTACTTACTATCTTCTGGTTCTGCTTTTCTGTAACTTTTTGCTGTTTTTTCTTTATCTGCGAGCCGCTCGTCATCATCTTACTCTCGCTGCTCTATTGAATCAATCATCAATATTTCACATCTCTGTCGTTGCTTGATGTTGTACTTCCAATCACTCTTCTTCTCAGCTCTTTCCTCGCAAGATTTTATATTAATCTCATAACATTTCTTGCTTTCTCCCCAATCTCCCTTACTTACTCCAACACCATTAGGATGAGGAAATTTAACACACTGGAGGAAAGTAGATGCTACACCTAATATCCCATGTAGCCAAGGTCGACCAATCAAGGCATTGTAAGGTGATTCAATGTCAACAACACAGAACAAGATCTTGGAAGTTATCCCTTTCAATGGAATCTGCATTTTAATTTCCCCTTTGGGTTTATTGGCGGTACCATTAAAACCATAGATTTTATATGTTGATGGAATCAGATCTTAGTCTCTTCCACCCATGGTCTTATAGGTATGATAAAATAATATATCAAATGAGCTCCCTGTGTCTATTAGAACTCTATTGATAGCCCAAGAATATTCATTTTCGTTATCATTTTCTTCATCTTCCTCTACTACTTGCTTGGGGTTTATCTCTAACCTTACTACCAATGGGTTATCATGCTGATCACCAGGCTCTGTTACTTCTTGTGCAGTGAAAGATATAGTTTGCTTCTGCCATTCTTTTAACAGCGAGGCTCTCGCGATATTCAATATCTCTCTTCCATCTGTGTCTCTCGCGAAGACCCTGCTTAGAACATTGTCATGGAAATCCTCTATAGTTCTGTGTGAATGCACAATGGAATTACAAAACAAATTCTTTGCTTTAGCCCCAACTTCTATTATGAATGATTCCGCTCCTTTTGTAGTATTTACTTTGCGAATTTCTGGTGCTGGAGGTAATCGCTGAGATTGTGGATGTCCTTCTAAAAAGTGTTTTAGCTTTCCTTGGTCAATCATCCTTAAAATTATTCTCTTTACATTTCTGCAATCATTTATTGTGTGACCATGAAAGTGATGGTAAGGACAAAATTCTTGACTACGATTATTAGGATGTGGTTTTTTTCCCATATTCCACGGAGAGGGTATATTTTCCATCAAAATGATAGCTTCCCAGATTTTTTCTATACTAGCATTTAGAGGAGGCATCTTAATTTCTTCCCATATTATCCTCTGATTTCCTTGGCTTCTGAAATTGTTTTGCCTCTGTCCCCCATAAGTTTCTTGCGGATGATCAAGCCTTTGAATCTTATTATTCCCTCCGTGGTTGTAATAATTCTCCCCCCTTTCATATTCTTCTTGATCTCAACTGCCCTTAGCTACTAACTTCTGCTAGTTATCGGTCTCCACTTTCTCTTGTTGTGCTTGCAAACTGCTCGCCACATTGTTAATCATTTTAGGAAGTAAATTCTCATTTGATGCTACTGAATTGGTGTTCGCGATGGGATATGATTCCATTTCATTTTGTTTTTCCTCCAAAGCAATGTATTCTTTTTGTAGTTCTCGCAGTACAGTCATAGTGATTGTATTCTTGACTCTGAAAATTTGTATGTACAACAGATTGGTCGCGAATTTTGCATTAATAAAAGACAAGATAAGATATCTCTCGTCAACTCTTCCCGCCATCTCACTACACATTGTCTTCCATCTTATGGTTAAATTTTTCAGACTCTCGCCAACCCTCTGTTTTAACCCAAACACATCTTCAATACCTGGCCGCGATGAATTGTTGCTTATATATGCTCCCAGAAATGTGGCTTGTAGATGATCAAAAGAAGTGATAGTGTTTTTTGGCAATCCCTCAAACCATTTTAGTGCCTCACCAGTTAAGATAGATGCAAAATACTTGCACAATACAACATCATGATTCTCCCATTACAACATACACCTAACATAAGCCTTAATATGTTGTACAACACAGGTAGTTCCATTAAAAATGCTGGTTAATGCTGGTAAGTTGCACTTTGGCGGTATTCCTCTTAATTGTACTTCTTGAGTGAATGGAGTTCTCGCAGCTTCTTCAATATCTTCATCAAGTTTCCTTCTACCTCCTTCTCTTCTGTTATTTATTATTCCCATCATCTCTGCTAATTCTCTTAAAATTTGCTCATTCGCCATCGAATTTGGTTCCATCGGTCTTTTTAATGCAGCTTCCCTTCTCATGCGTTCATGTACCTCTTGTCTTGCGATATTTTGTGTGTCTTCATCTACACCCATATTTCTTGTTCCGCGATCTTCTTCTCTTCCTTGAAGTTTGTTGACATGCCTTTGCTTGTGTTTGAACTTGTAACACCTTGAGAGTTCATGACCTTTTAATGAACAATATGAGCACGTCACACTTGGATAATAATCAGGCTTCTGAATTGTGTAGGCGGCTAGGCACATAGTGGATCCTGAGATATTATAAACAGTGTTTCCAAGAAAAGGGTCAATTTTTTCTTCCAGAGTGGTTGGATTATCTTCTGAAAGAATATCAAAATTAATATGTGTATTGCTACAATTATCAAAATCAATATTTTTACCAAGAAGTGCAATACTTGATTTCTCATCTTCATTTGAATCATAGTCGTCAGACATTTCATCAAGAGTTGCAGCAAGACCTTTGTTCCCAGTGTATTTTCTCCGATTTGGACACTCGTTCGCAAAATGATAAAATCCTTTACACTTAAAGAACTGAGGCATATCCTCATCATCAGTTTCATCAATATCCCTGTTTTCAGGAGGAACACGATTATGAAGTTTGACTAATGCCTTAGGCTTATCTCTGGAGAACCGTTTACTTCTCTTCAAAAGAAGATCCCTAAACTGTCTTGTGATCATCGAGACCGATTTGTCAAGATCTTCATCTGATGAATCTATCTCAGAGTGATCATCTTCAGAGATATACTTTTTTTTTTTACTTTTATCAAGTAATTTAGTGTCCTTTAGTTCTTTGAACGCAACATCCTTAGCCTTGGATGAAAGTTCGTGATCAAAGATCTTAAGCTTACCAACCAGCGTGTTTCTGGAGAGATTATCTAGGTTATTTCCCTCAACGATGGAATGCTTCTTAGCATCATATCTAGATGGCAGTGATCTGAGAATTTTCATCACAATGTCCTTTTCAGGAATAGTCTTACCCAATGCAAAAGATGCATTAACAATTTCAGACACTTTGTGATTAAACTCATCAAATGATTCTTCATCTGCCATACGAAGGTTTTCCCAATCGAAACTAAGGTTTTGAAGCCTAGCTTCCTTTTTACTGGTGTTTCATTCAAATACGGTTGCTAAGATATCCCAAGCTTCTTGCAAATTAGTGCAGTTACACACATGGTGCTGAAGATTTGGGGTAATGGCATGTATAATTGCATTCAAACCGTCGGAGTTTTGCTTTGCAGCAAGAATCTCTGCAGGGGTGTATTCCACAATATTCTTTGGAACATTTACATCTCCAACTGCATCAACGGGAGAATTATAGCCATTAACAACATATACCCATGATTGGAAATCACGTGCTTGACGAAAAGCGTGCATAGCAATTTTCCACCATAAGTAATTAGTGTTATCGAAGACTGGTGGTACTTTTATTGGGATATCACCTCTGTCCATAGAGTCAGATCGCTACAAACACATACTTGTAAGGTCTTTAACGTGTTTTCTTGCTCTGATACCAATTGAAAATGCGGGGGTCTAACAGCCTCACCCAATATTTCGATTAGCAATCTGTATGGACAACTCCGAGTTGTTTTTCTAGAGAATCAACAAGACTCAATCAATAAAAAATACTCAAGGAGTTATTATCTTAATCTCTCGATTTGATTTACTCAAGAAAATGTAATTCGCGAGCCTAATCAAAGAGAGATAAATTGTATGGTCCCAAAGACCAATATCCAAGTGTCAATCGATTTAAATCAATAACCAATAAGGTCGGATATTCTAATCGATTGAACAACGCACAACCTATATTATTTCAATTATATAACAAAATATAATGCGGAATAGAAATAACTTAGACACCAGAATTTTGTTAACGAGGAAACCGCAAATACAGAAAAACCCCAGGACCTAGTCCAGATTAAGCATACACTGTATTAAGTCGCTACAAACACTAGCCTACTCCAAATTAACTTCGGTCTGGACTGTAGTTGAACCCCAACCAATCTCACACTGATTCAAGGTACAGTTATGCTTATACGCCTCTGATACCAGCAGGATATTACACACTTGATTCCCTTAGATGATCTCACCCACAACCAAGAGTTGCTACGATCCAAAGTCGAAGACTTTATCAAACAAATCTGTCTCACACAAAAAAGTCTACAGGTAATAGATAAATTCGTCTCCCACGAATAGACCTACAAGTTTTGTTCCGTATTTTGATAAATCAAGGTGAACATGAACCAATCGATAAAACCAGACTTATATTCCTGAAGAACAGCTCAGTTTCATCAATCACCTCACAATAAACTTAATTGACGCAACGAAGAAGATTATTGAGGAATCACCAACAATGAGACGAGGATGTTTGTGACTACTTTTATCTTGCCTATCGGAGATAGAAATATCAAGAAAATTATTACAATTGTACTCGTATGATATAAATAGCAAGATCAGATCATACAACTACAAGAAAAGTAGTATCGGTCTGGCTTCACAATCCCAATGAAGTCTTTAAGTCATTAACCCGAATTTAGAGAGAAAACTCAAGGGTTAATGGAGATCGACTCTAGCTTAGAGAAAACTAGTATCACACAAGAAAAGTGTGTGGGAATTAGTTTTTCCAATGGCTAGAGTTCTCCTTATATAGTATTTCAAATCAGGGTTTGAAATCAATGTTATCTTAGTAATAAAGCATTCAATATTCACCGTTAGATGAAAACCTGATTAGATACAAGCTAATACCTCTCAACCGTTAGATCGAAAACTTAGCTTGTCATACATACATGTACTTGAAGTTTTGGGTTTGTGTAACCATACCCAAACATGTACAATGGTTGGTTCAATATTAGTCAACCAAATGGTTATCCAAATGATAACTTTCATATCAACCATATTCTTATTCACCATAACTAGTCCAAATGACTCAAATGAACCAGTTAGAGAGTTGTTCAATTGCTATGAGATCTCAAGTACTATAAGAGACACAATTGAATAAAAAACGATGTTATTCACTCGAATCATTAATCATGAACTATAAAGCCACGGTTTGCAAAAGCATTCCTTAGTAATTTATAATAAGTTCACGAACAACGTTTTCAGACATAACCTCTTGAGTTCGCGGACTCAAGCTAACCGGTTGAAGTTAATAAACTCCAGCAGAATTTCTCGGGATGAGAACTTCCGTCAGTTCTCGGATTCGGTTCGCGGACTGCACCTGAGCTTCAACTTTAGCAGATATTCTCGGGTTCGAGAACTTACGCCAGTTCGAAACTGAGTTGCTGCTCACGTTCCGGTTCCACTTGGTCAACAAAGTTCACAAACTTCAGTTCAAGTGTTAAGGACTTATACATATATGTATTGCCACAACAATGTTTATATCCCACAATGGTTATATAGTCTAAACTCTCATTTCAATCATTGAAACATTCTCAAAGGGCGTTATATAGTTGTTATTCACAAACTATTTTTCGTCAAAGCGATTTCCAAAGTGATTGAAACATAACATGACTTTCGTCACTAGGAAAAGATGAACTTGGCTAAAGCGAAAGCTTTACCAACACCCATTTCGAGAAATAAATAAGCGAGATATACTCAGCTGGAAATGTCACATGTGCATATTCTTAGTCTATATAGTAAAACGACTTTTGTCTTAAGATAAGAGATAGAGTAGATAGACTTTTGAGTGATAGATAAGTTCAAGTCTCCACATACCTTTTAGTCGATGAAGATCCACTAGTTCCTTGAGTAGTCCTTCATCTTGTATGATGATTTCCATGGAGTTCTTGAGATCAACTACACTTTCTATCCTAGTCCGAGACCTTAGCTATAGTAGACTAGAAATCAAGACTATATAGTTTTGATCACTAAGATTGACAAACATGCTTGAGATAGCAACGCATCCGAGTTTGACCGAGCAGTGCTCTAACATAGTCAGGTCCTTTGGCATTGGAAAAACAGCCATATAATGAGAGGCTAAGGATCCTAGTACAGTTTGAGTCATAACAGTGTGGTTAATCTCGGCCGAGGCCGATTATTTCGGCCTCTCTAGTGGAGAGAGACAAGAACTAACTTATCGCGAAACAATATTCTGCCCCAAAAATCACCTATCTCGGCCAAAACTGGGCTGACTCGGTCAAAAATTACCCGAAAATCCGTTTTATGAGATGACAACTCCAGCGTGGGGAAGAATAAATATCATAAAAACAATCTCTAATGAGATAAAAAGATCACCGTTAAGTGATTCTGTGTAAACCCATCTTATGATTAAAACGACCAAAAATTGCTTTATATCTTAATGGTTGATTAAATTGGTCATTAATTGATGTTTCTTTGTTATTTCTCTAGAGATGTCTGGCTAGTTTTGGGTGATTGTGGAGTACTTTGGAGCATGACAACGAGAAATATAGGGAGAAGAGATGCAGGGGATACAAAGAAGTTTTGATGAGAAGGAAAAATAGAAATATAGGGAGAAGAGACACACAGGGGATATGAAGCAGTATATTGATGAGAAGGAAAAACAAGAAGTTATTTCTTTACTGCACGTGGATGGAAATTATAACTTCCACCCTTTAATAGGTGTAATATGGCCAAATACTGGTCCCCATCCGAGATCTCCCCGATACAAAGTCGTATCAGTGTACTGGTCCCCATCCGAGACAACCCGATATCTAATATTAATTACATCGGTCATAACTGCTTTACCAGCTAAGTTTAATTTTTTCAGTTTCCAAATACTTAATCTGTCCTTAAACTTACCTAATAAAGGTTTGAACGACTCTTTTTTGTTCCTCTGCAAAAGTAATGGGACACACAAATACTTATCCTGCAGTCCCATTCTTTTAATACCTAAAATGTTTGCAATGTCATTCTTAATTCTGTTATCTATTTTTGAACTAAAATCTAAGCCTGATTTTTCAAAGTTAATAGATTGACCAGAAATATTACTAAAATTCCTTATGATATCATGCAAAACTCTAGCTTCACTAGACCTAGCATTTAAGAAAATCAGACAATCGTATACAAAAAATAGGAGGACAATAAGGCATAACTCTAATGCCATGTAAAATACCCTTGCTTTCAGCAGATAACAAACATTTAGAGAAAAACTCCATGCATAAGATAAAAAGATACGGACTAAGAGGATCTCCCTGGCGGAGACCTCTTTTAATGTAAAAGATATCACATGGTGATCCATTAAGCAGCACAGAGATGGAGACAGTTGAGATACATTGCTCGATAATTCTGCAAAATTCTTCATGGAATCCAAGTTTAAGTAAGGAATGAATAACTAAACACCATTCAACGCGATCAAAAGCCTTAGACATGTCTAACTTTATGGCCATCAGACCTTTCGTCTTAGTTTTATTCCTTTTCTTAGTATTAACTGATGAGCACGAAAGTGCGACGCATTTTAACCCATAAATACATTAGCTAGGACTCATTATTTCTCTAATAAATTTGTTTTAGTTGTTTTTGAAAGAATAAGCTTTCGTGGAGAATTGGCTCGGAAAAAAATGTTATTTGCACCCGGTGGGCACATGTAGGCAGAAAACATGGACATGCTTAAGAAAATGGGATGATATGGCTGTGGAGCTGGTAGGCCGAAATTAATGTCCGTGAAATATATTTATTTCTTTATCACGCGTCATTTGCTGTTGGACGGAGAAATAAACAAGGAATGTGTTTTCGTGTGATTTTTCATCACTTGCATGCAGAAGACACAAGTAGGTCGCACAATGACTTTTGGTACTTAATATTCAATCCACTATGCCATGTGCTCAGCATAATCTCACATATAAATTATGGGAAGTCCAAAAGACATTTGTTAAGTTAATAAAATATTTGGAAATCAAAGGACTAATGAGACGAAGATTTTGCATGTGGAGTATTGAAGAAAACGGAGGAGCCTCCAATTGAATTTAGTGGAGTGTTGGAAAGGATGATGTGGGTACTCCTTATTGGAGGATTTAGTTAATATTGAACACACGGCATGATTTGATTAGTTGATGACGTGGTGCGGAAAATGTGAAAGGGAACTTAATCCTTTTGGAGCCTATTTATACGATCACGTATTGAGACCAAAGAGTGGGGAGAGAGAGCCGAGAGCATGTACCGAGAAACAATAGTTTTTATTTTTATTCATTCTTTTTTGTAATAATGAGGAGCTAAACCAGACATTGGGTCGACAGAGGAAGCCGAACTTCATACATGGGTGAATTTATTTTATTTTTCTATATGACTTTTGTATTAATTTAAAATAGAATTATGATTTGAAAAAATTATCTATCATTTTATTAGATGGGTCATGCTTGCTTAGATGTTTGATGTCCCATGCTTACGATTTATAACTAATGTTTGGAGAATCTACCTTGGAAAAAAATAAGAGTCCTTGTTGTTTTATTTATTGAGCTTGAATTGGTGAAGAATAAATAATTGAACCTATTGATATGAATTCGGTGGAATCCTAGACCCATTAACCCTCTCTTTTATTATTTTCGTTAAACCTTTAAGTTTAATATCAACAACGTCCGAGTGAACGACAACCTTACTACCACTTTTTACAACATTATTGAGATCTTATTAATTTTGGCGCCGCCGACGCGGACTTGTTTTTAGATTAATTTTTAGGTTTATTTTTATTTATTTATTTTGTACAGTATTTTCATTTCATTTTAGATTTTATTTTTTCATTTTTATGTGTTTCTTTTTGTATTTCTTTTCAGGTACTTTTTGAGGATAATGACTTCTTTTGAGGAGACGTCACCTACGATGACGCTGGCAGGATATATGCGTAGAAAATAAAATTATCAGGAAACCTCATCTGAGATGACGCTTGCTGAATATATGCGTAGGAAATGGTATGGAGTTTCTACTCCACATGAGGTAAGTGAAGAATCACATCAAACTATATATGAGAAGTATTAAAAACACACACCGCCTAGTTTGGAACAAAGATTGAGAGTTCTTGAATGTCAAAGACTATTTGCTGATGATGATGAATCTGGTAGTGACTCTCTGTTCCAAACAGAACATATAGATGACCCTGTGGATGATTGTATGGATGATTCGCCTAATTCCATAGATGAATTTACCTCACAAGATTATTCACCCGACTTATAGGTTGTTTCTAGACCCCTAGACTTTCAAAAGTTGCCTAATTTAGGGTTAGAATTGTGTGCTTCTAAAGTGTTGTTGGATTACTTTGCATCTAAGTACCCAGAGGACTTGCCTATTCCTGATATCGTGCATGAATCAATTGATATTTCCCAAGTCTCAATAAAATCCCCATATTTTGTTCTTTACGCACTTCCATGTGCGGTAAAAACTTGGTTTAGGGGTAAATCTTGGTTTCTGACAGTTTCAGTGTCCCTATTTTTTCATAAAATAATTGTGAAGTTATCGTTTGTAAATATTGTATTTTGGGTCGATCCCCAAGTTTTTAGGTTATTAGTTTATGGGGATCCGTTTTTGTACATTCCAGTAGGTATTATTATTTTTTTTATTTTTGAATTTCCCATCTTAATTTTTACGTTGGATGACTCAATTACATTGAGGACAATGTAATATTTAAGTGTGGGGGAGTGGTTATTAACTTTTTCTTTTAATTTTTTCAGGAATTTCCTTATATATTATGACCAGCTATGTAGCGGGTCTAAAAAAAAAAACATTGTTGTTAAGATTTTTAGGGTTATGACCAGCTGTGTAGCGGGTCTTTTGTTTTTCCTTATATATTATGACCAGCTGTGTAGCGGGCTTCAAAAAAAAATAAAAGATTATTATGATTGTTAGGGTTATGACCAGCTGTGTAGCGGATCTTTTCTTTTCTCTAGCATGTTATGACCAGCTGTGTAGCGGGTCTCTAAAAAAAATTTGTCGCGTCTTATGTATGGCATTTGTCATGACCAGCTGTGTAGCGGGTCTAAATCTCTCTTATTATATGACCAGCTGTGTAGCGGGTCAATTTTCTGTTTTGCTCGAGGACTAGCAAAATGTAAGTGTGGGGGAATTTGATGAGCACGAAAGTGCGACGCATTTTAACCCATAAATACATTAGATAGGACTCATTATTTCTCTAATAAATTTGTTTTAGTTGTTTTTGAAAGAATAAGCTCTCGTGGAGAATTGGCTCGGAAAAAAATGTTATTTGCACCCGGTGGGCACATGTAGGCAGAAAACATGGACATGCTTAAGAAAATGGGATGATATGGCTATGGAGCTGGTAGGCCGAAATTAATGTCCGTGAAATATATTAATTTCGGTATCACGAGTCATTTGCTGTTGGATGGAGCAGTAAACAAGGAATGTGTTTTCATGTGATTTTTCATCACTTGCATGCAGAAGACACAAGTGGGTCGCACAATGACTTTTGGTACTTAATATTCAAGCCACTATGCCATGTGCTCAGCATAATCTCACATATCAATTATGGGAAGTCCAAAAGAAATTTGTTAAGTTAATACTCCCTCCGTCCCTATATAATAGGCGGAATTCTCTGTTTTCCCTGTACCAATATATAGGCGGAGCTCAAGTTTCCAAACGTTCTATTACTTCCATTGCCCCTATTTATTTGCTTGGGTATCATACACTGCCATTGATTGTTCTCGTTATCAGTTCATGAAAACTCTCTCTAATAACTCCATGTTCCCTGTACTCATTAATTCTCACAGAGAGAATGTTTTTTCTTTGGCTTATAAATCTTCTCCTACCAATGAATATGTTCTTTATCTATTCCATCTTCCATCTTCATAAGGAATAATGGATGAAGAGACTCAGAAGAAGATGAAGCTTCTTGACAGTATTGTTAGGAACATTTTACAAGCCGGAGAATTTTCCATTGATGAAGATAATCAGGAGGAGATGGATAGTCTTTACTCTATTGCTAGAGATCTTCTTAGGGCTGAAGAAATTTCAAAAGTGAAAAGAAAATCAGAAATAGATATTGATATTAATTCACCACCAAAAGAAGATGGTTTTGTAGGAAAAGGTCAAGCGCGTCAGCTGGTTATTTCCCAAATGTGGAAAATATGTTATCCTAATTTTTCTCTGTCATGAAACATCAAACTAGGTTTTTTTTTTCTTTCTTTGTTTCCATAATTGAAACTTGTTGTAGTTGTTTTTCACTGTTTGCTAGAATGAAACTTTGAATGGAATAGAGTTTGATTGTGTTTATCGGTTAGTATGATGTGATTGATCATCTATAAGAAGTGTTTGAATGTTGCTGTATAATGATCCATTTGAGAGTTTGGTGATGTATCATAGAGGAACCATTACTGCATCGTACTAGTGTTTCATATGGCGTAGCAATGTATTCCTACTATACTTGGAATTCTTGATGTCTGTCTTAACAAAAAAAAAAAAAAAACACAAACAAAGCAACGTAGAATGAAAAGGAAAGAAGATACTAGTGGTTGATAATGGTAACACAAAAGAGCAGAAAACTTGAAAATAAAAACATTGGCGCAGCTGCCAAACATAAAAAAAAAAAAAAAAACAGTACAACATTTTTGATGATCAACGTGCTTGTTTAATTCGCTAGACGTCTTGCTTCATTCACTTTTTGAATGAGTGCTTGAAGTGCTTCTTTTCCTGCGTTTAAAACTTCATCTTCACACTCGATGCAAGTCGGCAGTTGATTCAATCTAATTAATCTTTCTTTGTTCATATGTGGGATATGATAATTATTTCCTCCTCCTCTTTTCATGATTTCAACCATGCATGTTTGCAATGTCAAAAAAATTCTGTTTAGTAAATCAGGTGAGTATTCATCATAAGCTTTTTCTACACCCCTGACTAATTCAAGCACAGTATTTGGAGCATATACGTGTTGGTGTTCGTTAATTGATCTAAAAAATCCAAGATCATTGGTATTTAAATCTGGACTATTTGCTGGTTGAAAACACATTTGAACGTCCATACCTGATTGTCGAACGGCTTCACAAAACTCCCTATCTGTGATACTTATATGCGGCTTCGCGTTGTCCTGTTGAACAAAGATTGTGCTACCGTCATGTGGCCATTTTTGTTTGATTGCAGGAAGTAGTTTTTCGATTAAAAAAGAACGAGTAACTATTTTCGTGACCGATTTCATTGGTCTCATCTCTATAGTTCCAGCTACCCGGTTTTTGCTTGTTCTCTGTGCAGCCACCATAAAAACAAATGCCCATATTCCAATTTTCCCATCAAAAATAACATTTCCAGCTGCATCAAATCTAGGACGAGCCACAGCGGATAGAAACATAACTTTTGGAAGAAATCGCTTACTATGACATGTACGAAGAGGCTCTTCTTCTAGAGGATGAAGATAATATTTTTGCGACGTCTTAGACATATAAAACCATTTCTCATCGATGTGGATACGGTTATACATGTCATGAAATTTTGCTGGGGATAAGCTTTCATCGACCATGGAAAGACAGTGTTTCAACCTAGATATCTTTGTACTCAGTTTAAGACCTGGTTTCATAGCGTTTGAATGCGCTTTAATGCTGCCTTCTTTGACTCTTCTATGCAATTTGTTGATTTTGATATGCCCAACGCCTTCTTCGCTGGATCTTATATTTGTTCGGCGACTATAGGGAATGGATTTCATCATTTCAAAATCGATTTGAATCTTCTTACGACCAATTTTCTTCACCATTTTTGATGAGACGTCAACCGGAATACCATTTCGAATAGCTAACTTAGCAGCATGCCAAAGGCGCTCAACTGATCTTTTTCCTACGGAAAAATGATACTAACCTGGATAAAGTACCATTTGGCGGAGACTTTCATTTACGTAGACTCATTAAGTAACATTTGTATGATCATAGATTTTTTAGCAGGTGTAAGATTTTTTCGTTTGTTCCATTGTCGAATATTTGTAGGAGTGGGTGATTCTTCTTGTATAGGTTGATTTAAATCAATTGGAAATGATGGTGGAGGAGGAGGAGGAGGGGGTAATTCTTCTTCTTGTATAGGTTGATTTAAATCAATTGAAAATGATGGTGGTGGTGGAGGAGGGGGGAGGAGGTGGAGGTGGATTAAGATCATTATCTTCGGAACTTGGTTTAAATCAAATTCCATACCTTTCCATAAGGAGCAGAATAAGATTCTCATACCATATTTATAAACATGCGAGAACATTTGTCAAGGCAATGATTTTGGCTCCAACGTCAAATTTCAAACGGTTTTGGAAATTTTGGAAAGTTTCAAGTTTTAAAATTTCAAATCGTCATCTATCAGTAGTTACTACTCCAGTTTTGGCTCCAATATTTTGGCTCCAAACAAAAATTTTAAAGAGAAAATCCCTCCAGTTTGTTTTGGTGTTTAAGATGATCAATTACTCCATCTACAAAAAATAACGCAGAGTAATGGTTTAGCACGCTTCTTCTTCTCTATGGTTTCTCCCTCTTCCATTAAAGGCTAGTTTTACTTTCCTTGAAGAATTGTCCTAATATTTGGAAATCAAAGGACTAATGAGACGAAGATTTTGCAACGCAATTCCTTAATATTCGAGATTTTAGCCCCTCCGCCTATTATATAGAGTATTGAAGAAATGAGGAAGATTTTGAGCCTCAAATTGAAGTTAGTGGAGTGTTGGAAAGCACGATGTGGGAACTCCCTATTGGAGGATTTCGTTAATATTGAACACACGACGTGTTTTGATTAGTTGATGACGTGGTGCAGAAAATGAGAAACGGAACTTAATACTTTTGGAGCCTATTTATACGATCACGTATTGAGACCAAAGAGTGGGGAGAGAGATCCGGGAGCCTGTACCAAGCAACAATAGTTTTTATATTTATTCATTCTTTTTTGTAATAATGAGGAGCTAAATCAGACATTGGGTCAACAGAGGAAGCCGAACTTCATACATGGGTGAATTTATTTTATTTTTCTATATGACTTTGGCATTAATTTAAAATAGAATTATGATTTGAAAAAATTAGTTATCATTTTATTAGATGGGTCATGCTTGCTTAGATGTTTGATGTCCCATGCTTACGATTTATAACTAATGTTTGGAGAATCTACCTTGGAAAAAATAAATGTCCTTGTTGTTTTATTTATTGAGCTAGATTTGGTGAAGAATAAATAATTGAACCTATTGATATGAATTCGGTGGAATCCAAGACCCATTAACTCTCTTTTTTATTATTGTAGGAAATACCATTAGGTCATATGAATAATATATTAGAGAGATTCTAATCCATTTGACCCAGTCAAATATCTGTTTGGTCCTATTTGTTAATATAAATTATAGTTTGGTCCTAAAAATTATTATATGGTCCTATGCTGATGTCATGGATGATGTAAATGTCACCTTGTAGTGGCAGCAATACCCTTTTGGATAAGGATTATATATATAGTCAAAAGGTAAGAGAGAAAAATCATTTCTCAGATTTACTTTCTCTCTCCACATATTTTCAGATCTAGTTTTTTCTCTCTATTTCTTTTTGCTTTTTCTTTCTGAAACTGTTTTTATGATGAAGAAGATGATGCTTTATGATGATGAAGAAGAAGAAGAAACCGATGATGACGATGTCCTGCTGCTGTTTTTGATGTTGCTTTTGAAGACGGTGATGAAGAAGACGAAAAAAACAATGGCGGCGATTTTTCTGATGCTGTTGTTTTCAGATCTTGTTTATTCTCTCCATTTCTTTTTTTCTTTTTCTTTTTCTTTTCTGAAACTGTTTTTTTTTTTATTTTGCCGAAGAAGAAGATGATTCTTTATGATGATGATGAAGAAGAAGAAAGCGATGACGACGATGTCATGTTGCTGTTTTTGATCTTGCCGTTGAAGACGGTGATGAAGAAGAAGAAGAAAACGATGGCGACGATTTTCTGCTGCTGCTGTTTTTGATTTTGTTATTGATGATGAAGACGATGTTATTTGTTTGATGATGAACGAGGTTGAATACAGTCCCAGAAAACGATAACGACGATGATGAAGAAGAAGAAGAAGAAGAAGAAGAAGAAGAAGAAAACGACGACGGCGATGTTCTTTTGCTGCTGTTTTTGATGTTGTTTTGTTGAAGACGATGATGTTTGCTTGCCGTTGCCATTGAAGATGTCGAAGAAGATGAAGATGATGTTGCTGATGTTTTTATATGGACTTCATTCCTGGAATGAAGTCTGTTTTCTTTATGTTTTATATGGACTTCATTCGTGGAATGAAGTCTGTTTTTTTATGTTTTTATATGGACTTCATTTCTGGAATGAAGTATGTTTTTTTAGGTTTTTATATGGACTTCATTTCTGGAATGAAGTCTGTTTTTTTAGGTTTTTATATGGACTTCATTTCTGGAATGAAGAATGAAGTATGTTTTTTAGGTTTTTATATGGACTTCATTTTCTGGAATGAAGCCTGTTTTTTAGGTTTTTAGATGGACTTTATTTTCTGGAATGAAGTCTGTTTTTTAGGTTTTTATATGGACTTCATTTTCTGGAATGAAGTCTGTTTTTTTAGGTTTTTAGATGGACTTCATTTTCTGGTTTGTATAAGTTTTTATATGGACTTCATTTCTGGAATGAACTGCTACAAGAAAATAAGTAAAAACTAACACGGAAGGGTACTTTTGTCTGTTTTATATTTTTAAATAATTATGGACCAAACAGTAAAGGCGTTTGACCAAAGGACTAAACATACATGGGCCCACCTAAAAAAGGACCAAACGATATTTTTCCCTTTATTATTTTCGTTAAACCTTTAAGTTTAATCTCAACAACGTCCGAGTGAACGACAACCTTACTACCTCTTTCTACAACATTATTGAGATCTTATATTAACCAATTCATGAGCTAAAACTATATTATCAGACATTTGACGACCTTACAAAAAAGCTGCTTGAAAAGGACTTATAATTTTTTTCAGAATGGGCCTAAGACGATTGCTATGATTTTAGACACAATTTTATAAGAGGTATTACATAGGCTTATAGGTATGAATTATGAGGCATTCCTAGGACAAGTAACTTTAGGGATTAAAGAGAGAAAATTATGGTTACATTATTTAAGAATGTACTTAGAATGAAAGACATCTTGAACCATATACACCGTATCATTACCTACAATGTCCCACATCTTCTGGTAAAAACCGGGTAGGAAACCATCCGGACCTGGAGAGGTCCATGGTTTCATTTTGAAGACCACGTTTCTAATCTCTTCACTAGTAGGAATAGCTAGTAATCTTAAGTTATCTTCATTGCTAAAATATGCCTGAATATCGCTCATAAAATCAGAGGTAATATTGGGTCTAGTGGATTTACTCATTTTATAGAAATGACTAGTCAATTCACATGCAATTTCTTGCCTTTCAGTCAACCAAATACCTAAGCTGTTTTGAATAGTTTCTATGTGTGTTTTCCTTCTCCTATAATTGGATTTTTGATGAAAGTATCTAGTATTAGAGTCATCAAAGGCCAAATTTTCATCTTGGCCTCTTTGTATCCAATAGTCATGTTCAACCTCATACCAATATTTCAGTTTAGCATTTATATCAATTAACAATTCAACATTTGATGTAGACTGAGGAAGACTATTAACTCTCTCAATTTCTGCCTTAGTATCTCTAATATGCACATTAAAGTCTCTCATTTCTATAAAATACCATTCTCTCAAACCATTTTTAACATAAAAAACAAATTTAGAATGATTAAAAGCATACGAGCCTGGAGTACTGTGCATCCAATTCCTAGCAATGACATGTTTACAATTATCATCCTTGAGCATGCATTTATTAAACCTTAAAGGTTTCTTAGCAACTCTTGAATATTTAGTACTGGCAAGCATAATGGGCACATGATCACTACCAAATGGCAATAAATGATAAGCAATAGAATTTTCGAAAAATTGAAACCAAATATCATTACCAAAATCCTATCCAATCTTTCTAAAATGAAATCATTTTCTTGACGTTTATTGGACCAAGTAAAAGGGTTATCTGAATATCTTATATCAGACAATCCAACAGAACCCACAAGATTTCCAAAGTAATCTAGTTGGGATTGAGAAATTGGTAAGCCACCCTGTTTTTCTTCATTACACAAAACAAAGTTAAAATCACCAATTATTACCCAGCTACCACCATGTACATTCCAAGCATTCTTTAACATATCACATTGCTCCTCCCTGGTGGAGACATCCAAAGCATCGTAAATACAGGATAATAGAGTTTTGTCCCCTCTAGCATCAAATTGAACTAGGCAGTTAATAATATGTAACCTAGTTTATATAACACTAAGACTAATTTCATCTTTCCATAGAAGGCATAAACCCCCTTAGCACCTATCTAATTTAGATACCAAGCGTTAGGAAAGTTCAGAGGTCTTATGAGTCTTTCCATTTTTTTTATGATGTGCTTTAGTTTCACAAAAGAAAATGATATATGGTTCATTGGATTTTATGATGTCTCTCAGATAATTCCTAGTGTCTTTGTTTCCATAACCTTGCACATTCTAAGACAGGATCTTCATGATTCTCAAAAACTCACCAGACAAAGCTAAATTTTTCCTCTCCCAACAAACTTGATCTCTGCCAAATATCAAGAAAGTGATAAAATCGGGGCTAACAGGATGAATAAGATCAATACTACTTCCAATAAAATCGTGACTACTAAAACAACAATAAGCACACAATTTTTTTTTGAAAACAGACCAAAATCCTAGGATTAAAATTGCAAATAATGAATTAAAATAAAATTCAATTGAAACTGAACTAAGAGAATATAGAGTTTTAATAAAAATAAAGTTAGGGTTTCGAAGAAAAACCTGATGAAGAGTCACAGGATTTCCATAGTGATTATGAGCAGATCCATTAGGTACAAATTATGTGCTATCAAATGCCATTGAGTGATTAACATCTTCCTGATTGTGGTGATATTCCATTCTGTTCTCATCGGGGAGATCCTCATAATTGGTTGATTCATCCGCACCATTTATAGTTGTTTGGAAAATAGGATTATTGTGGGTGTTTGAAGGATTGAGATTAAAAGGATATGGATTTCTAATGGATTCTTCATCTCTGGTTCTCTTATTCTTTCTCCCTTCCGCTTCTTCAAAATCTCTATCTGAATTTACATTCTCTTGAGGCACGAGATTATTTGGTAAAGGGTTAATAGTTGCACCCGTGGATATTTCCACCCATCTTCCATCATATCAGCACCCGAATTAATGATATAGGCATCCGGAATTTTTTTACCTTCTTCTGTTAAACTCCATACAACATATTCATCATCTTTTATCTGTTCAACTTTCTGTTCTAATGCAAATTTTTTACAGTTAGCATCGACATGACCAACGACCCAGCAGTCTTTGCAAATCTTGTAAGCTGCATCTCTAAATGATAAATAATCCAGTGCCTTACTCCATTTGGTTTGACAATCCATCCACCTCTTCTTAATGGTTCTCTGAGATTGTGTTCAATATAGACAGTATTGGTAACACTTCCTCTAGGTGGCCTTTCCCTTCCCCCGGGATCTACTTTTTTGACGATATCTTTGCAGATATGCTTAAAGAGAGTCTCGGTCAGAATAACATCACATGCATTTCATAGTTTAATACACCAGGTATGTTTCTCAAACTTGTGCTCCTTGATTGGAATGTTGGGATTGTACTGCATCAGTGACAACAAATGTCTCGTGATATCCCAAGTTTTCAAGCGAACTACATCATAAAAATCTTTTTGCTGAAATCTAAAAAGAAAGAGATTTGTCCCTTTGGAGATAATTTCATATCTTCTGTAGCTTCTCCAACGATCATTGATTTCTTTTTTGATGTCTTCATGATCTAATGGCTTTTTGAAAATGATTTTACCCAGCAAACTAAATGTAAACTTTCATCTTCTTTAGATGATTGTTGTACAAAAGCAACGATTCTTCTTAGTGGTCTTGTAGCAGGAGAGATAATGGTAGTTGCTTGGAGACTTTGTGTTAGGTTTTCCATTGGATTATTGGTTTGTGCAGACAAAGTTTCACAAGGAGGTGTATGAGAACGGTGTATGTTTAAGCTTATCAAAACAAGGGATTTAGGTTTAACTATATAGTCTGGGTACCTAATCGGATTATGAAAATTTTGAGAGTAATGGATATATTTTAGTTTCCATACTTGTTGGGTTTTTCCGTGATATACGAATTGACTAAGTTGACTACATTTTTGAATTTGAAATCTTTCCTTCTGTTCACGCTGTAATTGCGGATCGATTCCAGTGAGTTGAACTTTTGAGTAATTCCGGTAAAATTTGAAAATCTAAGAAGAAACATGTTGCGTGATGATCTAGAGCTTTGAGATGGGATCACTAATGATGAAGAACTTGTGGATAGAATACCAATTTTTCAAACGACCTTTGAAAAAAATTTGAAACGAAGATAATAACACTGTAACCCCGAAGTTACTTTTGAGCAAACACTACTGTGACAAACAACAGATGATATGTACCTTTGATATAATCACTACTGATTACCACCACTAGAAACTACTCATGAATCACTACGAAAAAAACCTGCAAAACAGATTTAGAACAACATATTATAAGAGCTAAAAGAAAAGATTTGGAAAGAATCAGAAAAGAAAGACTATACTTCAAAAACCTTCTACAAGAAATTTTGAAGTATCCTAATACATGAACGATTGCATCTCATCTCAAAATCATTTCATTATGCAGTGTTAAGTAACTTAGCTTAAGTCCTTGTCTGCCGTATGTATGTACCATCTATAATAAAAAACAGGATGGGTTTTTGATCCTTGGACGGTCGGATAACATTTTGGGAGACAAACAAGTGATCCGACCATCCCAGTCTCATCCCAGCAAAAGACATCTAGCGGTTGTAACCTCATTCCATTATGGAGATATTAATAAGCCTCATAATTAGGTCTTCATCAATTGAAGACATAAATGGGCCATTAGAAAAAAAACTAAAAAAAAATGTTACACCCATGTTTCAACCATATAAAAATAAAAATAAAAATAAAAAATTATTCATTTTAAATATACTAAAAATAATTTTCATTGTACTCATTGTATAATTTTCATCAACCTGCAAAACGAAGAAAAAAAACATTAGAGTTACAGTATAGAATCATTTTCTAGCTCCATAAAAAATAACTCACTAATAATTTACTTTTACGTCGTAGGCTTGATTTTAATTTTAGCAATCAAATAACCCTATTTTCATCAACCTGTAGGAAAAAAAAAAGCATTAGAGTTACAATATAGAAAAGTCATTTTCTAACATCCATAACAAGTTTGTTTTCGAATGAGACATTTAACCAATCGAAAGATGAACCCTGTTTTCATCATATCAACTTTAGCATTCCTGAGAATACTTGAACATTCTTGATCAAGATCATGACTATCTTTTCATCATTTCCATGAATAGTGTAATCAAAATCTAAAATACAAACAAAAAAAGGATAAACTCAAACCAAAAGAAGAGCAAAAAAATCAAAAATCCTGATCAACGAATTGAAAAATGGTGTGTACACATATACATGTATAGAAACTAAATAGTGAAACAAACTGTCACAAAAGTTCACGCCATTTACATTCTGTATCAATTGATTCCAAGAAAACAAAGAATGAAACTTATGAGCTTCCATGCCATTTACACGCTTACTAAATTAAAGAATGAATGAGTCTCCAGAGTCATGAATGTGAATGTTGATGGCGCATGCGTTTTCCTTTCATTTTTAATTATGTATTCAGAAAGATCCCAAAGTGTATGGTACATATTTTATCCACTAGGAACATATATTTCATGGATGGAATCAAGTTATTTCCTCTTTTTTTTCTTTTTTTTTTTGGTGATCCACAATACAAACAATGAGAAAAGAAGCTCAAAAAGGAAACATTACAAAAACTTCCACCAAAGTTGGGGCTAAAATTTATCCCATGCATCGGGTAATTAAGGTATAAACCTCACCTTTCACCTTCTTTATTTTGATCATACCATAAACAAATCTCCTCCTATATATATGACCGATATTAGGTCTGACTTTAATTTGTCACTTACTTTTTTCCTCTTTTTACCCTTTCTTACCCATAAATAAGATAAAACCGTCCATGCTATAAGGTTTGCATGGATGTAACGGCTTCTTTTTTATGATTAACCCATAATAATCCATTAAGAGAAAACAAACGTCAAAAAAATTGAATGTGTCACTAATTACAAGTTAGCAATGAACATGTATAAATAGAAGAAGAATGTATTTCTTCAACCACACACATTCACTCATTCCCAACTCTTTTTTTGGTGAAATTTTTAGCTTAAGAGTATCAACATGTCAAACATGATTAGCTGCAGCCCCACAAAAACCGTTGTCCAAAATGTGTTGCTTCCTATTCGAGAATGCATGATTGCGATATAAAAAATCATGTAGTACTCAGGTTTCATGTTGCAAGGAAATGGGAAGAGGTCGATTTTATGGCGACCATCGAAGTCACTACTTTGGATTTACTAATGATTGACGAAAACGTGAGTATATTGTCAAATTATTTTTTTAAATTAAAATATTAGTCATGCATTCTAATCAATCTTGACATTTTACACAGGGAGATACCATGCACGACATCTTTCTCAAGAAATTGATATGGACGTTCGGGCCATTGCTCCATGAGGGAGGGCTTTATTCACTATCTAAGTTCAATACCACAACAGAGAAATCCATATTTATTCCATCAAAGAATGATCATCGGTTATTGTTCAAATGAGATACCGAGGTTGACTGTTTGGTGGGGGATACCGGAGGCATCCCCATGCATGCCTTCTCCTTTATTGAGTTTGATGACTTGGAATCCAAAATAAACAACATCTATCTATGGGTATTCATTGTTTTTTACTTTCATCCATACTCTTACCATACTAATTGTTGTTTGTTGTATTTGTTCTTTCTGTTTTCATTTTAAACGTATGGTACAATTATCATTTAAATTAGTTAGAAGTGTAATTGAATCTTGTGATAATGTGTAGCAATTATTACAATTATTATGATACAAGATTATACATTCTCATGTCGTGCCGTTACGGCACGGGTTATTTCTAGTCTGGTATATTTTGTAAATAACTAGAAAAATAGGGATACGTTAATAATCGTTTCTCAACAACCTTAAATATCACAGCGGGAGTAATTCAAGATTCAAGATTCAAACTCACAACTAAAACACTTTCCTTCCCTCTCCCTCCAAAATCGAAATTTCTAGAGAAACACAGAAAAAGAGGTGCGGTTTTAATCGACAAAGAAGAAGAAAAAAAAAAAAGGAAACGAACATGTAATTGATTTTTTTTTTTTTTGGGAATTTCAGATTTAAAATGAAACCTGTGCAAGTTCTAAATTTCTGTCTTGAATTTATTATTATTAGGTTTATAACTACAGAAAATCCATAATTACACCCAATTACTAATTTTGATAACTTAAAGAAAAGAACACACAATGAAATGAAATCAAGTATTAATTTATTAACTCGATTTAGGATAATCAAAGCACAGATGGTACAAATATCACTCCCAAGAACACTCTCCTTTTCTATTCTTACAATGATCTCTCACTCCTTAAAATTCCAACACTCTTTATAATGGACTAAGTCCTCTATTTATAGGGAAAATAACAAAATGGATTACAGCTCATTTTATTTCGCCAGAAGTCACACAATACATGTGACTTTACTGTTTACTTTGCTCGATCCATTTTCAATAAAGTTATCGCTTCCTTTTCGCCTTAAAGTTCGGTTGTTGTCGGGGATAATTGTCCTATTTTTTGTGTAACAATCCATACTTCTAACCTTCTACTTCGCATCCTACTTTTCTTCGTTAAATATCTTCCTATGCAAGTAATCAGTATCTCGCTAATTATCATCTTCTCTAATATCAGATCTTACTTCGCAGATCCAATATTCGTTAAAATAAGTCTGACACTTGATTTGACTCATCACTGACATCTCTCTGGGAATTAGTAAATAATAACTCGTCTCAAGATTTACTTCGTGAATTCGTTCAATCTCGTTCGACCACGTGGCGAGTAGGTTTTCCGTACCTACATTTTGCTTTTTCTCATTCCTTTCGCGAGGATCAATAAAGGAAAGAGAACCCTGCATTAAATTTGTAACCACCACGTACCCGATTTTTTCGCACTCCTGTTCCCCACGATCTTTTGCAACCGTCAATAGTCGGTTCCCCTTATTGTATAACTACCTTTGTCGGTTATATTTTAGACATGCTATAAATAGCACAGTTCCTCTTCCCTTTCTTTACTTTTCGAACTTCATCTTCTTCTTCGACAGTGTTGTTGTTCTGAAGTTTTTTCTCTCCGCTTTCCATCTTCTATCTGTTTTCATCATCTTCCATTAATTCTTTAGCTTTTAAACTTTATCTCCTTTTAATTTTTAAAGTAATGGATCTCAAGAAGATTCCTGCTCCTACCAAATCAAAATCCCTTGAAGACTTTCAGGATGATTTCGAGAAGAAAGGTTTAACCCTAACTCCGGCGATCGACTCCTCAGTTTCACCTCCTGTGACGACAACAAAGCTCATGGAACTGAATTACAGGTGGATTCGAGATGAATTCTGGACATCTACAAGATTGATCATCAATGTAGGTCAATTACGAGTTGGGCTCATCTTTCCTTTGTATTACGCCAAGAATCCTCTGTTCTACGAGATTTTAGCTAAACTCAACATGGGCGTTTTCCAGTTGAGTGGGAATGCAATTCGTATCGCAAACGAGTTTGTGAGGCGCTCCAATGGTGGTGAGTCTCAAATTCCGCTGGCGGCGAAGGAGTTTGATCCTGCTAATTACAACATTGATTCCTTCTCGGAGAATTACACTGACAAAACTCTAACTCGGAGGAAATATCAAGAATGGGGTGTTAAACTCGCCCGAAAGACTGTATAAGACCCATCTAGAGTTCTTCTTCTTTATGTTGAGCCTCATGGCCCCTCCATAAGTGCTACCCTTCGCTTCTCCAATGATGAGGATTGGATGATGTTTCCAGTCATCGTTGAAGGCCCTTTAGTCCGGGGCTTTGACGAAAGTGGGAAAGCTCGTATCGGTTGGTAGGATCGGAAAGATACCTACTATTGTGTATACTGCAAGTGCACAGTGTCGACAAGCAACACAGGGCAAGCACATGTCGAACCACAGAGACTTGGAGAGTGTAGAAGTTGATTTTAAATCCTTACTTAGAACTGATTCATAGAGTAAACAAAAGGGGTTTTCTTTTGTCGATACGACGAGATATTGGCAAAGACTTAAACAGAAAGTAATATTGAATTAAAATATGCAATTAAATTGAGGTGTAAACACTGAGAATATGGATACTAGGGTATTCAAATCCACCACTAACTTATGATATGCATTCAACTTGTAATATTATTCTTGTCCTCACAGCAGATTCAAGTCTACCGTATATCTAAGGTATTTCTCCAATGGATAATTTAATCACAACTAAAGTATTTCTCCAAAGCATTAATTGTCTAATTAAAGCACAACTAATCTGAGGATCAATATTTGGTTAAGCATGAGTTGTAGAATAATCAACATAGAGATATTCTAACTACAATGGATACATGGCATTCATTGTGAGAGCAAGATGTTGACAAACTTGGATTAAATTATATATTTAAACAATTCTAAACTTTCAAGAACAAGATACAAGATATGAATACATACCAATGAGTTACGGCTTCATTTAAACCCTAACAAATGAAATTAGAACATGAACAACATTACAACAAAACTGAATTTAAGAAACTAACATGAAAAAGCTATTCTTGGATGAGTTTTCAACACAACAACCCTCTCTATTTATACACAAAAACTCTCTCACACTTTGGATTCGAATTTTGGAGAGCAACCACTCATCAATTAAACAAAACATGTTTTCTTTAATTGATGGATGAAATGGAATACAATGGGGGTGAGGTGGATGTTTTGGAAAGAATCCAATGGGGGTGAGGTGGAAACGGATTTGGGTTATGGGTTTTGGATCATGGGTTGTGGATCATGGGTTGTTTAATCTCATGTATTGTAAACAGGTTGCCACTGAAGTGCGAGCGGGTTGCAACGCTTCCAACTTTCTGCTCTTTTGTCTTCTCAATTCTTCCAAGATTTATTTAGTACTTAAAAACACAAAATTAATTAATACAAATATTTATTCTTGAAAATGGTAAAAATGCAGAATTTGGGATAATATATGATTTTGAAGCGCGAAAGATGAGTTATGTGCCAATGAAAAGGTGTATGAATATGTAATATTTGGCACTCATCATCGGTCCCCTTCCCGAGCATGCTCATCTTGCAGCTTACGAGCCCGGAAGACTTCGTTGGTCAGAGATACCGAACGAGGTATGTTTCGTTACGTTGTTCAAATTTCCTAACTTCCTTATTTGGTTTCCTAATTTCCACCATTTTTCTGCAGTATCCACTTCCTCCTGCTGGCTTAATCAAGGATCGATCAAGGAAGAGATCTACTGAATCTCCTATTTTTGATCAGGTATTACATTCTTTACTTCGTTACTAGTGTTTTCTTTCCCCGTAACTAACATCATGTCTTATAGGAGGACGACCTCGTGGAGCATCCGGCTGTTGTGCCTCCAAAATTTCAAAGGAAGCATGACCGCCACAAAGTTCCTTTTATTGCTGCTAAGGTATTCTTTTGTCATTTTCTCTACTTCATGCTTAAGTACTTCGCGTTACTAACTTCGTCACATTGACTTCGCTTTCACATGATACTTTTCCCAGTTCCCATTCTGTTATAAATCCTCTGAGGCGACTTAGGGGTTTGAATTTGGATGCCTTAACTCAAATTCCTGGCTCCAAAAAGTCTTCAAGTTCGACCGCTCCTCCCCTACAAGAAAAATCTGCTAAATCTCTTCCTGAAATTGCTCCTCAGCATCCAGCGTCAGGATCTCAATCTTTCTTCTATGTTCCCACTATTTCTTTGGATGCTTCTCCTGCTACGCTATCTGAAGGCCAACGTGACAAGAAGAATGAGAAAATAAAGATGGTTTACGAGGTTAAAGACCCATCCTATATACCTGACATGGGTTTCTTGAAAGACTCTTTCATCTTAACTCGTAACGTCCCCTCTCTTCGGTCCATAGCTACCGAATCCCTGATTTCCTTTAGTTCTGACACTTTTCTACCCAAGGATCAATCCTTCATATATTGAACGCCTCGTTAAATCTCGCTATCCAATAACATGCTGCTATTATGGGCTTGGTAAGTATTTCAAATTTTGGCTCTGCCATCAGTATAAGTTCCTCTATGACTTATTTTATCTCGTAGGAGTTTAATCGCCATATGTCCCAACTCATGGAAACGAGAGTGTCTCATGAAAATTTGAAGACTGCTGGCATCCGTGTTCGTGATCTTTAAAATGATTTTGCTGACGAGAAGGCTCACTCCACCAAGCTTGAACAAAGGGTTGACGAGCTTCACAATAAGTTTCTTCACTTCTTCACTCCTAATTTTTCCTTAGCTTTGTTTTTACTATTCTTCTTATTTTATTTTTCGTCAAGCTCGTTCCACGAAATGTTACATGGATTACCTCGAAGCAAAGGAGTCAGCTGGTGACATTCAAGCTGAACAGGCGAACCTTTTGTCTCAAATCAATTGTTACCTAACTAAGAATAAAATTTTAAGTAAAAAGTTAGAAGTATCATATTACTTGTCAGATCGTTTAGCTAAGGAATCTACCAATAACGAAGAGTTGAATTCTCATATTCATACGGAGAATGAAAATTTAAGAGTTGAGCTGCAACGAATTATCAATCTTCTCACAACTTCTCGGAATCTTCATTCTTCGTCTTTGACTCTAATCAAACGCTTGGAAGAAGATAAAGCTCGAATAATCAAGAGGAATGATAAGTATGAAGCCGATCTTCGTAGGCTTAGAAGTTAAGTCTCCAATTTAGAAATTAAAAGAGATAATTTTAAGACCGAGAATGGCACATTAAAGGATGAGAATGTCAGGTTAAAAGATGATATGTCCTCCATTTTAGCTCGCCTGGAGAAACTTCATGGTAAGAAGACAACCATTACTCCTCATACGAAGAAAAGACCTATTGCTCCTCCGAGAAGTGGTAAACTCGTCATAAAATATACTAATGAGGATAATCCCAAGTCAAATCCGGGCAAGGATGAAGATAAATCTTACCAAGAACTTTGTATTCATCTCGAAACTATAGTCTCAAGACTTGATCATCTTAATATTGACATTCAGAAAACTTTGAACTATGTTATTTCGCAGAAGGAAGGTAGTTCTAGGAGCTGTGGTTAACACTTATTTTCAATCTATTTTATTTACTTTATTTCTTATTTCATTCTTCTCTTTTACAGAGTCTGAGGAAAGCTAAAAGAATCAGGTCATTCATCTATCTCGCAAGAAGGAAGATCTCTCTACGGAGGTGTCCGATCTTAAGGAGGAAGTTGAGATTCTAAACCAAGATTGTGACAAGATGGAGAAATATGCTGCTAAGGTTGCAAAGTTGAACTGCAAGAAGGCTCAAGATGCTAAAGTCCAACCCTTCAACGAGTTCTGTGATTCTCGCGGCATTCCTCGTGTTCCTTTGGAGCTCGAAGCCTTTTCTGATGATGAGCCTACTGCTGAAGGTGAGGATGACGATGAAAAGACCGAGACTGATGAGGAGATTGGTAGGCCTAATGGTGAAGCTTCTCAAAACATAGGTTCTGATGGTTGTGATCTTCATGGGGAGGCAGGTTCCGTCGGAGAAGAAGCCACTAAAGCTATTCATGTTCAACAGTCTCCTTCGCAACCTTGATGCTTCTGTTTTGCTGATGATTTTAACTAAATGTTCTCTTAACATTTTAACTGGGCACTCCCAAGATTGGGGGGCATAACATTTATCTCGTCTTCGTCTTTTCCTTGAATATATCAGCTTTTGCTTCCTTTGCTGTCTTTAATCCTTATCTCTTTTAACTAACTACACTTAACATGGTTAACATATCTAATTCGTAGATCTAACAAAATTTTGCATGTGTTCTTAAAATTTTACTCTTACTTCGTGAATCAAACTTTGCATCTTAACCGGTAAAAGAAATATCTAAGTTAATTCATTAGTTTATATCAAGTATATCAAATATACCAAGTATATACTTGCGAAGGAAATACACAAAGAATAATAAGTTTGAAAAGTATATACTTTCCTCTTATTCTTTGTGAATTTCTGGATCGTTCCTTTAGTCTAAAACATAATTTGCCTTTCTATCTCGCTATATCAATATTGACTTTTTTTTTATGCGAAATAAATGCTCAAAAGAATGAAAATAAAATTTAAAGTATATAATTGCCTCTTATTCTTTTGTGGATTTATGCAGCATATGTAGGACCAGAATATCGCTACAACTATGTTCACGCGGGATTAAAAACACTTCTGCGAGCATCATCGCAAGCTCTCTAACAACACTTTGCGAGAGTCATAGAATAATACAAAGAATGACGTAATAGACAACGACAGCATAAAACATTAGAAATATGTGAAGATTTTGTAGTTAGAGAGAATGCTCGCGAGCACAAGGCGGGAGCTCGCGAGAGCAAGGAAGGAAATGAAGATTTTGTGGTTATAAAAGAGTCTCGCAAGAATGACAAAAGAGTCTCACGAGCACGACAAAAGAGTCTCGTGAGAACGACAAAAGAGCATACAAGGAGCATATCATAAATCCTAAAAAATGGGAAAGTTGAGTTGAATGTGAGCTGTCACCCACTATGAAGATACCTATATAAATAAAAGAGAAGGAGAGAGAAAAGGGGGGAGACAATTTTAGAGGAGAGAGAATGTATTTTTCTTTATCATTTTCTTCCCCAAAACTAGATTTAGAACTCCATTAATGAAGATTATCAATGTAAATCAAATGTAAACTTAAACGATTATAGTGAAGAATCATGGATGTAGATCATATTGATCGAACCATGTAAAAATTCATGGTGTCCGTTTATAATTTTAGCAATTTTACTACCCTTTTTATATGTATATCTAGAAATTAATATCAAGATATGATAAGGGGTGTGTTGTAGGATTTCCTGCAACTACAGCATACATGTGCCTTTTCTCGTTTTTCTGGTTCCATGTGTTTCTACTCTCCTTGTCTCGTCTATGTTTTGCACTTCTTCGCACATTTTATCTCGCCTACAATTATATCTCGTTTCCTTTAAGCTTGTTCCTGCACTATTATACTTAATAAATCATAGCATAATCGTGTTAATATAAATGTTATCTTATGAAATATTTCAATTGCAAATATTTCTCATTCGATAAAGATTTCTCGAATTTTCATGATTCTTTATCATTATTTACCTTACTTCATTCTTTTGTATACTTTCCTTTTCATTAACTTCGTACTTTGTTTATTTCGTTCCTTTTCATATGATTCATAAGGTCAAGCAGGGTCATATGCTTGCCTCTTGTTTAGTATCATATCTTGCCTTTTTATTTTTCCTCAGGTTTCATTTTTTCCTTACATCTCTCTCCCTATCGGCGAACTATTCTATGAGGTCTTAATTTGCCTCCTACTTATGGTCTTATTGTCTTCTACTTGTAGATGAGGAAGCTTACCTGCCATGAGAGGGTATTAATGGGCCTAGTTCTTCTACTCGTTTGCCTCTTGTCTTCCCTACGTTATATTTATTATCTCGGGGTCTTATTTAGCCTCCTAGTTAAGGTATTATTTTGCCCCACCTTGTTGTTCAGGGTTTTTACGACGAAGTCTCGGGCGCTCTTTATTCTTGTAAAGTAAAGATCCATCAACCTCGCCTTAACTCACTCATTGAGGTCTTATTGTGCGACAATATCACAGGCCTACCTATTCCCGTGAATACCAGCCTCGTAACATTGCCGTCTTTTTTGGTCACTCAGCTCCCTAAAGGAGGGTGTCATCCCTTTATATTCCACCTGAGTACCCCCTTGATTTCAGGCTTAGGTATTAGTTATTTCGTGACTTCTTATCCCTTTGACGATATGATCTTGGTTACGAAGTCACACCCTAGGTGGGGTTTCTTTGGGACTGAGTGAAGGAATCATGCCAGGCCATATACTATCTCCACTGGTCTCGTTCCTACACCCCTTACCGAGTGGTTACCCAAATAGGGGCCCTCGGCGGATGGGTCTTATCATTGCCCCTATTTGATGTTACAGAGATTATCCCACGATGCGCGCGAGGGCTACACACGTTTGTGTTTGTTTCCCCTTTTTTGTTTATCTAGGTTGCACGCCATGGGGTCTCAGCCTCCATAAGTAGAGGTTTTATAATATCCCTGGAGACTGTTTTCTTTTCTATTTCTTTTTCATATATTATTTATTTCGTGGGTCTTATGCAGCCTCCTAGTGAGGTCTTACTTGCATATTCGTGAGGTCTTATTTCGCCCATGTTGTTTCTTTTGTTCATTTTTCATTTCGTGTTTTTCTTTTGCTCATTTTTCGTTTCATATTTGCTTTGTTTTGCTCATAGCTCATATTTTCTCAATAAAACTTCATTTCATTTCTCTATTTTGTTGAATACAGACTTGCATCTTCATGATGTATTACATTTTTTTTTCTTTTGCGAGCACATATGATGGCTAAGGATAATATTTCTTTATATAGACCGGATTCCATGGGTGATCCAATCTCCGATCTCGTCTTTCTACTTCGCCGTATATGATATTTCCTTCATCACCTGTCTCTTTGCCTTGGCAGTCCGCAAGTTCATAGGCTCCATTTCCCACCACTCTCTTCACGATGAATGGTCCTTCCCAAGTAGGTTCTAGCTTTCCTCCAGGTCCTTTCTGATAAGGGGTATCTCCCGCAAGACTAATTCGTCTGGAACGAAGCTCCTCTCTTTCACCCTTTTATTATATTCACGAGATAATCTTCGGTGATAATTTATCATGTGTTGTAGTGTAGTTTCCCTGTTCTCCTCTAAATCATCCAACTTCGCCAGGATCATATCTGAATTTAAACCCTTTTTCCATGCCTCTTTCTTTGTGGTAGGGATGATGATTTCGGTAGGTAGAACTTCTTTTACTCCATATGTCAAACAGAAGGGGGACATTCCTGTTGCTTCTCGTCTTGTTGTCTTGTATGACCATAGCACCTTCTGGACTTCCTCGCACCAGTCAGAATGGTGTCCTTCTAGATTCTTTTTCAAAGTGGTTGCTATTGTTTTTTTCGTCGCCTCGGCTTGTCCATTGCTTTGTGTATATAGTGGAGTTGACTTTCCAGATTGTATCTTGAATGTGTTAAATAGCATGCTCACATTTTCGCCTTCGAATTGCTTCCCATTATCTGAGACAATTTGCAATGGAATCCCAAATCTGCAGATTATGTGCTCGAGAATAAAATCATATATGTCACCATCTCGTGTATTATTCAAGGGTTTTGCCTCAACCAATTTCGTGAAATAATAGGTTGCCACTATTACATATTTTGGCTGCTGACTTCCCATGACAAATGGTCCCACAATATCTATTCCACACATAGCAAACGGCCATACACTTAATATGGAATTTAAGCTTGTTTCCGGTGCATATATGCGTTTTCCGAATCTCTGACATGCTTCACACCTCGTCGAAATGTTCTTTGCGTCTTTATGCATGTGTATCCAGAAATGCCCTTGTGTTTTGGTTTTGTGAGCCAAAGATCGTGTTCCGCTTTGATTACCCGCATCACCATAATAGATTGCTTTCATGATCTCTATTCCTTCCTTTTGTGATAAGCATCGCAATAGTGGACCTAAAAATGACATTCGGTACAAGATTCCTTCTCGCAGCTTGTAATTCGTGGCTCTACCTTTGATCTTGTGCGCTTCAAATCGGTCACGAGGTAAATCTCCTTTCTCTAGATATTTATAAATGGGAGTTCGCCAATCGTCTTCTTCCATTTCTGCAGATGTTCCCGCGTCTTCGATCATCAAAACCGTTTCTCCTTCCAATTCGTTAGTCACCGACGGTTGCATTAGTCGTTCAATACGGATATGCTTTTCCAAAGGATCTTGAATCATTGAAGCTATGAAGGCTAATGCATCAGCATGCCTGTTATTATCTCTACTTACTTGCCTCCAGATTATGTTTGGTATTTTCATGGAGTAGTCTTTCACAAGCTGCAGGTATATGTTCATCATGACATCATTTGCTTGATATCTTCCTTCTATCTGTCTGATCACCAACAGCAAATCACTGGTTATCCTTACTTCGTCCATCTTCATTTCGATAGCCAGTATTAAAGCTTGTATAACTGCTTCATATTATGTTTCATTGTTAGTTGCCTTATAATCCAATCGAAAGCAGAAAACTATTCTTGCTTATCCTGGTGAAGTAAATATGATTCACATGCCTCCTCCTGCACTATTAGACGAACCATCCACAAATATTTCCCATCTCCTCGGGTGATTTTCTTTCAACAAGTCTGTTTGATTTGGGCGATCTTCATCCACTTCCATCATATCTTCTACTCCCACGTCTTCTTCTAACGAGAATTCGGCTAGAAACTCTGCTACTACGTGTGACTTCGTGAGGTATGGACTTCGTATTTCAACCCATATTGATCAATTCGGGTATTCCACCTTTTAACTCGCTCAACTCTCTTCGTATTCTTCAAAGATGACTCTATTGGAACTCTGGTTAAAACCTTAATCTTATGAGTCTGGAAATAAGTTCGCAACTTCTCTGATGCATACACTAAATCCAATATTAGCTTTTCAATTTTTGGATAATTTCTTTCTGCTGCATTGAGAGTTTTGCTGACATAAAAGATCGGTTTTTCGACTCCTTCATCTGAACGAAGTAGCACTGCACTTATTACATCTGGTATAGTAGCGAGACAGATTAGAAGCTCTTCGCGAGGTTCTGGTTTCTGAAGGATGGACAGATTGATGAGGTGTTCCTTTATATTTTGCAATGCCCGCTCACATTCTTGAGTCCATGCGAATTTAGCCCCTTTCTTCAAAATATTGAAGAAATGTTTGGATTTATCTGAAGATATGGAAATAAACCTTCCCAAAGCTGCCAATTGTCCATTCAACTTTTGTACGTCTTTTACCGTTGCGGATGATGGCATATCCAATATGGCTTGAACCTTAGCTGGATCTACTTCAATTCCCTTTTCTGATATAATGTGCCCCAAAAACTTCGCTGATTCTACCCAAAATATGCATTTCGCAGGGTTTATCTTCATCTTGTATTTTCTCATTTGCTCAAAGATGTCTCGTAAATCTTCCACATGATCTCCTGATTCTTTAGTTTTCACCAGCATATCGTCAACATAAACCTCTATCTTGGTATGCACCCATTTCGAAAATATCTTTTCCACCATTTGTTGATATATTGCACCCGCATTCTTCAATCCAAATGGCATCCTAGTATAATAATACAATCCCCTTGGAGCAAAAAAAGCTGTGTGTTCTTGATCTTCTTCTGCAAGGGGAATTTGGTTGTAACCTAAATAGCCATCCATCAACGAAAGCCGTTTGTATCCTGACGCCGACTCCACTATTTGCGGTATGTTTGGTAATGGGAAGCTATCCTTCGGGCAAGCAATGTTTAGATCACTAATCTATGCATATCCTTATACCTTTGTTTTTTTGGGTACTATTACCATGTTATCAATCCATGTCGGATACTTCACTGGTATTATAATCCCAGAATCCATCATCTTTTGAAGATCTTGCTCTATCTGTTTGTGATAAGTAGTTGTAATTTTGCGTATTCTTTGCCTTATTGGTTTGATTCCTGGATCGAGGTCCAATATGTGACATGCAATTCTCGGATCTGTTCCTGGCAACTCGTTCATATTCCATGCGAAAACATCAAGATATTCCTTCAGCAGCTCTATTAATCTCCTTTCTTCATCCACCCCCATCTTCATTCCAATATTTATCATTTTTAACTCTTCATCATCTCCGAACTTTATTTCCTTTGTAGGCTCTACTGCAGCGAAGTTCATGATCGGCTCTCCAAGTGGGGATGGTTCTTTTAACTGTTATAAAGGATCGCCTTCTTTTTCAGGAATCTCGCTCGGTATAGCCCATCCTTCTTTTGCCTTTATCGTATATATCATCAGCTTCTCCTCTTTCTTTGCCTCCAGCACCCTCTTTCTCTGCTCATTCTTTCACTTTATCTTTTCTTCGTAGTTATGAACATCTTTTTCGTTGCAGTCTCTTGCGTCCTTCTGATCCCCTTTTATTTTGCCAATTCCACTCGGCATTGGAAACCGTATGGCTTGATAGTAAGTTGAAGCTATTCCTTTTATACCATGTATCCAAGGTTGACCAATTAGAGCATTATAAGGAGATTCCACATCCACCATGCAAACTGTTACTTCGGTCTCCAGTTCTCCTGCGAAGATCTTTACAACCAGCTCACCTTTTGGCTTCAATGCAACCCCATTAAACCCATAGATGTTGTATGTTAATGGCACCAGGTCTGAGTCTCTGTAACCCATGGTTTTAAATGCATGATAAAAAAAGAATATCCACCAAACTTCCTATATCTACCAAGATTCTGTCTATCGCCCATATCTTCTTTTTCCTCGCAGGATCATCCTCCCACTTCGTATGATCTCCGAAGTTCAAAGTTATCACCAATGGATTCGTGTGCGAAGCTCCTCCATCCAGTGCATATACTGCTGAAAATGAAATGGCTCTTTTATGCCATTCTTCCAATGGCTCTTTCTTCGCAATACTAAATATTTTGTTCCCCTCAAAATCTCTCTTATGAACTCTCTTTAGCACATTGTCGTGAAAATATTGTATTTTCTATGCAGAATGAATTATAGAGTTACAATTTAGTCTTTGGGTTCCTCTATAAATTTCAATCATGTATACTCGCGCCTGATTCTGATCATCCCGGCGAGCTGGTGGTGGTGGTAATGGTCCCGGATTCGCCAGAAAATGCTTGAGTTTTCCCTTCTTAATTAAGCGAAGTATCATGCATCGGACATTACTCCAGTCACTCGTGTGATGTCCATGAAAATGATGATATTTGCAGAAGTCGCCACTACTTGCGCTTGGTAATGGTTCCACCCTGAAATTAGGCGGGGGAGGAATTTCTTCAGTTAAAACAATAGCTTCCCATATTTTTTCCACTGTCGTGTTAAGTTGTGGAAGCGTTACATCTTCAAATGGAGGCTCCTTTCCAAATATCGCTGACCTGGATTATATCTTCGCTAGTTTCTTGAGTTGTCATCTCGTGACTCATAATTCCTTTGCCTCGGATCATTATACCTCGGATGTTGTTCAATCCACTCCCGATCTCCACTAGACAGAGCTACCAACTTCGCGGGAATTATTCTTAATAGTTCAGCTTCCTCGTATTTTGCGTTATCTTCTACCATATTTGACATTCTTAGTAAAAGACGTGAGTTACCTCCTTGGATTATATTGGTTCTACTTGCTGACTTCCTTCTATTTCTCTTCTAGAGCTACATACTTCTCCTGATACTCCCTAAGCTCATTCATCGTTATTGAATCACGAATTATGAATATTTTAGTATACAAAAGATCAGTTGGAATCAAGGCGTTCACAAAAGCTAAGATGAAATTCCTCTCATCTACTCTCCCAGCGAGTTCACTGAATCTTTTCCTCCACCTCGTTATCATACTTCGCAAACTTTATCCAGGATTCCTCCTCAGGTTAAATAGAGTTTCTATCCCTGGCCTTAGCATGTTATTGCTTATATAGGTTGTTAAAAATATCCTTTGCAAGTCTCTGAATGACGAGATCGATCCCTCAGTCAACCCATCAAACCACTTCAAAGCTTCTCCGGTTAGACTGGCAGGAAAATACTTGCACATCACAGCCTCATATCTCGCCCACTGCATCAAAGAAATAGTATACTGCTTCAAATGTTGCACTGCGCTTCCCGTTCCATTGAATATGCTTCCAAAGTTTGGTAGTGAACATCTTCCCGGAATTCTCGCCTCCAATATCTCGCGTGTAAATGGTGATTTGCCTGCTTCTACTATTGCCTCAGCCAGTTGCATTCTTCCTCCTCTTCGGGAATTGTTAATCAGGGATCTCATATCTTGTAATTCGTTCATAACTGCTTGATTAATCTCATCTCTTCCTTCATCTCGCCTATGCCTTCTTCTTCTTCTTTCTCGCCCACCATCTTCTTGTCTCCTTTTATCTCCACGTCTTCTCTCTTCTTTTTCCTCATACCTTCTTTCTTCTTCTCGCCATTCTTCTCCGCGCAATCTCTCCTCCTCACGAAGTCTTTCTTCTTCGTGTATTCTTTCTTCTTCTTGTAATCTCTCTTCCTCGCGAAGTCTATCTTCTTCACGTGTTCTTTCTTCCTCAAATCGCCGTCTTTGATCTTCCCATCTAGCTTCTTCCAATGCTCTCCTTAGTCGTCTCTCTTCGCTACTTTCTCTATGGAGTCTCCTCCTTCGTTCTCTTCTTTCTTCTCCTTGGTCATCCTCCAACATTTCTTCCCATTGGCGAAAATTACTCCTTGTTCGTGTATCCGTTTCTTTACCACGTGGTTCATGAACAGCTCTTTCTTCGTTGATCTGGAGATTCTGCTGCATCAAAGCGTCATTCTCCCTCATAAGTATGGTTCTTTGTTCCGCTAGAGCTCTCTCTCTTTCTATTTTTCGACGAAGCACCTCCATGATATGCTCCAACGTCATGTTTTATTCGCTAACATTCTCTTCTCTGCCTCCTCCCATTGGTTCTTCCTCCGTCTCCGTCTCCGTATTAGCAGTGAGAATCAACCCTTCACGGTAGCGTTCATCGTTTCTCTGACGGTGTACACCACATATTCCTCCCATAGTTGACGTTTCTCCTATCTCCATTCTTCCTCCTCTCTTTTCTGCTAAACGTTGGCTTCTTCTTGACGCAATGATGTGATGTGCTCGATCCAGAACTCTTGCCATCAACAAACTTCTGCCGAATTAATCTTCACTCACCGATTCCCTAACAAACTCCTATTAATCAGATCTAGCTTTCTCACTCTTTTGATGAATGTTTCAAATGAGAAATTTCTAAGGTTAATGTTCAGATCTACTCTTCTCTCTTAATACCACCACCCTCTAAATCACCAACTTCAAACTTTATGAAAAGAATAACTCAAAAAAGGAAAATGATTTTGATGAAAAAATTTAAGGACAATTTCAACTCTCTCAATCTATCCCAAGTGAGAGTAAACTCTCAACATGAGATCCCTGTTTCTAGCGTCAAAATGTAACTATGGAAAATCCATAGTTAAACCCAATTACTAATTTTGATAACTTAAAGACAAGAACACACAACGAAATGAAATCAAGTATTAATTTATTAACTCGATTTATGATAATCAAAGCACAGATGGTACAAATATCACTCTTGTAGATGTATTTTACTACCAACTACATCCAAAGGATAAAAACCTTCTACTCAAGTCAAATGAAGGTAAACGCTCAACAATGAACACAAGATATACGTGGTTCGGTATGATTACCTACGTCCACGGGGGTGAAAGGGATAATCTTATTACTTCAAGGTGTTACAAAGGTGTTGCTCTTAGCCGGATTTCCTTACAAAAATGAACTTACTTCTCACTCTCTTCTCCTTGGTGTCAACTCGAGTTTCTCTCTCTCTCCACAACTTACAACCTACCTCTCTTGGATACAAGTCACTCTATTTATATGAGAAGTTCCATACAACCAAGTTAGGGTGTGAGTCGTGTTGCATCTATTATGAAGTTCTGTGATCGGTCCTGCTTATGTCGCCCCTTCTTCTATGCGCATGGACGATGCATCTTGATTCCTTCGTCTGTCTCTTGTCCGATCCGACCTCTTCGGATGTTCTCTTGGCACGATGTCGCCTGTCTTATCTGTCGCCTCAGCGTTGGGCCGATGTGACACGTACTTTCTTATCCTTTTGACCGTAGCACCTCGTTTGACCCACCACAACCTTGTCTTGTCACTCTGTCGAAACCTGGGTCAAGTCTTGTCCGACAAACATAGAGCGATCACGCCCGATCCACGTGGCTCCTCAAATCTCGCGCCTGCTGATCTTCTTTCTATGCTTCACGTCTCTTCGTTTTTAGGTGCACCAAGGCTTAAGATGTTTCCACCTGGATCTGTGGATAATTTACACCTACAACTCTCAAGAACACTCTCATTTTCTCTTCTTACAATGATCTCTCACTCCTTAAAATTCCAACCCTCTTTACAATGGACTAAGTCCTCTATTTATAGGGAAAATAACAAAATGGATTACAACTCATTTTATTTCGCCAGAAGTCACATAATACATGTGACTTTACTTTTTACTTCGCTCGATCCATTTTCAATAAAGTTTTCGCTTCCTTTTCGCCTTAAAGTTCGGTTGTTGTCGGGGACAGCTGTCATATTTCATGCGTAACAATCCATACTTCGTACCTTCTACTTCGCATCCTACTTTTCTTCGTGAAATATCTTCATGTGCAAGTAATCAGTATCTCGCTAATTATCATCTTCGCTAATTTCAGATCTTACTTCGCAGATCCAATATACATTAAAGTAAGTCTGACACTTGATTTGACTCGTCACTGACATCTTTCTGGGAATTAGTAAATAATATCTTGTCTCAGGATTTACTTCTTGAATTCGTTCAATCTCGATCGACCACGTGGCGAGTAGGTTTTTCGTACCTACAAGGTTGACGAGTTGGAATTATTGAGAACTGTTGCAGATCTGAGCCTAGTTAGTAAGTTCATGAATGATTCACGAATCATTCGCGAATTTTTCCGTATCACGAATTTTACCGTTTTATTCGCGTACGTTTGCAACTCCGAACCCAAGTCGCGTATTATGTGGCATTCCCGGATTATTCGCGAATCGTTCACGAATTTTACGTATCCCGAATTCCGAATGATACGCCCGCTTAATTCGCCATAAATTCTTTAGCTTTTACGTTTTTAAAGGCCCCACTTTTGGGGGTTTACTGCCTCTCGGGCATACACGACCCAATATTAGACGTTGTTGTAATTTTTATGAAATAAAAATGACTTAAATTTTTTGAAGATGAAGGTGAGAGAGATCTCAAACTCACTGACCAAGCATCTAAACCACTATACCACGTCCTCTTGGATGACTAATGTTGTATATATTATTAATATCATCATATTAAATTTTTTTTTTTAAATAACTCACACATATGCATAAAAATTGGTCTATGACCTTATAAATATAAATTATTTAGTATATATAGATACCGAATTTTCAGAGCCGAACTCACATTTATAAATCGAATTATACACGTACGTATGCCGTTCCGAATTACTGACGAATCACGTCCCGTTGACCGAATCTTGGACCGAATCTGAATTTTACAAAACCGTATAATACTCGTACGTTTAACGTTCCGTACGTTTTCCGAATTCCGAATTGCTAACTAGGGATCTGAGGCTTCGATTGATTGAAGAGCGTGAAAAGATGAATATATCCAAGCACCGAGGTTTGTTGGAGTTTAAGTATCGGATGTTATTGGTATTTTTTCTCTTGGTTCTTCTGGTTTTGATTTCGATCTGATATTCCTACTAGGATCTATTGTAAATCTGGTCACAGATTGTTTGTATTTCAGTATCTTGCCAAGAAGTGTTCGTATGTCAGTATCGGTTAGTTGCAGTAAGACGGATCTTGTTCATTTTTTGGGTTTTTCTTGTTCACAAATCGCTCACATATACTTGTACTGGTGAATTCTAGGAAACGAAATTCTAATTCTTGATTCTCAATTCTGAGTCTATGTTGGTAGAATTGATTATTATATGAATGAAATTTGGAATTTACTCAGAAATTAAAATTGTTCAAGATTTTTTGATTTGTATATAATTTGGTTGAAATTTTAGAAGGAATTCTGTTTCTGTAGTTCTATTTCTGGGGATTGTTAGTTTTTAGATCTAGGGTTCATCATGGAGATACATGATAGTATGATACCCTAGCTTACTATTGATTCAATCTGTTGGGACTTTAGTCCCATATTGGTTAGAAGGGACTTAATTGGGTAGTTTATAAGTCAACGAAATCCCTTATCTAGTCAACCGGTTTTCTAGTTGAGTTCTACCCATGGGCTTATGACGAATTTAAGGTCGGTACCCTAAATTTTGGTATCAGAGTCAATCACCACGATCCATGCCCGCTCCACGTGGGTGACCTATAGAATAAGGTGTGAGGACACCATGTATGGGCATGGTTGTCATCCACATCGAATACTGGTCGTCGAGTGGAGCCGCCATAAGGGAAAGGTCAGTATCGATAGAGTGGGCCAACGAGGACGTTGGGTCTGGAAGCGTGGTGGGATGTTCGGACCTTAGTCCCACATTGGTTAGATGGGACTTAATTGGATAGTTTATAAGTCAATGGGATCCCTCATCTAGTCAACCGGTTTTCTAGTTGAGTTCTACCCATGGACTTATGACGAGTTTAGGGTCGGTACCCTAACACAATCCAGAAAGTTCTAAACCTCCATTAATCTCTTTTTTATGCTAATTATGCAGCATGTAATGTAATATCGATCAATAAATGTCAGTTCCAAGATTGAATTTCGTCAGGTAATCAACGAGAAATGTAAACTCGAAAGAGGTGACTATGTGACATATATATCAATGTAATGTTTGCAGTGAAGAATGGTGTAACTATGTAAGCCCGTAGCAAGTCTAGAGATTTCGAAAACGTAAATGCGTGACTCCTGATGTTCTTATGATCTGAATCTCAAAATGTTTTAGTTTGTGAAGTTCAAGACTTGTGTGGTGCTATAGAAAAGGCTCCACGATTCTGATGGTAGTATGCTACTGAATTTGGGGATTGCTTAGTAGTTAGTACTTGCAGATCCTACTGTATGTAAAGCACCATTTTCACATGTATGGTATACCAAATGTTTGCTGGACTCCAAGTTTGTTTTGTGAGGTACTTGAGTGGAAAAAGAGGAAAACACAGGAGAGAATGTGTTTTTACTAGTCTATCAGGGGATACACATCGAGATCGGATTTGCACCAGGAATTGAGCCCTTAGCGGAGGAAAAACACAGAGGAGAAAATGTGTTTTTCCTTCTAAACACAAGCACACCTTTTTGTTACACTCTCTTTCAGCTCTGCTTTCTTTGGTTTATGTTCTAAATATTTTCTTTGGTTTATGTTGTAAATGTTTTGCAAGACAGATTCAGACATTTAACCGGAGAAAATGGTAGGGTTTTGCCCGACTGTAAACTGCTCAGACTCTTAGTTTCTTAGTTTACAAAGGCTTCCTACTCTTTGAGCCAAAGCCAGTTGATCGATTCAGTACAAAAACTAGACACGGAACAGATTCATACATAACTCTTACTTCTGCATATGTCGAGAAGATAGTCTGGACGATTCTAATTTGTTTTTTGCAGGAGTCGGAAGAATTTGGTCTGTTAAGACCTGCACAAGAGTTTATATGAGAATGTTTGAGTTACGACAATGAAATCAAAATTCTGTACAACTGTTTGTAAACTTCCAAGTAATTTTTCAGTAATTACACTGAAAATATCAGTGTCTTCTTTTTCATACGGAACAAAGACAAAATTCAGATTCAGAAACTTTTATACCCGTAACATACTCATTCACAAGACCAGTAATATCATTAGCGAGGTTATCTAGTTTTCATAGCTAGTTTTACATAGCTAACTTTACGCCTTCTAGTTCGCAAGGCAATTGTGACTAGGGTAGCATATTTACATTCCCATACTCCGGAAATAAACGTAGCATGTTTCCAAAATGATTTTCCACAATAGCCAATGTTCACTATTGATAGGAGCACAGTTCTTGTCCAGTCAGCTTTAGAACAGCCTTGAGTTGAGAGGCGCATATTGATATATCACCTATTGTTCCATTAAAGTAGCCTCCCCCGGCCCTGCAAGTTGTTCCAATGAAGTAGCCTCCCCCGGCCCTGCACGTTGTTCCAATGAAGTAGCCTCCCCCGGCCCTGCAAGTTGTCCCATTGCAGGAGCCTCCCCTGGCCCTGCAAGTTGTTCCATCGAAGTAGCCTCCCCTGGCCCTGCAAGTTGTCCCATTGCAGTAGCCTCCCCTGGCCCTGCAAGTTGTTCCATTGAAGTAGCCTCCAGTTCCATCTGGTAAGGAATTTTCTTCTCTTCTAGGGTTAAAAGAACTCTTTGACTGGAAGCACAATCTCCAAGAACATCAGAATCATCAACAGCAGCTTTTACACAGACTTTCAACTTCATGGTTGTCATAGTGAGGTTCTCCTCTTCTTCCTTCTTGAAAATGACTGCTTCAGATTCTGATTTTGACACCTTCCGCTCCACAGCTAATTCTTGAAGTAGTTTGACCTCCTCGCTAAACTTGAACAACCTTTCATCTATTAAATGCACCTTCGCGAGACTTGCTTCAAACTTTTCAGACCATTCACGTTCAAATTCCTCGACCTGATTTGTAATAGTCTGACGCTTCAGCTTATCTTCTTCTTCACGCTCCCATTGCATCCTCTCAAACGCCATTACACTAACAACAAGCCCACCAGACCCAGGAACATCTCTGTAAAGTGGTTCTTCAGGTTCTGGGTGTCGTTGTCTATATTCAGAGAAGGCTTTTCGCGTATCTTTCATAGCTTTTCTATAACCTTTCAATAGATCGCCCATAAGACGCATGTCATGGTCCAACTTATAAATCGCCATCTCTCTTTTACGCACTTCCTCCTTCAGGTTCTCAATCAACCTATCCCGACACTGCACTTCACCCATCAAGGCTTGCTGATTCCTTTCGCCTTCCATGGCTTGTGCTTCTTTCTCGGCATACATTGCTCTGATATTACATTGTAAGCTGTTCATTTGCTCCAAGACAATGTCAATACCTGATCCTCTATGGTCCCATTGGCCATCGTTCCTCATCCTCTTATTTTGATCAGTAGACCGGTGATTCTGCATATCATCTTCACAGCTAAGCGCTCTTTTGCAAGGATACATGGATGAACCTCTTATATTCATCTGACTCATGTCGTTGTTGGGCCCAGAATGAAAAAAATCCCCAATGGAGTTGTTCTCAGGAAGTTGCATTAATGGGTTAGAAGGCATACCTGTCGGTTCCATTGGTTGGAGATAGTCCGAAGGTAGCCTGTCCAACTCACGATTTCTTTTCCCCATATGCATTTCTTCCTCTGTCTCTTCCTCTTCTTCATATACTTCATCATCGTCGTCGTCATCATCATCATCATCATCATCTATTTCATTCACTTCAATAGGGTTGTTCTCAGGAGGTTGCCTTAATGGGTTAGAAGGCATACCTGTCGGTTCCATTGGCTGGAGATAGTCCGAAGGTATCCTCTCCAACTCACAATTTTCTTTTCCTGTATACATTTCGTCCTCTGTCTCTTCCTCTTCCTCATCTACTTCATCATCATCGTCATCGTCATCATCATCAATTTCATTCAGTTCGAGAGGTTCCTCAAACTTTTCAAGTTTATTAGAACTGCAGGGTCTCAAAGAAAGGCCATTCATCTTTTTATTCTCATCTAAAGGCCATTCTGAGGGATGAGCAGGTGCTTTACCTTCTTCTTCCACATCCATGACATCTTCTCCATCCCTCACTTGCTGCTGCTTATCATCATCATCAATTTCATTAACTTCGAGAGGCTCCTCGAACTTTTCAAGTTTGTTAGAACTGCAGGGTCTCAAAGAAAGGCCATTCATCTTTTTCTTCTCATCGAAAGGCCATTCTGAGGGATGAGCAGGTGCTTTACCTTCTTCTTCAACATCCATGACATCTTCTTCATCCCTCACTTGCTGCTGCTTATCATCATCATCAATTTCATTCACTTGGAGAGGCTCCTCGAACTTTTCAAGTTTATTAGAACTGCAGGCTCTCAAAGAAAGGCCATTCATCTTTTTCTTCTCATTTAAAGGCCATTCTGAGGGATGAGCAGGTGCTTTACCTTCTTCTTCCACATTCATGACATCTTCTTCATCCCTCACTTGCTGCTGCTTACTCTCATTTCTTTCCTTCCCAAGAGTTAGTTCGGTATCTTTTTCAATCTCCAGATCATTCACCTGAACTTCTTGCACACTTTTCACTTTTACATCCACGTTCACTTCTTTTTCCACCTTTGCCTCAACCCTTTTTTCTTCTTCATCCCTCACTTGCTGCTGCTTACTCTCATTTCTTTCCTTCCCAAGAGTTAGTTCGATATCTTTTTCAATCTCCAGATCATTCACCTGAACTTCTTGCACACTTTTCACTTTTACATCCACGTTCACTTCTTTTTCCACCTTCGTCTCAACCCTTTTTTCTTCTTCATCCCTCACTTGCTGCTGCTTACTCTCATTTCTTTCCTTCCCAAGAGTTAGTTCGGTATCTTTTTCAATCTCCAGATCATTCACCTGAACTTCTTGCACACTTTTCACTTTTACATCCACATTCACTTCTTTTTCCACCTTCGTCTCAACCCTTTTTTCTTCTTTAAACAGATCAATACGCTGAGACTTCATCAAACATTGCAAATGTGAAGCATAATAACACGTCTGTAACTTTGCTCCCTTTGCAAGTTCCTTCTCTACCATAAACCAAATCATTGCTGCCCAATCCACCTTCTGTGGTTTCCCTTCTTTAATAAGTCTAGTCCAAGCCAAAACCTCATCCGTAAATACCCACATATCTTCATGAAGCAAAATCCAATTTGTCACAAACTCTTCCAAAAACAATATCGACTCTGCAGACAACACCCCAATATGAATCTCCTCCGATTGAGTAACCTTCTTCACAGGAAGCTTCACAGCCCTTGCTAAATCAGCTCGATTTACCATAATCTTATAAGTGTTCACAGTACTACTCCTCGCAGTACGATCATAATTCACAATAAGCGAAGCCAACAATTCCGAATTCACCTCTCTATCAAACTGAACATGAACAAAATCCCACAACTGAAGCTTCCTTAAAAGCTCCTCATGATTATCAAAATCAAGTCTCTTAGCAGGAACAAACGGAATTATATGCAAATTATCCCTAAGCTCTTCAAACTTCTTGATTAACATGGCTTGTTGATTACGGTTTAACGATTTCTTTCTATGACCAGGACCTCTTTTGTATAAAACAGGTAGAGGACTTTTAAGGTCAAATGCAACACTAGTAGTAGTAGCAGCAGCACCTACAGGATGTACATAAGAACTATCTTGATCAACAGACATTTCTATACATTGATTTGAATGTGAAGGTGAAGGAGAAACAACCATACCTTCTGCTTTTTCATCACGTTCTTGTTTTCGCTCCTCATCTAGGGTTTCAAATTCTTGAACGTTCTCAGACTTTTGGGATTCTTTCACCTCTAAAGCAGGGTTTTCACTCGATTGTTCTACTGCTACTGATTCTTGAGTGGTTTTAGGAGGTGGTGGAGGAGGAGACGGAGGTTCGTCATTGCCGTCCATGACTGGTTGATTAGACTGACGAGTGAATCTTCTAGACTTCCTCTTAGTCATCTCCGAAGAAGATCAATCAAAACTTTCGAAATCTCAAGATCTGATCTACAGACTGTGAGAGTAAAACCTTGGTTTTTAAATGCGAGAGATTTTTTTTCTGAAAGGATTCGGAGAAACCCTAGAAATCTAATTTGGGTATTTCTTTTCTTTTTTCTGAGAGAAGAAAATGGAATGGAAAAAAAAAAAAAATCTTTCTAGCTATATTTATAGGCGTGCCGTATATCTGTCAAATACCACCAAACTAATCTACCCGTGAAACCAGCCGCATCCGGAATCTGGGTCACTTACAATTTATAACTGTAGAGTGCGGTGCGGAACCGGGTAAAGCACGGGGGAAAATACGGTTTAGTCCAAAATCTCATCCAAATATATTATTTAGTCATAACCCATTCAACTAGGTACAAATTAGTATTTTTTTATGGAAAGTACACAAATAAACTTTTGGTTTACAATTTAATCCAAATATTTGCGGTTTAGTCCAAAGTGACTCATGATGATATCAGCAGTTTTAAATAATATAAAAAAAAATCAATTTATCTATGGAACCGTTTGTCCAAAATTCGAAAATTTTATATATTCGGAAAGCTCTTTCCGAGAGCTACAAAAAGAGTACTCATATAACTATATAATTATTATTATTTAAAAAACTTAGTTTAGATTGGTGTACAAACATGTACACATCTACAAAAATACAACATGTTTACAACCCAAACTCATTATTAACACCAGCTCCAACGCTCAACCACTCTTAATCATGCTGCTGCAAACAACTACAACACCTCAACCATTCAACTCAAATTTTTTATCCGTTTCTGTAGCTTTCCAATCTTAGCTGCACTTCTCTACAACAACACTACCCATCCAACAACAACATAAATTCCTTCTCCTCAGTACCACCAACATCACACATTTCAGATTTCATCTTTACAATTTCATCGGCATTTCATAATTATTCACCAGATCACCATTTCATAGTTCTACCATCTCAATAGCACCAATTACTCAGCTGCATCATTATTTGTACTGCAATATAGAAGAAAACCCGTTCTTCCAAATTTCCCATAGCATCACTTGCAATTGCTTCGTAGCCATCTGCAGCTCAAAAAAAAAGGTGCACTTTATGCACCCATATAAAAGCACAAAAAAAGGTGCACTTTTATATGCACCCATATAACTGGTGTACCAGAAAATATACCTATTAATTGTTACGTACATTTAAGAATATATGCTTACCAATACTTTTGTTGAATGATCTTTTCTGTTGTATATCTGACCGAGATTCGAGAGGTTGTTGCCAATTTGGGTTTCATCCATCGATGGAAGTTCATGTGGTCAAATAGAAGAAACATTTATAAAGCTACAATAGATATGATTATTTGGCTGAATTGATACATTAGCAAGCCTGTGTTTATATTATGTGAATCAGATCTAGTTCCTCAACGACTTTGGGTTTTAGTTTAACATACAACTGCACTTGGCCCGTGTTTATACTATGTGAAAAAAGATTGTTCACCAAATTAAACTTGATCTAGAGTCATAAAATGGGATACTATATACACATGTAATTTTTATCATATATGTACGACAATGTACACTTATATTATAGGTGTACAAATATGTACACATGGTGCACATCTATAAAAATCACGAAAATCCAACATCCATACCCATAAAACATGCAATATATTAATGAGACATGACAGTAGCGTACACCATATTTCTACACCTAAGTAATTTCACATGAAACTAACTTCTCAATAGGAGTTGCAAGTAGAGAGTTAAGTGGAAAATATTTTTTTGCACCATATATGTATAAAAAGTACTCAAGTTCAGTTATCCAGAGATAAGACAAAGCGAATGATTAAAAATAAAAAAAGCCAAGATGGTACTGACCTCATGACAAATCTTGAATTACGATCCAACGATAGTGTTTCACCTGTTGATATAAATTCCAGTCTGCCATTATCAAATTTTCATGCCGAATTGAAATTTGGAAATAAAAATAATTACCAGTAGAAGGATTAAACATTAACCAAAGCTTATTCCTGAATTGCCGATCAGCACCTAGAAATTGCTCCCAACAAACAAGTGTATAATTATGTACACATTAATCTTCAGCATGTGTACAACTATGTACACATCGCAACACACATTGAGAGCTTCTATCTTGAGTAAAATAGGAACGAGATAATACTAAAGGTGCAGGAATCTGGATTGATTTTATATAATTATGTACTCATCAACAAACAAATAGAATAATCATGATGCAAAATAAAAGAAACAAATAGAAGGGTGGAAATTCTTAATTAATACCTTTTAAAAATGTTTCGTTTTGCTTCTCGGCTTCCAATTGTGGAACCCAAAAAAGAATTCTCACTATACAGATGAGTAGTCATGACCTTTGTTCCCGGCCATTTCTGGAAAAACAAAAGAAGAGAAATGAATAAATGAATCTACCCTTATTTATCCCAGTTAATTAATACCAGCATACAATAACATGAGGTAATATATCTGCAAGAAGTCATAAAGATCGTTACGATACCCATTTCATCACAGAGGAAGGACAAGTTTTCCATATATATAACTAAAAAAGTTCATGTGGAATATACAAGAAGTAATATAAGTGGTGAACAAGCATATACACCTCTTATAACAAGGACAAAAAAAGTGCACTTCTATGTACACCGCGTGTAGCTGGTACATAAATGCGTAGTAAAATGTCATATATTTGCACATGAATGAAAAACTGTTTAATAAGGATGTTTTTACCTAATTTCCTCAGAAGTCATAACCCCAGGCATCTTCACAAAAATTTGATTGTACTTTGGCCTTGATGTCTGCATTCCGATCAATACAACAACACACATAAGAAACTAAATGATTCACATGCCTATGATGTACAATCAACTTCCGTGTTACATTCTTGGGTTATATAACTAAAAAATGACGCTTCAAAAGAATACATCATGAGATGTACAACTATGTGCGCACTGAAAATTAACATGTGTACAATTATGTACATATTAAGAAAACTGGTGTACATCTATGTACACATGAAAAATCAACATGTGTACAATTATGTACACATTAAAAATCAAGACAAAAAATAAGGACGGAGCAGCAGTGCATGGTGAGATCAACAAAGAGCAATCCAAATAAACAACCACTAAAAGAAAATAGCACGTTTGGGAAGACTTCAAAGAAGATGGTTTTTAGGCTTAAGTAGAGCTTGAAGAAATAGCTAACACATAAAGAAACCATGATTCGGTTGTATATCAAAGGATAAAGGTGAATAAGCTCATTTTTAAAGGATGCAACAGCCTCAGTTAGGAAATAAAAGAACAAAGGTACATACAACTTAAATTATACGCAATGTAAAATTATTCAAGTCTCTACAAGGAAAGTACAAGAGCATTTTTTTTCTGAATTCTTAAACGATTAAAATTATATGCAATGTAAAACATTTATAGGTTCACCATCCAATTAAACAGTATAAGAAATGAAATGAAAACACTAGGGTTAATACCTATAACCATCCTATCGAACGCTCATACATCCATGGTATAGCCTCATTGAGACTAGCTCCAGAATCACTCATGTTAAACTCTTGAATCGTATTTATGTATACCACATAGTCAGAACTATTATGTATCATATTTTCATTTCAAGTGTGATGTTATTGAATTAATGTTCATTAAAGTTTGTCCAAACAATCAATCTAGATCGAATATAATAATGCAACAACATATAATATCAACGAACAAGAAAACCTTTATCCAAGTTACCATGTCCATAGACCAAGAAGGAGATGAGTTATATCTTTCAAACTTGGAAGTTTCAAAATTCAGCATGTGGTTCAACTATATACCCATTAAAATCAACAAGTGTACATTTATGTACACGTTAACAATAGCAGGTGTACATTTATGTACACACTAACAATAACAGGTGTACAACTATGTGCACATCACCAAAAACATCAAATTTAAATAGAAGTATCGTTGATGTATCTCTAATAATCAGTAAAGTCATCCGATATTGAATACAACTCCAAGAGAAGAGCAGGGTACCGGGGACCCAAAAAAATTAAATGTTTCAAAAAAATTATTGGAATAGGCCGAGAAATAGGCTTCATCCTATTGGATAAGACTAACCACCGACATTTATAATTTTAATACCAGAACAAGTCTACGGAACTAACATTTCTTACAAGTGTAAGCTTATAGACTCTTGTCGAGCTGAGAGCTACTGAACTTTCTAGCTAGTCATTAATTCTATGATTCTGTAATTGATAACAATATTAGTGATTGAAAATATTATGTAATGGGTAAAATGCATAATTCTAAGCCAACATAATAACCACATTTTAACTTAAACACACCCGTCACTTTGGTTACTGTAGTCTGTTTTTGTTTGCACTTTTCAGCCAGTAAGCTAACTTAATTTCAAGTATTTGTTTTTATTGATTAGCTAAGTTTGTTTGCTAATGTGCTAACAAGTGATATTATATCTTAAAAGTGTCATTTCCATTAAATCAAGTGGATCAAGTAGATATACGTCTTAAGATGTCATCTTAAAGGTGTTATTTCCATTAAATTTCATATCAAATTTGACAACAAATTCAAGCAGCAATGTCTGCATCCTTGCAGTATAAAGTGTTAATACCTAAAAATGATTATGATTTTCAAATAATAAAAATAGCATAAACGGATTTACTTTAATTTAACTGAAAACAATAAAAAGTTTAAGATTAAAGGAGTACAAGATTCAATGTATCACTTGTATCATCAATTTCATTGAGGGGAGATATATGTGCCAATATCGACTCAACTTCTTCTTCTTCCTCTTTTCTTCTCTACCATAATCCTCATTTTCCCAAAGAAAATCATCCATCCCGTGACCTAAAAAAAAATCACAGAGAAAATTTGACGAATACCTAGAATGATTATCGCAACCATAAAAAGATGCGTGAACTTATGTTGATTAATTCATCTAAAATAGATCTATCAAAACTTCAACCAAAATAAAAAATAAAAATGATAAATCAAAATAAATCCCCAAATGAAAAACTAAACACCAAAACTTATTACTATTGTAAAACAATTGAAATTGGGATTTTGTAGTGTCAACTATGTACACATTAATTCTAGTATGTTCGTGCTTTTGTAGCGTCAAATGAAGAGATACGGCTGAGGAGATTAAGCTATAGATGAAGATAGATTTTAGGTTTTGAAATCGTAAAAAGAAATTGAAATCGATTCCGAAATCGATAAATTAATAGTTGCAATCAAATTAAATAATAAGGATAAATTAAACTTATCTTTTCAATTGCTTTCAACGATGAACTCTTCAATGTTGAAATTGAATATCATCAAGTTTTCTCATGGATTGATTAATCTTCAAAGGTGTTGATAATAACGATTTTGGTTTTAAAGTTAAATCAATTGTTTGTTTGATTCTCAGATTTATGTTTGGAGATTGAACTTTCACTGAGAAGAGATTAGGTTAAAGATTTGTTCTTGACTAGAGAGTTTTAGACATGGAAATGAAAACTGGAAACAGGATTATGAAAAGTAAAATCCGTGATGGGTATTTTAGGCAGTGCAAAATATAAGATTTGTACTAAATCGTTAGAAAAAGGATTAACTCGTTCATGATTTGGTAAATTTGGACTTCTTAGTATTAGGCTTGATATGACAGGACTAGAGTGTCCAAAGCCCAGTAACCTTGGGACTAAACGTCAATTTCTACTAAAGCATGTCATTGACACTGCACCCACAAGTACTTCCCATGCCTTCATTTTAGCTACTCTGACCATCTCAAGTATAAAAGTTTCATCTTACACGGTGTTTGCGTGTGAATCTGACTTGGTCCCTGACTAGTCACAAGTCAGATTCCAGACAATTTGTTTTTTAGTTTGAGTCATATTAGACTTCGGACCTGATTCAGACCTAATTCCTGGATCAGACCAGTTTGAGTCAGGAAATAAAATATCCTTGACTGACCAAGCCACTAAGTCACTCGATCACATATTTTTTAGTCAGGCGAGTCAGATATGAACTAAAAACAAACATATTTAGTCAGATCCGGATGAGTCAGGTGATTTCAGTCAAATCCAGACGAGTCAGTTCCAAAGGAATAAAAAAAAAGTATGATGTTACACTCTCCAATACAAATTAGCACTTCATCAAAAATTCTACCGGAAGCAAATGCTTTAGCAAACCAATGGTAAGCGTGACTTGCATGAACAGACTGAGGAGAAGGTGACTGCCAAATTTCCATATAATTTCGCATTAGAAAGACTCCAGAAAAACAATAATATATGGTCATTTTGAAAGGTCTCCCTCCCAAGTTATTACTACAGCAAGATATCAAAATCACAACCACACGCACTCATCAAACAAGGAAAAGTATGACTTGTATGTATCAGGCACACCAAAAATTTTGTATGAACAGAGAGGTTCAAACAATGCAAAAACTACTTCTCACAGAAATTTTATTGTCCCCACCATAAATGGCCCCCCTGCTGTCCTTCGGCGGGGCCCACCGGGACCCACCATTAAAATTGTGAGAGCTTTTCACTCGTTGTTTTGGTGTAGTTCGGGAGCTCGGTTTGTTTAGAACCACTGCATACACACAACCCTACATCTTATAACTAAAATTTTAAAGCAGAGGATATCCCTCAGATTTAAGAAGCATGATGGTATATATACCTTAAAATGCACAAGAAATGCATTTATTAAGGCCTTAAAACGAGTAACTAGGATATTAATGACTCAATCAATCGAATGAGTCTCTCCTTCAAAACGAAGAAATTAGTCTGAAAATGAGGATACCCATAGCTCATGCCCTTACACTTGAAATCAGATAATATCAAGTGCTACAAAAAAAGAGGTTATTGTAATCTTGTCGACCCGTAACTTCAATGAGATCTGAGTAGTCCATTTTCCGTGGCTGGCATACAACCCGACGCTCATGAAAACTACAGGGAATTTTTCTTTCGGTGATAAAGATGGTGGAGAATCGAAAATTGGTTGATTTGGGGTTCTATTTCAGGTAATGGTCGATGGGATTTACTCTTTTCTTTTTGTTAGGCATTCTGTTTTTTTTCTTAACTAGGCTTTTTGTCCCATGAGTTTGCAGTTCCTTTATCTTTTTTATTCTCATCTCATCATAAAGGGTTCACATCTTTTGGTTTTAGATTTTAATTCATCCATTTTAGTATGTAAACGTTCAATCCGCTGTCTTGCCTCAGGATTTTTCTTTGTTTCATAATTTTGAGATTTGGTGCTCTGGTTTCCTTTTCACAGTTGGTTTTACTCTTTGATCATTTTCAAATTATTGTATTGTTGTCGTATCTTTCACGACAGTTTGGTGATGGAATTCCAGTTTTCTTCTAGCTAGAATTGATCGTTTGATCTTTAGTACATTAATGGTGCTTTTCTGTTTCGGCATTAGGTTGTCGCCGATAGCACTGTAGCTTGTTGAGTTTACAAGTTTTGAAAAAAATATAAAAAATAATATTAATTAAAAAATAGAAAGGAAAATTAAAAAAGCAGAAAAGTCTTTGAAGTGACGAGCGGGGTGACGTTGACTAGTAGATTAGGTGTTTTCTTGGTTTTTTTCCCTTTTTAACACATTAGCAGTTATCTTCGGTAGCTTTTTATTTTTTTCTCACCCAAGATTGATAGGTCTTCTAGTTCCGGTCCTTGTTTGCATAGTTTGCTCTTTTTCTATTCCTCTTTTTTTATTTCTAGTAAAACGTCAGTAATCGGTCCTTAGGGAGCTAATCCGAATAATGCTTATTTTCTTATGTAAATCATAATAGTTGAACATTTTATCTTTTTAACCCTGATTCCCCATCATTCTAAATCACGCCCTAATCCTAATGTGGTCCAAGAGCGTAGGTTAACGATGCCAGCCCAGGTAAGTAACACAAATTAAATTCTCATTTAATCATTTTAGTTTATAAATTTGCAAACTAATTCGACCTTCTTCAGAGTCTGGTTCCCACCGTATTAATTTTAACTTCAACTACTTCATCGTTCTTATAAAAAAATCAATAGCTTCTCCAATCATTTCCTTTATATTCAATACCCAAACACAAAACAATTTTAAACCCAAAATGAACATCTTGGCATGGAATTGCCAAGACATCAACAACCAAACTACAATACAACATCTATATGAGCTCACATCATCACACAAGCCTGATATCATTTTCCTCTCTGAAACTTTAGCAAGTGAGCTTCATATGTCCTGACTTGCTCAATCCCTTCAATTCCAAAACCTAACCGTAGTTCCCAAAGTTGGTCGAATAGGAGGACTATGTCTCATGTGGAACAACCTAAACATTCCGGTTATATTCCAATCCCAAATTTACATACATGTCCTTATTACTCCTCCAGCCTCAGCACAACCATGGCTTTGTACAGGCATTTACGGTCCTCCACACACAGATGCAAGATATGATCTTTGGCAAGATTTTCCATCAATCTTCTCTAATATCAATAACTCAATATCATGGCTGCTGATAGGGGACTTTAATGACATCATGGACCAATTGGGAAAAAAATGAGGAAGACAAATCACCTATAGTCAGACTCAGCGTTTCTAACTATGATAGATCAAATGGGTTTCATTGATTTAGGATTTAGAGGAAATCCATTCACTTGGACAAACAACCAGCAAGGTTAGGACAACATCATGGAAAGACTTGACAGAACAATGGAAACCCAACATTGGCATACAACAAACCCCCATGAAGGAGTCACTCACCTCCCAAGGATTGCATCTGATCATGACCCCATCCTACTGCACACAAAAGCAATAAATTAGAAGGGGAAAAAAAATTACAAGTTTGAGCATCTTTGTCTAACACATCCACAACTCAAGCAAGTTGTCGACTCAGCATGGACGCAAAAAAGATGCAGATTCTTCCCTGGACCTTCAACTAAGGTTGATCACAACTGGAAAAACTATGATAGAATGGGACAAGGACACTTTTAGACATCTTCCAAACTTAATTCGCAAATCAACAACACTAATCAAGAAAGCTCAACATTAGTGTGCTATTCAAACTGGAGAGGAACTAGATTACTGGATAAATTAAGAAAAAGAGTTGCGAAGTCAACACCTAACCTTACTCCAATGTCATGCAATATACTGGCGGAAAAGGTCCAAAATCCAATGGCTCCAATCATGGTATAATAATACGACTTTCTTCTATACCAAAACAATCACTCACCGAAGCCGTAACAACATAAACAATTACAAAATCAGCAAAAAAATTGGGTTAGTGATAAAGATCAGGTTATCTAGCCCATTCTGGATCATTTCACTTCTCAATATACGGGCCCAAATACAATAATAAATGACGATCTCTTTAAGGATATCACTCCAAGATTGACATCAGGATAATGTGACATGCTTTCGGCGGTGGTAACGGCGAAAGAAATCAAGCAAGCTCTGTTCTCCATTAATTCTGAAAGCGCTCCTGGACCGGAAGGATACACCAGTAAGTTTTTTAAATTTTTCTGGGAAACTACTCACCGTCAACTTATATCTATGATACATAGTTTTTTCAGTTCTTTAAACATTTATCCTCTCATGAACCACATAAACATAACATTATTCCCAAAAGTCGACAACCCAACAAAACCATCCCAATTTATACCTATCAGCCTATGCAATGTCAGTTACAAAGTCATATCCAAAATCCTAGTCAAACGTCTACTCCCCCTTACCCATTCCTAATAAGCCCATATCAGAGTGCCTTCATTACTCAAAGATCAATACATGATAATATAGCTATTGTAAGAGAGTTATTCCACCACATCAAAACATCTCCAATCACTAAATCCCCCAAAACAGCTCTGAAGCTAGATATTCAGAAAGCTTATGACAACCTTGATTGGGGATTCATCAAAAAAACTTTTACAAAATTGGGATTTCCATCAATATTTGTGGAATATATCATGTTATGTGTCAAATCAGTCACTTACTCAATCAACATCAATGGTACACCACATGGATTCATCTCACCTACCAGGGGAATCAGACAGGGAGATCCCATATCTTCCTACATTTTCATTATTTGTGCGGAAATTATGTCAACAAATATTGGAAATCTTGAAGCAGACAATATGGTTCAGAGTCTCCGAATATTAAAAAAGGCACCTCCCATTCTACATCTAATATATGCAGATGATCTCCTCATCACTTACAGGGCGACCCAAGAAGGTAGAACTCACTTAAAAATGATACTTCAATCATACAGCTTATCGGCAGGGCAAATAATCAACACACCGAAATCAATAATCATTCATCATCCGAGGCTACAACCGCAGAATATAGACTCTCCACACCATCTCTTCGACATGCTAACCACATCAATCCCACCTATATATTTAGGAGTTCAATTCAAACACAGGAGAAACTATAGACACATCTTCGAAGCACTACTCCAACGATTGGCTCGTAAAGCTCAAGGATGGATGACAAAATGCCTTAACCCTGTAGGAAGACTTGTTCTCATTAAAACCTCTTTAACACCGCCCTGCAATCACCTTATGCAAACCCACATTTTTTCTACCAATGTGCACAAAAAAATTGATCGGATCGCTAGAATTTTTTTCTGGGGACATGATTCATCTGTTAAAAAGCTTCACCCAATATGGTGGAATAAGCTAAACAAACTGATAGCGGAAGGAGGAATCGGAATCCGAAAGAGTAGTCATCACAATAAAGCTTTGTTCATGAAAATTATTTGGAACATTTACGACCAACCGCAATCCATTTGCACCAGCTTGTTCAACGAGAAATACCTCCAACATCAACCAATATTCCAAGGTACAATTATGATTCCTTCTAACGCCAGCACCCAATGGAAACAAATGGCATCACTTATTCTTTTTTTAAAACATCATTTATTTCGCCAAATAGGAAATGGTTCAGATACACCTATCCAAACTAATTGGGTACCCCACTTTCAATACCTTGATCCTGTCCAATGCTACCCTATACAATATGTAGCTGATTTAATTAACCCATTTTCTCAATAATGGAGACATGATCAGCTAAACAACCTCCCACCTAATATCATCCAACACATTATAAATATACACCTTCCTCCTGACAATATTCCAGATAAAATAATTTGGCCCACTCTAAATCAGGAAGGAACACAACCCCTTCCGGGTATAGTTGTTTAACACAACAAGATAACCTCGCACGCCCAAACCCCCTACGAACAACCAAATTTTTATGGACCTTACCATGTCCTCCCAAAATTCATCTTTTCTTGTGAAAAGCTATAAATGAAGGTTTGCCAACCTTGTCTATGCTACATTACATCAATCTCTCCACTTCCAACCTTTCCCCCGATGCAACTCCGAGCCAGAAACAACTCAACACATGCTTATCCATTGCCCGGAGGCTATGTCCGCTTGGAGCATCCTTTCTAATCGCATATTAACAAGCCAATCACAAGGTAACAACCAACCAATTACCTTAAATCCTCAAACAACAATTTCACAAATACTACAAACACAAGGAAATACATCTTATGTCACTTCATGTTGTTTTCTACTATGGTCACTATGGACATCAAGAAATGATCTCGTGTTCAATCAAGATAAATCCACTCATATAGACATCCTATCAAGATCATTAGAACAACAACAAGAATTTGAATGTGCAAGGAATATTTCCCTACCAGTTCTCCCTGGGGATCTGCCTTCCATAATTACAATAAATATAACCAAGACGACTACAACCATTCAGGTAGGTTGGTGCCATCCAACAACAGATTGGATTAAAGTGAACACGGATGGGGTAGCTAGTGGTACGTATTGATCTATGTACCTTGGTGACTATTATTATAGAGGCGGAAGAAGAAGAATAGACGGAAACTAGAAAACAAAACACACTAGAAACTAGATTCAAAGAAAATATCTTCTCTAGATTATGAACAAGAAAACTATTAAAATTCTCTCTTTGTTACACTCAAATCTCTCTAAACCGTGGATAACCTTAAACTGTTTTACTAATCTTACTTTTATAATAATTAATTGCCTCACAAACTTCTCTCAAGGTGATTTGTCTCACAAACCTCTCTCTCTGATCTAGGTGTGTCTGTATCACAAACCACACTCAAGATGTCTTAGCTATGAGCTAAACATCTCTATTTATAGCTTTGACGGTTTCCCAAACCTTCTAGGAATCTATTTCCTTATCTAGGAATTATTCCCTTTCTAAGAATATTACCTTGTCTAGGAATATTCCTTATTTAGGAATAATTCCTTTTCTAAGTATATATTTCCTTATATAGAAATATTACCTTGTCTAGGAAATATTCCTTTTTCTAGATATATTTCCTTATCTAGAAATATTACCATGTTTAGGAATATTTCATTATCTAAGAATACTGCCTAAAAATCAGTATTCCTTCCTTAAATTACAATTTTATACTCAATCCATTCTTGAGGATCACTAGTTCCCAGAGAGAGGAAGATACACATGTATCATGCGCCCCCACTCAAGAACTTGAACTCATGTGAAAGTTAATTAGATTTGGAGGTTAGGGAACTCGAGGGTTCCTTTCACCTTGCTGAACCATCTTTCTTTGATGGAAACTTGACTTTGGCGTCTAATTTGAAAAACGTCCATATCTCTTTCTCTTGTCTTACTCACTCTTCGCTCCATAATGCAGTCTTCTTCGAGTGGTCCTTCTTTTTCCGCATCCCTTTATTCAAAAACACCAGATGAAGATGTAATTTTTTTCTTCGCCTTTGACTTGGGTGTATGAGAACGAATACATTCAGTTAATTCTTTAAGCGTAGTTTGATTCAACTTCATGTATATTTGTTGAATATCCACCTTTTCTTCCATAGTTTGTGGTTTGCTTTGCTTAGGATCATCAACTGACTTTCCCATCTTTGGCTCTCTTGTTCTTTAAATGTCTTCTTGCTTCTCGAGTACCTCACCAAGATTTTTGTAGAGAGATCTAGTGAAGACCATAAACCACTGGAATCTTCCCTAAGGTAACGAACCTTGCTCTGATACCAACTTGATACGTATTGATCTCTGTACCTTGGTGACTATTATTATATAGGAATAAATCAGAATAATAATAGATGAAAACTAGAAAACAAAACACACTAGAAACTAGATTCGAAGAAAATATCTTCTCTAGATTATGAATAAGAAAACTATTACAATTCTCTCTTTGTTACGCTCAAAGTCTCTCTAAATAGTGGATAACCTTAAACTGTTTTAGTAAGCTTGCTTTTACAATAATTAATTGTCTCACAAACTTCTCTCGAGGTGATTTGTCTTACAAACCACCCTCTCTAATCTAGGTGTGTCTGTATCACAAACCACACTTAAGATGTCTTAGATATGAGATAAACATCTCTACTTATAGCTTTGACGGTTTCTCAAACATTCTAGGAATATATTTCCTTATCTAGGAATAATTCCCTTTCTAAAACAGTATTCCTTTCTTAAATTACAATTCTACCCTCAATCCCTTCTTGAGGATCACTAGTTCCCGGAGAGAGGAAGACACAATTATATCAGCTAGATTCCACTCGAGCATGGCAGGAGCAGGATTCATTTGCAGAGATTCAAACGCGCAAACGATAATGACTCTTGCTCAACTCTCGGAGTAACCACGATGCTCACACCAGAGACATGGGCAATGGTGCTAGCAACCAGAACCGCGACTACAAGAAGATGAACTAAAGTGTTATTTGAGACGGACTCAAAGAATCTCATGCACTTAATCAAAACTCCAACAGAAGCCCCTTGGTATATTTCAGAAATGATCGCAGAAATTAAACACAAAATGAGTCAAATTCCTTTCTGTGCTATTCAACACAATTATAGGGAAGGAAACCAAGCAGCAGGCGGTCTAGCAAACTATGCGGAAGATAGTAGCCAATCCGGAAACTACTCAACGACAATATGGGACTAGGCGAACCCAACTTTTATTAACCAGGGTCTATTAAGCGGACCAAGCAACTTCAGAGAGTCACCTTCCCACGTGTAATAATAATTTAGTTGTTTTTCTAATATATATATGCATGCTTCAAAAAAAAAGGATATTAATGACTCCATTGACATAATGACACGGGGTTAATCTTTACAACCAATGTATTTTTTCCTTCAGGATCGTCTAACTAGTAACTACCAAATGTACACAAATTAAAGGGAAACAAAGATTAGTTAGGAGGCTATAAGTGGTGGCTAAGTAGGTAATACTGCAACTCCTTTCAGTGTAACATACTAACAGACAATCCTAGTTCCAATCAGAATATAATTTCCTTAGATCGAGCAAGGGCTATGGGGGTTGATAGTTTATTTCAAAATAAAAGAGTTGATCAAATTTGATCAAATTAGATCCTACTATGGGTATAGGAATACTCTCTTTCACCCCAAACTCGATCACCTTCTCTTTCATTCGAATGAGTGACTGAAGTCTTCCCTATACGGCTCTTTATTTTCCGTGTGAGAGGAAATAACACATACGACACTTTGTATGCCGTTTTAAATTAAAATGGAATGTATACGGATGATCAAATCCCGTTGGGAAGAATATGAAGTATATTTGGGTGACCAAATCCCGTTGGAGAAGAAAATGGAGAATATACGGGTGACCAAACCCCGTTTGAGTAGAAAATGCAGTTAAGGTCAGGCGTTTTAATAGAATGCGCGATTGGGGATATTGAAACTAATTGGGGGATATAAATTACTTCCTCCAACCCATAGTGTATGTTAAGGGGTGACTTTTGGGTATGAAAATACTAAAATACCCTTCCCTCAAGATAAAAATTAAAAACTTAAAATCAAAAAACAAAATCATATCCCTCATTTCCATCTTCACCTCTTATTAATCTCTTTTAGGGTTAGGGATTTGAAACCTAAATATTCCCCACTCCCTTTCAAATTCTAAAATTTCCCTACTCCCTTTCAAATTCTCTTCTGCTTCTCTGCCGACTCCTCACTTTGAAAACGATTTTTTATTTTAACATTCAGAGGTGATGAAGACCATGCCGGTTGTGATGAAGACCATGCGGGAAATGATGAAGACCATGCCGGTTGTGATGAAGACCATGCGGGAAATGATGAAGACCATGCCGGAAGTGATGAATACCATGCCGGAAGTAATGAAGACATGCCGGAAATGATGAAGACCATGCCGGTATAGATGAAGACCATGCCGGTAGTGATGAAGACCATGCCGGAAGTAATCAAGACCATACCGGTATAGATGAAGACCATGCCGGTAGTGATGAAGACCATGCCGAAAGTGATGAAGACCATGTCGGAAATAAAAAAATTACATCGCCGGAAGTGACGAAGACCATGATGGAATTGATGAAGACCATGCCGGAAAATGGTGTCGGCATGCTCGATAGAAATCTATCAATGCCAGTAGTCAAGTGAATTTTTTTTTCAAGTTTCTGGATACTTTACATCATGTGTCGGCATAGAAATTCAATCAACATACCATGCCGGTAGCAGTACCGGCATGCTCGAGAATTAAATGACTGTGTCGGCAGTGGACTGAAAACCAGAAGAAAAAAATCAAAACGGACTGAAATTCAATTTTCTCATAGAATTTTTTTTTCTACGAGACGATGTCTCGCACTATGCTAGGGGCTTCCCCCTAAACCCCCGCGACCTGACCTGTCAGGTCGAACACAGCCGAGAGAGGCTACGTCCCCCCGGATCCCCCACCCTTGGGTAAAAAATAACTTTTGTACCGGCATAGTTCTTTGGTTGAATACTATGCCAGCTTAATTTCAAAATGGGGGATAAGCTCGGTGCCGGCATGGACGTGGTATGAATACCATGCCGGTATTGCTGCTTCCGGCATTGTATTCATACCACGTCCATGCCGGCACCGAGTTTTTTCAGCTGCAAAAATGGTGGATTCAAAGAAAAAAAATCAAATTTTCAACCTCTTAACAACAATTCTCTCTTCACAATCATCTTCTATTTTCACCAAAAAAAAGTTTCCTCTCAAATATTTTTTCCCTCCTTCTACTCTCACCTCACTCACCCAAATACAAATAAAAACACACACTAATCTTTTAACAAATACTTAAGATTTTTCCTAATTATAATTAAACACTAAACCTGATTAGTGAGGGGTAGATTAGGAAAAAAAATACTTAGATAAGGGGTGACCCTGAAATGATATTTGGATCCAGTTTTTGTCTTTTTCCTCTATCCCCAAATTATTTTTGATATCCCTAATTGCGCGTTCTTTTAATAGGTTTTGACATTCAAACCTTGAAAGTAAATCCCGGCCTTTTAGAAATCTTAGTCTTTTTATATTTTTAACATTCAATTTTTTTTCCTCACGGCACATAATTAGCCTTACAGTGTTTAATATTTTCTATTCCATGGTAGAATGACACTCTATCACATAGACTCTCATTCATTTTGAAAGGGATAGAGTGCTCAAACACTCTATCCCATAACCCTTGCTCTTACATGAGGGGCCAAATGAGATGCTCAAGGCAGAAGACCTTTCTCTAGCACCACCCGGAAAGTAACACTGAGAAGGTAAAAATAACTGATTTCGAATCACATATGCAGTATGAGCTACTGGCTTCTCCTGGCCTCTTCCACTGGAATATCTGCAAGGAACTGCATATTCATAATTTCCATATCAATTCATCAAATTTCCTGCACAAGGGACTCAAGGAGACAGAATATAAGGAGTGAAAGAATATCAAATTGGGTATATTAATTATATGTCCCTACTTTGGACACCCAATAAATATATCCTTATTCAACAATAAATATGTCCCTACTTTTTTACAACCTTATCCATTTAAAATTAGATTACCTAAATACCCTCAACAATATAATATTTTCTTGTATTTCAAAATGAAACAAATTTCTTCCTCTACTTCACCCGTACCACCACCACCACCACGAGGACCACCACCACCACTGGCGCCACCACCACCACTGGCGCCGCCACCACCACTAGTCCGCAACCACCATCACTGATGAAATCACCGCCATCCAGTGCCGCCGCCGCCACCACCCACCACCGCCGCCACCACCCACCGCCGCCTCCACGCACCGCCGCTATTGGTTTAGGTATTTTGTATCAACAACGATAGTTGATCCAACAAAAAAAAATGATCAACATCATATGTTTATCCAATTTAGGGATCAACAACAGTAGTTTATCCAAAAAAAAAGGATCAACAACATATGTTAATCCAATTTAGGGATCAACAACAGTAGTTTATCAAAAAAAAAAAAAGATCAACAACAGTAGTTGATCCAAAAAAAAAGGATCAACAACAGTTGTTGATCCCCTAAATTGGATCAACAATGGAAGTTGATCCATCTAACTGCACCAGCGACAACCAAAATTTACAGAAAACATCCACTACCACCAATGCAAAGACAATTGCAGCATCAATAAAAACATCTAGGGATCATCAACAATAGTTTATCAAAAAAAAAAAGGATCAACAATATATGTTGATCCAATTTAGGGATCAACAACATTAGTTGATTCAAAAAAAAAAGGATCAACAACAGTTGTTGATCCCCCTAAATTGGATCAACAATGGAAGTTGATCCATCTAACTACACCAGCACTGCCTAGCCAAAGCCAACAAAAACTAGCATCATCCATCATCACTGTGTTGTACCCTATAGCACCAACGTAACCACCTCCATTTTAGCTACTTCCACTGGCACCAGCTACTGAGTTCTGGCTCCATCTCAACTGCAACTTCAAATCTCTAAACCTTGTTCTTGTTATGCAATGTAATAAACAATTTTGATGTTCTGCAACTCAAGATATCGACTTGCAATCTCACCATGCTTAGAACCTTGTAAATAAACATAAACAGAAATTTTACATGTCTTAGACATAAGAATTCCAAAGAAATCACGAGTTACCGCAGACAGAACAAGATATTTTGCCAAGTCAAACTACGCATACTAAACCGCTTGTGATTTCATAATTAGCTCACAATGTTCTGTTCTGTAGCTTATACGCCTAGACTCACAAAGTGAATGAACTAGCAAACCTTGAATTTATCATGGATAGCTAACTTCCAAAGCCCTGATTATTTAATTACATTGAATCAACACAAATAAAAAGAACAACTTATCACCCAAAGTCTTCCAATCTCAAATTCACTAATAAAAAAATGGATATAATCAATTATGATACATAGCACCTCCATATACTTCAATCCTTTGTTCCACATATCCTCATTCCAAATAATTTTAAGAATCATAGCTGCGGTAAAGTAATGACATTTACGTATTAGGTATAAAATCAACGACCCATTTTCTATCACTGTGAACACCAAACCAACACATATGATCTCTCCAATTTATCTAAACTTAATCTATCAGAGCGTCCATAGTTTTTTCTTTTCTCTTTCACATAAGAAGAACCAATTTTAGTCATCCATTTAGGGATCAATGAATTGTTTAACAAAAATTGAAATTATAGAAAACAAATAGTGATGGTGAACATATCAATTAAACGAAATTACTTACAAATTTGAAAGAGCTGGAGATGGATGAAATCAAAAGTCAACCATCACTATGGATTTCAAAATGTTCTGGATCTGAATGAATCGTCGGTGTTGGAGCAAATTGATTAGTTATTTTCCTTATCTTCTTTCCTCACTGATTCGTAAAACAAAAGGTGAAAAACCTCACCTATTTTAAAAACCCTCAAATATGTGGTGGTGGTAGTGGTGGAGTTGGTGGAGGACTAAGAGGTGGTGCGGAAATTGGATCTGGTGTTGGATTGCAGTTGGGGTCGATGAAAATATTGGTGGTGGAGGTGGTTTCCAATCAGATCTAAAACTTAACTGATGTATAATATTATTTTCACATATAAAACGATGGTGTTGCAGATGTGATGATGTTAGTTGTGGTGGCGACGATAGAATTGATGGTGGTAGTGGTGGTGGCGACATAAATCATGGTGATGGTGGGAACGATGAAGATGGTGGTGGTAGGAGCGTAGGAGATGGTGGTGGGAGCGATCGGATTTATTCTGTTATAAGAGTAGAAGAAAAACACGGTGAGAGAGGAAGGCTAAATACAGAACTTTACAAATTATGTTTTCCAAAATAATTTCAATAATGACATTAGGGATATTTATAAAGTTTCTCAAGGATATTTGTAGAGGCCCATCAAAAGAAGGGATAGTTATTCAATTTCCACTATCAAATTCATTGTTTGAACATGGAATCACTTTTCTTTTTTTTAATTCAATGGTCAGAAAGCTGACACCATGATAAAAACTCCGCAATAAAAGATGTCATTTCATCAAACTCTAAATTGATAATATGTAATAATTTGCTTTAAGTTAAAGCCTTCATATAGGCCACTGACTAAAATCCGATAATAAAACACAGTAACAAACCGATAATACTAGTAACATTAAATAGAACACAAGGCTCTCCTGGTTTTGTAATAGAAAGCGTACAACTAGCAACCATATGACAGACTTCCACGGCTTTGTACTCTACAGGGAGCCAAAATTCAACGCGTTTCTCCAGGATATTGTGCCCTCAATCACCATCCCTTGTATACCATATTCTGCTTAAAACTTCTTTCTTAATGGCAGTAAAGTTTGATTACTGAATCAGAACCAGCAGTGAATAACCAGGGTTGCCTAGGATGGAAGGTACAATCTATGACACCTCTTCCATGTGTTGTTGTATGGCCGCGGAGAATTTCCAGTGGAACGATAAGTGGATTCTGGTTAAGATCTGAATATACCATGCCATGGAACACATATGCAGTGCCATTTTCAGAGGATGCAACAAAGAGGGGGTACGAACGATGAAAGGCCACATTTGTAATATCCTTGGGCTGACATTTGAGAATTTTGAAAGGTTGAGTAGAGAGATCCATGTCGAACCAGCAAACTTTACCCTCCCGACTCCCCACAATTACATTATCTCCACCAGGATGAACAGCAATGGAGGAAATCTCACGAACTCCAGGCTCTAGCTTTCTAATGAGCTTTTCCTTTAATAAATCGTAAACACGGACACTTTTCTTTGTTGAAATGAACAAGATGGAACGAGATGGATGGAAGACTGATGAAACTGGATGCCCATGCAATTTAAATGGAATTCTTTGTGTAACTTTCTTTGACAATTGGTGTATCAGAACAGCCTTCGAGTCACCAGAGGGCATCACTATACTAAAGTAGTCTCCTTTACGATGCCAAACAACAGAGGTTACCATCTTAAAATGCTTCAACCTGATTCCCTCGTGCTTATCGTGCTTGAGCCAACTCACTATAGGTGTGCTCTTCTCAGAGTTGTCTGTTTCTGACGGTCCATCAAAGTTCACGAGTTCGTTAACTCTCTGCTGTTCTTCTGCACTCCCAAGTCCAGTATTCAGAACAAGCACATCTTGACCTGCAGATATCGCCAGAACAAGACGATCTGGAACTGGATTCCAAGCAACACAATTTACAGCTTCACCAACATCCCACATCTTTACGCACCGCGCAGTTTCAACCTCCCAAATACGCACTGTTCCATCCTTTGAGCCAGAAGCCAGCCATTGGCCCGACAAGTGAACAGATATCGAAGTAACGGCATCATTGTGGCCTTTGTACTCCAGAAAACACGTTATAGGGTAAGGCTTTAGATCTTTTCGATTAGGCAGCTTAGGATTTAAAGATTCAGGATCAATGTTAATACGCTTCTTTCGAACTCTAGGACATAAAACAATATCCAAGCAACGAGCAAATGATTCTTCCACTGCTTTATCATATGCTGGGACTTTTCTCAGAGAGTCGTACCTTTTGGGGATAAACTTCGGTCGGTCTTCTTCATACATTAGCTCATACGAACTAATTTCTTCTTGAGTCGGAATATATTCTAACGAAGGGTTGTATGATTCCTCGTGACCGGGTAACTTCGCTTTAGGTGGAGGAATAAAACGCAAACCCTGTCTAGCTTTGTCAGTAGAGCTGGAATCATCTCCCCACAAATCACGATAAATACGTTTCTCTTCCTTTGGTGGTTCAAATGTAATATGACCTTTCCTAATTGCTTTGATCAATCGAAGAATCTTCTTATGTTCTGATTTTGAAGGAATGAATCGTCTCTTTGGTTCTGGAGCGTTTGACATTGGATGCATGGCGTCATGCTTAACCCAATCTACATAATCCGGATATGGATTAACATCAGCATGTGGAGTCTTTCCTTCAAGCAATGCTCTGATAAGTTCTTGCCATTCTTTTGGTATCTCAACGTCTTCATCATTGTAATCATCATGAACTATTAGCTTCTTCGAAAAGTCTGTTCTAGCTAGAAAAGCTTCGAGCATATTTTTTCTTGCTTGTTTTTTAATCTTCTTCCCAGAAATATCATATCCAATGTGTTCCTCATCTTTGTAAAACTTCAATGGGACATTACCAATGGTGTTTCTTGGAGCAACCTCGTCTTCAGATGAATCACTCTCTTCAGCTGGATGAAGATCAGATTCTTCACCATGATCAACATCTTCATCCTCTTCTACTTTGTTTACCCTTTTCATCCTCGGATTCTTATTCATCTTCTCCTTATCTGTAAGTATATTAGAATCTGGTTCTAGGGCATGAACTTGTGTTTCCTCTTCAACTTTTTCTACAGATTTCTTTGTTGCCTTATTCTCTTTATCAACATTCCTCCTCTTCTGTTTTTCATCCTTTTGATGGAAAAATTTGTGATGAACCTTCATTAGATTTCGATGTTTTACGAAGCTCATACTGCTATGAGGTTCTGAAACCCTGAAAACCCCCGGCGGAGATAGATTGAGAAAACCAGAAAGCAAAAAGATCGGGCGAAGTTGCTTTATATATCTCACAAATTCACAATGAAGGAATGGGCGCTTATGTGTGTGGCCTTAGAATGGCCTTTTACTCGGAAAAATTCTCGAAACACGACTTTAGGGTTTTACTCCGGCTATATATAGGTTTGAGTTTTCATCCTTTTAAGCAAAAAAATACCAAGCCGAAAATAATATCATCCCTTCCCTGTTCTGTAAATCATAGCCGACTTATCATTTCATATTCTTTGATCCCTATACTTATTTACTCAAGTCACATCACATGTTTTGGTGGCTTTTGCCTGGTAATATCATTTGGTAACACTTTACGATTCGTATTGTTTATTTATTTTTTTGAAGCACGATTCATATTGTTATGTTTTATGTCTGTAGTTTTAGGTGGGTGAAAAAGGCTTTCGTTGCACCCGGGTTAGATCGAGGGAGATGATGGTGATTATTACTCAGTTCGGTCAGGATTGCTACAGGGAGAATTGATATGTGCTATATTGAAAGCCTTTTCCATCCACCACTTAGTGCAGTTATATGTGAGAAAGACATCGGCAGTTGTATTCTTTTCACTACTTCGCAATCAACAATTTTGTCTGGTAATATCACTTAACTATTCGTATATTATTGGGCCGACCGACCAGAGGGCTTGTAGGGAGGGAGATCCTTTCGTGGCCATTTTTTTTTTTTTTTTATCAATTTCCAATTTATTGCAATTCCGTGTCTATTTTTTGGTTACTTGACGAATTTGTCACTCCTACTTATGGAACGCATCTCTTTCTTTTCTTTTCTTCTTCACTTTCGTCGCCTTCACCGATAGCTCTCCACCACCACCAGCGCCGGAACCACCTCCTCATTTCTTCACCTACACCAGCAGTAGCAGCAGCAGTGCCACCACCACTACCACACCATCAGAACCAGAACCACGACCAACACCATAACCACAATCATTGCTACCACCGGTAACATCATCATTTCTCCTTAACCGCCGCCACCACCAACTTCACAGTTGAGTTTTAAATCATCGTTCCTTCCTCTTCTCTTCTTTTCAACCGTCACCGCAACCATCCTCCATCAATGTCATCTTAGACTATCATCACCACAACCACCTCCCTCTTTTACTATTGTGACTAATTTACATATAAACATGAAATCAAAAGACCCGACAATCAAAATAAGATCATAAATTAGATGTTAGATCTAACATTTAATTTTTTTATTTTGAAACAAAGACATGAAATTAGTATTTTTAGATCTAATATTTACTGAACTACAATCTCCATATAAATTGAAAAACCCATTAACATCAACAACCAATTTATCAGTCAAAATTATTAAATCTAACACTGATGCTACTATAAACCAACAATTTTATGAAAAAATGAAACATCGACAAATAGTAATCATCATCGACATTAGTTTTTCCTTTAAATAATATGGCTTTGATGATGTTGCAAAATTGTTGTTAGCCTGTTAGGTATCTTCCTTCGGTTGTGATGCATGTGAACTGAGAATTTGGGAAAGTAGTAAAGGAAGATCAATTGAATTTACAGGGATAGTAAAGGAGGAGGAGAAAGGGGCAAAGAGAGGCGGAGACTTTGAGAATGAGAATGGGAAATGTTTGTAAAGGTTTGGTTGTTAAACGAGAATCATCATCATGACATTTGACACACGTTAAGTGCATGTGTGCATTTTTGCCGTGAAATGGCTACGTGTGCTGCAGTGGTAGTGCATAAATATAATAAAGTTAATATACAATCTCACGTGATGGTGTATCGGTCTAATATACTTGAAATGACCAAACAATCTCACATGATGGTGCTTGGTGCATCACCTGTCGTGGGTTTTACATTTTTCAAATTTTCATTAAAATGGATCTTTTAGCCTAATTTATAACGAGAGATACCGCTATTAGCATGGTGATATCGGTTTAGCGATCCAATGAACAAAATATGTTAATATTTATTTATCTTTTATGTGAAACAGCATCATTCTTGAATAATACCAGTATCCCCTTTATAAATTGTTTGCATCTATTTTCGGGGATCATAATTTTTTTTTAATGCTTCGTTTTCTCATTCGGTCGGCCATTTCCACCGTGGTAGAGGTGTTCTTGTTATTATTACAATGTTTGGAATATATGCTTACGTTTGTAGTCAGTATTCTTTTTCCCTGCAAGCAGTACTTAATTTTATTTTGTACGGAAAAAAAATACACTGCTAATTACCATTTTTTTTCACATAAATGGATTAAGTGGGGTTGGAAAGGGCTTTCATTGCACCCGGGTTAGGCGAGGGAGATAATGCAGTGTTCTATCCAGTCGAGGAAACAATAATTAAGGTCATTGGGATTATTACTCAGAGTTCTGTCAGGATTGTTACGGTGAGAATTGATATGTGCTATTGAAAGCTTTTTCCAACCTCCACTTAATCCAGTTATGTGAGAAGGACATTAGCAGTGTATATATGATTTCTGTACTAGAAGATCAGGAATTCAACCTTGGAAGTCTCACATAATCGGCGATGAAAGCTCATGCGGTCCAATCAAGGTTGATTGACCAAAGGCCGGTAATATCATCTGTTGGTAACAACACACAACACTTTACTATTTCCATTATTACAATATGTTGTGGGATACATGTTTATGTTCGCAGTTTGTTATTTTATTATTTATTGTTTTTGCTAACAAAAATTCACTTATAATTTTGCTGTTTGTTTTGAAATCTATCAGATATATGCACAAAGTATGGAAAAAAATACACTGTTAAATACCGTTTCTCACATATATGGTTTAGTCGGGGCTGAAAATGGCTTTCATTGCACCCGGGTGAAACGGGGGAGATGATGTACTGTTCTATCCAGTTGTGAAGCAGTTATAGGGTTCAGTTTTGGCATGATTGTTAATTTTTTATGGTGATAATTGATATGTGCTATTGGAAGCTTTTTCCATCCGCCGCTTAAACCATTTATGTGAGAAAGACATTGGAGTGTACTTTTTTTCCTACTTTGTGTAAAGTTTTACTTAAATATCACCCATGTTTTTCTAAGTACCACTCACAATAAAAATTAAAATAATTTTCTATCTAGTTTGAAATGGGTAATAAAACCCACCATCTTTTTTTTTTTTTTGATACGAAGTATAAAACCCACCATCTTCCCTAACTATATCGCCGCATCTTACCGCCTTCAATTACTAAATACTAACATAAACATCAAAACCCTAACTGTATTGTTTTTAATCCATCTGTTTCTCACTATCCAAGGAACTTTGTCATTTAAAAAAAGCCATTATCACAGCCCATTCACCTGAAGCATACATCAACTAAATGCTTTGAAACAGCCCATTCACTTGCAACCATGAGTGCCATGACCTCTGCCAAGTAATTTGTGGCTATCCCAAGACCACCTGAAACTGCACCCATACAATCACCATAATGATTTCTTGCAACAAATCCAATCCCTGCCATTCCTGGATTGCCTTTAGATTCCCCATCACAACATATTAGAGTTTGATGCAGGGAGGGATATGTAAATAAACATTCTTTCACCCTGACAGTTCTTGTTTGCACTCCTGAAATACCAAAGTAAAGCATTATACTCAATTCATGCACAGTACCCCACATCTTTCCCCTCATTCTGAGTTTCCCTTCTGTTGCCCATGTGGTTATTCTCATTTTCATTTTATCAAAACTGATAGAGTTACGGCTTTCACAGTATTTCTTGTAAGCCATAATTCTACCATCACATTGAAAGCACATATGAACCACAGTGGTGCACCATTAAGGTTGACATTAATCCTAATTAAAACCTGGTTTTTAGTTTTAGTTTAGTATTAAGAAATTTGGTCTTGAGTAGTAATTAGTTTGCCATCAGTATTTTCCAACTCATCAATATTGTTCTGTGATTTTCTAATTCTTATATTTGCATGGAAAAAAGCAATGTTAGCACCACTAAGGTTGACATTAATCCTAATTAAGGTTGCACCACAAAGAAATAGTGTATTGTGATTTCAGTTTTAGTTTAGTTTTTAGTTTTAATCTTAATCTTAATATTTATTCTGATCTAAAGTTTGACATTAATCTTTTTTGTTCTGATTAATTAGGTTTTAATTTTTAATAGAAGCCAATCAAGTTTTGATTTAAGTATTAATCACGATTCCAATTCCAATAAACTTTGATGCTAGTCTCACAATATTCGTTTGAAACATAGTATGCCACCAAGACAGATTCTTGTTGCTTTAAAGAGAAAATTTAAAGATAATTATTCAACTGTGAAGACCATTGACAATTGCATCCAAAAGCATCGGCAAAACGAGGGTGCTAGGAGGACGAGAATGCAACTACTTCATAAATATCTTGATGATGCCCATTATGTAAAATGCAATAGGATAAATCCTGATACAAGTGAGGTGACTGATATATTTTGGGCCAATCCCAAAGCTACAACATTTGTCAGTGTTTTCCTTCATTCGTGATTATTGATTGTACATACAAGTCAAAAAGGCATGCGGAGGGTATGATATCTATGGGAAATACATTTTCTATTGCTTTTGCATTCATGAGTGCCGAGCTAACGGAGAATTCTGAATGGGCCCTGCAAAATCTGAGATTACTTTACTCTCTAACAAACTTGCCTTCAGTTATTGTCATCGACAATGAACAAGCATTAATCAATGGTATTGGTATTGTTTTCCCAGAAGCATGTAACCTTGCAGGTTCAGGCACTTGCAAAGAGCAAAGCAAGGCCCCTGCTTCATACTTCTATCAGTCACGGTGAAAAAGGAATGTTAATATCCATATGATATCCGAATTCCTCATGAATCTCAGCTAAACTTTCTTCAAACGAATTTACAGGCACAAACTCACTTGTCTTGCCTTTATCGCACATCATGTCATACAGACTGACATTCCTTACACCCTTCACAAAACAAAGTGCATTTGGACTTTGTATGAAAATCCCGCCAAGGTTAGGCATCACTGTTGCCTCTGTTGTCTTGAAAAAGTTGTTACCAAGAATCATCTCAAAATCATTAAGATGCACGCCACTCGCCAACTTCAACACTTTTCATAGTCATCCCCTTGATTGGTTTGGTTACATCATTCACCGCCTTCATGCAGTGATCAGCCTGATGCACTTCTAAATCCAAGTACTCTTCCATCGACAAACTCATAACAGTGTGTGAAGCACCTGTATCTTCCATGCCCCAGAGTTGATGATTTTGAATGCCAACCTTCACATAAACCAGGACAACTCCACTCAACCCATGTTGTGTTGCTGCCTTTTGTGCTACTATGTTGCATAGTTAAATTGGATTGACATGCTCTACTTCATCAGTTTTTTCTTTCTCGCCAGTGCCCTCAGTGGCTATTGCGGATATTTTTTTTATCTTATGACAATCACGTGCAAGGTGAGGACCCTTGCATAGGAAACAACCACCAACTTTGTTCTTCATGTCCTGACTATCATCTCTTTGATAGTTATTTTCCTTAGCCTCATAACTTTTCCTACTTCCATCATCCTTCTTCTTCTGGCATTTCTTATCCTTTCCGTTCCTATTAGCACCAGTTGAGGTATTAACTAACCTAAAATCAGCAAGGCTGTCCACGATTGCAATGGCCGAAGGTAGGTCTTTAGCACCCTGCCTTCTTACTTCGACATGAGCCCATGCTTGCAAACCAGATGTAAAATTTAACAACTTATCTTCTTCAGACATGTTGCGAATATCTATCACCAGAGACGAAAACTCTTCGACGTATTCCCGTGGTGTACCGGTATGCCGCAGCTTACGCAAGTTCTCTCTGGCGAACCAAGTCGCATTGCTTGGTAAGAATTGACTCTTCAATTCTTCTTTCATGACATCCCATGTCACGATGCCTGGACGACCAGCAGTAAGGTCATCATCAGTTCTAGTCATCCACCACAATTTCACATCACCTTCCAGGTACATGTTAACGAGAGTAACCTTTTGCTCTTCCGGGGTTCTAGCGGCCTTGAAGTATTGGTCCGTGTCCCACATAAAATTATCCAATGCGTTCGCATATCTTGCGCCAGAAAACACCTTAGGTTCTGAGACTTTAATATTCGTAAGGTCACTGCCACTACCACCCGTAGTATCTTGATCCGAACCAATCGTACTCATCATTCTCCTTAGAATGTATAACTTATCAGTTAGCTCTTTCAAGGAATCTTTGAACATGGTCTTAACAACATCGATTTGGCCTTCCAAATCAGCATGCTTCTTAGTTGCTACTTGGTTTGACTCAAACATATCAGTATCGTACTCATCTAGAGCTTGAATGCGAGCCATAACCATTGCATTATAATTGGCATGCTTAGGATGGTGCACCTCATCGCCAATCCTGTCTTACAAGTCTGCTACCCTATCAGTTAAGGCATCCATCGTACTCTTCTTACCATCCATTATATCTCTAGAAATTTTAGCAACTAAACTCGAGCAAAACAAATAAAATCTTACAAAAACAAAGCCAAAACAGAGCAATTTGTGCTATGATACCCGAACTGTCACACCTCCAAATGCCCCAAGCAATTTTTCGCGAAAGTACGTGTAACTCGGCAATACAGTGGTTCAGTGATCTCTTATCACATACTCATATTTCAGCCTTATAAGTTTGCACCTATGCAAACATCCAACTTTACTGAGTTATGCAACGGAAGACTTAACTTAGATTTTCTCTACCAGCAATATAGCCCATACTACAAAGAGGTTCCTTACATGTTTATGGTTCACGGAATTGGGGAGTAGTTTCGAATCAACGGAATACCAAGACAAACATATAAGCCAACAAACTCTCTTTTATTAGTTTAAGGGGAAAATTACAAAATCAGTCCAACCAATGGACTTACAAGCTTATTCTCTAAGCCTAACACAAAAAATCTCTCTACTGCAATGTGGTTCCTCAACACTTTGAAGACTTCTATTTGCAAAGGTTATCTGGCTATTTATAATGCTAAGAACCAGGCTAATCCGTATGTAACATAGTTACACGCCTTATGAAAAGCTATCTGTCCATAGGTAGTTCCCTAACCGCCATTAAATATGCCTTTTTTAACTGCTACCTTTTCCGCTAGCTTGCAGAATGGCGCCACACTTGTCCCAAATGGTTAGGCTATGCCAAACTCGGTTATAAAGCCACTTTATAACCGTCTATAACTTGCTCTTTCACTTTGGCATGCATATGATGCACACACACTCCTAACTGACAGCTTGAACACAAATCCGACAATCGTTGCACTGCCCATGCCAATGTTCAGCAATGATCGTGCAACATTCAAATTTGGCCTCTGCCAAGTCTTCGACAATGGTTGTGCTTCATTCACTTGCACTTCTGCCAAATATCCGGCAATGGTTGCGCTTCATTCATCCCAATCATGCACTTAGATTATTTGGATGCCAACACCCAAATTTCACGCCAATTGAGTCTTAACTTGATTAGTTTAACTTCATACTTCATATGTATCACTTGCATTCTTTTTGCAAAGAAATAATCACCAATTACGCATTTGGAAACGCCATTGTTGCATATGCACTGTCCAAGCCTTGGCCAATACTTGGAACGATGCCAAAGTTATTCCATGACTTTAATTTCATCATTTATTCCTTCCTTGAGATGGGATAACTCTGAACAAGGATACACAACACTATCGCGTCGTACTTCATGTGCTAAGCAGCCTTTCTTTTCTCAGCCATGATGGCGCTACATCATCGAACTGTGCAGCTCCATATGCCAGGCTACAACTTCAGTGTTGTACAATAATTGTGCGCCACTGTTGAGGCATGTTATACTAGGGAACCTAAGGATATTTACCAGTTAAGGAAACTATTCAACTTGCTAATAGGAACTTGATGACAACATGTTACAATGATCTTATAGATAAGTTATCTTGCACCTTCAAAGAAAAACTAAACAACTCAAGTAAAGGTTCCAACTTCATCTCCTTTCATGATGACAGTGAGTTTTGTGATAACTTCTCTAGTCCAAAAGGTAAAGTCATATATAAATATATATGTTGGCATGTCTCCCATGGTGAGTGTAAAAATACCGACCTCTGTACTTTCTAAGCAACAAAGACTTGGATCCTCATCATATAAAAAATCCCTTAAGATGGGATTACCAAAAAACATGTGTTCTATTTAATTCAAATAGTTTTTGTTTGTGACTTCTTACACTTTTTCCCTGAATATTATTGCTCATTTACTAATATTCACTTATGATTCATCATATTAAACAAAAGACAAAAAATAAAACATCTTTTTATGTTGACCCCCTGCTCCAAGAGATGCTCCATCCTCAAACTTTTATGTGACAAATTGAGTAGAATGGTTAGATAATTACACAATTGTGTATCATTATTATCTTCATGCACCATCATTATAAGTTATTGACTTGGTGATACCACATCTTTGAAGTCCAACGACTTCATATGGGTATCAACAAATCTTACGCTCTTTATATTTTATTTTCCCTACCTATCTGACTCCTAAGAAATATCACATGGGAAACTTTACATAACAAGCTAAGATAAAAAGCTATAGTCTTAGTTTTTATAATCATCATGTTGATATTCAAACTTGAGCAATATCGATGGATTTAATATGTGACTATGGAAAATTACTTTATTGGGATTTTTGCAATAATATCCTCTAGGCTGGAGAACGTGTTCCAAGTTCTTGTGTACAAGTTTGTAATGTTAAAAACTCTTTGGTATGGAAAACGGTTCGAGAACTTTTTTTCACTGAAAGAAAAACTCTTTTGTTTCCTATTTTGACCCAATTTCCAGAAAGTGATCAAGGAACCAACCTTATTTTTGGGATGAGATCGCTATATATATACCATTTACTTCAGATGATTTTCGCATTCAAACCTCTCTATAGCAATTAAGCATGTCTCCCATGTCTCGTAATCTGTCTCACGAAAACATGAAATAAGCTCTAAGTAATAATTGCAGTGGTATTTGGACAAAAGGAAAGAAGAAAAGAACTCCATCAGAAGATAACATTGAAAACTATAATACTACTGGAAATCGTCCTGATGTGAATTACTACTTTTCTTATGATCACCAAGATATAGAACAAGAGAAGATGATTTTTGCTAATGTTGTTTATGATTTTATAAAAAAAAAATTGAGGAGGGAAAGATTCAACTTGTTGAAGCCTTAAAAGGTCAAGATATGTTGAGAACTGACTTGAAAAAGGTTTCATGTGACCTTGTTCTCATCTCATGAAATCACATGTCAATGATCTTTTCAATGAAGATATTTCCCCTTCAGAGTTCGTGGATACTTTTGAACATAAACTCAAAGGTATCAAAACCAATGATGTTTTCAAGGGGTATTTAATTAAATGTTTTCCTTCTTTTAATATTGTCACTAGTTAACTCCTCATATGAATTGTATTCTTATTGTTTTAAGGGGGAACACTAGTTTTCATAGTAGTTTTTATGTGTTACATTAGCATTTTCAAATACTATCATCTTGCAATGATTGAAGTTTATTTATTTAAATTTTATTTTGGAGATGACTTGCAATACCTAATCTTGATGGATTATATATATTATTTATTTTATGATATTTTATGATATTTTTTCTTTGCTATCATATTTCTGGTGATTAAAGCGGATATCTCACTTGTTCTCATAGGTTAAGACCTTAAATCCTTATGATCTTCACTGGCTAAAAGAGGAGTAAACTATTTTGAGAATTGCAATATTGATCTTCCCACGATTACACTTTTGTGAATATATTGCAATGGATTCCGTAATTTGTTCTTTGTTGTATCCTTTCCTCATTGAATGTGTAACTTCCATGGAATAAAATAAAGAACTTTAATCTCGACGTTCGTACATGCTCGAGAAGATATAATTCTCATGTTGAGTCATATCTGTTAGAGCACTTCTCGGTCGAACTCGCAAGCATTGCTATCTTAAGCTTGATTGTCAATATTAGTGATCAAAACTATAATCTTTGATTTCTAGTCTACTTATAGTAATGTCTCGGACTTGGATATACTGTGTAGTTGAGCATTAGACTTCATGGCGTTCATCAAATGAAGACGGAGAACTACTAAGGCTAGCTTGTGGAACTTCATCAACAAAAGGTATGTGGAGACTAAAACTCATCTATCACTTGGAAAGTATATTTCTACTCTATCTCATATATTAAGACAAAAGTCGTATTACTTTATAGTTTTCGATTATACACATTTGAGATTTCGAGCTGAGTTTAACTCGCATACATATTTCTCGGAATATGTGTTGGTAAGATTTTTCTTCAACCAAGTTCATCTTATATTCTTGACGAAAGTCAAAAGATGATCATGTGAAAATGTCCGAGTAACATCTTACATGGTTTGTATGATACAATCATTTAGTGTAGACTTGGAATGTTTCGTTGTGATTAATAGTGTAGACTTGAAAATTGCTTTGATGCTAATAGTGTGTGAAAAAGGCTATTGTCATCCTCTAAGAAAGTTTCAATGATTGAAATAAGAGTTTAGAATACTTAACCATCATTGGATTATAAACATAGTGTGCATTCTTGCATGTATGTGATCCATGACCGGAACTAAAGTATGCATACCCGTATGCGTACTTGTAGTTGTGAAATTATGTGTACCAAGTACACATACCGTACGCATATTTGCGTAAGGTATAGATTTGGGGATTTCTGCTGGGATTTGGAAGTGAATTAAGTATGCATACCCGTTCGCATACTGGCGAACCCACACTCAGATCGTCTACCTAAGTATGCGTACCCGTTTGCATACTTAAGTGGTTAAATTTATAAAATCGGTTGGCTCATGAACTAATGTATTTATATATTAAGGAATGTATTCTTTGAAAACCGTGGCTATAATGTTAATGAATTGATTCGAGTGAATCAATCCGATTTTGCTTCAATTGTGTTCTTGTATACTTCTATGAGAATATAGCAATTGAACAACTCTTTAACTAGTTTCATTTGAGTCATTTGAACTAGTTATGGTTAAGATGAATAAGGTTGATATGATAGTGTTCATATAGCTAACCTCGGTTAACTACGGTTGAGACAACATGGTGTACACGTTTAGGTACAGTTACTAAACCTAAATGAGGGTACATTTAATTTTTGTATAACAAGCTATGTTCGATCTAACGGTTGAAAGATATTAGTTTGAATCTAATCAGGTTTTCATCTAAAGGTGAATATTGAATGCTTTGTTACCAAGGTAACTTAGATTGCAAACCCTGATTTGAAAACTATATAAAGGAGAACTCTAGCAACTGGGAAACCTAATCCCTACACCTCATGAGTGATACTAGTTTTATAAGATAGAGTTGATTCTCCTTTAACCATAGGTTTTTCACGAAACCTTGTAGGTTAACGACTTAAAGACTTCATTGGGATTCTGAAGCCAAACCCAACTATTTTCTATGTAGTTGCGTGATCTGATCTTGTTGTTTTTATCGTATTTGAGTACTATCTTCTTTAAGGTTGGCTAGATATTTAATATCCGATAGGAAAGATAAAAAAGTAGTCACAAACATCTTCATCTCATCGTTTGTGATTCCACAATATCTTGTTTCGCTACCGTACGATTAAGATTATTATGACGTGATAAATATTTCTAGGCTATTCTTCAAGAATATAAGTCTGATATATCAATTGTTTCTTGTTCACCTTGATATATCAAAAGACGGAACAAAACTCATAGGTATTTCTGTAGGAGACAAATTTATCTACTCCAATAGACTTTTTTGTGTGAAACAGATTTATTTATCAAGTCTTCAACTTTGGGTCGTAAAAACTCATGGTTGTGGGTGAGATCAGCTAAGGGAATCAAGTGCGTAGTATCCTACTAGGATCAGAGATGTAAGGATCACAATTGTACCTTGAATCAGTGTGAGATTCATTAGGGTTCAACTACAGTCCAGTCCGAAGTTCATTGGTAGTAGGCTAGTGTATGTAGTAGCTTAATACAATGTGGTATTCAAATCTGGACTAGGTCTACATTTGCGGTTTCCTCGTTAAAAAATCTTCTGGTGTATGTGTTATTTATTTTCCGCATTATATTTTGTTATATAATTGAAATATCACAGGTTGTGTGTTGAATCGATCAATTGGGAAATCCAACCTTTGGTTGTTGATTGAAATTGATTGATCATTGAACATTGGTCTTTGGTACCGTTCAAGTTATTTCTCTTATATTCAATCGGGCTCGCAAATTCCTATTTGCTGATTGCAGATTGAATTGAGAGATAGAGATATAAAACTCATTGATATACTTTTCTCTAGACTGAGTCTAACTGTCTAGTTAATTCTCTTGAAAGTATATTGGATTTTATCTATTCAGATTTCCAAACGAAATATTGGGTGTGGTTGTTAGACCTTCGCCTTTTCAATTGGTATATGAGCAGGCAAACACATTAAGGACCTTATAAGTCTTTGTTTGTAGAAATCTGAGTATGGACGATTTTGTCTCTAAAAACGCTTCACCAGAAATGGATAAACTCAACTTCGAGCGTGTTCTAGAAACCATCGATATGGTTGAGAATCCTAATTTAAAAAAATTCATCAATAATCTTTGTCTAAGAAAACATCGTTTGATAAGGAAAATTGATGGACTTCATTGTGATATTTATATAAAAAAATTTGAGCTTCGAGAACGTTCTGAAGAGGTTGTTGATCTCCAAAAGAAGTTGGATGAACAAAATCAACTCTGATCTTGTTGCAGAAATTGGAAAACTTAAGGATTTGAAACCTGTAAAATCATCTTCTATAGATTTGAGTAACTCCTCTAATTCTTCACTGAAGAATTGTCGTATGTCAGGTGATAAGCAAGGTTTAGGCTTTGTGAAAACTGAAAGTGCTCAGAATTTTTTGAACAAGAATAAAGATGTTGTTACATGTGTGTTTTATGGTTCTCGTGATCAGTATCATCATGTATGTTTGTCTTTTAGAAAAAGAGTAAATATTTCACGAAATCTTCACAAGAATGTTGTACAACTTCTGTTTGCTCTTAAAAGGCAATCAATACTAACAAGAAAGCCTAAATGGGTTAATAGTGCTAGTATGGGAGCTTTTTCTCTAAAATAAACATCACCCTTTCAATGGTTCTTGATAGTGGATTTAGCAGGATTATGACTGGAGATCTCTCATGGTTTTTCAATACAAGCGACTTTGATGGTGGTCCAGTAACATTCAGTGATGGGAGTTGTTGCTATATAAGCAAGAAGGGGACGATCAAATTACCTGGTGTTCCTGAAATTCATGATATAGTATACATTAAAGGTATGACTGCTGATCTTCTTTCTGTTAGTCAAATATGTGACAAAGGCCATAAGGTTGTCTTCCATGCTAATGGATGTAGCATTGTATACAAATCTGGAAAAGTGATTTCAAGGATCACGTGGCGAAAACAACTGTTATTTGTTGGATACTCAATTTAGTAATTGTTGCAATTTCACTAAAGTGGAATCTACACATCTTTGGCATGAGCGTTTTGGTCACATCAATTATCATCTTCTAACTAAGATCATTAACAAAGAACTTGTTAGAGGTGTTCCCAAAATAAGTGATAATATTGAAGGTGTATGTTGTGCCTATAAAATGGGTAAACAAACAAAAGTTCCACATAAATCATCTCAAGATATTCTCATTAAATCCCCACTTGATTTAATTCATATGGATCTCTTCGTCCCAATTCAACAAACTACTGTGGATGGAAAGAAGTATTCTTAGGTTATGGTAGATGATTACACCAGATTCACTTGGGTAACCTTTTTGGATCACAAGAATGAAACCCTTAGTGAATTTAATATTATTGTTAATAGAATCCATAATGAACAGGGTCGCAAACTAAAGAAAATTATAAGCGATCGTGGCACGGAATTCAAGGACACCAAAGTGTTTGAATACTGTGACTCTCTGGGGATTATTCAACAAAACTCTCTACCCATTACTCTACAATCTAATGGAGTTGCAGAAAGAAAGAATATGAATATTCAGGAAATGGCAAGAGTAATGCTCCATAACAAAAAATTGTCGTTGAAGTTTTGGGAAGAGGCGGTTTTTACAGCTTGCTACTTGATCAATCGTATTTATTTACGGTCAAAGACCATAAACACTCCCTATGAGTTGTGTTACGATAAGAAATTAACCCAACTTATACTATCTCATAGTGTTCGGCAGTAAGCGCTACATTCTAAAGGACCGTGAACATAAGGGAAAATTTGACTCGAAAAGCGATGAAGGTAATTTTCTTGGCTATGCATCTGATAGTCGTGGTTTCCGAGTCTTTAATATCAGAACCCAAGTCATGGTGGAATCTGAACATTTTATCATTGATGATCTAAGCAATTTTCGTCATGATGACTCTCCTGCTGAATTGCCTCCAACCGAGATAATTGAGAAAATCAAAGAAATCTCAGAATCAGTAGAAGTTATCCAACAATTACTAATCCTGATGTTTCTAGTGATGAGGAGAAAATCCCTAGTCAGGTTGTTCCTGTTAGTCATTTTTTGCCCCTCCATGGCATCTCTGGGTTTAAAGAAATCATGATACTAACAATATTATTGGTGGGAGGGATTCTACATCTAAGACGAGAGGACAACTTCAAAATATTTGTAATTTTGGTTGTTATTTATCGCAAGTAGAACCTATAAATGTTGATGAAGCTCTTAGTGATCCCTTTTGGGTGAATGCAATGCATGAAGAGTTAAATCAATTCCAAAGAAAAGATGTATGCAAGCTCGTACCTTGTCCCCCAATATCAATATTGTTGGTACTAAATGGATATTCAAGAACAAGTCTGATGAATTTGGAACCATTGTCAGAAACAAAGCTAGACTTGTCTCCCAGGGATATTCACAGATTTAAGGAATCGAATTTGATGAAACCTTTGCTCCTGTGGCACGCCTTGATTCCATTATGTTATTATTATCTCATGCTTGTTTTCTTAAGGTTAAGCTATTTCAAATAGACATTAAATCCGCTTTCCTAAATGGAAATTTAAAGGAAGAGGTCTATGTCACTCGACCTAAGGGATTCGAAAATCCTGACTTCCCAGATCATGTTCTTAAGCTTAATAAGGCATTATATGGGTTAAAACAAGCACCTCGTTCCTGGTTCGAAAAACTGACTACTTCCCTTCTCAGGAAAGGTTTTTCGAGAGGTGAAGCTGATAATATATTATTTACCAAATGAAGTGGGAAAGATGTTGTTATATATCAAGTCTATGTAGATGATATCATCTATGGATCAACATCTGAGAAACTTGCAAAAGATTTTCAAGTCTCTCTTGGAAAGGAGTTTGAAATGAGCAATGTTGGTGAATTAAAATTCTTTTTGGGTTTACAAATTCAACAACACGAGGATGGAATTTACTTATCTCAAGAAAAATATGTGAGAGATCTTGTGTTTGTTGATGGTGGATTTTAGTTCAGGACTAAAGTTGTAAAACTAATTTTTATGTAATCATCCTGCAGAAGATGAGACTATTCTATAAGTGATGAATACTTCTTCACTTTATTAATTCACCTAGAATGGATCATGTAGCAAAAATCCCCCGAATATTCTGTGAATTTTAGCATTATTGATTAATGCATAGAATGCCTTGTATTTCCTGTGTTGTTCCTAGCAGAACTTTCATTGTTGGTGCGGCATGATGACTGATTGTTACTCGCAGCAGAGTAGCATGAATATCCAAGTACCAACAGTGAGGCATGCACGAAATTCCCGTACAGGCTGTAAACTCTCGGTGTGTTATACTATCCCGATTAAGTATGTAACTCTCGGTGTGTTATACTAGCCCGATTGAGCGTCTAGACTGTCCATAACAGTGTAGAAATGATCCCGATCATCCAACTTCACCAGCATGATTGGATGGTCCAGATCGAATCCAATACCCCCAAGCAGGTATTGGAACATTCACTGCCGACCCAATACGGGCCCCGCATGATCATCCTCCCCAAAAGGGGTGGCATAGAACCGTCCAAACCAAGCGGACTGGACAAAAAACCCTAAATTAGGGTTTGCGGCACATTACATATGTCGCAAAATGATCTCAACCATCCATCTTCGCAGGCATGGATGGACGATGTGGATGTAGATTCAAAGGGACCGTATCATGTCAACACAATCACCGTAAGCCCATCTACACACATGACCAGTTGGTCAGGACCAACCATGGTTGGTTGTCCCACTTCGTACGCACAAAACCAAGTATAACGCACGGCCGGCCAAAACCCTAATTAGGGTTTGTAACGATCACGAGCGTCCGATTTCTCCTGATCGAATTAAGGTCTTAGGGGAGAATTGAACAAGTCCAGTGAGCATCAACATGATCACTGTGGACCCATCTATCTCCTCTCCCGACCTACCAAGGCATACCATTCTTGGTTTCTCCAAATCGCACGCCCAAATTAGCGTGGTCATGCTTCCCAAATCACAAACTGATCTCGACCACTCAACTTCTCCAAGCAAATTAAGTGGGTTAGATCACGTTTTCATGGGACAGTGAGGTATAGGCGTGAATACCATCCTACCACATACACGCCGGACCAATCGGCCGAGACCGACCAAGCTTGGTCGTCTCGAAACGTGCACCTTGAAAGTGACATACCGCTCCCTTTAGGAATCCTTTGCGGCACAGGATTTCTGTCGCAAATCGATCTCAACCACTCAACTTCATCGGTAAATTTGAGTGGCCTAGATCAAACCTTCGTGGGAAAGTGAAGCATGGACATGGACATCAGCATGCCGTCTACACGCATGCCTGATCGGTCCTCCATGAAACGTCTCCCAGGCTTGTATTCGACCAAGCTGAAAGGGTGCACTCGCGCACCTCCTAAACCCTAATCCAACGGTCGCAGATGTGGGTTGCAAGTCATCTCGTCTGTCCAACTTCGCCAGTTCGGATGGACGTCCTAGGATAGGAGTTAGGCGACCAGTGAGGTATCACCGTGATCACCGTCTGCCACTTTTTCACACCATTTGGTCGTCCAAGGAAGGGCTTGCTAGCGCAGCCTCCAAACCATCATATGAAGTAGGCAGGGCATAATGCTCAACATCGATGCTTCGTATATGCCGAATACATTCGATGCATAACATGCATAGAATACACACGATACTTTACAAGTATCGACTTCCTAAATAACTTAGATATTTAACTAGCATTATATGCTACCTTCTGTTGGTCCCACGATCCACGCACTCGAGACATCAATCATGTCACATATTGGGGGATACATACTTGGGTATTTGTCTGGCGGTTTACAGCGTGCAGCGTGCAACGCGCCATCACAAGAATGTGTCAGGAAGACATGGACGGTTAGTGATGATGTGAGAAGTGGGCAAGACTGATCGTGTGACGCTAACACACAACTCCACTGCTCCATCACTTCACTTCCTCCACTTCCCACGAGAGACGTGAATAAGGCTCAAATGACTTGTATAAATAGGTTATCCGCCTTATTTTCACAATAGAACACAACACAGAAACCAAGTGTTGATACACAACGTATTCAAACACCCAGAGCCTGCTTGCATTATTCGTAAGCCTGCTCACCTTTCAATTACAAGTCATAAACAAGCCTATACCTTCACAATCTCAACACCTTCTTAGCTTCCCTACCTAAGATCAACCCCATCTCCTTCACTTTGTAACCGAAACAAGTCTGGAACGGTCATTTCTTGGTTTAGGCCAGAATTGTATAGATTGATCTCTCGAATCAAAAGCACTCTCCGCGCAGTGCATTTTTTTAAGGTTTAGATTCATTCCTCATCCACACACCCCAAATTACCAAATCCGGCAGGAATAGTTTTCACCCATAAATAGTGTTAGAGCATAGCTCTGTTGAACCAACAAGTGTTGGTATGTCAAGTTTGGTTGTCATATTTTAGTGAGCCAAAACTCATTTAAGAGTCTCTTGATTAAAATGTACTAGAGTCAACTTCGTATAGGTTAGATTGAAAGTATTAGGGTGAGACATTATTATGCAAGTATTGCGAAGACTTTAAGAAGTAAAGAAGTACGGAGCTACAACCACAACATCATCCTTCCACTTGAGGTTAGTGATATTTGACTTGAACTGTCTCATTCCCTAACGTATCTTTCAAGCCGTGCATATTGAAAACACAAAACTGTGAAGCATGAAGACTCTAGATAGACATAGTATTAAGGAATACAATATGAAATTTGTTGCTTAACTTTAAACTTTGTATGTGAGACATCGACATAATCGTATGCATGCTATTGTGATTATGTATGGGTATGAGGTGAGGATTTCATCCTAGAGAATAATGTTTACATGTGCCCTAAGGAAGTAAGTTCATGATATGTGTTGTGAACCGAAAAGGAAAACGCCAGGCGTTATTGGGACTGTTCTTCATTGGAAATCTTATGAACGATGTGTGATTAGTATAACCTCTCATGACTTATTTGTGTTCTTGGTAAAACAATTCACATGAGGCCTGACTTATGTATTGGTATGACTTTTATTAGTGAAACCGATCTTAAGTAATCACCTGGGGTATGATCGGGTTTGTGAGTGTCTGGCCAAATTTGGGAAAGGGGAACCGATCCTATGAAGAGGTGCGGTATATCACAAGGGGGAACCGATCCTTGTATGAGGTGCAACAAGGTTTATAGAAGAAAGTGGAACCGATCCTATGGACATGTGCAGTGCATACAAGTTAGATACCAAATATATGTGGGGAACCGATCCTAGTACCTAGTCAGCCGTATCTTTGGTAAGCTAGTGTGACTATGCACAATACTCACATGGAGGTAGAACCGAAACTTGTTTTCATAGAACCGTACACCCATGGATTGTGATTGAGTGGTACTTGATCAATCACATAGTTCTTGAAAGTTAGATGAACCAATTCTAAACTTGTTTGGAAGTGTGGTAATTCGGTTTCAAGTGAGCAAGTATGAAAGAGAACTTACAAGAAAAAGATGTCGACACACTTTGAACATGCGCATTAATGTGTATTCTTTTATTGTTCAAAGATATTCCTTAACATCTAAGAAGGAAGTAAATCCCAAGATCGAATTTAAATAAGTTATGAATCTTTTAATTAAGGTTTTTAATTATATATGGAAAATAAGAATTAGTAATGTGCATTTGCTAGTTAAATATTTTCCAAGGAGATTTCGATCATTATTTTTGGACAGTGCATTCACAAGAATTATTAAAACCAAATTTGGGTTAATATGGAAAAATATCTTTAGAATATTTTCGATTTTGGAAATTCCTAGGTGTCCAAACTTCCTTGTCTATAAATACTTTGAGTTTGCATTTATAGCAAACTAATCCTTCGTGACAATAAACTTCCTCTGTTGTACTGTTACTGGTGAAGCCGCCTATCGAAGACGAGAGTAATCTAATTAGGTGATATCTCTTACGGCTGCTCATTTTAAAGTCTTCTTTGGGATTGAGAATCTCTAGCGCGACCCGTTGGTGGAAAACTAGATATTGCGGTTTATCTTTAGTTTTCGTATTGATTTGATTGACTAACGGTGGTTGAACTTTGATTGCACCTAGTTTGTTTATGCTTGAGAATCTTCTCTTCTAATATAAGATTCACTCAAACTAGTTCAAGGTTTTGACAGATATCTTTAGACTGTTGTTAGATCTAAAGACGATTTTATGATAATCCATTGTTAACAGACTCCGTTATGTGTGTGATTGATCGCAAGAGATTTAAGTAATTATGTGCAGGTGTTTATTGAAGATCTAAGAATATTTGAAGACAAAGAAGAGATAGAAGATTTCTTGCTTGGTTTTATAATCTTTGGTTTGCACAATACTTGTTTGGGTAACAGAGGATCCAACTATAATCGATTTATCCTTTGGGTATTTTGATAGAATAGCTGAGAAGTTCGTCATTAATACATTTCCTTAGGATTTAAGGTATTGATAGCAAAATATTACCGATTGCCTTTTGGTGATTGAACATAAGATAGATCTTGGAACCTGGCAAAGGAGTTTATGTTAAGATAAATAGAAGAGCCTTTGTGCAACTCATATCACTTGGTTGAAGAGAGTTGATACCAAATAGATTTGTTGTTCCTTTAATGTTTGGAATACGAACCAAAGGAATTGGTCCAAGTACGTGACTTGTTTACAGGTTGGAGGCGTAGGAATACAAACGGAACTAGGTGAACTATTGGTTTAGTTGATTGGTCTCAACTATACGAAGTTGGTTATTTTGTAAAGCGGCGTAATCCTGAGAGTATTCAATTCTGGACAAGGTCTCAATGTTTTTCTGCATTTGTGGTTTCCTCATTAACAAAATCTTGTTGTGTCATTTACTTTATATTTCCGCATTATAATTGTTTTATTGTAATTAAAGTAAATTGCACAAACTTTAATTCCTATTTACTTGATACGTGAATCATATTATGTTTGGTTAAGTCTGAACCTTTGTATCAAGTAAACATACTTCGTTGTTGTATTGTCTCGATATCGTATTGTTTGTGGGAGAAAACTACTTCTGCAGGTTTAGGTAATTTTGGGTGTGTGTGGATGAGAAGTGAATTTAAACCTTCAACAAATGTGTTGCACGATGAGCACTTTTGATTCGAGAGATAATCTGTACAATTCTGTCCTAAACCGAAGACACGGCCGTTCCAGATTTGTTTCGATCACGGGTGAAGGATGTGAGGTTGATCTTAGGGAGGAAGCGAAGAAGGTGTTGAGAGTATGAAGGTGAAGGCTATTTGATGACTTGTTAACAGAAGGTTGAGCAGGCTAGCAAATGTTGCAGGCAGGCTCTGGGTGTTGAATACGATGGTATTAACACTCGGTTTTTCTGTGTCGTTGGAAATAGGGAGGAGAACCTATTTATACAAGTCGATAAGCCTTCATCACGTCTCTCGTGGGAAAGTGGAGGAAGTGGAGTTGTGTGTTAGTGTCACACGGTTGCTTGCCCACTTCTCCTATCATCGCTAATCGCCCATGTTTCCCTGACACGATCTTGTGATGGCGTGTTGCACGTTGCACGCTGCACGCTGTAAACCGCCATACCAATACCCCAGTTTGTATCCCCCAGTTGTGACGTGATTAACGTCTCGAGTGAGTCGTGGGACCCACATAAGGTAGCAAACGGTGCTAGGTAAAATAATCAAGTTGTTTTTAGGCGCATATTGTATGCATGCGGTGCATTAAATATGCTTAACATATTTGAAGCCTACACAACCTTGATGAAAAGATTGCAAGTTGAAGTGACTCAACTAGCTATGTTCAGGCGTTGTTCGGAGGTCGCATGAGCGGAACCCACCTTGGCCGGTTATGCCATGGGGAAGTGTATAGGATGGTGATCACGGTGATACCTTATTTTCCACCTAACTCCCTTCCTAGGCTATTCATCCAAGCATGCGAACTTGGATGGACGAGATTGATGGAGGAATAACCGTTGGATTAGGGTTTGGAAGGCTTGCGAGCTTCCTCTTTCACCCTAACGGTTTTATGCCTTGGGAGGCGTGCATGGAGTGGCCGATTGTCCCTGCATGTAGGTGGGACGCTACTCTACACGTCCACGCCAGCTGGAAGTCAATCGGAGCAATCTAGGTCGCCCGTTCTAGCCTGCGATGACGGATGGCCGAGATTAGAAGGGATCTCGCATGCTGCCTTTGGGCACGAATTTCGAGATGGCTGGTCTATAACCGACCGTGGACGATTGGATGGCCGTGTATCTGGTCCCATGGTGAGTACACAGGTGTCGTCGGCCAGCAGTTGTGCTTCGAAATCGTTAGTGCGCGCATTCCCAAAGTTGCTTGGTCGCAACCTGTAAGCAAACTCTAATTTTAGGGTTTGTGAGCCGCACCTTCATGCTAGTGCATCTCGACGCCCATGGCTCCTATGGTGAAGCCGTTTGCACCATTAGGAAGGTAGACCGGCGGTGAGCATGTGCGTGCGCGCTACTCGGTCCCGCGCGTGATCTAGGCCGTCCAACCATGCCTGCGGAGTTGGACGGATGAGATCTATTTTTGAGTTTGTTTTCAGCAGGTGAGACTAACATGGGTAGTCTTGCATGCGTTCAACGGGGCTAATATAACCCGCCGTTAGGTAGCCTACGGGTGTTTGCATGTCGAACACAAGGCTTTGAGTAGGGAATTAATTTTAATGTTGCCAACCTACAGAAAATCGAGATGGTTGCTACATGCTCCGCTCTGGGTAGGTTTTAATTCTCAGGGATGGTTGCACATGCTCCAACGAATTAATATGGTGAGAATATTCACCGCATGAAGGCTTTATCCCTTGCAGGACGTCATCTTAGAATTTATCTTTTACAATTTTAGCCCTTAAATAGAAATCCACCATCAACATTAAGTCCCCTGCTTAGCATGCAATGGTTACACTATTGTAGGGTAGGCATGAGATGGTGACAGTTTGCACAAAAATAACTAAGGCTAGGGTAAATGTACTTTTACCACATAGGGAGGGCGCTCGTGCCGAATTCCCTGTAGCGCTGGTGGAGTTGTTCCTGCCACTCTCTGGGATTGTCATGTACTGTCCGACTGAGAATCCGGATTAATGTTTTGTTGGTGCTCTCAGCCTGCCCATTCCCTTGAGGGTAGTAGATGGTGGAGAAGACTTGTTTAATTCCATATCCTTCAAGAAACTCTCGTACTTGATTTTTGGCGAAGGGAGTGCCGTTATCGGAAATGATATGTTTAGGTACTCCAAAGCGGCAGATGATATGCTCTTTAATGAACGCTGCAATCGTTGCTCCTATAGTTCCACGCAGAGGAATAGCTTCGACCCATTTTGTGAAGTATTCAGTTGCGGTTATAATATATTCATGCTTCTTTGATGATGGCGGGTTGATATTTCCAACAATATCAAGTCCCCAGCTATATAATGGCAGTGGGATACTTATCGAATGTAGGGGAGTGGAAGGTGTATGGACGAGGTTCGCATTTGTGGAAGCTTTGAACGAAGGCAGCTGCATCATCTTCCATGGACGACCAGTAATATTTCTCGTGTATCTGGAGAAACAATTTCTTCTTTCCTTGATGTTCTCCTTCATGTATCTCTTTCAAAATTGTTGAGATTTCTCCTCCAGCCAGGCACCGTAGCAGATCACCTTCAAAGATTTTCCGGTACAAAATCCCCTCGTGGAACACGAAACATTTCGCTCTCTGTTTTATTTTGACTGCCTCTTTTGGGTTAGCAGCAACTGTGCCATCACGAAGGTAGTTAACATATGGCTGCTTCCAATACCCGGTGTGATTTATGTTGAGTACTTCTAGTTGATGAGGTGGTTCCTGGAAGTTTGAGCAAGATTGTTGGAGCGCTCGAGACTGTGTCTCCATTTCTGGCCATTAATAGCCTAAACGTTGGAGGCGTCGATAGAGTGTCACCACCAGTGTTTGTCCACAAATCTCGTTGTGAACACGGTCAAGTTTCAGCTATGCTTCTTCCTTTCCGGTTTCGGTGGTATAACATGCCGTGGAGCATAAAGAAGTTTTGTAAGGCTTTAAGGCTGACCTTTTCTTGAGAAAGTAAACTGCTAAGCTCCTGAATGATCGTAGTCCGCCAGTCACAGGTTTCAGCATCCTTGCATTGTGAGAGCCATGTTGATTCCACTGTCCTTCTTTTCACCGTCAGGGTTTCTTCTATGCCTTCGAACTGCAATTTAGAAGCTAACGTTGCCAGGCAATCAGCATGCCTGTTGTTGTTGCGGCTGACATGAGTTATGGTTGCGTCAGCGAAGTAGTTCAGCATTCTCTGAGCTTCGGACCGGTACGGAGCTGGAGTCATCTCTTTTAGTGCATACACCCCATTCATATGATTAACCAATAATTTGGAATCGCCTCTTATTTCCAAACGTGCGGCTCCTGCCTGCTTGGCTAATAGAAGTCCTATAAGGAAGGCTTCATACTCCGCTGAATTGTTAGTGCATTGAAAATCTAACTTGAAGGAGTGTGAAAAGACTTCGCCAGTTGGAGATACTAGGACTATGCCTTCTCCTCCAGTGTTGTTGCTGGGAGTAGCGGATCCGTCAAAATATAACATCCAAGCTTCCTTTTCGACAATAGAGATGTCTGGAAACTCTCCAGGCAGGTCTTCATGCAATGTTGTGGTACCTTCTCCAAGGAAAGCTGCTAGTAAATCCGCGACAGCCTGACCCTTAACAGCTCTTGTTGGATAGTAGGTAATGCTTGAACTTCTGGATGGAATGTATCAATGCTAGGCATGCTTTCTCTGCTCTCGGGTATCTGAGTTCAGCGTCCCTCAATATTCGACTGAAGTAGTATATAGGACGTTTGACTCCCTCATCATCCTCTTGAGCCAGCAAGGCTGATGAGTGCCAAATATTGCATATTCATACACCTTTTCATTGGCACTTAACTCATCTTTCGCGCTTCAAAGTCATATATTATCCCAAATTCTGCATTCTTACCATCTTCAAGATTAAATATTTGTATTAATTAATTTTGTGTTTTTAAGTACTAAATAAAGCTTGGAAGAATTGAGAAGACAAAAGAGAAGAAAGTTGGAAGCATTGCAACCGCTCGCAAGCATCAGTGGCAACCTGTTTACAAATTCATGGGATTAAACAACCCATGATCCAAAACCCAAGACCCAAATCCATTTCCACCTCACCCCCATTGGATTCTTTCCAAAACATCCACCTCACCCCCATTGGATTCTTTCCAAAACATCCACCTCACCCCCATTGTATTCCATTCTATCCATCAATTAAGAAAACATGTTTTGTTTAATTGTTGAGTGGTTGCTACGATGAAATTTCGAATCCCAAGTGTGAGAGAATTTTTGTGTATAAATAGAGAGGGTTGTTGTGTTGAAAACTCATCCAAGAATAGCTTGTTCATGTTAGTTTATCAAATTTAAGTTTTGTTGTAATGTTCTTCATGTTCTAGTTTCATTTTCTAGGGTTTATATGAAGCCGTAACTCATTGGTATGTATTCATATCTTGTATCTTGTTCTTGAAAGTTTATAATTGTTTAAAGATATAATTTAATCCAAGTTTGTCAACATCTTGCTCTCACAATGTATGCCATGTATCCATTGTAGTTAGAATATCTCTATGTTGATTATGCTACAACTCATGCTTAACCAAATATTGATCTTTAGATTAGTTGTGCTTAATTAGACAATTAATTCTTTGGAGAAATACTTTAGTTGTGATTAAATTATCCATTGGAGAAACACCTTAGTTATACGGTAGACTTGAATCTACTATAAGGACAAGAATAATATTACAAGTTGAATGCATATCATAGGTTATTGGTGGATTTGAATACCCTAGTATCCATATTATCATTGTTTACATATCTTGTTATTTGCATCTTTTACTTTTATTATTTCACCACTTGAAAATCATATCGTCGTATCTACAAAATCAAACCCCTTTTGGTTACTCTCTGAATCAGTATTTAGAATCAACTTCTACACTCTCCAAGTCTCTGTGGTTCGACCTGTGCTTGCCCTGTGTTGCTTGTCGACACTGTGCACTTGCAGTTTATACATAGAAGTAGGTATCTTTCCGAGCCTACCAAGTTTTTGGCGCCGTTGCCGGGGACTCGGTAGCGGTGTAGTTGAAGTTTCTATCTCCTGTCACTGTTCATAAATTGTCTCATGGAACTGTAGCATAATTACTGTAGCAACGCAACTATTCACAGTCAATTTTACACTTATTTTTTATATATATATATATATATATATATATATTTTTTTTTTTATTATTTTTTTTTCTTAATTTTGCTTTTTCTTTAAAACTTCGAACCCTAACTACCTCTTTTGAGCTCAACAGTGCCTGAGTAGTCATTGTAAAGGCGAAGGAAAGGAAGCGAAAGAAAGCGGAAGAAGTTTTTATTTAAATAAAAAAAAAAGAGTTTATTTTAATTATCTATTTTTAGTTTGTATTAGGATTCCTCTACTCTTGTAATTTTCTTTTTCTTTTGCATTTTTTATTTTTGGACTTTGGAGTTTGGACATTCTATTTTTATTTTTATTTTTAAACCCTACGGAAGGGTAATATTAAATATCAAACTGTTTGCAGAGAAGGACGGTGATTACAATATCACCGGCGGCCTCGGGTTCGTTCATGACATAGGAGTCGTGGCCCGAGTCGACAACAACGGTTCATCCCCCGTATGGAACGGGAGGTAAGTTTGTCGAAACACTCGCGAATCCCTTGTTAGCGAGTTACTGTATTCCTTCGGTTGCATATATGTCGAGGACTTGAATACGGATGCTTTTATTTTCCTAGTAAAGGGCAAGAACTGGCCATACAAGATAAGGGATTCGGATTTCATCACCGTTCTCTTCTTGCCCGCCTTAGGAAAACGTTACCAAATGAGAACCTAAGCTTTAAAATTTGGAATAGAACGAGACCTATAGGGTAACGAGCTTAGTAGGAAAGTCGTTTGAAAAATATTGGTTACTCTTTAAGCATACTTCGAAGTTCATGACGGTTTCTGTAAATTGAATGCGTGACTGCACCGCCTTGTATTGCGGTTAGGCCTTGGGTATCAAAGCTCCTGCAGCTTCCCTCGCCTCTATTCAATTTATTTAAACTCGATTGATTCCGAGAGGTTTACTCAGTTTGTAACGAATTCCCTTTCGAAGGATTAGAAGCTGGTCTAGAAAACAATCTAAGTGGAGCCATCATGCTTTTTGTTTGCTAGAAATCAGTAGGTTTACTGTGGTGGAGTCATCCTTGTTTGTGATTGCATATAACTTCCCTTCCGTTTATTTCTTCTTTTATTTTGTTTTTCTAATGTATGCCCGAGGTCATTAGAGAACGGGCTTGAAAAAACAAAAAAAAAAAAACAAAAAAAACAAAAAAAAACAATGAAACAAATATTGGTCTGTTTTCAGTGTGTACCTCCCAATCTCTGCAACAAGCCTAGTGCTAGTTAGAGATCATGTCAGGATTTTGGTCTGCAGGTGAGGATGAAAACAAATTCATTAGAGAGCTTGCTTACAGGCATGCTTCATATTATGAGCCTCCAACAGACCATGATGTCAATAGTTATAGGGATTTTTATGGACATTTTCACAGTCCTGAGCATCAATACATGGACCCTAATAACTATTCAAACATGTATCATCCACCACAGGGTGAAAATGAACATCTTGACAGTGCCCAACCCTCACAATCATCATTTTTGGATCAGTTAGAAGCTAAAATCACATCTTTAGAAATGCAATCTGAAATCTATGCTTGTACCTTATGTGGAGGCTTAGGCCATCCTGCTGAGAATTGCTATATTTTGCATGATTTTAGGCAATCTAGAGAATATCATGAAAATCCAAAATATGAAATACCAACAGATTACAAAGCTGATAGTCATTGGGACCATAATCAACCTTACGAAGGTTGCGATCGATTTTATAGACCCTAATGACCATGCACACATGTATCATCCACCACATTAGGAATTTGAACAATTTTTACTTCTCAATATGTGGAGGAAAATCTCAGAAGCTTCGAACAAAATAATGCTAGAGTGTATTGCATGATAAACCATATAGCATTGATTATGAATTTCCTACTGTTGAAGACTCTCCTTCCATTGAACAACTTAATGCATTTTTTAAAAATGAATTTGATTCATTTACAAAATGTAGGAAAGGAGGAATTTCGTGGATGAAATATTTGTTTGTCCTAATGAAATAAAATGTGAAAATAGTATGCCTAGTCTTACTTGTGCAAATTTGATATTGCATATGAACCTATTTTAAATGAAGGGACTAGAAATACTACGATTTTAAATAAGGAAATGCATTTCTATGATGATGATGATGATGATGATGATGTTATGTTAGAAGAATATGTTTTTACTGAAAATATTGTCGAACCTTTGGGTTCAGAGACATTAGGATTATCTGCCTCGACCTTAATGGATGAAGTTTCTTCTAATGTTCCATTTACATGTGATGTGGTTACTAATCTTGAGCATGTGCGGTTGTCCTGTGAAAGAGAGCATGCTACACAACTTGTTTGTGACTTAGAAAATGTTGAATCTTCTGTAGACACTAATGATACTATACATGAAAATAACTTTGATGTGTCGATTCTCTGTCTAAGTCACAAGTGTGAAGTTTCTTGTGATATTCATATGCATGAAACTGAAGTTCTAGGGGATGATTGTGAACTGGGGCTTATTGATTTGTTTTATGAGCATGAGCATGATGTTGTACTTGTGTCTGACATAGGTAATGTTGAATCTCCTGTCAACACTAATGATCTTATGCATAAAAACATAATTGACGTGTCTGATTCTCTACCTGGGTCACATTGTGATGTCTCTTTGGATTTTTCTATGCATGAGAATAAAACTTTGGATGAGCATGATACTTATTTGGGTCTTGATGGATTGTTCTATGAATGTGAGCATGCTGCGACACTGGAAAATGATTTAGGAGTTATATATGTGCCTAATAATGATGTGCCTACCTCCCTGCCCATGTCACAAACTGGTAATCTTGCACCCAACCTAGATTTGGTTTGTAAAGTTATTGTTAAACCTACTTTTCTAAGAGTACCTAATCTAGGATTGGAACTGTGTGCCTCTCAAGTCCTCTTGTACTATTTTGCAGTTAAATATAATACCTTTGATGAGCCACAATTAGAGTTCACTCATGTCTCTCCATCCATCCCTGACAAAATCCACTTTGAACTAGATCTTGTGCATGGTGCACACCTGAAATTGTTAGATTTTGTACCCAAAAATATATCTATTGAAAAATCTAGGTTTGGGGGTAACTCATTCACATATGCAGTCTCACTTGAATTGTTGTCCTGTTATAATTGTGTAAGGCTGTTGATGTTTCCGCACTACGTCTTTTGGGTTGATCCTCAACTTTTTAGATTGTTGGTACATGGTGAGTCATCATTGTATAATCTAGTAGGTAAAATTTTGAATCTTGTTGATATATTTGTGTGCTAACCAAACTTTTTGTCTTGCGCTCATATTATTTGCTTTCAAAGCATTCATTCAATTATGGTTAGCACCACCCTTTTTGGCATCTGGTAATCTCTTTCCTTTGAATCTGTTTTGTTCTCATGTTTTGTTGTTTCTGTTATCTTTTGAAACATTGAGGACAATGTTAGATTTAGGTTTGGGGGAGTATTGCAATTTTTGTTGTGTCTTTTATGACCAGCTGTGGAGCGGGTCTTTTATAGTCTTTTGCATTTTTTTTATGACCAGCTGTGGAGCGGGTCTTTTGTAGGGTCTTTTATAGTCTTTTGCATTTTATTTTTGGTTGTCTTTGTCAAGACCAGCTGTGTAGCGGGTCTTTTGTAGTGTGTTATCTGATGATCAGCTGTGTAGCGGGTCACTAAATAAAAAAAAAAAAAAAATTGATGATCAGCTGTGTAGCGGGTCTTAAAAAAAATATATTGGTTACAAACTTTCATGGTTCTACGAAATTCCGAAGTTCATCATCTACAGTTGAAGACCGAAGACGAAGACATTTCTATGGATGCTCTGAAATTGGAGAAGGTTTTGTGGGTACATCTTTGGTAGGCCCTCACGAGACTATAACTCGTCCACTAGGGACACCTAGGGGTTTAAAGGCTTGATGCATACGCTAAATGCATTCGAGAGACCAGCGACAGTGGTATAGTTAGGATTTCTGGATTTCTATTTCACTTGAGGACAAGTAAAATTCAGGTTTGGGGGTATTTGATGAGTGCCAAATATTGCATATTCATACACCTTTTCATTGGCACTTAACTCATCTTTCGCGCTTCAAAGTCATATATTATCCCAAATTCTGCATTCTTACCATCTTCAAGATTAAATATTTGTATTAATTAATTTTGTGTTTTTAAGTACTAAATAAAGCTTGGAAGAATTGAGAAGACAAAAGAGAAGAAAGTTGGAAGCATTGCAACCCGCTCGCGCATCAGTGGCAACCTGTTTACAAATTCATGGGATTAAACAACCCATGATCCAAAACCCATGATCCAAAACCCAAGACCCAAATCCATTTCCACCTCACCCCCATTGGATTCTTTCCAAAACATCCACCTCACCCCCATTGGATTCTTTCCAAAACATCCACCTCACCCCCATTGTATTCCATTCTATCCATCAATTAAGAAAACATGTTTTGTTTAATTGTTGAGTGGTTGCTACAAAAATTTCAATCCCAAGTGTGAGAGAATTTTTGTGTATAAATAGAGAGGGTTGTTGTGTTGAAAATTCATCCAAGAATAGCTTGTTCATGTTAGTTTATCAAATTTAAGTTTTGTTGTAATGTTCTTCATGTTCTAGTTTCATTTGCTAGGGTTTATATGAAGCCGTAACTCATTGGTATGTATTCATATCTTGTATCTTGTTCTTGAAAGTTTATAATTGTTTAAAGATATAATTTAATCCAAGTTTGTCAACATCTTGCTCTCACAATGTATGCCATGTATCCATTGTAGTTAGAATATCTCTATGTTGATTATGCTACAACTCATGCTTAACCAAATATTGATCTTTAGATTAGTTGTGCTTAATTAGACAATTAATTCTTTGGAGAAATACTTTAATTGTGATTAAATTATCCATTGGAGAAACACCTTAGTTATACGGTAGACTTGAATCTACTATAAGGACAAGAATAATATTACAAGTTGAATGCATATCATAGGTTATTGGTGGATTTGAATACCCTAGTATCCATATTATCATTGTTTACATATCTTGTTATTTGCATCTTTTACTTTTATTATTTCAAGTCACTTGAAAATCATATCGTCGTATCGACAAAATCAAACCCCTTTTGGTTACTCTCTGAATCAGGATTTAGAATCAACTTCTACACTCTCCAAGTCTATGTGGTTCGACCTGTGCTTGCCCTATGTTGCTTGTCGACACTGTGCACTTGCAGTTTATACATAGAAGTAGGTATCTTTCCGAGCCTACCAAAGGCTCCAACGGCAGTGTCACTGAAGGCGGTGAAGAGATATAACGGTCTCCCTTGAACAAGAGACTTCATGATGGATGGAGACGACAGTATGTGCTGAATTTTCCGAAACGCTTCCTGTTGGACGCTGGTCCAGTTAAAATCCGTTCCTTTCTTCAGCAGGGGGGTGAAGGAAGCAACGAGTTGAGCCAGACCAGGTATAAAACGTCGAATGTAATTCACCTTTCCCATAAAACTTTGCAGTTCCTTCACGGTTCGAGGTGGCGGCATAGTGAGGATGGCTTGAGTTTTAGATGGGTCCACCTTGATTCCCTCAGCAGTCACTTGGAATCCCAGAAACTTTCCATAGAAGACACCAAAGGCACATTTCAAAGGATTCATCCTCAACTTGTACTCACGGCACCTCTCGAATACTTGTCGCAAGACTCCTGTGTGTTCTGTCCGGGCTTTCGATTTGACTACTATGTCATCTACGTAATCTTCAACTTGTTTATGCATCATGTCGTGAAAAATTGTTGTCATGGCGCGTTGATATGTCGCGCCGGCATTCTTCAAACCGAAAGGCGTATAGTAAAAATTTCTGAGAGGAGTTCGAAAAGCAGTCTTACTTGCATCACGATCGTACATCCTTATCTGGTTGTAGCCGCTGTATCCATCCATGAAGGAGAACATGCCATGCCCGCTCGTGGCGTCTACCAATATGTCGATGTTAGGTAGAGGAAAGTCGTCCTTGGGGCAGTATTTATTTAAATCTCTGAAATCTACACAGCATCGGATCTGCCCATTCTTTTTATTTACTAGAACCACGTTAGCCATCCAAGTTGGATGGTGGATGGGCTTGATGAAGCCGGCAGCTAGCAATTTCTGGATTTCAGATTTAATCTGATCTTCCACCTCATGTCTGAATTGTCTTGGAGACTGTTTGATAGGCTTGGATCCAGGCTTGATGTGCAGGTGATGAGTAACCAACTTTTCATCCAGACCAGGCATTTCATCCTACGTCCAAGCGAATATATCTTGGTATTCTTTGAGGAGTTGCACAAGATTCGTCCGCTCCTCCGTGGACAGAGTGGAACTAATGGAAATGGGCCTGGGAGACTCTTCACTTCCGACGTTAATAGTTTCGAGTTCGTCAGGTGTAGAGGCGGTACCGTCTTGCAGCTGTCTGGGGGCGTCCAACACCTCTTCATGTGGGTCTCCGTTTTGACAACATTCTATTAGGCGGAGAGACCGAGCATTAGTCTCTCCTTCTAATTGCTAACAATGGCGGCGGTAGACAGTCTTTCCATTCTGATCTTGAGTTGCCACAAAGGTTCGTCCTCTCTTGGTAACATGGTTTCCCGCCCCGCTGGGTGAAGGGGAGTTCCTCGTCAGTTGGGATGCATCATGTCTGAGTTTTAATGACGCAAGACGATCCTCCTCCTGGATTGACGCCCACGTGGGAAGTGGGGTACAATGTACTTCTCCTGGCTCTTCCTGCAGAGCTTCCTTAGGTTTGAACAATTTTACTCCGCATATGGGTGCGTATGTAGACAACGATGCAGGTATACGAATGACTTCATTGTTCAGCATAGTTTTCAGGCACTAGTGATAGGTTGAAGGAACAATCCTATTCTCGTGGAGCCATGGCCTACCTAGTATCATGTGGTAGTCTGGTTCCTTCTCTATGACTTCGAATTTCACTTTTGATTGAACAGGACCTACGGATAATTTCAGATTGACATACCCATATGTGTTGGTTTGGTTACCTTCAAAGTCCGTCATAGTGGTAGACCGACGCACAATCTTGTTTGGGCGAACCTTAGCCTCCTTGAGTGTCTTGAGGGTAATCACATTTGAGGATGCTCCTGTGTCGATGAGGGCCCGCCTGAATTCTGAATCTTTGATGCGTACGGTTACATGTAGGGCCCGATTGTGGCCCTCTTCTGCCATCATGTCTTCCTCTGTAAAAGTAACATTGTTTACAGATTCCTCCATCGCGCTTGAAACTTCTGGGCACAAGGGAGTTAACTGTACATCCAAGGCTATCCGGTTGACGGATGCAAACGTCTCTGTTCGCTGCTATTTTGAGAGGTGTAGGAGTTCACATAAACTTCCCACTAAAGAAGCGACTTCCTGATCCACGGGTCTTTGGCCTGTAGTGAAACTGTTGATTTGGGGGCGTTCAGTCCCCAGTGTCAGGACCTCCATGACAGGGCCGCCCATCTTTGACGTCATCTTGATGAGGAGGTCGAGTATGTTGTTGATCGCTTCTTTGATCAGGTCCATGTTTCTCGTGTGAACCTCCTGTACTCGTGCTATCTCGATCAACATCGGGATTCTTCCAGCCAGACCATTAGGTGTGCCGTCGGAGGGAACTTGATCATGATCTGATGCTGTCGAGGTATTCCTAAGACCGACCATCTTGAAATCAACTAAATAGGGTTAGGCATCAAAGAAATCGACTTCATAACCGAGAGATTAACCTCCCACTGTGGTCGCCAATTATTTGTGGGAGAAAACTACTTCTGCAGGTTTAGGTAATTTTGGGTGTGTGTAGATGAGAAGTGAATTTAAACCTTCAACAAATGTGCTTGCACTGATGAGCACTTTTGATTCGAGAGATAATCAGACAATTAAAAGCCTAAACCGAAGACACAACCGTTCCATATTTGTTTCGGTCACGGGTGAAGGATGTGAGGTTGATCTTAGGGAGGGAAGCGAAGAAGGTGTTGAGAGTATGAAGGTGAAGGCTATTTGATGACTTGTTAACGGAAGGTTGATCGGGCTAGCAAATGTTGCAGGAAGGCTCTGGGTGTTGAATACGATGGTATTAACACTCGGTTTTTCTGTGTCGTTGGAAATAAGGAGGAGAACCTATTTATACAAGTCGATAAGCCTTCATCACGTCTCTCGTGGGAAAGTGGAGGAAGTGGAGTTGTGAGTTAGTGTCACACGGTTGCTTGCCCACTTCTCCTATCATCGCTAACCGCCCATGTTTCCCTGACACGATCTTGTGATGGCGTGTTGCACGCTGTAAACCGCCAGACCAATACCCCAGTTTGTATCCCCCAGTTGTGACGTGATTAACATCTCGAGTGAGTCGTGGGACCCACATAAGGTAGCAAACTTTGCTAGGTAAAATAATCAAGTTGTTTGTAGGCGCATATTGTATGCATGCGGTGCATTAAATATGCTTAACATATTTGAAGCCTACACAACCTTGATGAAAAGATTGCAAGTTGAAGTGACTCAACTAGCTATGTTCAGGCGTTGTTCGGAGGTCGCATGAGCGGGACCCACATTAGCCGGTTATGCCATGGGGAAGTATGGAGGATGGTGATCACGGTGATACCTTATTTTCCACCTAACTCCCTTCCTAGGCTATTCATACAAGCATGCGAACTTGGACGGATGAGATTGATGGAGGAATAACCGTTGGATTAGGGCTTGGAAGGCTTGCGAGCTTCCTCTTTTACCCTAACGGTTTTATGCCTTGGGAGGCGTGCATGGAGTGGCCGATTGTCCCTGCATGTATGTGGAACGCTACTCTACACGTCCACGCCATCTGGAAGTCAATCGGAGCAATCTGGGTCGCCCGTTCTATCTTGCGATGACGGATGGCCGAGATTAGAAGGGATCTCGCATGCTGCCTTTGGGCATGAATTTCGAGATGGCTGGTCTGCAACCGACCGTGGAGGATTGGCTGGCCGTGTAGCCGGTCCCATGGTGAGTACACAGGCGTCGTCGTCCAGCAGTTGTGTTTCGAAATCGTTAGTGCGCGCATGCCTAAAGTTGCTTGGTCGCAACTTGTAAGCAAACTCTAATTTTAGGGTTTGTGAGCCGCAGCTTCATGCTAGCGCATCTCGACGCCCATGTCTCCTATGGTGAAGCCGTTTGTACCATTAGGAAGGTAGACCGGCGGTGAGCATGTGCGTGCGCGCTACTCGGTCCCGCGCGTGATCTAGGTCGTCCAACCATGCCTGCGGAGTTGGACGGATGAGATCTATTTTTGAGTTTGTTTTCAGCAGGTGAGACTAACATGGGTAGTCTTGCATGCGTTCAACGGGGCTAATATAACCCGTCGTCAGTTAGCCTACGGGTGTTTGCATGTCGAACACAAGGCTTTGAGTTGGGCATTAATTGTAATGCTGCAAACCTACATAAAATCGGGATGGTTGCTACATGCTCCGCTCTGGGTAGGTTTTAATTCTCAGGGATGGTTGCATATGCTCCAATGAATTAATATGGTGAGAATATTCACCGCATGAAGCCTTTATCCCTTGCAGGACGTCAGCTTAGAATTTGTCTTTTACAATTTTAGCCCTTAAATAGAAATCCACCATCAACACGTATCCATAGACGATCATACGAAGTGTGAACCGATTAGTTGTATTGTATCGACTCAGTACATAGACAATCACTTTAGGAGAAAGGGCTTATAGGAAGGAAAAGTTTTAGCTTGAGGTATATTTGGGCACCCTCGCCTTTTCAATTGGTATCAGAGCAAGAAAACACGAAAAGATCTAACAATCTGTGTTTGGTGCGATCCATCCTATAAGAAAGTGAATCTTTTATTGATTCAGTTAACGTAATGGCAGGATTTGACTACTTCAGGAATTCATGGTGGATAACACTTTTGAAGTGTATAATACTTTTATTCCTAAACCTGTTAGGAATCATGCATATGTATGTCATGAATGACTTACATAATCCTTTGATTGTCATAGGATTGTATATCATTATGGTAAATAATGATTTAATTATCAATGAGACATATCGTATCTTGAAGATACATAAGATTCCACTTAAGATTTTTATGAACCTCGGCTATTGTGTTCTTGTGAAATCTGGAATCTTAAATATATTTTGGATAGCCTATCAAAGTATATTCGTGTACATTTTCAGATCAATGATTGTTTATGTCTCGCTGTCTTGGATGCGTTTTTGGAAAAATGTAATCCTTCAAGGATTGAGTTTTCAGTTAATAATTCTATTAACTATAGATTGCTTCATACACCTCACAACTGTTTTAATGAATCAAGTGATCTTTTAAAATTCTACAGGGTTTATGATTCAAATGGTATTTTTAACAAATATCATATTTTGTTCAATCTTGTATATGTATACTCTCTAAAATTCTTGAGCATGTTTCAAGTGAAATTATCAATCTCTGGTAATAAAAGAGTAAACATACTATTGGATATAAACATGGAATCAATCCGAAATAAAGATCCAGTCCATAAAGAATCGGTTTTCCAAACAAAAAAAATAAACCTAGAAACAAAATCGGAATTGTCTCCTCACAAATCCCAGTTTCTGATTTTGCTAGTATTTCCTAAAACTAGTTATTTCCGGTTTTTGATCTCAAGTCTTCCTATAAAAGATAATCTCTTTCTATGTGTTCGAACATATTGGGGAAGACTAGTAAAAACCAAAACTAAGTTTTTTCATATTTTCGCAAATATGGTAAAAAGGAAATCAAGGACTAAGTCCACTGATAATCGGGTGAAAATTGATAATGTTGAAAGGATCAGATTTCCTAACAGTATAGATAACAAGCATGAATGTACTCATTTCGTTGACAACTCATGCTTTAACAAATATGAAATTCTCAAGGGAATAGAATTTACTGCTGAGAAAAGGTTTGATCCTGAAGTCAGAAATAAGGACTATGCGAAGGTTGTTCAAAATCGGAACTGGGGAAATCTTTTTCATTTTGAAGAATATTCACCTGATATGGAAAGAGTTTTCTATGCCAACATGAACAATATTGATCACAAAAAACTCAGTTTTGTGACTCTTGTTGGTCGAGGAATCTATTACATTAATCGTTCAACAATTTCAAAGGCTATTAAGTACAATGTGGAATGTAATCACCTAATTACTGGAGTTGAAATTGAACATGATAACATTTCAACATGCATCATTGGAAAGAAGGCTATTTGGGAAAATTATAGATTACCAACAAAGGATTTACCCTTTCATCTGAGGGACTTTGGTAAACTTGCACTGGAAACTATCTTTGTGAGTACAAGAGATAAGTCAGTTTGGGACAAGACATTTGCTGAATTTGTCTATTTCCTGTTAAAGGAAGATTTCCAGATAGATCTTTGTGGGATAATTGTCAGTCAAATAATAAATATATCATGTTCTATTTTATCTTCTGGAATCAAGAGGAATCTCGGGTTTCTATTTCATCTTCTGGAATCAAGAGGAATCTCGGGTTTCCATGTATAATCACCAGAATTTGTGAAAATACTTGGGAAGATAACTTTACTGATACGAAAAGCATCAGTACTGTAACTGATAAGGTTATAATCCAAATGATAAAAGGACAAGCCTACAAGGATGTGGTTGAAATACTCCCTCCTAAGTCTTTCAAGAAGTCTCTCGGTATTCATCTTGAAAAGATTGGTAAACAACTTGACTGTTTTCAAAAACAGATGGCATTTGCTGCCAAAAAGAATCCAGAAAATCACAAAGGAATTCTAAGCATTAAATCAGAGTTCTGGAATATTGAATCTAAAAATTGAAGAAAAACGTCAAAAAGCTCTCAATGGGCAAACAAATGAAGTTTGAGTTTTCATTTATCTTCAAAGAAGAATAAGAGTAGACATTAGTTGTTGATTTATTTCAAGTTTTGCTTAAGTGTCTATTTATGAATAAAACTATCTTATTTTCATGAATAAAATTATTTGATTTATAATTTTTCTTGTGATAGTTTTTTATTTACATAGCCGTTACTTTAATGCTTTATTTATTTGTTATGCAGGTTTATGGGATGTTTGATTTCGGTTTTATTACCTTGATATTCGATCTCATAATATGTTGAGAACCCTTATGGTTTGGGTGACTTTTTGATTCAGCAGGATTAAATTCTATCCCATGTTGGTAGTCTTTATCAAAGGATCATGAGGGGTTCCTGTAGAAACAATATGTGAAAGAGTCACAATATGTTGAATCGGTTTTGGTTTAGCATAAAAGCATATGTGTTTCAACGGTTTTCAACTTTTGCTTGCAATTGTCAAAACCGATTTTCAACCTTTCTCTGGTAAAGGTTGGTTGTTGTTATTCTTTTGTTTTTGGCATAAGGATGACAACATAATGGTATTTCAATATCAATTCTCCCTGGAAGAAGAAGATGCAATCATATTGGAGAAGTTGGATGTGAAATTGAGGTAACAATCTTGTTAGTTAATTGTTTTCTTTTTTTAAGAAAAGACTATTTTTATTTGATATATATATATATATATATATATATATATATATATATTGCTTTTGCTTTTGCTTAAATGAAATTATCGGTACAATTGATGTGTTTATTCCATTATGTATGTGTGGATGTTTGTGTGATTCAATTGTTTCTGGTTAAGTAAAACTATTGTTATCTTGCTTTGTTGTGTGATACCAATCGTTTAGACTTACGAAAGTTTGGTGCAATTGTGGTGCTTTAATGTTTATGATATTTCAATTACTTCCAGTTAAGTAAAACAATTGTTATTTTGCTTTATCGTATGATATCAATTGTCTAGGCTTACAAAATTTTGGTACAATAGTGGAAATTTAATGATATATGTTGTTTCAATTGCTTCCGGTTGAGGTGAATAATTATGCAAGTTGATTTATTGGTTTGTATGAATTATTTATGGCTTAACGAATGAATATATTGCTGGGATAAGTTGTTTAGTCCAATTCAATTCCGGATAAGCTAAGCTAAGTTAATTCTGATCTTAGTTAGACTTATCAAAGTGGAGGTTTCGGTTATTCAAGTCTAGCTGAATGCCTAAACAAGGAAATGCTAGTTAACTAACCTAGTATTTGGCTTGTTTAAAATCTAAAGGTCTAAGTTATATGGATAATTAGAACTTGATGAGAAAAATGGAGTTTATCTTTGTTTTGGTCTTATCGAATGAAGCGGTTTTATACAATCGGTTTAGCAAAGGAGCTAAGTTGCTTAGTTGATTTTTGGTTTGCTAAACTAGTTGGGAAAATTGCTTCGGGCAATTGTTTCCATGTTAACATATCAATACATAATTACTTTTTAGCTTCGGTTTTGATATTGGTTATCAAAAATGGTATGTAAAACCCTCGTGCTTGACTCAACAGGTTGCAAGTATATTTTTGAGATTTGTAAGATCCTTTTCGTGTTGTCCTTTATTTTCTTTCGTTTTTTTGTCATTTTTGTGACAAAAAGGGGGAGAAATATATGGAGTAAACAGGTGATTTTGGTATCAATTATATATTGATTGGTGTCACTAGGGAAGAGGACAATGGTGCTTGAACATTTATCTAACGAATGAGGAAAAACACATACTAAGGGGGAGTAACATATCATATAATTGGGATAACAAAGACGCGCGGATTGAAAATATACATATCTCACCTTTAGGGGGAGTATGAGATTTGTTATTATAATGTTAACAACGACATTCTTAAGGATTGAATGTATGCAGGTTATGTGTTGTTGAATTTGGGAATCAAGCGTATGTGTAATGAATTATTGTAATTTGTTTATCCATATGATTGTAAGAGTTTTGAAACTAAAATTGACAAAGGGGGAGATTATTAGAGCATAGCTCGGTTGAACCCAAGCGTTGGTATGTCAAGTTTGGTTGTCATATTTTAGTGAGCCAAAACTCATTTAAAAGTCGCTTGATTTAAATGTACTAGAGTCAACTTCGTATAGGTTAGCTTGAAAGTATTAGGGTGAGACATACAAGTATTGCGAAGACTTGAAGAAGTGAAGAAGTACGGAGCTACAACCACAACATCATCCTTCCACTTGAGGTTAGTTATATTTGAATTGAACTATTTCATTCCCTAACGTATCTTTCAAGTCGTGCATATTGAAAACACAAAACTGTGAAGCATGAACACTCTAGATAGACATAGTATTAAGGAATATAATATGAAGTTTCTTGCTTAACTTTAAACTTTGTATGTAAGACATCGACATAATCGTATGAATGCTATTGTGATTATGTATGGGTATGAGGTGAGGATTTCATCCTAGGGAATAATGTTTACATGTGTTCTAAGGAAGTAAGTTCATGATATGTGTTGTGAACCGAAAAGGAAATCGCCAGGAATTATTGGGACTGTTCTTCATTGGAAATCTTATGAACGACCAATATGTGTGATTAGTATAACCGCTCATTACTTGTTTTTGTTCTTGGTAAAACTATTCACATGAGGCCTGACTTATGTATTGGTATGACTTTTATTAGTGAAGCTGATCTTAAGTAATAACCTGGGGTATGATCTGGTTTGTGAGTGTCTGACCAAATTTTGGAAAGGGGAACCGATCATATGAAGAGGTGTAGTACATCACAAAGGGTAACCAATCCTTGTATGAGGTACAACAAGGTTTATAGAAGAAAGGGGAACCGATCCTATGAACATGTGCAACGCGTTTTTAGGCAAGGGGGAACCGATCCTATGGACATGTGCAGTGGTTACAAGTTAGATACCAAATATATGTGGGGAACCGATCCTAGTACCTAGTCAGCCGTATCTTTGGTAAGCTAGTGTGACTATGCACAGTACTCACATGGAGGTAGAACATAAACTTGTTTTGGTAGAACCGTACACCCATGGTTTGTGATTGAGTAGTACTTGATCAATCACATAGTTCTTGAAAGTCAGATGAACCAATTCTAAACTTGTTTGGAAGTGTGGTAAATCGGTTTCAAGTGAGCAAGTATGAAAGAGGACTTGCAAGAGAAAGATGTCGACACACTTTGAACACGCGCATTAATGTGTATTCTTTTATTGTTGAAAGATATTCCTTAACAGCTAAGACGGAAGTAAATCCCAAGATCAAATTTAAATAAGTTAAGAATCTTTTAATTAAGGTTTTTTTATTATATATAGAAAATAAGAATTAGTAATGTGCATTTTCTAGTTAAAGATTTTCCAAGGAGATTTCGATCATTATTTTTTGACAGTGCATTCACAGTAATTATGAAAACCAAATTTGGGTTAATATGGAAAAATATCTTGAGAATATTTTCGATTTTGGAAATTCCTTGGTGTCTAAACTTCCTTGTCTATAAATACTTTGAGTTTGCATTTCTAGCAAACTAATCCTTCGTGACAGTAAACTTCATTTGTTGTACTGTTACTGGTGAAGCCGCCTATCGGAGAGGAGAGTAATATAATTAGGTGAAATTTCTTACAGCCGCTCAATTTAAAGTCTTCTTTGGGATTGAGAATCTCTAACGCGACCCGTTGGTGGGAAACTAGATATTACGGTTTATCTTTAGTCTTCGTATTGATTTGATTGACTAACGGTGGTTGAACTTTGATTGCACCTAGTTTGTTTATGCTTAAGAATCTTCTCCTCTGATATAAGATTCACTCAAACTAGTTCAAGGTTTCGACGGGGATCTTTAGACTATTGTTAGATCTAAAGACGATCTTATGATAATCCATTGTTAACAGACTCCGTTCTGTGTGTGATTGATCACAAGAGATTCAAGTAGTTATGTGCAGATGTTTTTTGAAGATCTAAGAAGATTTGAAGACAACGAAGAGATTGAAGATATCTGATTTGGTTTTATAATCTTTGGTGTGCACAATAAATATTTGGGTAACTAAGGATCCAACTATAATCGATTTATCCTTTGGGTATTTTGATAGAATAGTTGAGAAGATCGGCATCAATACATTTCCTTGGGATTAAAGGTATTGATAGCAAAATTTTACTGATTACCTTTTGGTGATTGAACATAAGATAGATCTTGGAACCTGGCAAAGGAGTTTATGTTAAGATAAACAGAAGAGACTTTGCGCAACTCATATCACTTGGTTGAAGAGAGTTGATGCCAAACAAATTTGTTGTTCCTTTACTATTTGGAATACGAACCAAAGGAATTGGTCCAACTACGTGAGTTGTTTACAGGTTGGAGGCGTGGGAATACAGACGGAACTAGGTGAACTATAGGTTTAGTTGCTTAGTCTCAACTATACGAAGTTTATTTATTTTGTATAGCGGATTAATCCTGAGAGTATTCAATTCTGGACAAGGTTCCGGGGTTTTTCTGCATTTGCGGTTTCTTCATTAACAAAATCTTGATGTGTCGTTTAATTTATATTTCTGTATTATAATTGTTTTATTATAATTAAAGTAAATTTCACAAACGTTACTTCCTATTTACTTGATACGTGAATCCAATTGTGTTTGGTTAAGTCCGAACCTTTGTATCAAGTAAACATACTTTGTTGTTGTATTGTCTCGATCTCGTATCCATAGATGATCACACTAAGTGTGAACCGATTTGTTGTATTGTTTTGACTCAGTGACTTATAGGAAGGAAAAGTTTTAGCTTGAGGTATATTTGGGTACCCTCTCCTTTTCATCTTGTCTCAAGATTCGGTCTTGATAAGTCAACTCCAAAACTGACTCCCATGCCCACCACAGGTAAACTACATCTAGATGAAAAAGGTGTAAATGTGGATCAAAAACTCTATCGATCTATCATTGGAAGCTTTTTATATCTTACATCCACTATCCCTGATATTGCTTTTAGTGTTGGTGGATGTGCTAGGTTTCAGGAAAATACAAAGGAATCTCATCTTGCAGCGGCGAAAAGGATCATATGATATGTCAATCACACGGTCGGGTATGGTCTATCTTACACTTTTGGTACTAACACTGATATTTCTGCCTATTCAGATGTTGATTGGGCATGATGTGTGGAAGGAAGAAAAGGTACCTCAGGGGTTTTCTACTATGTAGCTAGGATTGAATCTCGTGGCTTGGTATAACAAGAAACAAAATTCACAATCCCTATCTACATGTGAGACAGAATATATTGCTGCAGGTTCATGTTGTACTCAACTTCTCTGGATAAAACAAATGCATGATGATTACGGAATTAATACTGGAATAATAAAGATCTTTTGTGACAACTCTAGCGCGATTTGAATCATTGAGAATCCCGTTGAGCACTCAAGAACTAAGCACATTGATATAAGGTCTCATTTTATTCGAGATCTATATGAAAATGGTATCATAAATATGGAATTTGTGCCTTCTGAACAACAATTGGTTGATATTTTCACCAAACCATTAGATACTGCTACATTTCAACACTTACGGCAGTCTATTGGTGTTGTTTTGGTTCATTAGTCTTCCCTAAACTCTTTCCCCTGCACTTATCTCAATCTGTTGGGAAATTGAGTTTGGAATTCCAGTCTAAGTGTTACCTCAATTCTTCATTTGTTTCAGTGGTTGAATTTCTTATAAGTATCTTAGTGTTTAAAGAAATCCTTCTTTTCGCATAAAAGTAAGGTCGCTCGTGTTGTTCTTTCGGGAATGATATTTTATTGGGGAGAGTTCTTAATTGAACTTGTGCTTAATTGTCAAATCTTTGTGGGGAGTGCGGTTGTGGAATATTGTAGGGGTTATCTTGTATCTTTATAAACTCCTTGATGAATGCATTTAGTTTCGACTATTTGATGGCATTTAAACAAGTTGGTATGTTATTCTCTTTTGATCATGTAGTATATCTATGAAAATTTCATGAGGATCCCACTAGTTTTCGTACCTTTTCCAATTTATATAGACAAAAAGGGGGAGAATTAATGTGTAGTTTACACTACAAATACATATGGTTTACGAATCATTATGTAAGGGGGAGTGGTTTTCATGTCGAGATGAAGTATTGACTAAGGAGGAGTGATACATATCACCATAGTATTGTTGTCAAAGTTGTGATACAATTGGACTTTGATACTGTATAATGATATTATGACACTATATAACAATGATTGAGAGCAACTGTTTTCTCATTGTTATAGCTACGAATCTTCAACAACAATGATGCGGAATTGAACACATTTGGAATCATTGGAGTACTTGGAAGTGACGAAGATTTCGATTAATGTTGAAGAACCAAGGAGATCAAGCATTTGGATGAGAAGCTACAAAGTTTATTTATTTTGTAATCCATATGTATTGATAGTTTTGTCACTAAAATTGACAAAGGGGGAGATTTTTAGAGCACTGCTCGATCGAAATCGCAAGCGTTGCTATCTCAAGCTTGTTTGTCAATATTAGTGATTAAAACTATAAGTATTGATTTCTAGTCTACTTATAGTAATGTCTCAGACTAGGATAGATTTTGTAGTTGAGCATTAGACTTCACGACATTCATCAAATAAAGACGAAGAAGTACTAAGGAGAGCTTGTGGAACTTCATCAACAAAAGGTATGTGGAGACTAAAACTCATCTATCACTTGGAAAGTCTATTTCTACTCTATCTCTTATATTGAGACAAAAGTCGTATTACTATATAGTTGTCGATTATGCACATTTGAGATTTCGAGCTGAGTTTAACTTGCTTACATATTTCTCGGAATATGTGTTGGTAAGATTTTGCTTCAACCAAGTTCATCTTAAATTCTTGACGAAAGTCAAAAGATGATCATGTGACAATCTTTGAGTAACATCTTACATGATTTGTGTGATATAATCATTTGATGTAGACTTGGAATGTTTCATTATGATTATTTCAATAACTTGAAAATTTCTTTGATGCTAATAGTGTGTGAAAACGGCTATTGTCATCCTCTAAGAAAGTTTCAATGATTGAAATAAGAGTTTAGAATACTTAACCATCATTGGATTATAAACATAGTGTACATTTTTGCATGTATGTGATCCATGACCGGAACTAAAGTATGCAGAACAGTATGCGTACTTGTAGTTGTGAAATTCCGTATACCAAGTACACATACCGGTACGCATACTTGCGTAAGGTATAGGTCCGGGAATTTCTGCAGGGATTTGGAAGTGAACTAAGTATGCGTACCCGTTTGCATACTGGCGACCCAAACGGCAACTTAAGTATGCGTACCCATTTGCATACTTGAGTGGTTAAATTTCTAAAATCAGTTGGCTCATGAACTAATACATTTATATATTAAGGAATGAATTCTTTGCAAACCATGGCTATAATGTTCATGAATTGATTTGAGTGAATCAAACTGATTTTGCTTCAATTGTGTTCTTGTATACTTCTATGAGAATATAGCGATTGAACAACTCTCTAACTAGTTTTATTTGAGTCATTTGAACTAGTTATGGTTAAGATAAATAAAGTTGATATGAGAGTGTTCATATAGCTAACCTCGGTTAACTACGGTTGAGCCAACATGGTGTACACGTTTAGGTACGGTTACTAAACCTAAATGAGGGTAAATTTCATTTTTGTATAACAAGCTAAGTTCGATCTAACGGTTGAAAGATATTAGCTTGAATCTAATAAGGTTTTCATCTAACGATGAATATTGAATGCTTTGTTACCAAGGTACGTAACTTATATTGCAAACCCTGATTTAAAAACTATATAAAGGAGAACTCTAGCAACTAGGAAACCTAATCCCCACACCTCATGTGTGATACTAGTTGTATAATCTAGAGTCGATTCTCCTTTAACCTTAGGTTTTTCACGAAACCCTGTAGGTTAACGAATTAAGACTTCATTGGGATTGTGAAGCCAGACCAAACAATTTTCTATGTAATTGTGTAATCTGATCTTACTATTTTATCGTGTTTGAGTACTATCTTCTTTAAGATTGGCTCGAGATTTAATCTCCGATAAGCAAGATAAAAAGTAGTCACAAACATCTCATTGTTTGTGATTCCACAATATCTTGTTTCGTTACCATACGATTAAATTATTGTAAAGTGATTGATATTTCTAGGATGTTCTTTGGGAATATAAGTCTGGTATATCAATTGGTTCCTGTTCACCTTGATTTATAAAAAGACTGAACAAAACTCTTAGGTATTTCTGTGGGAGACAGATTTATCTATTCCAATAGACTTTTATGTGTGAGACAGATTTGTTTTTCAAGTCTTCGACTTTGGGTCGTAAAAACTCTTGGTTGTGGGTGAGATCAGCTTAGGGAATCAAGTGCGTAGTATCCTTCTAGGATCAGAGACGTAAGGAGCGCAACTGTACCTTGAATCGGTGTGAAATTGATTAGGGTTCAACTATAGTCCAGTCCGAAGATAATTGGTAGTAGGCTAGTGTCTATAGTGGCTTAATACAGTGTGGTGTTCAAATTTGGACTAGGCCCCGGGGTTTTTCTACATTTGTGGTTTCCTCGTTAGCAAAACTTCTGGTGTCTGTGTTATTTCTTTTCCGCGTTATATTTTTTTTATATAATTGAAATACCATAGGTTGTGCGTTGAATCGATCAATTGGGAAATCCAACCTTTGTTTGTTGATTGAAATTGATTGATCCTTGAACATTGGTCTTTGGTACCGTTCAAGTTATTTCTCTTATATTCAATCAGACTTGAAAATTCCTATTTGATGATTGCAGATTGAATTGAGAGATTGAGATATAAAATTCGTTGATATACTTTTCTCTAGATTGAGTCTAACTGTCTAATTGATTCTCTTGAAAGTATATTAGAGTTTGTTTATTCAGATTGCCAAATAAAATATTGGGTGTGGTTGTTAGACCCCTGTTTTTTCAATATCACATAAATTTTCCTCTTTGTTCGTAACCTCCCTAGAGAATATTTTTTGTAGACGATTATTTTTCTCACGAAAATATTGTTTCTTAGTGCCTCTAATATTAAGATCGTTATTCTTAACTTCTTTGTTAGTAACTGGCAAGAAGAGAAAAAAATATTGGGCTATTTTATATCTCACTTACACTCCTTTTCACCGCCATTGTTTCATACCATTTTCATCTCTTTACTTCCTACATTACTTTGTAACCAACACCACCACTAGTATTGGTGCATACCCCTTAACTCCATTGTAAACGCTCTAGTTTAATATCCCTAAAAATAAAGAGCATTTCTTTTGTAATGTACATATCTAATAAGAATTCTTCTTATTCTTTCGCTTTATTTTCTGTGTCTCCTTTTAGTTTATAACGAAAATTAAATTATTGACCTGAACTTCTAAAGTATTCTCTAGGAAATAGCCAGCTGAATTACCTATTAACTTTAACAAGTTAAAATAGTTAGAATAAGTATATCCACAGTAAGATCCCTTTTGAGAATCAACAAGCATTTTTTATGGCAACTTGACATTTCAGTTTCCGGTACATATTTTGTCTGACTAGCTTCTTGAAAGATTTGGTTAGCGTGTTATCACCAGCCGACAGGACATTTGAGTCCAGTACATGTATCAAATCTTCTATTTTATCCAGAAATAGTATACTCATCTTTTCATCCCAAAAAATGGGATATTGGAGTAGACTTTCCTCTTCCTGGTCAAAATATTTAATCTAATGGCCCATGAAATATTAATATTGAGTAAATAAAATTATATCGGATTTTCCTTTACAGTAAATAGGAAACATAAGTTGATCTTAAGAACACATTGCAATCTGAAAACAATAACTAATTCTAAGGCATATAAAAAATTAAAATTCATCCATATTTCTATCTATCTTTATCACCAGGTGTTTCATATCCTGATTTTTCGAGACAAAATATGCTTCCAACATCTTCTTCAAATAATCCAAATATGAAACAATGAACAATCTTGTAAAATAACACTCTTAAACAAATTATTAGATCTATTATGAACAAATTGAGGAATATTTCAAATGCAAATCACCTAAGAAATAAAGACAGTAAAAACCAAAATTATAGGTCGATTTTATAATTACTAGCATACTAATTTTTAAAAAATCAAACCAAAGATTATGAGCTTGGTTTGATTAAATTATTCCAGACATGCTGTTCCAAACACTGAACTATGTGGGAACATGTCAAACAGTGCATAACCGTGGCAAACACACATGGTAACCTCTAATTCAGCACTAAGAAAAACTTCAATACAAATCAATAATGCAAGATCCAATTACTAAGTACTATTATGAACAATACTACAATATGTTTCCACCTTTGATCACTACCGCCATCCCCACTCAACTCAGCAGTTAGGTAACTACTTCCATCGTCTAAAATCGCGATATTCTTCGCACATGAAGTTCCATGGGAATGAGTTTTGGTACATAATCCCTTCAGGCCACGAAGGATATCTCTGAAAATACAATCTTAGTTATATATATATGATACGTTTCAAATATATGAATTATAATGTATTACTATGTAATGTTTAGTTTAATTACTTTATTATTACATTACATATTTGTTCCTCGGATATACTTTATTTGAGAAGATCCTCCAATGTATAAGAGCAATGCTCGAAAATGGCAAACTACTTATCACGTTGCTGATAAAGTCTAGTATAACATAAGACATTCTTATAAAAGTGCCCATCAACTAAGGAAATTGCATTGCTGACCTTCGTTAATGAACAATACCGAAATGCTGACGCTTGCATCTTCCGGTAAGTAGCCTTAAAAACTTCAACGTTATTGATCAAGCCTTTAATGACATGTTTAATTCATACGCCATAAAGTCTACGCTCCATAGATTTCATTTGACAAAGAAAAATCTCTTAATATCCATTTCCATCACTACACTAAGAAATATGGATAAAGTTTTATATGGATAGAAATCTATTATAGTTTCGCCTGAATCTAGTAGATGTATAAGGTTTCTTAAAAGAATCTTGGATTCTTATAGATATACAATTTTAGATTATAATTGATTGAATTTGGATTATTTAAGGTTTATATATATTGAAATAGATTTCCAAACACCAAATAATTTCTCAAAACAAAAACTAAGATACATAAAAAAAACAAAAAAAACTTCATAAAAGTTTTTATATAGGGATAATTAGAGTTTAATACTCAGGTTTATACCAACACTAGGCTTTGGTCTAACATTTGTCCAACGTTAGGGCTTGGTACCTGGACCAGTCGTTGACCCACGTTGACTGTTAATGACCACACTTTAATTAAATTTATGAAATAAAAATATTTTACATTACTGAGTTTACAAGTATACCCTTGAAATATCCAACAGTTATAAAGAAAATAAATAATCTTACGGTCCTGATGTCTCCGTTTTTTTCTGTCTTATCTCCGACAGAAGGCTCATTCACATATATGGAATTCTTCTCCTCTCTTATCTAGCTCCATGCTACTGCCATCTCGATTCTTTAGAATCTCAACTATATTTTTTCTTTACTCCGATCAAATGGTGAAGAAAACCACTGGTGTTACCACCTCCATTTCGCCTTATATATCCACCTTTAATCCCTAATATCGGCAATGCCATAACCATTTCAGGTAATCCACAATACACCACAATCACTTACAGTATCTACTTATTCTTTGTAACATTCACTCTAATAGTTTCACCACTCCTCCACTTGCAGTTCCAGTTTTCAATAACTTTCAACAACAATTCAATGTTGCCAGTTCCGTCATCAACCCATACCTTTCACCTTGAGTACACATCCATTATATACATTCTAAACTCCATTGCTATCTTCATCAATTACACCTCAACCTGTAGTTTCACCATTAACACCACCATGCCACCTGAAACAACCTAACATACACCTACAGCTTCAATTCACTCTAAACTCATCAATTACATCATTCATCATGATTCAGTTGTACAAACTACTGAGCTAAATTTCATTTTAGGCAACACTGCCCATCACAGCTCCACTAACACCTTGTATAATCACCACCAATTCAATCCTTCGCTGTAAACTCAGTAACACCACCATTTGTAGCTAACCACCATTATATCACCTGCAACTTCACAATCACCACAACCACAACTACATTCTACTAAACAGTTCAATCAACTCAATTCAAAATACTGAAATTAAAACAAGTTAGGGACTTAGCCAAACCTTAAGATCCTCTGAATTTTTGAACCACCAACCACTTCTATAGAAACCCTAAAATTACCATTTAAAATCTTGGAATTAATCACCCCATCACCCGCAATTCTGCCATAATCCATTCATTTACTTAATACCCAACTTTAATCACTCCCTTAGAACATCAGTTTCATCTTCTAATTCTTCTATGAGTTTTGTAACCCTAACTTTTTCAATTCTTCATCAATTCAACTCAACAGCATCAGTTTGACAATAACCCTTCTGTTCAATTTAACTAATACCCAACAATCTTCATCACTAACACTAACTCTAAGACGAAACCCTTAATTAATTCCCGAAATTCTTTCTCATCTCCAATTCATCCCATTTTTCAAATTTGAGTTCAGCAATATCGGTCCACTTTCAAAAATAATCATCACAATCATCAATCTCTTCTTATCCATCATTAAATCGATTTCCAAAAGAAAACCCTAACTTCAATTTCTCTAATTAACATGTTCTTCTGGTTCTGCATCTATAAACCCTAATTTCATCGATTTGAATACTTCGCCTCTACGACTTAAATACCCAGTATTTGAATACCTTCACATATTCTCACCCTCAACCACAAGAAAAATAAAGAAACAGAGAAGTGATTTTGATGACAGGGAGATGAATAAAGAGAAGTGATTGCAGCGGTGAAGGAAAATCAGAAAAGATATCTTTTCGTTATCGTTATCTAAGGTCTGATAATTTTGTAAATATTAATGAATGGAAGGGTATGATGGTAAACTCCTTCGATAATAGCAATTTATATAATTTTTTTAATAATTATTAACCAGAAGTCAGGACTTAACCTAGTCAATCGTGGTCAACGTCTGGTCCAGGTACCAAACCCTAACGTTGGACAAATGTTAGACCACATCCTAGTGTTGGTCTAAACCTGAGTACTAAAGTCCAATTATCCCTTTTATATATTCGGGCAAGATGACAAAGTTTGAAGAGCTAATTTAACAAGGGAAACATATGCAAATGAACGAGAGAAAATACCATAATTTTAAAGGAGAAAATGAGCAAGTTAATGAAGGAGAAAACTGAAGAGAAATTTATGACTAGCATCATATTATAAATACTTGGGAGAGAATGCTTAGTTTCAATGGAAATACACATCATTCAAAGATTAAAAAAGAAAAAGAAAAAGAAGGTATTAAAAAAGAAAGAAAGACGGTATATAAGTCATCCATATGAATTCATAAAACTCTCACACTTTTGATTGAGACTGATATATGATAATAATGTACATATTTTTCCTAAAATTGTCCATAAGAATCTTTATATATATATTGGGACCTTTACTATCCTAATAAATCTTAAATAAATTGAATACCTATGATATTTATGGAATCTTAAAAAATTCAATTTGAGTACCATGGATATCTAATAATTCTTTATGAATCTTAATTGAACACCTAGATGATTTTAGGATTTTTAACGATCCAAACCTATTAAACTTACATTACTTAGACTTATAGCTTTTAGAATTTCGTGCACGAGACCCAGTGAAACTGCTTCATAACAATGCTAGCATATACAATTATTATCAAAATATCTAAAGACATGGGAAAAAACAAAGATCCCTTAAACGGATAGAAATATATACAATCATTTAGCAACAACTAGCAACTCTCCTTAAAGATTGGTTAGATTTCTTTGCTAATTTATATTTTTAATTTTTTTTACTAATTAGGCAGAAGCAACTTTTATGTTGTTACACTCAATCATCTATTTCAATCTCATGAATTAATAAAAATTAACTCTTCTCAATATGAAAGTGGTTCACCACTGTGCATATTTTTTTAAGACATAATTATGTAGCTTTTATTTATAAAGGATTAAGTACTCGAACTGCCAAGAGTATGCATAACTATCATGCATACCATGTTATGGTTCTAGAGACTTTTTATCAAAGGAAAGAGTACACAAACTGCCTAAAGTGTGCATACCTGGTATGCACACCTTATCTTCTGACAAAGGAGAAAGTCCATGAACTGTCTAAGGGTATGCATACTTGGTTTACATACTATGCCAATTTGTATATGTTTATTACACTTTTTGCAAAAGAAAAAATGATTCAAAGAATCCCTTGTACTTTTGTACACTAATTATAAATAAGGTTACAACTCGGTTATATTCTAAGTCCCAACATAAAAGTGTCCCAAAATAAAATAAGACAAGTTCATAGTTTTACCGCTTGTGTTTTCTAACTGATGAAACACATTTCAAACTAGAGCTTCCCCTTTTTGATGTTTTCTTTATTTTTTCACTATTGTAGCCTTCCATTGTGGATTGTTGGGTATCTAGTCAAATAACATAAGCATGTAGAGCATTAAATAACACATTAACAACTTAAAAACAAATTTACAGAAGTATGATGCGAAAAATTCGAAGAAGAATACAATACTGAGAAACACTAGAGAAAGAAACATTGAACAAGATAAAACTTAATAAAAAATTCCAACATTACACTAAAAAATAAGAAAAATCATAACACTAAGTTTGCGCTCCAAACCTATCAAACTTACATCTCTCAGACTTGTGGCGTTTAAATTTTATTGAAGATGACCTACTGTTGGAACTGCTTCATAAAATTAACATACCAATTATATAACTCACTTCAACTTCAACTTCAACTCCAACTCCAACTCCAAGTCCAACTCGGTAGAAAATCCCATCTCTATTTTTCCATTATTTTTCATTGCGCTCCTCTCTCGCTGCAACTCCTGTCTATCTTTATCAAGCTTTTAGATCTGTGTTATCTATATATAGGGTTTCATTTTCTAGGGTTTCACATTTTGTGCATGTGGTTGAGTTACATCTTAATTTTTATCTAAAAGGTTCGGAAAATATACTAGCAACATCGATCAACTCTCCAAAAAGGTTGGCTATATTTCTTTTACTGATTTCATATTTTTAATTTTCTTTATTAATTAGACAAAAGAAACTTTTCTATAGTTACAACCAATCGTATGTTGTTGCAATCACACATGAATTAATATAAAATAACTCATCTAATGTGAAGGTGCTTCACAACTAGCGAAAGAATATTTTCGCACCCACATTATCATTAATTACAACTCAGTTATACCCCAAGTCCCAACAAAAGTTATATTTTTTCTATAAGTACCGCTAAATTAAAAAAAGAGAGACAAGTTCGTAGCTTACCTCTTACGTTTTCTAGAATCACACTTCCAACTGGAGCTACCCCTTTTTAATGTTTTCTTTATTTTCCTACTATCGGGGACTTCTTTTTTGGATGGTTGGGTATCTCTTCATATAATAAAAGTATATATAGCATTAAAGAATACGTTAACAAATTGACAACAAAATTTACAAAAATAAGGTGTAAAAAATTAAAAAGACAAAACTGAGAAACAATAGAGCAAGGAACATTGAACAAAATAAAACTTCATACAATTTTCTAACACTACACTAATAAATCATGAGAATCACAACGCTAAATTCGAACTCCAAAAATATTAAAATTGCGTCACTTAGTTTTCCCTAGGGGTGACCCACTGCGGAAACTGCTTCATAGAATTAACAATGCAATGTCAGCATAATTTTTATTAAAATATGTAAAGACTCAAAAACAAACAAATATAAAATCTATATGGAATAACCCAAAGGCTTTGTAGCTCCGAGTCAAGAGAAAAAAGTGTGCAAACCTGCGAAATACTTATACGGATTAAAACAAGTGCCAAAGTAGTGGCATGCAACGTTTGATAACAGAATGACTGCGGATAGCTTTAAAATCAATGAATGTGATAAATATGTATTAGAAAACCATTGAAAATGGATATGTCATTGTATATCTGTATGTAGGTGACACGTTAATAATGAGAAGTAATTTCTCCAACGAAGAACATGTTACCAAAGAATTTTAATATGAAAGGTCTTGGGAATTGAAAATGTTATATTAATATTAAAAATTACTAAGACATCAAAAGGAATAATTTTATCCCTATCACATTACATTGATAAAATTCTTGAAATATTTAGCAAGAACGATGATAACATAACAAAATATCGAGCAGACACTAATTTACATTTAGTGAAGAATATTAGGAAAGACGTAGACCAATTGGAACGTGCACAGATTATAGGAAGTTAGATGTATGTTATGAACTGTACACGGCCTGACATAGCCTACTCGGTTAATAAACTTTATAGATATACTAGTAATCCAGGAAGGGTTCAGTTGAAGGAAATAGTTCGAATTCTAAGGTATTTACGATACACAAGGAATATATATATGATTACTATATACAAAATATCCAGAAGTATTAGAAGGATATACCAATGGAAATTGAATTGCCGATACACAAGACACTAAATCCACAAGTGGTTATGTCTTTACAGTTGGTGGAGCGGTTATGTCATGAAAACCCTTAAAATAGACCCTTATAACAAGGTCTACCATGAAATCTGAATTTATCGCCTTAGAGAAATCTGGGGAAGAAGCATAATGGCTTCGAAATTTCTCGTAGGGATTTTTTCTTTGGTTAAAGCCTTTGCCATCGATTAATAAATATTGCGACAATCAGTCAACAATTGTCAAGGAAAAAATAAAATGTATAATGGTAAGTTTCGTCATATAAGACGAAGTCATGAGATCGTTAGGAAAATGTTCTCAACAGGGATAATCACAATTGATTATATTAAGCCAAAATAATACTTAGCGGATCTATTTACTAAAGTTTTTCCAAAGGATCAAATTGAGAGATTATAGATGGGAATGGGTTAAAAGCCTATTGAAAAATGATTTTTCATAAAAGAAACTCTACCTAGTTGATTGGATATCCCAAGATCTAGGTTCAAGAAGACAAAAAAACATATGTAAAATTCAAAGTAGATCACTGTTCTACTCATTTATGTGATAAAACCAAACAATGTTTCATGTATAGTAGAGGGTAGCCAATGCTTTTAACGATTCATATACTTAGCAAGTGGAGTATAAGACATGTTACTCTTAATGAGATATCACCTATATAAGTGGTAAATTTGTCCATTTCCATGAGAATATTTATGATATTTTCTCTAATAGTACTCGTGAAAATTGGGAGTTTTTCGGGGCCAAAATGGTCACAACGTAAGAACTAAAGTTACCTAGAGAAATGTTGTGAATATTTGTTGTCTCAATTTATATTATAAAGTTGAATACCTTAAGAACAATGATTAATGAGCGGCTAGTAAATTCGAAAAAATTTACTAGGAAAATTTTAAAGCAAAAATCCACCACTCTCAGTGCTTTAACTTCCACTATGTTAGTATCTCAAGCCGTACTTTTATTAAGTGGGTAATTTCTATTCATGTGAGGGATTGCTGGAATTATAAGATTAAATTCCTTAATCAATTGAATATAAATTATGAAAAAAAAACTTCGCCAAGAGTTGGGTCAGTTGGCAACAAATAAGATATTTGAATCCAAATGTTAACCACTAAAATAATTTCCTAAATGCCAATAGTTGTATCTTTTCAAAAGGATTTCTACAAGAGAAAAGGGTCTTCTGGGACCAGATTGTGGTATCACTTCTAAACAGTCTTTTTGTCCTTATTTTTTAGACCATATTCCTCCATAAAAATAAATTTGATTTCCTCGTCAGAAAATTGATTTTAAATCATGCTTTTGTGTTAAAGTTTAAGTGTCAAAAAGAGATTATATAGAGTACAATTTAGTTTGAAGTGTTGTATCAACCAAGAAGGAGATTGTTGTAGTCCTAGGAGACGTATGCCAATTAACCTTACATCATCATTGTGGAGGCGTAATCGTTTTAAGGACATAAATAAATTCTCTGGTCTCAGTCCACTGTTAGTGATTTCTATCCATCATTCTCTTTTTCCATTTATTTTCTTACGAATCATCGTGAATTGATGCTTTTATTACTTTAAAATTGTGATTGATATTTTTTATTGCTTGTTTCTGCAATTGGGTATTGATTGAATACATTAAACTTCCACTTGTGTTACACGTTGCTATTGAATTGAGTCAACATTAATGTACAATTTTGTTGCAAACTAAGTGTTTGTGAAAACGTCAAAGTGGTTTAGCTGTAAGTTTAAGTTCCTGGCAGCTATATAGATATGGAGTGTAAACTTATCTCCAGCACCGGGAAGATAGTATATTTTTCTTACAAAGAATTCATATGTTCTTCTGAACTACACAAGAGATTAAAATTTTCTTCAGAGTTTGACTAAATTAAACAAGGTTTGATCATTTAAAACTCTAGATATTAGAAAAAATCAAGAGATAAAATTAAACCAATTTTAAAGACCATAACACTCACCTCGTGATTTTGTTTCAAATTGAGATTAAATTTACGGGTGTTTTGCGTTTCCTCTCCTTTAAAGATTGCTAGCTAGGAAAACCTCCCCTAGAGATTTCTAATCAGCAAAACCTCCAGTCGTTAAGTTATATTCCTATGAATTAGTTAATTGCCAGCGTAGCAATGATATATAAAATGTCTAAACTACTCTCTCACTATAATAAATTTGGGACACGTGTTTGACATCTGATAAACTAATCAGACAGCTCTAGACATGTCAGACTAATGGTTGTTGATGGTGATGAAGATGGAGAACAATTATCTAGGCTTTTCTATTTAGTTGTTGGTTGACATTATTATTGGGTATGAATAAAAAGTCAAAAGATGGTATTTAGGATATATAAAAATTTATGTGGGTGGTACATAGGGATATTCGGGGTGGGAAATTGTGTGGATGAGATATGGAAAACCTTCGTATATTTCAAGGTCAAAGGCGAAGTAAATTGGATCTTTCCAACATCTAATATTCGCTAAAAATACATTATCTATATAAATTTTGAAACGGAAATCGTAAGATTTTAAACCGATACAAAATTGTATTAGGCAAAGCACTACAAGAGGGTTTTCCCTTCCCTATCCCTTAAATGTAGGAAAAGGGATATGGGTCAGAGGTCAACTCCACTATGGTGTGCTTTTATCCCTTCCCCTACATTGCACGGAAACTGAGTTTCCATGTAAATAGTGCCAAACGGATATTCTGTATCCGTTTTTTTCCCAATTTTTTTCGTTGGAATATTTGTTTAGGTAAAAAAGATAATTTAGAGTAAAAAAAGTATATATATATATATATATATAGATAAAAAGGAGATATAATAGGTAAAAAAAGTTTTAGTAAAAGAAAGTGTGAAAAAGGAAAGTTTTAGGGTAAAGTTTGGAAAAGCAGAAACGTATACTTAATTTCCGTGTAAAAAATAACGAATACAAAGTATCCGTTCGAGTCCAAATTTGTTCACACTCCTTTAACAAGTGTATATTTCACATATTCTTCTGATTGGTTGATTATTTAACTGATAGCCCAATTACCCTCCATGTTTAGAATCACGACCCTCGTTACATAACTCCCTAAATTAAATCAAGGATATGGATTGAAATGTTACGTTAACTAGTGTGCACAAATTCGGACTCGTATCCATTCAATTGAAAAACGAAAACAAAATATCCATAAAGCTCAATTTTACACAAAACTCCTTTGACATGTAGGGAAGAGATATCCCTTCTAAAACAGGGGCATAGGAGATCATAGAAAAAAGTGACCATAGTGCTTGGCCTTAGTGTCACGGTAGCAAACCGAAATCAAATATTGACTACACTGAGCCTACGTCTTCCAAGAGTTTTATTTGAATCCTATTATTGGGGCTCTAGGAGGGAGAGTTTTTGGGGGATAAAATGCTATGTCGAACCCAAAAATGGATAAAGGGACTCAAAGGTATATGAAAAGGTAAAAATACCTTGCATAAATTTCACTATTCATTAAAAAAAACCTAAATCTATAATCTTCTCCTTCTCCTCTCATTTACAAATCATGATTAAAAAAAAAAACTAAATCTATTATCTTCTCCCCATCCTTCTCTTCTCATTAATAAATTGTGATAAAGATGATGATCATGGTTCCATCATGATGAGAATGATGATCATAAAGAAAACCCAAAATTATCATCTTCCCTTTCTCCTTTTCATACATAGACCATAATAAAGATGGTGATCATCATAAAAAGAAAAAACTAAGAAAACCCACCATTTATTTTTACTTTTAAATGGTTGAAAAATATGATTCTATGAATTTCGGGTTAAAAAAAAAAGTTTCTGAATGTGTTTACGGCTGGGAGTTCTTAGATTCCCATCCGAAAGTATATATTTAGGCTTGGTTTTCCAACCAAAATTAGTTTTCTGTTTTTTTTTCCAGAACCAGTTACGGCTGGGAAAACCCAGCCGAAACTAGTTCTGAAAAAAAAAATGATTTCGGCTAGGAGTTCTTTATTACCCCGCCGTAAATAAAAAATATGTCTTGGAACACTATCATTTACCAACCGTTTTTGCGTTTTACGGTTGGGTCGACAAATTATCTCAGTCGAATAAGTGTCGGTTGTGGCTGGAATTTGATGTTTTCCGATTTGAATCAACAAAATCCTCTACATATAAGGTTATCCTGGATAATTTAAGGATATGCTTTACCATATTAGATGGTTGATTTTCAAAAATGTAAAAAAGAAAAATCCTCATAATTCTCCTACTTAATCAAAAAAAAAATTATGAAAAAAAGTTTTTGATTTTCATAAAATTAGTGCAATGATTAATCCTAATTCATACACTAATCATAATTAGATTACTTAATAACCCTAATTAACACTAATTCAATCAAGGGTATATTAGGCATTAGAAAATAAAATGATAAGGGGCTATTAGATTTGTTATTTCATGACCCTAGAATAGCCCCCAAAACCACTCCCTCCTAGAGCCCCAATAATAGGATTCTTTTATTTACAGTAAAACTTCAATAAATTAATAATGTTGGGACTGACAAATTCTATCAATTTAGCGAAGTATTAATTTATCGATAAATTAATAAGTTATTAAATTATCGGAACACTCTAAATTTAAGTTTCAAAAATAAAATAAAAGAAAATATTTAAGTTAAACTTAATGGTCTCCCATAATAACAAATATCTTGAGATATTTTTTTTTTCAATTCAAATTAATGTGTAATAAATTTTTGGCATAATATAATATAGAATATTGCATATTATGTACATAAATTTATATATTTTTTGATGTTAAAAGAAACAAAAAACAACAACACAAAAGAGGAATGTAACAATAGCTCATACTTCTTGTATCAAAGGTGTCAAAAAATCCACGATGACAGACAAGATTCGAAAAGCATTGTGTGAGCATATATGGTCATTCCAATCCAAATGTGACTCAAAGAGATACACAAAAATGGCTTCTTGAAAAATTTAACATACAAGTGTGTCAAGGAATGATATCAAATACAATTAAGCGTGCATCTGAATACATCTCAAGTGAATCAATTTCTCGTAAAGAAGCGATCTTATCAATAGTAAAGCTAAATGATTTCCTCTTACAATTTGAAAAAGGCACTCCTGAACTCCTGAACTCCTCAAGGGACTATAAAAAAATCAGAGATGAAGTACAGTGTTGCACAAATGTGAACAAGAAACAAACAACTTTGGAATCTTATTTTAGTAAGGCACCAGTAATGTAATGCTATTATTAATAATTATTAATTTATATTTCAGTTGGGCCCTATTGGATACTTAAATTTTTTATTATCTTATAAATTTGAACCGTGTTTTGGGGACCATGGAAAATTTGGGGGACCTTTGTTTTTTAAAGGCACACTACCCTACATTTATAAGGGGTGTCTTAAAACGTGGACATTACTAATTTGCCCCCGAACCCTAATTAAGATTATCACTTAAACGGTTTTAGATTAACCTAATATATAACTTTTTTAGATTAACCTAATATAATCTATTAACAAAAATAAAAAAATCAGACCCTACCTCCTTCTTCTTCTTTGGTTCTTCTCTTCTTCTTCTTCTTATTCTCAACATAGTTATCATCGATTAATCGTTGATTCATAAAATTTTCATCGTCGATTACTCAATCGAATATAAGAATGGTTCTTCGAAAGCAAACTAAAAGACTCACAGGAAAAGGTCTGCCATTAGGACATCTAGCGAATCATCCCACTTCATTGGAGATTCACAAAGAAGTGGAACTGGACGGTGAAGAGACAATCGTCCCTGAAACTGAAATGGGAAAGATCCGCAGGTATTTTCAACCAAACCTATTACTTTTAATTTGATTTTGTTTCATTTAATTGAATAGAAATCATCAAATAAGGGTTACAATGGAAGTTTCAGTTGATTGTTCGGTTAGTAGTTCTTTCACAAAAACCCTAGTTAGTTAACCGAACTTCCTGCTAGGAATAACACGAAGAACAGTTCGGTTGAATAGGAATTTAGGTTATGTAATCGAACTCAAAGTTCGGTTACTTTGCACTTTTTTTATGAAAACCATATAGTAAATGAACTCTACCCATTTTGAATTCTCAGTTAACCGAACTATTTGGAGTTTGTTCGGTTGGTTCGCAACCATTTTAAAAACTATCTGCTTACCGAACCATGACCAATTTTTTTCAAATTAAAGAATTGGTCTTGTAACCGAACTTTGTTATTTTTCTCCCTCTTTTGATGTCTCAGTTAACCGAAATTTATTTAGGGTATTCAGTTGTTTCGCACATTTATTTGAAAACCTTATAGTAACCGAACTCTACCCATTTTACAAAAAAAAAAAAATGTCAAATGCAACCGAACAGTGTTAGTTTTCTCCCTATTTTGATATCTCTGTTAACCGAACATTTGTAGTGTGTTCGGTTGGTTCACAACATTTTGAAAAACTATCTGGTAACCGAACCCTGACTATTTTTTTCAAATAAAAAATTTCAATGTAACCGAACTTTCCCATTTTTCTCCCTATTTTGATGTCTCAATTAACTGAACTTTTGTTAGTTTGTTCGATTGATTCGCAACATTTATGAAAAGTATATTGTAACCGAACTCTTTGTTCATTTTTTATAATAAGAAGTTCGGTTTCTTCGCAGTAATTGTTGGCTAACCGAACTACACACTGGAACACAAAGCTAATTTCTTTTGTTTTCTTGATTAGGGGCAGAGTAACAAAATCAAAACAACCTTCTCTGGAAGAACTGAGGACTCCCACTCCTAGAGGAAAACTGCACTTAGGTTTCAACAAGTGTGGAACCAAAAATTTGAAGCATGGTGGTGGCTCATTACCTAGCGTAGTCATCCGAGATGATGTCAATAGAGATAATGTTGACAATGTAATCCAACAAGTACATCAAGAGATTGTGGAAGAGATGGGTACTGGAGAATATAATCAAGCTGAACAAGGAGGAAATGAGGATGGAGATAAGGGAGATGGAGATGAACAAGGAGATGGCAATGATGACAGTGAAGAAGATGGAGATAAGGATGGAGATAATGAAGATGACGAATCAGAGGAGGACTCGGATGAAGAGGAAGAGGAACAATTACAAATGGTAAAAAAACCTAAAAAGACGCCTAAAAAGCCTTATGCTAGATATGCATACATTCCTGATGACACTTTGTGTTTGCCGCCAAAGAACCCAACTTATGGTACTCCTAAAGATGGAGGGGAGGTATTAATTGGGTACAAAAACTCATGGGCTGCCAAGATCTTTGCGACAAAGGTATTGAATCTTATACATCAATATTACTTTGTCATTTTTGTGTATATATTAGTATATAAGATATGTTGTTGTATTTTTAGGATCATAATAATGATGTTCGTGTTTTGAAACGTCAAAAGAACAAGAAATGGAATATAGATAATGAGTGTGATGAGGTCCGTTTGGCGGTATTTGATTGTGTACTATGGAACGCGATACAACATGCGCACCAAAAAATTGATGCCGTCACGGTTTCTGCATTTTCCGAGAGGCTTTATCCAGAGACGGATACCTTTCATCTACCATTTGGCGAGATGGCAATAACTCCGGATGATTGCAAGAGAATCACAGGCCTACCAATTACGGGAAGAAGTGTTCAAACTGAGTACGATCCCTCCATGAGTTATGAACTTCTAGAAAAGTTGGTGGAAAGGTGTTTAGGATGGAGCGATTCAAAGGCACAATGTGAGTTTAGACGAGCTGCAAAAGAGCCCGATGAAGGTGATGAGTATAATGAGTTAAACCCAGACTGGTCATACAAGAAGAAGTTGAAAGTCTTGTTTGAGGAGTTTGGAGGGACGAAAGATTTGGTTTCTAAAGGAAAGTTGGTGATGACAGAGGAAAATATTAAGCACCATGTCACGGCTTATTTGTTGTATCAACTAGGAACCATTTTCTTCCCCGACACTTCAGGTCACGTTGTAAATGCCCATTACCTACAGCTATTGGACCCCCTTGACCAGGTGAACGACTACTGTTGGGGAATTACAGTTTTATCATTCGTTCAAGCGGAGCTCAAAAAAGCTTCGAGGCTTAAGAGTTTATATTTTGGAGGCTTATACACCCTTGTTCAGGTACCCAGTTAAATTATTCTTTGTGTGTTTCAAAAGATATTGACTTATGAAACTCATTTTTGTGGTTTCTTCTTATAGGTTTGGGTGTACAATCACTTCCCTAAACTGAAATTATCTCATGCTCACGCTCCTTGGCCTTATGGGAAGTCTACATCTGGTAAATATGAATTTTTGGACTCACATGAGAAGGGTAAGAAAATCAAGATGTTGAGGTTGAGAGAGACATTGGATAATACAATAGTTTAAGATGTGGTTTTTCATCCATACAAGCTTCAATCAGATGAAGAAGAGGAAGATGTTGAGCCTGTTGATTTCTCTAAAATTTTGGCTTATAATGGACCATTGCATTATCCGGGAGATTGTACAATGTATAATCCTCGAAGAGTATTGAGACAATTAGCTTGTGTCCAAACTGTACCACAAGAGGAAAAATTCAAGTTTAAGGTGAAGAAACGGGGAACTAAGAACACCGAAAAGAATTTTTCACCTAAATACGACCCTGCTCCATCAGGGGACCATTGGAACAACTATGAGAATTATCTTATTCCAGCTACAGAGTTAGAAGATTGTTATGATGAGGCAAATGCTGCTGAAGAGGGATATCTGGAATGGTATGAAAATTTTTCTCATCCTTGGGTAATAAACAGATAGCAACAAGCCCGTGATGAGAAAGAAAAATCGAAGGCAGTGGAGAAAGAGGCTCAGAAAATTTTGAAGCATACCCCTACCTGTGGTGATGAGGCCTTGATCTTATGCAATACGGCGGTAACATATTTACTTTTTTTTCCTTTTCATAATGTTAACACATATGTATGTGAGATATAATTGTTATTTCTGATTTTCATTGAAAAAAGGTGAAGTCAAGTGCTAAATTGTTGAATAAAATGATGGCAAAAATCCGGATTGGAGAGCCAATGAGCACTCGTGAACAGCAGGACCTCTACAACCAATGGACTAATGTTTTTTCACCCAACACCATTGATCAAAGCCATACCATGCAGGTGAAAAGGAGTCATCGACAAGGAGAAGGTTCAAGTAGGATGGTTGAACAACAAAGCAGTGGAGATGACACTCCTAGTGACGAAAAAGGAGCTAAAGCTCCTAAACGCAAGAGTAGAAAAGTTATGTTGGGAACAACTTTTTATTGCGGATTTGGTAGTTTGTTTTCTTATGTTTGGAAGACTTCTTTATTGTGGATTTGGTAGTTAATTTTCTTATGTTCGAATGGTTCCAACAATTAGTTATGTGGATTAGTAAATGAATTTCATCATTTCTTATGTGGTTAATTTGTGTTTCAATTTGGTAGCTTCAGAGTCAAATTCGGTTACGTAGTATGTTTCAAGAACTAACCGAACATTGATATTCGGTTATCTACCAAATTTTCGTAGGAATCCGAACTTCGATGCATCTCAGTTCGGTATGATTAGTATTTACAGATAGAACTGAACCCAACACTTAGAAAAATGCAAAAGACATCAAAGTCGTATTCGGTTTCACAGTATAAAATTGCAGATAGCCGAACTAATACGTTCGGTTTCCTGCAAAACATATTTAAGAAACCGAACCTTGGGGTTAAATTTTTTTAGTTATGTTCGGTTACCTGCATAAATGTAACAGGTAACCGAACATTACTCTGGAACTTCAGATTTATTTCACAGTTATCAGTTCGGTTATATCTCAAAATTTAACTAACCGAACTGTATGTTTGACCAGACATCGTACTTGATCTGACTCAAGTAACGGCCATATTTATTTCCGTTATGATCCCAAATGGTATAAATATGTGTCTCATGGTTCAGATTTTGTTATATCCTTTCATTAACATGGCAGCTCCTACTCATAAATTTACTCCAGAAGAAGATCTTTCAATTTGTAGAAACTTTGTACTATGCTATCCAAAGAGGGGTGAAGAAGGAAGAGTCAATGGTATTATGAGTAATATTTTTTGGGACAAAATTCATGAGAAATTCTGCGATGACACAGGTAACCCTCATAACCTAGAGCAACTACCTTTGTTCAATCGATTTGAAAAGATTCGAGAAAGAGTTGTGGAATTTTTGCTATTGTATCGGATCGTTGCGAGGAATCGACTTAGGGGTGAAACATACGAGGAAATTGTTTTGATGTCAAAGAATGAATGGCGGTGATGGAAAGTTAAGGATTTCAAATACGAAGATCATTTCCGCATCCTTAGAGACTTCTTCATAATGCATTTTGGTTATTAAGTCTTTTGTAATTTCATTTCGGCAATGTCTTTTATTTTTATTTCCAAACTGAACTTATATCATGTGATAGTTCGGTAATGTCATTTAATGTTATTTCGGAACCGAACTTCGATTTATTGCATTGCAAATAACACAAAAAGAAATACCAAATGACCCTAAATAAAGACCAAAATACCAAAAAACATTCTTATGTTCATTCACAAAGCATACTTAGTCTAACTAAAGGTACATTCAATCATCTGCAAGGGAAATAAAACCTTCGTGCATAATTTTTTCCGATTCCTTCATTGCTTTCCATATCTCCATGTTATGTTCATACATAACGCACCAACCTAACATTGTGTCGGGGTTATACTCATTCCAATAAGAGTAGGTGCAAATTAGAGGAAAAGGACAATTGTCTTCTAACCAGAGGCCTATAAAGTGGTAGTTGTTAATGAACGCAATCACCACTCTCCTACGTCTAAGTTGCTCGACACATATGGTTGTTTTCGTAGTGTATGTGAAACTACCACCTTTTGAGAAACAATGCACCACGCAATTGAAAGTGTCGGCGATTAAGTGCCCACATATCGGCATGCTCATACAGTGATCTCTTGTGATTGGATTTCCCCCGTGGAGACGGCTTTGATACCTAACAAACTGCATATTCACACTATCATCACCATCACACAACATTGTCTTGTAGAATTATGGTTTGTCCCTTAGCTTCATCAACAACCTTTGACGGACATAAGTGATTTGATTACCATTATATAGATTGGCACCTTGAGTGAAAGGCCCTAGTTGTTGTACGACAACGTGGAGATCGCAATTTCCATCCGGAGGGACGTCATTGGTGGATATCACATAATCTCTAATGCAAGTAGGTAGCTCTTCGAGGAACCTTTTTTCATCAAGAGGTGGTGTATCATCAATTGGAGTAGGTTGATATTGTAACATCGGTCCTTTTTTCTTCATATCTCGTTCAATTGTCTCGCCCTTTTCAATTATATTCCTAACCCTTTTCTTAGAAGATTATTCGTACTTCGCGGAGGCATGCTCATGCCCCGAAGGATCTCTAGTAAAAGGGGTCATTTCAGTAATCCTCTTACCCAACACCTTTGCATAGTCTCTAACTTATATTTTTGTTTCTTTGGTTCTTGGCCTCCCTTTACCCTTGCCTTTATTCGGTTCTTGCACATTCTTCGAAGTCTGAGGATGAACGATTGGACGCATGTCATCCCAAAAGATGTGCCTTTCGAGTTTGTTCATGTTACGGTACCTCTCGATAATAATTTTTCCCATTTCATTGTCACCAAACTCTTCTCCGACATTTCCCTTTGGATGAGGAATAAAACTTAAGTGTTGCCAATGTGCATCTATATCGCTTAAAGGGATTACGCCATGTTCATACTTAGCTATCATTTGGCGACAAGGGAGGCCCATAGACTTCATCATGTTGCAAACACACAACTCATCCGGCTTGGTTCCCCATATGTCGATCAAATACACCTCAACCATTAACCTATTAATGCAAGCATGTGAAACATTATAGTATAGTCCCTTGAAAAACCGAAGCTCCTCCATTTTCTTAATGTTACCACCTTTGTCTACAATCTTTTTGTACTTCATGATGTGGATTTTTTATAACTTCTTTTTAATTATATCAAACTCGCGGTTGAAGTAAACCTCCATAGCGTTAAACACCACCACAAAATTATCGACACATCCAAAGAGATTTTTCTTCAACCGGTGGTGAGCCGATTCTACCAAACTTGTTGCTTGATTCCCAAAGTGTTTATGAAGGTTTGTAAAAGCATAAACGAAATGCTCTTTGTGCGGTTCCAACCATTGCTTCACCACATACGTTACAATATCCTCAAGATATTCGGGGCTAGACCAATGTTCAATAAATTCGGCAAGATTTACATTATATTCTTCTTCGGTGAGAGACCAAGTCAATGCCTCCCATTCCCCGGAGAAAGCAACCCATTTAGCGTGATTTATGGTGTGTTTTTTATCGAAATCCGCTTTTGCATCCGCTTGTTCATCTTACGGTAGCTTACTAATCTCTTCTAATGTTTTCCTCTTAGGTGGACAAAGTTGATGCTTGCACTTATTCATCACATCGCACCATATATGAAATGTACAAAGCATATTATGTGCCAATGGGAACACTCTCTCTATTGCGTTCATCAATGCTACTTCATTGTCCGTCACTATAACCCCGGGGATATCATCATCTCGGTAGATCTCCTTCACTTGTTCTAGCGCCCAAGTGTAACTTGGTTCTAGATCGTCCTTTAGAAAACAAAAAGCAACCGTAAACGGTGACTTGGTAGACGTTCGACCAACAATGTTCAACAATGGCATCTCGTATTTGTTTGTCTTGTAAGTGCAATCCATTATAAGAACTTCATGGAAGCATTGAGCCAGTTGAACACTCTTCGGATGAGAAATGAAGAGATGGGTTATTTATTCTTCCAGCCCCACCTTCTTTTGAACCGCGTAGCATTTCTCTTGAGCCAACAAAAATAATCGTTGCATGACTTTTCTATCCTTCCATTCATTCCTTTTAATTGTCTCAATTGCATTGTAAATGGTATATATAGATGAGACGTTATCCTTGTTATCATCCTTTAATAAGCGAAGAATACCATATGGTGAAATTCTCATTCTCCTATATTTAGATACTTTCTCCATTTCTTGAGGAGTGAGCCTTGCGGCCATTGCGTGTCCTTCAAGATCCTCCGGACGAGCGTGGTTGTGATGACCTACCACCTTATCCATACATAGAACCCATCATTTCTTTTCTTTGCACTTACTAAATACTAGCTTGAACGGACATTTAATTTTCTTTGAGCACGCGGTGTTCTTCCTCGTCGTCTTTCCTATATACACATAACCCTTCCTCTTGTGACTAGCATCCGGATCCCCACTTCTCTCACAAACCATTTCAAAACGAGTTTTGCTTTCTTTTCCATTCAAAACTAATACGCACATGGCTCTCTTGGCATGCTCTCTAGCCCAATTATTCGCATAAATAGGTAAGTCAAATACCAAATCATTGACATAGTGATGGGATGTATCTTCAAACAACATACCAACCGGAGAAGGTTGTTCATCCATTGGTATAGGTTGGCATTCAATCTGCAAGAAAGGGAACAACATCAATTGCATTCACAATAAAGTTCGGTAACAAGATAATTTTATCGCGAATCAACTATTGGTTCGGTTTAAAAGCAACATTACATGTAACCGAACAAATAAAAAGTACACAGTTCGGTTACATGTAATTTTATCTAGGTAACCGAATATAACTCTGAAAATGTTCATTTAATTTTTTTTTGATTAGTTCGGTTAGTTAGGCTGTTGGAATCACCTTTGCGAAATAACCAAACTTATTATACTAAATCAACTCTTATATTATGTATAGTTCGGTTAGATAGGTGGTTTTTATGCAGTGTGCGAAACAACCGAACTTTGTACATTAAGTTAAATCTATTTTTGACGTAAATTTCGGTTTGTTGTTGGTTGCAAACCAACCGAACTTATTACAATAACTTCAATATTATTTTTTACGTAGAGTTCGGTTTGTTGTTGGTTCCAAACCAACCGAACTTAGTACAATAACTTGAATATTATTTTACGTAAGGTTCGGTTTGTTATTGATTGCGACCAAACCGAACTTTGTACACAAAGAAGAATCTTATTCTTCCTAAAGTTTGGTTGCTTAATATTGGTTGCGAAACAACCAAACATTACTCTGGAACATAGTTCGGTTACCTGCGTGTTTAGATAAACTAATCGAACTACACTTTCAGATTGGTTCGGTTACATGTTCTTCACATAAGGTAACCGAACTACTTCAAAAATTAACATTCCGATTGGAAATTTGAAGCAATTCAACTAACATTAGCTAAGTTTAGACCATACCTGCAAACCCAAATACTCTTCCTCCGGTTGTGGTTGATAAAATCCATCATTATCATCTTGAGATTGAGTTTGGGGAAGAATATATTCACCATCTAAGAAATCACTCATATCCGGATCATTGTGGGGATTATCAAATACTCTTGGAGATGATGGAGATGAAGAATCAGATGAGCATTCATCACTTGAATTCCCAAACCTAGTGAAAGTGAAAAAATATTTTTTTTTCCATAGTTTTCTCCTTCTTCTTCTCTAACATTACTCTCTAAAAATTCTATTTTTTCTTTTTAATAACCCATGTTTTAATTTTTTTTCTCACTAATTAGTTTTTACTTAATCATTTCAATAATCATTTCAATAATCAGTTCACTAATCATAACCAAAACATAATCACAATGGCAGTTTAGGTATTAAAAAAATTAGTGATAAGGGGTGTCCTACCCAACATTGACACAATGGTCCCCCAAATTTTCCATGGTCCCCAAAATACGGTTCATAAATTTAGCCAGGTTATTAATTTAATACACTGGCCCAAGTCGAGACTGACAAAAAATATTATTTTAACGAAGTTATTAATTTATCGCGGATTAACTTATCGAAGTTTTACTTTACGAAAAATTTCTAAAGGTTTCACCTATTTGCCACCCACATTTTTCCTATTTGCCACCTTCGTCAGAATTTCTAAAATAGTTGTACTTTTTGCTATTTACCACCCATAGAAAGTCAAACTAGATTTGACTAGTTATCTTCTTCTTCTTCATTATCTCCTTTCGCTAAAAGACCATTAAAAACTACTAATCTTAGGAAGATCCAAGGAATGCTAATACCTCCGTCTAAAACAGTCGACCTACTATTTCTGTTGTCGTTTTTTTTCTTCTTTTAGGTAATTTTTGATTTGCTTGCTTGTGAAGTCTAGCAATTCCTTTAAGATTTCTTCCCATTCATAAACATAGGATGAAGCTTCGTATAAACGCAGGGATTCATAGTCCTTGGACTTTCCTTTGTTCTCAAACTTTCTTCTATTATAATTTCACAAAATCACATGTTACAAATTTGGAACGAAAGAGAGTTTCATAAAAAATAAAAAATTATGAAAAGATTACGACAATCCTTTCAACATACCATGAAGAGTTTTAAAGTCGATGATTTATGAAGATCATTAGTCTGAAAAACAAACATTCATGAATGTGTTTTTAAAACGGCAACCCTTTCAAGTTTTGTACTCGACTCTAACTGGAAGATTAAGAATTCTTTGAGTCGTCTAAATCTGGAAGACTAGATTTAGATACAGTCGTTCAGTCACCAACGACTACAAAAACCAAAAGAAAAAAGAAAAAATCAGACAGTCTGGACGTCTACAACCACGACTAGTCGGTAAAATAAGTAGACTAAGTTGAACGAATCATCACAATAGTACCAACGGAATCAAATTTAACCATGAACTGCCATACGTAACCACACATACAAAAAGTTACAATTAGGTATTTTTATCTCCTCTCGGGAGTTGATATGATCTGGACATTACGAACTTTCTTTCGAGACATTTTTTGATATACTAAGCAAAAAGTAAAGAAGGTGTAGTCTGTGGGTGGACTAGGTGTGGAGTAGAAGAAGGTGGCAGTCGGTGTGTGGACTAGAGATGGAGGAGAAATAAATTTGATTTGTAACTTGGGTTTTCTTCTTTTCCAGGTTTAGTTGGTGGGTGCAAATATGAATCAGGTCAAGAGGTGTGGTATTTAGGATACTAGGGTATGACCCGTGCCGTAACGGCACAGGATGTTGTTTGTTATCTGTATCGAGGGTTATTGGTTTTATTAGCTTATTAGTCAAATACGTGTTTATTCGAGCTGTTCAGTTAGTTAGCAATGACATTTACTTGGACTCATTAATTGTCTAAATTTTGTTAGGTTTATAAGTCGAATGATTTCATATCCATTTCTAATTTACCATTGTTAATCTCTACACTTCATTTTTAACATTGTCGGGTTATATAGTATAAATATTGAGGAGATATCTATACCAATTGCAACCCGATTATTCCATACGAATTATCAGGTCTGTGCATGGTTTATTCGGGCAACTTGTTTTTGTTTTTTTTGGCTCATACTCTTGGTTGGTACGATGGAGTAGGTGTTGTTAATGGACAACTTGATCAACTTATATAAATGAAAGCGACTGTTTTCCTTGATAGAACTCGAGTCAAGATGTACGAATTAATAAGCAACTTTATCAACTGAACATCCACACTATCGAAAATCAAGATTATCTCATGATACGGTCTGTTCACATTTTGCTAAAATTTCTTATTCGAAAATTTAAGTCTAGGAGTTTCCTCAGAAATAAATCTAAGTAAACAAAATAATTGAAGTCTAAAAAATAGATTTTTGAAGAAGCTTCAGAAACAACCCCACCATCCAAATCAACTATCAAATCGATTTTCTAAATTTTAGAACCGACTTAGAAGAACTCGATAAAACAGTATAATTGTACTGACAGTAAAAAAAGACAAATAAATATAATGCCAAAATGTAATTTACAGTTACCGTCTCCATTTAGCCGCAACACAAAAAATTTAAAAAAAGGCAAAGAGAGGAAATTTTTGTTGTCAAAATGAAAAAAGTAAAGAAAAGGGTAAGTATGAACATGTTAACAACAGTTCACAAAAAAATGCTTGTGCTGACTTATGCATTATAAAGAAATTGAAAAGAGAAAACGATTAACAAATTCTTGCCAACATGAAACCTATAACCTTACCTCTTCAAATATCGCTAAAACGCATAGTTAAAATGATATAATGAATCTCTTTTTAATCAATAACATGACGAATATCAGTGAAATAACATTTCTAGGACTGATGAGCAACAACAAAACTTTAAAAAGAAAAAATTATAAAAACTATGAATGAGTGTTACAGTACAATGGTTAGTGACCACCTCTTCTCCGCAGTCATTTATGTACTTGGTTGGCCTCTACTATCATGTTTTTGTAGGCTGTGTATGCCAGTCATTACTTATCGTCGATGTTGCATTCATACAGATGTTTTGTCAATGTTGTTGTTAACCTTCGTATTCGGTAATAGACGTTGTTACATTCTTAGTTGTGATGGATGCACGGCGCCATGTTCATATTACAACGGGCACTCGCATACAACAGACTGTACAGTGGCTATTTAGCTGTAAAAGAAAAACAAAGAACGGAAGTATCGAAATCAGTATAGATGCAATAGACTTTGTTATTTGAAAATTGTACAGACTGAAGAAGCATATAATAAGGAACATATTATAAGAAGACGAAGCTTCCATCCCATCTGAATCACACCTAAAAATACATCAATGTGGGGAAGTGCAAACTTACAATTAACAGTTCCTAGATATGTTTTAAGTTCAAGTGATTAGCAGAATCTCAATAACATAAAATACAGAACTTCGATGTTACTTGGTAATGAAAGCCTATTTCTCCGATCTTTTAAATGAAATGCAAAGTCAAGCACAATGCAAATTAAGAACTTCAATAAAGTAGTTACGACCAAACAGAATCCATCAAAGCAAGTTGGTTAAAGTGTTAAATGTTACAATTCCAAATAAAATCATGACCAACATTTTCTATCAACAAACACGTATATGGGAAAATGAATGTGGGGTGAATCGAGCACCTGCCCTGAGGTTTCCAAGGTGTAGTGCCGTATAACACCCTGAGGTTTCTAACTGAAATATGTGGTTCCTTAATTTCATAATTACCTCTCAATTGGTAGTGTATTTTCCTGGCAGATTAGACAATAGTGATCGACATCCATGTACTGAACTCCGGAGCCACATATAACACATCAAGTGTAGCAGAACTCGTTTTCGAGTTTCCTTATTGTCGCCAGTGTACTGTATATTTCAATCTCATGCTTGCTACCATTTAATTTCTCTAACCCCTTGGTGTTTCTAATTGCAATTTCATCCCCATGAGCACACAGATCATTTATTGCCACCCAGAAAAGCGTATGCATATTTGCCTGCCGTGAGATATACTGAGATATTAGTCGCGAGTTAGATATATGTATGCAACATGTATGTCTCTGCCAAAAAAACATGGCAGTGTAGATACTGAATATGCTAAAAAGTACAGATATAGGTGATGGTATTCTTCCTTCTGCGGATACGTTTATCTTCTCTCTAACCATTCAACATACATATCCTAAATGCGGATAAATATGTTGCACTGCATATTCAAAAACAAAAATATTAGTATCCAGGCATGGTAAGTGGTTGAACAACCTAATACATTGACTAACAATGAAACAGGGACACCCTAAAATGTGTGATATTTTAGACAACTGAAATAGTATAAGGTTAGGCTAGCTACCAAGAAACCTCCAACAAAAAACCTCTCAAATAGCTGCTTTTCATAGCCTACAGAAATAGTAGAATCAATAAATCAGTCTCTCGGATGACGCCATTTCAACAATCAACATAAAACAATATCGTCAAATTCAAAAGCTAATGAAACAAATGATTTTCAGTATATTCCAAGCTAGTTTAGGAGAAACCCAAGCATCACTGACACGTTGTCACCATGGAAACTAAACTATAATAATTATAAAGAGGTGTTCATGTATTCAAAGGGAAGTGATGAGCACGAAAACACTAAACACAAACATTGCTGACACGCTGCACCTATTGTCTATATGGTTACTTGTATATGTCATCCAACAGAGTACCTTGAGAACGTAAATCAACTCCATGCATTCCTGCAAGTCTTAAAGTCCAATAGCTTGTCCAATGTAGCACGTGGAGTACCTAATTCATCAATCTCAAAATTAATTAAATCCTAAATACAAATGAAAGCTTATTAAAATTAAAAGGACTTGCAGAAATGTAAAATCATAACACAATAAAAAGTAGAAGAAAATGAAAAATAAAGAAAAGGGTGTAGCATGATACCAATCAATAAACATTTTCCCCAACGAAACCAAACATAAAAGGAAATTCAAAGCTTTCGGCCAAATCAGCGACAAAGTTTTTTATAAGCATGGCAATGGCGGAAGTATCGTGAATGATACTGGCATCTGAACGTCTAGCTGCATATTCAGCTAAAAATTAGACCAAGTATTTATCGTTAAACAATCAAAAGAAACCAAACAGAAAAGAAAATTCAAACATTTTGGCCAAATCAGCGACAATTCTTTCTTTCTTCAAGCATTGAAACGGTCGAAGTACACCCACCCACCCCGCATCTCAATTTCTAGATGCGTATTCAAACAAAAATTAGACCAATTAAGTATCCATCCTCAATTCCAAATACGATCAAATTAGACAAAAGGTGATTAACCATCAAAAAGCACCCACCCCAAGAAAAACAACAAATATACTGAGAGTAACTGAAACACTGGTGAAGCGAACTCTAATAATCAAATGAAAAAAAGGTTGAAAGAAATGACCTTGAACAGGTGAAGCAACACTGGAACGAATGCACAACGCACCAAATTTGCAAACCCTAATTCCCTTCTCTAGAATCAAAATAACAGCAATGAACTGACAATCAATAGTCATAGAAAATGAAAAGAAGAATTACGAATCAGAAATCTAGGGCTTAATAGCGAAAAATCAAAACCCAAAATAGGAAAAACATATACGAACACATTAATTTAAGTCGTACCTGGGATGAATCAATCGGTTGGACTGATTTCTTGATGCACGTAGATTTATGAGAGATTCCACGCCATTGCATTTGTATGAGCTTCAGTTCGAAACGCCTGGGACATTAATATGTCCGTTTTTCGTCCAGCTTTTATTCATGTTTTAACAGCCAGGGAGAGAATGTGGAATAACCAAATATGGGCCACTATCTTGATATCGCATTTTATCACCCCCTTTTAGATGAATCCTGACCGTTTTTTATACATACGAAATGTAGATTTAGAACTTGGTAATTAATGCAACTATGTTTTTGTAAACGAAAATCAAAAATTATGTTTCGGATGGCAAGAACTAGGTGAAACCATTTCAAATAAACCCCAAAAATTATTTGGCGAGAGCACAAAATTGAGCGTATTTCATCACTCTCCAAGGAAGATGCCTCGCTTTTCTTCATCATTTCTAATCAAAAAATCTACTGTGATTACAACCTCCTCCTACCAACGTGAGAAAAACACGAAAAACATAAGGTTCTTCCAAAGATTGAACCTTAGACTCTTTGATACTGAACTGTCTTGAACAAAAAATGAAAACGGAAGAGATTATATTGCCCGTTTTGGCCGAGGACTTAATGCTCTAGAGAATCGGCTCAAATTCTCTCATAAACCATTACAAGAAGATCATCCTTAGTCTGAAGAAGCACAGCTTACACCATAGGAGGGACAAAGATAGTGCTTTACCCAATATCACCATAAATTAGTTGTCTCATTGAACCTTGATTTTGGAAATCCAATCACAAGGTTGAGTATCCTTCATGGTGATTTATTGAATGAGCTTAAGTCCCAAGGCCCAATATAAAGATGTAAATTTAACTTCCTCTGGTTAAGCCTTTGTTGAAAGGAATCTGTCAAGAACAATATCTTTCGATTTTACAAAGTCTCATCGAGATAATACTAAAGCTCTTGAGTTGTTGTTTTGGCCGTTGGCTCTTTCCCGATTATGAATGTTCTAGTTGTATACATTGTTCTTTCGCAACCAAGCGGCCCCACTTCCAACATCCACAAAGGTGAGTCCATAAAGAGTTCCCGATTGAAGAAAGCCATGGTACCCATTAAGCGCAAAAAGAATTCCTCGCAGGAAACATCGTATCCATTCGGAAGGCTATAAATTCAGACTCCATAGTGGATTTAGCTAACATGTCACAAGGTTGGTGGACTTCCATGGTGATTTATTCACGCTTACCTCCCTCGAGTAAATGTACCCATTTTGCACTCTTCCCGAAATCCAATTGGCATCACAATACCCTTCCCGAATTTCCCGTAAAACTTAAGCAATAGTTTGAGGTCCCTCTCAGTGTAACGTAAACTCTAAAGAGAGCATACCAAAATGATCTCTTGCAAGTATACAATCTACTTTCCACTCCAGTAAGCAATATCGGGTCTTGTACGATTCATCAAATACATAAGACTACCAATAATCGAGAATACTCAAGTTGATCAATACCCTTACCCTTGTTCTTTTTCGAACAAGTGGGATCAAAAGGAGTAGATGCAGGTTTAGCATTTTCATAATTAAATCTCTTTAATACTTTTAATTGATAATGAGATTGACTAAGACTATATCCATCGGACGTCTTTCGATTTTCATCCCTAAGATTACATCAAATAGGGCCTAAGTCTTTCATGTCAAAATTATCTCTAAGCATGCTTTTAATGTTATTAATAATATCAAGGCTTCGCCCTAATATGAGCATATCATCAACATATAGGCACACAATGACATGAGAATCATCCATGATTTAATGTAAACACATTTATCAGATTCATTAACCTTGAAACCATTAGTTATCATAACATGATCAAATTTTTCATGCCATTGTTTAGGTGCTTGTTTTAAACCCAAAGAGATTTGTTCAACTTGTACTTTGTTTTCACAACCTTTTACAATAAAGCCTTCAGTTGATCCATATAAATTTCTTCATTCAATTCACCATATAAAAATGCATTTTTAACATCCATCTGATGTATATGCAAATCATAAATTGAAGCTATAGCAATCAACATCCTAATCGAGGTGATTCTAGAGACGGTGAATAAGTATCGAAGAAATCTAATCCTTCCCCGTTGTTTATAGCCTTTAGCTACCAACCTAGCTTTATATTTATCTATAGTTCCATCTCGCTCTAAGTTTCCTTTTGAACACCCATTTACAACCTATGGATTTACTACCAAGGTAAATCTACAAGCTCCCAAGTTTCATTTGCCGAATGGACTCCCATTCATTTAATGAAGCTTCTTCCCGAAGGGAGCTTCGGAGAAGTCAATATATAAGTTGTATTCCTGTCAATTTCTCCTTTAGTCCACAACCTTTTCACCGTTGTCCCTTATAATATAGATAAGAACAAATATATGTGTGCCAAATAAGATAATTGGGGGTGGTAATTAATGCGGGTGGCAAATAGGAAAAACGTGGATGGCAAATAGGTGAAACCATTTCTAAACCCCAGGCGAGAGCACAAAATTGAGCGTATTTCATCACTCTCCAATGCCTGCTTTTCTTCATCATTTCTAATCAAAAAATCTACTGTGATTACTCCTCCTACCAACGTGAGCCATCACAATGTCAATTTCTTTAGTCCACAACCTTTTCCTCTTTTGAAAAGAAATGGTTCTTCCACTAGACTCTTTGCTGCTCCAAAAAAGAAAACGGAAGAGATTAAACCATTACAAGAAGATGAAGAAGAAGTTGCAGAGGATTTACCATGGATTCAAGAGAAAGCATTGGATGGTTCAGGGACTCAAGCTTTACCCGGTCCTAGAGTTGGTCAAAGTAAATTACCATGGCTTCTTTAAGGATTACGTTTGTCAAGACTGTTCAGAAGTTTAGTTCGTCTAAAGAGAAGAGACGGAAATTGGTAATATTCTCTTACCCTTTCTCTGTTTGATTTAGGGTTTTGTAGAGAAATTGGGATTTCTAGGGATTTTATTGTTGTTGAATGATGACTCGTTTTTTGGAATTTTTTTTCTATATAGTTAAGTCATAAATTAGTGAGGATTTTGTTTTATGCAGGTGAATAAGAATGCTTTGTTAAGCATATCAATAGATGAGTTGTTTCAAAAGGGAAGAGATGCAGTGGAATCAGCGAGTCTTCAGGAGCTTATGCAAAAGGTTAGATATAAACATTCTACAGGAATTTGAAGTTGTTGGTTTTGCTTGTAGTAGGGCATTGTTATTATGGTTGAATATTATAGAGCTGATGAAGCATTTCGTTTGCTGATAAATAATGTAAGTGAATTAGAAACAGTGTAACACACGGTAGTATTAAGTTAGGTTTAATAGTCAGTTGTTAAGCCTTTATCAGTGAACTTCGGAAATTAGTGTAAAGTAAACTGGTTCGTAAATTGGGTCTGTAGGCATGCAGTCATGTGAGGAAATTTTGGAAGAGGAGTGCACAAATGATTTTACTGAGCTCGAATGGTTGGATGAAGCTTTGATCATGATATAATTGACCTTAAGCGTGTAACTTTCAAATCCATGACGGGAGGTACATATCTGGAATCAAGAATTAAGATGTGCAATTACTAATCATCATGGAATCTAGAGTACATAGGGATTACATACGGTATACATCATGGGTCAAAAAACTGTTTTCGTGGGTAGATTCTTGTCTTAGTTGTCTAATCTATCTCTTAACAGTACTCACATGTTACATGATGGGTTTCCCCCCTGCATCATTACATCACATTTTGCGTACTTCTTATGATGGTTCAATCTATCAGTTATTTTGCACCAATTTACGTGATAGTTGATTTCTACAAAGTGAAATGAGTCCTTAACTCATGTTACAATGAGTGTGATCACCATTAGAGAGGTTGCTCGTACAGATTCTTTGAAAAATTTAATCGGATTGGAGCATTTCCCTCACTTTAGACTATCATAGGAAGTACGCAAGATTTCCAATAAATTCAGTTGACAATGGATGCTATTAGATTACACAACACTTTTACCTATTTTCTGGTCCCTATCGCATGACATCCACTTTAAGCATTAAGCTATTCTGGATTCTTTGTTTTAACTCCATTTCATATACGTCTTTATTCATTCGCTACTCTACATCCAGACATGTTTTGGAATGGAGGAAATCTTGAGGAAATATATCGGCATGCAATGAACGAAAAGCCCTTCAACATCTAATCCAACTCAGAAAAGCTTCAATGCTGAATGACAAAGAGGTTGCTGAAATTCTGAAGGAGATTTCAAGACGATTTGTACGGGATAAAGGTATGTAACTGTAGTCTGATCCGCTAATGTAATTCTAATTCAGAATTTCCTTTTTCCCCTTTACTCTCTGGAAGGGTAAATCATCGGAGATGTACAAAAGTTGTTAGTTTGTTGGTACTATGTGATCCTCTCACAGTACGTCGCTGCAAACATGTCGGCGGGTCTCATCAAGCAAATCCTTCATTGGAACATTACCCAGTCCAAGTGACTGCCTGATGCAAGAGATCAGCTCTACCATCTCTTGTTGCCTTGAGTTCATAGTAGATTATTTCTTCCAATTATTGTTTGGCAATTCCAGTCATTCGGGTCCCTTTGATTGTATTCACCCTAATGGGACTCAGCGAATTGATTTGCAAGGGCCCCAAAATTAAACTCGATATAGCAGGTGCAGTTAAGAGTATAAAAATGACAAGCTGCCAGTGTCGCTGCAGTTATTTATGAAGCATCAGCTATTTGGTCTAAGCGGGAAGGCAGGAACTTCCGGACAAATGCTTAAGACAATAAGAACTTTCTATGCAAAAACACAAACTGAGGCTGGGGATGTGGGGTCCCTACAGAAGATGCAAATAAGCAAATCCGTTACTCTCCAGACACAAACTAAGCAAATTGATATTATCCAGAGAAGATGCAATTACTCTCCGGACGCATACTCTGTCTGAGGCTGGGGATATGGAGTCCCTACAGAAGATGCTTGGGAATTCGAATCCTGAAGAACCCAATGAAGGATTAATGCGTAAGATACCTCAAATATTCAAATGCAGAGACATGAGTGGTAGAACAGTGTTAGGTTTAGCTTGATGTTCCTTTAGCTAACCGTCAGCAACATCATCTTCAATTTACTTTTGGTTGTATATACTGATAAGATTTTGGTAAGTCTCTTTCCCCTTGCCCAATACTCAGTTACATATGCATTTTTGCCAAACAATCAGTGACAATTTTACCCAGAGATTTAATAGTAGAAAGATGTAGCCATGGGATATGGGGAAATTTTTGCAGTAGATTTGCAGATTTAATCAAGCAAGCTGATGTTTCTTTTATTCTTTTCTTCTTCTTAAGTTTTCTTCCAATGAATGGCAAACCTATAGGGTAAGATATCTCAGTTTCAGGACTAGGAGTTGCACCACTGCATCATTGACATGGCTATTTTCCTGATGTTAGTTATGAATTGAATGTCCAGACCAACGAAATAGAACCCTGACATCGGTTTTCTTATTATTATTAGGTATCAAACCTAAGATGTAACTGATTTCCATTGGGGAACCTTTGTTTCAGATTCAACTGAATCAGTCCCCCCACCCCACCTTTTTTTTTTAATATGCTCCAATACTTTTCAAACCACAGCGTGTTAGTTACAATTTGCCGTTGTTATAAACATGGCCCGTCTGGCCGTCTTACAACTGGTTTTTACAGAAAATCTTCAGCTGTGCTGCATAATGAGGATTCCAGAAACACTCTTTCACCTACAAATGGTTCACTTTTCTTAATACATACTCCCTCCGTTCTTAAATAATAGGCTGGTTTCATGTGTAATAATTTGTACATGAAACCAGCCTATTATTTAAGAACGGAGTGAGTACAATATAATAATGCAAATCCGTTAAATGAATAAGACACCCGATTCTAAAGATTAGATCTTCGCTTGTATTCATTCATTCAATGAGTAAGACAACTTTCCATAATTCACTCAATGAGCGAGACCACTTAACAAAATTCTCTATATAATAATGGAGTTTTTTCGAGCGCTCTCATTCACCGGAGCTCCTGGTTGATTCTCGCTTCTGGTTAATTCTGCCCCCACTAAATTTTCTTAATTTTTGTAGTATCGATTAGGTTAAAGCAAGAGATAGAGATAGAGAAGGGGAAGAACTTCTTATTTGATAAAGAGGCATCAGGGATTACATAATACAACGTTCTTTATATATAGGAAAGGGAAAACCTAGTCATCTAATGGACCGCACATCCATGGGCCATAGGCCCTATAACACTCCTCCTTGTGTGGTTCAATAACAAAGCTTTATACATAGTACTTCACATATAGTTCTTTGAATGTAGTTCTTCAAATGTCGTCCTCTTCTTGATGACTTGTGCCGAAATCAATCGCCTCATTAAAACTTTGACAAGGAAAAACCCAGTGGGATAAAACTTTGGTACAACTCTTCACATGTTGTCTTGTATTTTACATGTAGTTCATCACATGCAATAGGATCCTCAAAGATCGACGAGTCTAAGTTAATTGCCTCGTTAAAACTTCTTCAGGGAAACCCAGAGGGACAAAACCTTAACTAAAGAAAAAGAGTACAATATTAAGCAAACTTAGAACATAGTTGGACTCGAATATGTTGCCTCATTAAAACCTTGACAAGGAAAACCCAATTGGATAAAACCTTGACGAAGGGAAAAGAGTACAACGTGACAGATGCAAGTAAATGTGATCCGTTGCAGATGATCACTTTGCTCCGTTGAAGTTGACTAGTTCTTTCACAACTCTTAAGGAAGAAAATCCATGTGGGAAAGATAATAGCCTTAGTTGGAAAATTACATTCCCGGTGTTTGTTGTTGTCTCATTAAAAACCTTGCCGAGTAACAAAACCCTGTGGGAAAAAGTAACCTCGGTGAAGGAAAATAGTTCAACACACCATTAGATTCTCTCCTGATGTCAGACAATTTTCATTTGTCTAATGCATTCAAAAGGAGTTTATCACACTTTACTTTTGTGACTTGAATGTTTATAAGACCATGTTGTTGATTCAGGAAGTTACGTTGCTTAACAGACTATCGTATTTAAATTCTTTGATTCAGATATTTTCGGTAATATCAACGCGATCTTTATGTCTTCAACGTTCAACATACTTGATGCTTTTAGTGTTGTCTCGCTAAATCCTTGTCGAGTAACAAAACCCTTTGGGAAAAAACTATTCTCGATCGAAGGGAAAAATAGTACAACGCAGCTTCAATTTCAAAGTAAAATATGTCGACATCATATCCTTGGATCCCCCCCCTGATGTCGGCATCTCCCCCTGATTACTTTCAGAGTTGTTCCAGACAGTTCCTTTAGTCATGTACTTTTCAAAACTGAATATCGGTAATAACCAAGAAAAGAATCTACCATATCTCCCTCTGATTACTTTCGTTGGGGAAGAGATTATTGTTCCTTCATAATCAACAACTTTTAGGATTGCACTTTCATTAGCATTCCTTTTAATGTCTTTGTAGGGATGAAACCAATTTATGTCAATGGTTACTTCTAAGTACATGATTACATTCACTATACCATTCCAATGACGTTGCGTTGGCGCGGAGCTATATCTAGCTAACAAGTTCCCTGAGGATGTAAAATTTAATCGAGTACATTATTATACTAAGTACAACAATGCCTATATTGTACTTAGATATGGGAATTTCATCTCCCAACACATATTCGTCATCTTCCTTTAGACGAAATGGTCACTTACTTATATTTGAACCTCGACTAATCATGGGAGTGCTATCAGGATGCATGTCTTTGTTAAACTTCCTGACAACTTTAGACATATGCAAACTGGTGGAATAATATCCCACAATTTCAGTACTCGGTCGAGCTTTCCCTAGATTTTTCATCTCAAATTCGGATTTCAAATAGCTTTTAAGGTCTCTTATTACATCAAGAGTACCCATCATGTATGTAACATCAACATAAATAGCTACAATTCCAAATCAGGAACTTTCTTATGAATACGCAAGGAAAAATAACTTACTTGTCTATCCCCTCCAAATCAAATAGCCACTTAGATGGGTATACCACATCCGCCTGATTGCTTGAATCTATAAGTGAGCGTTCTATCTAACTGTAAATGCACTCTGTGGTTTAGAGTCATTTGATTTGGGGAAAAAAAGTCTATCAAGTACTTTTGTAAATATCTTTTATCTCTTGATTCTTTCAGAGATATGTAACAACCACATACATATGCTGCATTTCAAGTCCTTTTGAAATTACCAAGCTAACTAAGTAGCAAAATGCTATAATGCTCATTACAACAAAGTAAACAATTCCAGGGCTTTGTGAGATAACTCGCGCCACAAGGAGAGTCTTTATACCATTACGATTTCATTATTCTCACTGTGCTTTGTGACAAATAATCATGTATGTCCACAGGATTTACACTTGGTTGGTTAGCACTACCACACCAAATACCTAAATATTTGTCAAAGAATCAAATTCTACCTGGATTGTGTAGGCCAAATATGCTCTTTATTGTTGATATTCAAACAATAAGAAGCATGGTTCGATCTCATCGTGCTCGATTTCCTTTAGCATCTGTATATGAAAATAATAATCATTAATATGCTCACACGATCTTTCCATTGACTCGTGTGTGTTCTCATAATCCACTTTGGATGTCATTGTTCTCTGGAATCGTTAAACTTCGGAGCGTCCTCTAGTATTGATTCATGGACATAGTCAGAGACAATCAAATGAGATGATTTCATTAATGATACAAATTAGGTTGTGCCTTACTCATCTAATTCCTTTCTAGGTGAGCATTGATCGAACGTAGTGGCATCTCCATCTTCCTTTATGGAGCCACGACCTTAACTACACTTCCACTAAGTGTAGTTGCAACACCTTAGTCTATGGTGTACCCCATACTGAGGATTTATAACCTTGCAGGATTATTTGCAGGTGGTATGTGTGATCTTGTAACTTTAGCGACATCAGTGTACATTCTGAAAATCGATTATTCTTTGTCACTTCACATTTACATTTGTGGAGTACAAGAATCAATATGAGACGACATAGTGGGAACACACCACGACAATTCATGTCGTTCCCTTAGAAAATACTTTTTCTTATCTCCCCCTAACGACGGGAAGAATGTCTCATTAAAATGACAACCCGCAAATCTAGCGGTAAGAGATCTCCTGCCAAAAGTTTTAAAATGCGGATAATTGTTGGGAACTCATTTCCAACATAACTACTTAACAGTTTTGAAGACCCATCATAGTACGACGTGGAGTCGTAATGGCACATATATAGTGTAACCAAAAATGCGTAAAAACACGAATGTCAGGCTTAAATCCAGTTACCAGATGGTACGCAGAAAAGGTTGACTAATATTAGGTTCTAAAAACAAATTAAGTAATATGTGTGTAATATTGCATATCCCCAAAGAAATAAAAGATGGGTTGGTACGCATAACCTATTCCTTAGACACCATCTGTAACCTTTCATGGTAGCCTCTGCAAGACCATTGGGTATAAGATACTCTATATTGATCCTATTAAACATGCAATATTCATCAAGTCCTTTTGATGTAAATTCTCTAGCATTAACAAGGGTGGTTAGCCTTTGCACTTTGCATTGTGTAATATGTGCTAGGAGTTTTCAAACGCAAATTTCTTGGAAACTATAACTAGTCCAAAATATCAAAACATTCACCAGATCCATCAGTCACTTTAATGATCCGCATTCTGCATGAATAGTTTTTTAAAGTTCACCTTGTTTTCTTTGTAATATGGAATTTTTACCATTTGCATCTTAGGATGGTCTCGATCCTGTTTTACTGAATACTTGTAAAAATGAGTGATATGCTTTCTTATCTAAAAGCATAATGGGAAGGGGAGTTTGCATCTAGTAATTTAGAAAACACCTATTGAGAGATATGTCGTCACTTTGCATTCTGTCAATCTTTTTCCCATTTTTGTTCACTCAAATAAAGTGATATTTGTATGAGTTCTTTCAAAAAAATCATCATGTCACAACCAAAGTGTCTTTATGGTTATGCCCAAAGCCTGTGTGAGTCAGTTTCCAACATTTCATCGTTGGAGTCAATATAATTCAATAATCCAAATATTATAGTGAATTACATTGCACTAGACTGACTCATTAGTTTCTCTAAAATATATTTCCTTCCAAATATATTAGAGACTATAAAAGATGCAATCAATTACATTCTCATCATTTTGATGTTCCACATGATATCCATTTGCACGGGTTACTTGGTAATTTAACAAGGTGTGATTATCTCTTGGTACGTCTAGAGATTTTGCTACGTCTTTGTTCTATCTTTAAAAAAATGAGCAGTGCTGCGCTCGATAAGATAGTCAATTGGCCAGGCAAAGTTCTTGTTTCCATTAAAGTTGATGTGAAAATTGGTTGCTACTATGATACACGCATTACATTATATATATCAACACCTATGACCAGGTGCATTTCCAACTCTTTCATTTATGATGGGAGCTAGAATTACATCTTAGCTTCATATTCATCTGATACCGGTACTTTGGTGTCATTACTACTGGGAAAAAAAATACATTTTCGTCTCATGATATATATGTCCCTTTTCACATGCTTTATATGAGTCATTACGTCTAACCCTTATTACTTTGGGGTTCTTTCCATTTTTAATTTTGCTACATTTAGCTTAATTTGAGAAATTTCTTTATCTCAATGGGCCAAGAGAATCTCACTACACATGTCAACCACTGACTTTAGGCTGAATAAATTACTAAAGATAGTTCTCTTGTTGTCATACTTCAACATATACTGGTTCGTTAGTATAATGGATGAAATAGAGAAATGAAAATTTTATGACTCATATCACCTTCCACAAAAATTGGAATACATGTGACTTTATTTCCAACGTATCTTTTGAAAATAGCGACTCTTTAATAGTCGAGCAAATGAATTGCTCAAGTATTTCTAAATTTCAAATGAATACATTGGAATCGAGTTGGTACAAATAATTGAACAAAAGACACCATTCAACTAAAGCCAATATAATATTCAAGAGAATAGAATAACACTAAAACCAAAACTCTTAATGGTCGAGATAAACAGACATAATTTAAATTGACTGTTTATATGATGTTGACTTATCTTAAGACAAAGAAAAACAGAACTAGACATGTTCTAAAAATAAATAAATAGATAATCCCAAAAAATATTCAATGTAAAAACCCACGTTAGTTGGTTACATACCTCTATTTTTGGTTCCCGCTATATATAGACAGAATGGAACAGTTTTAGGCGCGCACAGTCCAAAGAAAGAACAGAACCAGAACGGGTCAAAACAGAACAAACCAGGATGGCCTGGGTTGGATCGGTTCGCCTGGACCAGGTTGGATCGGTTCGTCTGGACCGGGTTGGGTTGACCGGGCCGGATCGAATTGAGTGGACCGAAAACTTTCATCAGATCTTCATAGATTCACGCGGACAGACATACCGTTTTCTTTTTCAGCAGGTTTTCCCTCGCGCATTAACGCCGACAGATTTTTACTCGCACGATACAATAAAATCCATTAATTGTCATCATAAATTTAAAAACTGTACAAAATTAATAATGAGCATATTCACTAAAGAAGATGGACATACGTTGCAATCAACATTAAAGCATCCGTTATAATTAACAACTGTACAATCAATAAATATCATAACCGATATAGACATGTGACATGACTAACTAAGAATTATTGTTATTATATTATTTTATAGATGAATCAAATTTAATACATTAAAATAAGTAACAAACAGTGTAAACAGTAATCAGTGGAATCTCGAGATCTTAAAAAAAAAAAACCAACATGCACTCTCTGTCTCACCATCTCATACATTATGTAATCCTAGATTGACAAAACTATGAGGGACAAAAGAAAATGGATTTGACGCATGCAAGACACTACATAAGGGTGTACAAACAAACATATCACATAATTCATGACCCACCCAATCAGATTTCATATGATTTCAAAATATCAACCTTAAAGATAATTGATCATCAATTTGACACATACAATTAACATCATAAGTAAACTCACACCCCAAGACAACGGCAAAGAGTAACGCTGATAAAAAAGACATACGAAAAAAGAGATATTTTTTTTTCCAGAGGAATAATAAACTAATCAATCAATCGTATACCTCCGTATTTGACTAAAAGCGAAAAATCCAAAAATGGATTGGGAAACCGTGGGAAGGGGAGTGATCCTACGTACAGTCTGGAACGGGATAGGACAATAAACGCAGATCTTGACGGAATTAGTGTGTACAGTAAACTACATTACAATCCATCCATAACAAAAAATACAGCATACGATGATTGCAAAAAAAAAAATCAAAATCAGTAGATTTCTATTAGATTAAAATTCTACTAGATTAAAATCAGTGTCAGACAAATTTTCGTTCCCACAATAAAATTAAATTAATATCAATAACAAACAAATCAGATTTCTCCTCCATTAAATCAAATCAAATCAAAAGGAATAGAAATACTTAGCTTAAAGATTGATTCCACAATTTTCTTGATGTAAATCTAAACACCAATTTTTGATTTCATAATTTCCTTGATGTAAATCCAAACCCAACTTTGGATTCAAACAACTTGTGTTTATCATCCATTTAGAAAAATAAATAAATAATCAAATCGCTCTGCGGTATAGCATCGGGCATGATAACGTTTTGTAGTATCGATTAGGTTAAAGCAAGAGATAGAGATAGAGAAGGGGAAGAACTTCTTATTTGATAAAGAGGCATCAGGGATTACATAATACAATGTTATTTATATATAGGAAAGGGAAAACCTAGTCATCTAATGGACCGCACATCCATGGGTCATAAGCCCTATAATATTAATTTATTTGTCCGGCCCCACGAGATTTATTTTATTGGAAAATAAATATTTTATTAGCTAAAGCAATTCTCTACAAAAATACAATGTTGCCAAAAATAAATTAATACAAAATTCAAACACACAATTTCATCGTAAAATCAATCATGTGTATATCATAAATCAATCGCATAATTAATGAATAAATTTTTTTATCCAATGTCCGATTATATTTCTCAGAATCATTCTTTCCTAATTACAACATCATTCTATCGGTTAAAACTAGAGCAATCGTCACCAAAATCAATTTTCATGCCGATCCGTCCAATGTTTGGTTCAACCCAAATAGAAGGACAAGTGAGTTTGTCCGTATAGGTTTGTTAAGTTTGAGTATTATTTTTCCAAATTTGCCCCTCCATCAAAGTTATTAACCAACCATAGTTAGAATTTTATTGGTTAGGAGAAATAGAAGGGTTTGAGAAACCGATTGGGATACGGTTAATTAGTATATAGTATGGAGATGTTTTTTATCTCTGTGAGAAATACTTTACCCCACGGAGCATCCACTAATGGAGAAACAATAATTCGGTTATTTTCTTTTGGTTGGTGTTACTGATTCTGAGACCTATATATTTAGATCTCTCAGGTTAGTTTTTTATTGATTCATTTGTGAATTTCATCACGGATTATTCAGTTTGGTCATGTTTGAGTTACCCATCAATTTGTTGAATTTTTAATTAATTTAAATTTTTTGTTCTTCTCGCCAGTACACACGATTACCATGAGCTTAAATTGTTTGTTTGTATGCCTAGATGAACCAAAATTAGTAAATGTGATTTTAGGTATTGAATGTGAGATGTATAATTGCATATCCATCCAATTTCCCACTTACTTCATACTCTGGTTTGCGTAAATATTGGCAGAAGAAACATTACCTTAGTGGGGATTGCATCAACTTTATTCATATCTAATAGTTTTAATCAATCCAAAACATTATTTTGTATAGTCTATCGGGTTTTTATTGTCAACCACTCATAAGTTTATGTAGCATGTTATGATGCCTGCTATTAAAATTTTGTTCACGTCTATTGTGTAGGTATTTTATTGGCTGTCTGGCCTAAGTTGCTCCGACGAAAACTTCATTGCCAAGTTTGGAGCTCACTGTGTATCTGCCAACGAGTGTCTTGCGCTAATTTTCGCAGATACACCTCCAAGTAAATTAAAGTTGGTAACTCTTAACCCATGATAAATTACTTAAATCTAGGCTACCTACTGTGTAAAGTTTCACATTATCAAACATTGCTTTGATTGTTATTACGTTTTTTACATCTTCTATTTTGATGTGTAGGAGGCCTTCTGGTGGAAGGAGAGGTGGGATTTTGGTGTAGGTGTGATCCTAATTCCTCGTGTTTTAGTCATTCAAGTTACTTGAATTATATAATCCTCAATCATTAATCACCAACTTGATGCCACAATGCAGGATTTCATATAAGTAAATGCTGACAAATTATTCTTTATCTGTTTTATGTTGAAAGTGTTGACTAAATTCTAAATATTTGGTGTGATAACTCTTGTGTGGCTACCAAGAACTTGTTTCAACGATAAAATAGGGAATATTGGTGCCTATCATATAGTATTTCCAAGATGTGTGCATAGTGTTTCATACGGTCCTAAAATAAATTGGGTACCCCTGTAAAAATGTCGCATAAAATAAGTTGGGTACCTCTAAGAACTAATTTATTCTATGTTTCTTTTTGCATAAAACTGTGGATTTTGTTTTAACTTGTTTGTGTTCTATTATAATAACGTAGGATTTGTTGTTGAGGATGACTAATTCTAACAAATGGCCAATCAGTAGTTGATAATACATTTTTTGTTATGAGAAGGCATGGTTGGTACATGTGATTTAGCTATTGCTACTGATGAAAGTGAACTCATCACCCTTGATAGTGAATGCATCATATAGGAGATTATAATCTAGGTTTGAAAGAAAATGTTGTATAACTAGTCTTATCATAACCCTTTATTTTATTTTATTTTATTTTATTTTATTTTATTTTATTTGGAAATTGCATTCAAATCAATTAGTTCTTGTGAGTCGCATATCACCATTGGAGGCTCCATCTAAAACATACAAGTGGATAGATAATGGAATGTGATTTTGAATTATAGACACTTCTAATTTAGGACTTGTGAATGCTGTTTTAGGACTCAAACATTTTATTGACATGAGGCAGTGAAAAAGAAGGTGTTCAACTATGAAATAAGTTGCGCAGTGGTTGAGAAGGTGAGGCTTTTGTTCTTTTTGTCTTGGTTTTTATTTTCATACTCGAGGATATCATATGTGGTTGTTTTTTTCGTAGCTAACATCGTTTATGATATTCTAGAGTCTATGAGTTTTTTTCCTTATCTGCACCCATACCTGTACTTTAGTGCAAATTCGTTTCTAGTATATGTAATATGTGAAAATATTTGAGATAAATTTGAAATTGGGTGAAAGTTCTGCAATATTTGTGATAAACTTATGGATGAAACTTATCTTTGCAGTTTGGAATCCAGTTAGAATGGCTTCCATGTTTTCGGTCTGCAGTTTGTCTCTCCTTCCTACCAGTTGTTATTTAGAATGTAAGACATAGCTTTGAATCTATCTAGATCATATCCTTTGGATCTGCGAATTCAGTCGAGAGATTTTGGGAAAGCATTGATGATATACTTCGAATAGCCAAGCATACTAGTCCTATTATTAAAGAAACATGGTTCACTTCTGGCGGTCATGTAGTAATGTCAAAAGGCGTGGTATGCTCTCTTTATCTTTTTCTCTTTACGTTTCTCTTTACATTTCTCATTTTTGTCTTTTCTTTTAAAACGCATGCTGGTTAAGGAAACCCTAGTACATTGTAGTCACCCATTAGACACGAGTGTTTGGTTTTAAACTTTAAAGCCAATACCAATTAGGCGAGATATGCAACTATTGGTAGTAGTGGAAGTGTGTTTTCTTATCACACATGTAGTTACTAGGAAAATTCAATCTTTTTGACTATTGAGAACCATGATCTTTAGACGTCATAAATTTTTATTGGTTTGGTACTGATCTCCAGCAACTGCGTTCAAGAAGTTGGAGCTAAAGGTTCTATTCCAATTGTGGAATGCTATACTGAGGAACATTTTTATCTTGTCTAAATAGAAGTAGCTTTAATAATTTAAATACAATCTATTCATAAACATTTTTTTTCCTATTTTCCCTTTTACAGGGTATAAAGAACTTTGGTAAGGCAGCATGGGAGCTCATGTTGAGGTTGCAGAAGATTGATGGTGACAATTACTGAGGTATGTTTAAGTTTGATATAGATTTACACATAGGTTAAGTTCCTACTCTCTTAGAATTTTGAAGTCGCACCTAAAATATTTTCTGGGTAATTTCATTCTAATGTCGTACAATTGCACTGCTACAGACACTTTACTAGATGTTTATCATAAATGCTGGTCCTGGATTTAGGATGATGTGGAGCACTGGGAAGTCTTTCCTTGATCCCAAAAAAACTTCTAAAATTCATGTATGCAAGAATCATTTTCTCTGTTCTTCCATTCAAGTTTTTTTTAAAGATAATGGACAAGTACATATGTATAAATTGGTTTTATGTTATGTTCCTTAGGTCATTGGATACAAGTACCAAAGCAAGCTGCTTGAGATAATTATTGTTTGTATTATATGAAACTAGTTGATGTTGACTGCTGAAGGAATTGTTAGGAGTTGCTTTCCTAAATGTCAAGGGCTCCATTCAAGTTGGAGTTTATTCAAAAAACTTTTTGAGTGATTTGGAGTAAAACTAAATGGGTTTATCTGATGGCTTTGTACTTTTTGTTTTCTTCTAATTCAATTATTCCACTTCTGATAATTACATAGGACAAAATTGCTAGAAAATTGAACTACTCAGTTAGCCGCTCGGACTATGATGAATATATCCCCATGGTTGACAAGCCCATAGATTTTGTAGATATGCTTATTTGACTGTAAGCTTAGGGTATTGGGTACCTTTGTATAACGGATGCATAAAATAAGTTGGGTACCTATGTAAAATGGTCACATAAAATATATCGGGTACTTCTCTAAAAGGGTCGCATAAATTACAATGGGTATCTTATTTTTTAGGATACTACAAAAATGATGATAATGATGGGTAGCTATCAACAAGATCAAACATGTTCCAAATTTCTAGTAACAAATATACTAATCATTTACTTGACTGAAACTACTGGAATTGTTACATGTTTGGTTGAATCATTTACCAACATGTTAGTAGCAATGAATTACAACAATCAATTCAGAAAGTATCACTTGCATTTTGGTCGGCCGTCCCAAGGATACCATCAGCGCAAATGTTGTGGGGGAGAAAATGCATCACTGGATACAAAATTTATTAATTTAGTTACAACTTGCAAACCATGACTGTGCATTTGTGCATTATATATTACGTATAAATCATCTAAAAATAGAGGATATCATGGATGATTCATGGTCCCTGATACATCTAGCAAAAAAAAAAACATGCATACAAGGATGGCCAGTGTTATGTGACTAAGCGCCAATCTATATTCACAAGTTTCTTTCCTCAATTTTGTAGCCGGCAGCGGCCTTCCTTCCTCCTCTTCTTTGTTTGAATCTCTTTCGTATCTATAAGTGTTGTCAAGGAGTCGCATGAAGACCTAGCGAACAGCAGTTACGCTGGTAGTTACTAGGCCTAATCCAAATACCATGCCATTTAAACTCCAGTCTACCCACCGGTTGCAGTTTCTATCCTCTTCTTCACGGCAGCAAACTGAATTCAACGGCAGCTTCCTTGTTCTCTTCATATAAATCTCAGTCACACCACCAATATTTCTTATCCCCCTATTGATGTAAAGTTACCATCATGCTGAGTAGACTGAACCATAACTCCATTTGATATATGTAGACAAAATCATCACTAGCTGAGCCAATATTCACATCTGTAGGTCTCTTCTTACAGTCACCATTTGATTTCAGCAAAAATTGTGTAAAAACCCATCTCAGTCACAACATCCACTACAGTCGCTTCCTCTTGCTAAAAAACTCGTCAATCGAGTTTCCTAAACTACTGCTGACATACTGACCATAACTTTGCTACAACAGTATAGCAATTTAACCACTTGATTGCACAGCCAAAAACACACAGTATAGCCAGACATTAACAGAAGCTTCAATTATTGGTCGAAGTTGAGAGAAAAAATCTTCTTCGATTGGCCGAGGGAGAGAGATAGAGAACCAAACGACAACCACGATCAACATCTTCATTTATATGTTCTTCTACCATTTTCTATTTTTCAGTAACACTTGAGTCATCTCGCACCATTAAATGAGAAATGATAGCAGCTTCTTAAGATATAAAATGTATCATAATAAAGATAGTGCTCAAAACCCTTGTCTTCTAATAATAATTCCACCTAGTTTGTCTTGAAAGAAGTAATATACAGTGGGAAATTAGACACGTCTCCCACTCATTTGTATCCCTAGGTGACCTTCAGTTGCTTGAACCAACAAAGGAATTCTTTGTTCCATTAATTAATTTGTTCTCTGGTCAAAAAATAATGAAATGGCAAGGTGGTGCACTGACTTGGCAACCTACTATTAACTTAGCTCTCTCTTCTTTGGTGCCGTGGACTGCACCATTGGGGTTTTCAGTTGCAAATGCCATTTTAGCTTCTCATTAGCTAATTGACGTACCGGTGATCGGATTTTGCTTGTACTTTCTACAAAAGCACTAAAGAAATCTTATTAGCGAAATAATGAGGCATGACTAATATAAATATGGGTATCAAATGTAGTGCTTATCAGTATACACGGAGAAATGACCTAAATTTAGAAATTCTTATACTAACAAACCGTAAATACTACAAGGCTACAACTTGTCCATCTAGAAAAAGTTTAAGGATATAAGAGTGTCGTCATCTTAGATTTAGAGTTTAAAAAATTAAAAAGGGTGGGGGAACCTCTGTACCGGCTTCTAAGAAAAATCACCTATATAAGGCATGTTTTAAGGCGATTCCCCCAACTCAGACATTGGGGAGCTTCAATGAGAAAAATGACCCTATGCAGACAATAATAAAGTCATTCTAATTGGGTTATCACAATGAAACCGTTGGCATCTTCTTAGAGAAAAATACCAAACAAGATAGTCATAAATACATCAGACTTTTAATTCATAAGCAATGCACGAATATAAAATTGAGACCAACTTTGCATCCGCTTCATGGTTAACATTGTTGAGCAGCCTCAAATACCTCAGCACCTAAACAGAGTCAGTTCAATTCAATCAAAATTAGAGTTTTTATCCAATCAAAATTTAAGGTTCCAAAACACTAGGAGATCAGTGTCATACCATCAACACATTAGACAATCATAACTTAACATAAAAATCAGGGATCTGCATCTTCAACTTTTATTAGGCATTATTAAAAATAGAATACACTAGGGTTAGTTGCAGCTTGACTAAGAAAAAATAGGTTCAGTTGGTGTTACTAGTGTCATTTACCACAATATCATTAAACAACCAAATTAGGGTTCAATTAGAAAATACGTAACTTCATCAACAACAAACGATACACACACTTAATAACAACAACATAATCACTGGTGCAAGTATAATAGTGACTTTAGATCACCTGGATTCAGATTCCTGAGCATCAACAATCGATACTTTCTGCACCTTCTGTTACCTAACGGAGAAGAAGATAAGTGAGGGAGAGACAAATGGAGATCGAAGAATAAAGGAAGAACAAAAGAGTTGCTTTGGGGTTCTGATTCATGGGTACATGATATTCACTCCACATGTATCAGCCTTGGTTAAGTTAACCACTAAAGGATATTTCAGTCATTTCTTCCTAGATCACTTCCAACAAGGTTTGACCGATTCACCCAGTCCGTCAATATAGGTTGATTGATATCTTGTCCTTCAATAAAGTTTAACTAAAACCTTAGGATTTCTAAAGGGATTGCTCTTAAAACTAAGCAATCATTGAAATCTAAAGCAAACAAATATTAAAACGAGCATACAAAAATTCAACGAAAACAAAATAATAAACCTTATTTTCACATTATTTAATTTTCTTAATTTTTTTCATACCATAATTAAAAGCAGAATAAGTCTAAAATAAAAAATATATTACAATAAAGATGATTTCTAAAAATGTTATTAATATTGTAATACATAAAAATAAAAATAAAATAATCCATATTCCTAAAAATATTTCAAAGAATAAATATGGCTACCAAAAATAAACGTGATTGCTCAATATTATTAAAAATGCACAAATTTATTTAAGACTCGAATTTTATGTTATTTCCAAAATATCTTCTTCTATTTATGGAATCATTCATAAAAATATTTCAAAAAATAAATATGGGTACCAAAAATAACTATAATTGCTCAAAATTATTAAAAAAATATACATAAATTTGAGACTGTGATTTGATATTATTTCCAAAATATGATCTTCTATTATGGAATCGTCTTCTATTTATGGAGAATTTGGTCATTGTAAAAATCTATATAAATCACTCGGCGAACTCTCATCATTTCCACAGTTTTTTTTTTCCTTCTTCCGTGCTTTTATTATTTTGTTTGTATTTTTTGTTGATTTTGTTTTGCAGTTGTTGATGATACGCACTCGCAGTTGATGGTGAAACAATGAAATGTGATCTTTGGGTTCACTTTTAAGGTGATGATTTTTTTTTTCTTTTTGCTTCTATATTTTCTGTTGGTTTTGTTCATGCCTCGCAATGAATAATGAAGCCATGAAGTTAAACCTTACGTTTAGTTTGGTATTCTTTTTTCTAAACCAAATATAAGCGATCAATCTATTAATTTCGCAGCATAGGAGAAACCCGGGGCATCTAAAAGATCAAGTACCAATGCATGTTGTTCAGTGTCGTGTAGGTTAAAATCACTTATCAACACACTGATATTAATTACATTTGATTTCGTTTATATGTAGTAGACACAAGTACGAGTATCATTTGGGAAATCAACAAATTGTGAAGAAACACAGCATCACCAGCCACAAACGTCATCCAAATCTGAAGCAAACATCGAAAAAGAAGAAGAAGCAAACAAATAACTCTAAGATGGAGATGGGCACTTATTAGAGGTGGAAAAAAGATGATGATTCAACTGAACTTATATTCGAACAAAAAGCTAAACTCCAACTTAGTAGAGAGAACTACTTATTTTCCTATCATATTTTTGCGATTTTTTAGAGACAATTTGTTTTTGAAAGCACTGTTAAAACTATTTAGTCTTTGGTATAAACAAATTGATTGTGCTATCAATTTGTAAAGCTTATTATACCAAAATTTTAGCACGCTTTTTCCTTGGTAACATCTGCTATCCACTTCTCAATGGTTTTGGGACGTGGGAGTTAAATTTTACTTGCTGCGTTTGAAATGCGTAAGACACCATACTCCGGTCAAATAGAACGGGCGGAATTTTGAAACGAATTTAGTTAGCCTTAGTCATATTTTTTGATTTTTAAAAGATGCTTGATCCATGCATGATTAATGCGATGATGACAATTGCGTGCATTGATCAAACGTGGAAGTCTTTTTTATTTTTTTTATTAGCTTAGGCTTAGTTCGGACTCTAAAATCCGAGAAACCGCTAGAATAAAAAGAACATAGTAAGTATATCGTAGATGTTATTTTCATATTAAGAATCTTTTAATAAAAATAGATGATATTAATGGTCAAAAAGAAAAGAAATTTGGGACATAATATGTCAGGACAATATAAAATAAGTATAAAATAAATTAATTTTAGCAATTAAATTTTTTTTAGGTATAATATGTATATCAAATTAAGTAGCAAATATTTATAGAGATAAAGTAAACGAAAAACATTCTATATACATCAAATTAGGTATAATATATATTTTATTGTAGTATAATTGTAAAGAAGAAGACAAAGAGATAAGAGGGAGAGCACAAATTCTTATTGATTCATTAGTCTCTTTACATATCTATGATATCCTTTATATACATGTAAAGGGGAACCCAAGGTTCTAGTTGTGTCGCACATCTATGGGCCGTAGGCCCTAAAACACTCCTCCTTGTGCGGTCCAATAGAAATTCGTATGCAGTGCTTTACGTAGAGGCTTCAAATGTAGTTATTCAAATGACGTTCTCCCCTTGATGACTTGTGCCGAAATCAATTTCCTTACTAAAACTTTGACAAGGAAAAACCCAGTGGGATAAAACCTTGGTACACCTCTTCACATGTAGTGCTTCACATGTTGTCTCTTACCTTACATGTAGTTCATCACATGCAATACGATCTTCATAGATCGATGAGTTTAAGTTAATTGCCTCATTAAAACTTCGCTAGGGAAACCCAGAGGGACAAAACCTGAACTAAAGAAGAAGAAAAAAGTATAATATTAAGAAAACTTAGAACATAGCTGGACTCGAATATGTTGCCTCATTAAAACCTTGATAAGGAAAACCCAATGGGATAAAACCTTGACGAAGGGAAAAGAGTACAACGGGACAGATGCAAGTAAAGGTGATCCATTGCAGATGATCACTTTGCTCCGTTGAAGTTTACTAGTTGTTTCACAACTCTTAAGGAAGAAAATCCTCGTGGGAAAGATAATAGCCTTAGTTTGGAAAATTATATTCTCGGTGTTTATTGTTGTCTCATTAAAAACCTTTCCGAGTAACAAAACCCTGTGGTAAAAAGTAACCTCGGTGAAGGAAAATAGTTCGACACACCATTAGATGCCCCCCCTAATGTCAGACAATTTTTATTAGTCTAATGCAGTCAAAAGGAGTTTGTCACATTGTACCTTGGTGACTTGAAAGCTTATAAGACCATGTTGTTGATTCTGGAAGTTACTTTGCTTAACAGACTATTGCATTTCATTTCTTTGATTCAGATATTTTCAGTAAGATCAACGCGATATTTATGTCTTCAATGTTCAACAAACTTGATGTTTTAGTGTTGTCTCGCTAAAAACCTCATTGAGTAACAAAACCCTTCGGGAAAAAACCATTCTCGATTGAAGGTAAAAAGAGTACAACACAACTTCAATTTTGAAGTAAATTATGTCGACATCATATCCTTGGATCCTCCCCCTGATGTCGGCATCTCCCCCTGATTACTTTCAGAGTTATTCCAGACAGTTCCTTTAGTCATGTATTTTTCGAAACTGAATATTTGTAATGACTTGGAAAATAATCTACCATATCTCCCTCTGATTAATTTCGTTGGAGAAGAGATTATTGTTCCTTCATAATCAACAACTTTTGGATTGCACTTTCATTAGCATTCCTTTTAATGTCTTTGTAGGGATAAAACAAATTTATGTCAATGATTACCTTTAAGTACATGATTACATTCATTATATCATTCCAATGACGTTGCGTTGGCGATGAGCTATATCTAGCTAACAAGTTACCTGAGATGTAAAATTTAATTGAGTATATTATTATACTAAGTACAACAATGCGTCTATTGTACTTAGATATGGGAATTTCATCTCCAAACACATATTCATCATCTTCCTTTAGACGAAATGGTCACTTACTTATATTTTAACCTCGAAAAATCATGGGAGTGCTATCAGGATGCATGTCTTTGTTTAATTGCCTGAAAACTTTAGACATATGCAAACTGGTGGAATAATATACCACAAGATCAATATTCCATAGAGCTTTCCCTAGATTTTTCATCTCAAATTCGGATTTTAAATAACTTTTAAGGTCTCTTATTACATCAAGAGTACACATCATGTCTGTACCATCAACATAAATAGCTACAATTCCAAATCAGGAAGTTTCTTATGAACACGCAAGGAAAAATAACTTACTTGTCTATCCCCTCCAAATCAAATAGCCACTTAGATGGGCATACCACATCCGTCTGATTGCTTGAATCTATAAGTGAGCGTTCTATCTAACTGTAAACGCACTCTGTGGTTTAGAGTCATTTGGTTTGGGCAACAAAAGTCTATTAATTACTTTTGTAAATATCTTCTATCTCTTGATTATTTCAGAGATACGTAACAACCACATACATATGATGCATTTCAAGTCCTTTTGAAATTACCAAGCTAACTAAGTATCAAAATGCTATAATGCTCATTACAACAAAGTAAACAATTCCAGGGCTTTGTGAGATACCTTGCACCACAAGGAGAGTCTTTATACCATTACGACTTCATTATTCTCACTGTGCTTTATAACAAATAATCATGTATGTCCACAGGATTTACACTTGGTTGGTTAGTACTACCACACCAAATACCTATATATTTGTCAAAGAATCAAATTCTACCTGGATTGTATAGGCCAAATATTCTCGTTATTGTTTATATTCAAACAATAAGAAGCATGGTTCGATCTCATCGTGCTCGATTTCCTTTAGCAACTGTATATGAAAATAATAATCATTAATATGCTCACACGATCTTTCCATTGACTCGTGTGTGTTCTCATAATCCACTTTGGATGTCATTGTTCTCTGGAATCGTTAAACTTCGGAGCGTCCTCCAGTATTGATTCATGGACATAGTCAGAGACAATCAAATGAGATGATTTCATTAATGATACAAATTAGGTTATGCCTTACTCATCTACTTCCTTTCTAGGTGAGCATTGATCGAACCTAGTGGCATCTCCATCTTCCTTTATGGAGACATGGCCTTAACTACACTTCCACCAAGTGTAGTCGCAACACCTTAGTCTATGGTGTACCCCATACTGAGGATTAATAACCTTGCAGGAATATTTGCAGCTTGTATGTGTGATCTTGTCACTTTAGAGAAATCAGTGTACATTCTGAAAATCGATTATTCTTTGTCACTTCACATTTACATTTGTGGAGTACAAGAATCAACATGAGACATAGTGGAAACACACCACGACAATTCCTATCGTTCCCTTGGAAAATATTGTTTCTTATCTCCCCCTAACGACGGGAAGAATGTCTCATTAAAATGACAACCCGCAAATCTAGCGGTAAGATATCTCCTTCCAAAAGTTTTAAAATGCGGATAATTGTTGAGAACTCATTTCCAACATAACTACTTAACAGTTTTGAAGACCCATCATAGTACAATGTGGAGTCATAGTGGCACATATATAGTGCAACCAAAAATGCCTAAGAACACAAATGTCATGCTTTAATCCAGTTACCAACTGGTATGCATAAAAGGTTGACTAATATTGGGTTCTAAAAATGAATTAAGTAAGATGCGTGTAATACTGCATATCCCCAAAGAAATAAAGGATAGGTTGGTACGCATAACCTATTCCTTAGGCACCATATGTAACCTTTGATGGTAGCCTCTGCGATACCATTGGGTATAAGATGCTCTATATTGATCCCATTAGACATACAATATTCATCAAGTCCTTTTGATGTAAATTATCTAGCATTAATAAGAGTGGTGAGCCTTTGCACTTTGTATCGTGTAATATGTGCTAAGAGTTTTTTAAACGCAAATTTCTTGGGAACTAAATCTAGTCCAAAATGTCAAAACATTCACCAGAGCCATAAGTTACTTTAATGGTCCGTATTCTGTATGAATATTTTTCTAAATTTCACCTTGTTTTCTTTGTAATATGAAATTTTTACCATTTGCATCTTAGGATGGTCTCGATCCTGTTTTTATGAAGACTTTGTAAAAATGAGTGATATGCTCTTTTACTTAAAAGCATAATTGAAGGGAGGAGGGGTTGTGCATCTAGTACTTTAGAAAACACTTATTGAGAGATATGTCATTACTTCGCATTTTGTCAAAATTGTTCCCATTTTTGTTAACTCAAATAAAGTGATGTTCGCATGAGTCCTTTCAAAACAATCATCATGTCACAACCAAAGTCGCTTTATGGTTATGCCCAAAGCCTGTGTGAGTCAATTTCCAACATTTCATCGTTGGAGTCAATATGATTCAATAATCCAAATATTATAGTGAATTAAATTGCGCTAGATTAACTCATTAGTTTCTCTAAAATATATTATCTTCCAAATATATTAGAGGCATAAAAGATGCAATCAATTACATTCTCATCACTGTGAGTTTCCATATGATATCCACTATCATGGGTTTCTTTGGAATTTAACAAGATGATTAGCTCTCAGTACATATAGAGCTTTTGTGACTTTGTTTCATCTTGGAAACAAATTTTGAACAATGCTTCGCTCAATGATCCAATAATCGTAGTCATATTATAAGGAAGTAGTTCAACAACTAGTTTAAATTCCTTAAGATAACAGAAGAAAAACAATTATGAGTTAGACACTTGGGTATTTAGAGTTTTAACAGGTGGTGTGGCCTTATTACGAAATAAAAGTGGGATTCAATTCAAGTACGTTAGAGTGAATATATATTACGTGTCACCCAATATATCTCAAGTTCTTTAGAGAATTTATGTCTCTTGTTTTCATTCCATAAGTACATACATTGGATCCAGTTCAACTGAATAAGATAGTCAATTGGCTAGGCAAATTTCTTGTTGCCATTAAAGTTGATGTGAAAATTGGTTGCTAATATGATACACACATTATGTTGTATATACCAATACCTATGACCAGGTGCATTTCCAATTTTTTTTATTTGTGATGGAAGCTAGAATTACATTTTAGCTTCATCCCATGATATACATGTCCCTTTTCTCATGCTTTATATGAGTCATTATGTCTAACCCTTATTACTTTGGGGTTCTTTCCATTTTCATTTTTGCTACATTTAGCTTAATTTGAGAAATTTCTTTATCTCAACGGGCCAAGAGAACCTCACTACACATGTCAACCACTTACTTTAGGTTGAATATATTACTAAAGATAATTCTCTTGTTGTCATACTTCAGCATATACTGGTGCATTAGTATTATGAATGAAGTAGAGAAATGAAATTTTTTATGACTCATATCATTTTTTGTGAGTTCTTCCACAAAAATTGGAATACATGTGATTTTATTTGAACGTATGTTTTGACACTATTGATAGATTAATAGTCGAGCAAGTGGATACATTCCACGGAACATTCAAAACATTTGGGAAAATATCAAGTATCCAATAATGGTGCTCAAGCACTTCTAAGCCCCAAGTGAATACATTGGAATTGAGTTGGTACAACCATTTAACAAAATAGCTTAAACAAAATACATCATTCAACCATAGCCAATATCATATTCAATAGAACAAAATAGCATTAAGACTAGAATTCTTAATGATCGAGATAAGCAATCATAATTTAATGATCGAGCTGGACTTATCTTAAGACAAAAATAAACCAAATTAGGCATGTTCTACAAATAAATAAGTCTAACAAGCACTCAATGTAAAATCCCATGTTTATTTTATGGTTACATACCTTTGGGATTTAGTTCCCCCTGTACCAAAACATTTTTAGCCACGCACGTCCCAAAACCAGGCAGGAACAGAACAGGTTCAGGAACAGGACAATCAGGAACAGGGACAGAACTGAATCTGTTCGGTTGGGTTCGGTTGGGCTGGATGGATCAAACCGGATTTGGCAGTGTGGACCGAACCGGTTTGGACCTCTTCATCTTCACGCGGACATACAGGATCGTAACATGAACATCCGTTTTCCTTTTTTCTTCTGAAAGATTTCCTTACGGGATGGTGGCCAAATATTTTTCCTCACAGCCAAGTGATTTTGTAGTACATACAGACAGTACAATACAATCAAACCAAATCAATCATCATCACCATCATGGATTTAACATCATCATCACCATACAATATCAGAGTTATAATGGATATATGCCAAAATCAAAAAAAAATCAAATCATCATAGATTTAATAGCTATGATAAATCTCGAAGAAACGTACCTATGGGAAACGGACAATACATGAACCAAGTTAAACGGGATAATCATCAGCCGCAACAAGTAGTGTTCTCAAATGGTCGATCATCACCGATGATAATCCAGTTAACTTGAATCTTTGTCTTTGATAACTTGCACGATGTCATGTGCAACATCGTCAAACATAAAATAAAATAAGTCACTTGTATAGGGGTATCAAGAAATGTTTAAGGGACCACATTCTTTTGTGAAGGTGGGGATCGGATAACTTTTCAACTTCTCCTCGTACACGAATAGAAGCTTTTTCTTGTCTTATAGAAATTAGCACCGACCACAGTACCTATATTTCTTTTACAGGTTAACAAGACATGGACAAATTAGTATGATGCATAACCCAATCAAATCATTATAGATATTTTTCGTTTAGGTTATGCTAACCAATCGCACATATTAGATTATGCTATGAACTGTAATCAATCAATCCACATATTCAAATCAGTTTTGACCACTGTTTCAAATTTCAATTGGGAAAAGAAATCAATCGACTATGCTACTTCAAATCAGTTTTCACCATAGTTTCAACGGGGATTAGAAAAGTTTTTTTTTCTTCTTTTTTTTAACATCAAATCAGATCTATATGTATATATATATATATATATATTTTAATATCAAATCAACAGATTCCCTTTTTTCCATTTAACAAATCAACTCAAAAGGAACAAAAATACTTAGCATAAAGATTGATTCCACAATTTCCTTGATGTAAATCCAAACACCAATTTTTGATTCCATAATTTTCTTGATGTAAATCCAAAACCATGTAAAAGGGAAGAAAAATAAATCCTTCAAAAATCCCATATAGCTCTGCAGTATAGCATCGGGCATGATAACGTATTGTAGTATAATTGTAAAGAAGAAGACAAAGAGATAAGAGGGAGAGCACAAAATCTTATTGATTCATTAGTCTCTTTACATATCTATGATATCCTTTATATACATGTAAAGGGGAACCTAGGTTCAAGTTGGGTCGCACATCTATGGGCCGTAGGACCTACAACATATTTTTATTTTTTTGAAAGAGGGTATAATATATATATATATCAAATTAAGTAGAATTAGTGTAGAATTAGCTTTATTTAGGAAGGGAAAATATTTAAAGTCGGATTTATTTATTTATTTGAAGCAAGGTAAGATTGATTTTATTTAAGAAAAAAGCAAAATAGGTAGCATATATTTACAGAGAGAATATATTATAGAGAGAATTAAATGTATAATTAAATTAGGAAATCGTATCCAAAATTTTCCTACTGGTTCGTTGATGTATAAGTACTTTTTTTAAAGAAAATTTTTCTATAAGATGACTAATATATGAAATTAACCATATATCACCACTGTTGGAAAATCTATCTACTACCTATACAAGAATATTGAATATCGTTGCAATATCTAGACTTTGAGAACACTAATACCACATGGAGAACCCTCAAATTAATCCATTTTCGACGGATATGCTGAATGGAGCAAACATAACTTCAATGAAGTTCAGAATAGTAGACAGTACATAGGCAACAAAAACATTGAACGAAAAATAATATTTCTGATTTAATATGATTTTTCTTCACAAAAACAGAAGTGGTTGCTACTATGTTTTCTAAAATATAGTTCATTCGAAAATAACAAATCGTTCAAAAATAACTAACCAATATAAACACTGAACGGGGAGAAAAAATACATACAATATGAAAATCACAAAGAAAAGTTTCAGGAGCAAAATATAACAATCTTGACAGATTTTATGGTTCCTATTTTTAATGGAAATTATCAACACGTCCTTGGTTACCGAAGATGTTAAAAATATCCAACTGCATTGATTTTAATTTTACGCAGCTAGATGATATTTCAAAGCTCTATGCCAGTAATTAATTTCTTATGATCTTTGTATTTCGTTCTCGCTTTTGTACTAGATGATTTTTTATTTTTGTGCATTTTTGTTCTAATTTATTATAAAATTATTTTAAGGTGAGGAAAAATAATAAATGAAAGAGGACAGTCAAGATACCAAAAAATAAATGAAAGAGGATCGTCAATCAATTTATGGAGCTTCAATGAGTACTATACACTTTAAATATGTTGCACTATAAGAGTATAAACTCTTTATTATTTTCTCAATAGGATTGGTTCTCAGTGGGATTGGTTATTATTAGGTATTTGTGTTGGTTAATTATCAATTTTTAGATAACATTATTTACTTAATTAGTTTGAAATTTATTTTGTTTGAGTTTCATGACTAAGTATTTTGAATTAATGGGCAAGATTATTATTGGCACTTTTAATTTATCTATTATTGAACATATACGATGTGTTGGCCTCAATTTTCCATGTAGCTTTCATTGTTTATCAAGGCCTTCAGTGTTGAGCATGGTACATTTAATCATGGACGATTTTTGTAAATGATGATACCAAGTGCATATGCTCCTAATGCAGTAGTCTTAATGTATGAGAAAAGGATTTTCACAAATGATGATACCGGGTGCCATTGAAGAGCCGAATATTCCTATTTCCAGCCTGATTAACATTTGAAAATCCTTTTCTCTACCAACAAAAGTACTAATATGCAAAGACTAGGTCAGTTTTGGTACTCTTAGTGTAAGATGATATAATTAAGATAGTTTTGTATAGGCTGGTCCTAATGTTTCAATACTTCTTATCCGTCGTATGTGTCGTATTATTTCTTTACTGGTGCTAACCATATGCAATTGCTTCGATAATGTATGGTTCCGTTGTATCACTTTGAAGGCGCAATGCCATGCTACAATGGATGCTATGCAATTATTCACGTTACGTGAATGTAAGAGTTGATGTAAATAGGATACTGACATGACTAATTGATCAGCAGTGAATGACAAATAATACAAAAATTATATTCATTTTGTCGAATATATTTTTTCTTTACCAAGACAAAGAAGAAACGAAAGAATGCTTTACATCCAAGGCAGTGGTCGTTCCTAACAAAGGCAAAGATAACATCTTTTACGGCAAGGACAAAGAAGATGTGGAGGAATGCTAAGAAGATATTCCTTTTGATTACAATGTCTCCCTTAGAATTTATTTTTATTTGTCCCTTTTTGTTTCATTTTTTTTTTTTGCACACCAACTAAGATATTAGCTTATTGGTTAGTAAGAAGAATCTTTTTTTAATATTATTTATAAGAGAAAATTCTAACCACTGCTTCAAAACGAAGGAAGAACTACCAATTAGAGCTAATTTGATCATATTATTGAGGTCTTTCAACACTCCTTCACCCTAAAATATTTTATACATTCAGTTTGCCATGCGAAAAAGATGCTAAATGGCAAACAATTATCTGCCCACACAAAGTTTAGAATTTTTTAATAACTTTTAAACTAAGTCCCTCCTTTTGTTTGTTTGTTTGTTTGTTTATTTATTTATTTATTATTATTATTATTATTATTATTATTATTATTTGTAAACGGCTCATTTGCCATCCAGTGTAACTTTCATATTTTTCCCATAGTAGCGTGTCTCCTTCGTACCATAGGAATACTCTAACAAGTGTCCAATATTCCATATTCCATAAGCAAGAAACTGACTCGTGCATCACACGGGTGATAAACTAGTCCGTTAAATGAGACAGAAGTACTGCTACTAAGAATGAACCAAAACAATTGTACTCTTCCGACTCAGTTATCTAAATTCCCTCAAAGCAATTATAGTAAGTTATTTTTCCTGTTCCGTGGTACGTTAACATGCGTAAAGTGCTACATATACGAAGCCTAGAAGTTCATTCTCATCATTTGCAGTGCTAGGTAATTTTATAATTTTTATGGATGTAAAAACATACTACTTTTTATAAACAAAATAATTTATATGTTCTTCTAGAAAAATGGAACTCTGTGAGGAACACCTTTTATTTTTCGATGGGATTTTCAAAAGGTATTACTCACTGTCAAATGCTCATTCAAGGAAGCTGATCACTCAGCGATACCTGAATTGTCCCCAGCTAGGGGTGAGCATAAAAACCTGAATCGCGGATTTTACCTATATCCATCCGCAAAATTGCGGGTGAAATCCAATCCGCAAGATCTATGGGCCGGACACGGGTGGGATTCTCAAATCCTCACTTTTAGCGGTTTGGTTGCAGTTGGACTTTGAAATCCGCGGATTCACCCATACCGTAAGGATAGTAAGGGAATCTAATAGAAATATTAAGGATAATATGGGAAGTATGAATTGTATTCATTGTTTTCAATTAAAACCTAGTTGAAAATGTCAGTGTTGGTTTACCGTGAGTATGTTATTATTTTATTTTTTTGGAAAAAGCCTTGCATTACTAAACTTAGTCATCCTGTCATATAGCCTGTTGAGCATTGTGTTTTACAAACACATAAGTTTCATGAAATATCTCTCGGGTCTCATATTTCGAGAAATTAGAGAAGAAGTTTGAGGCTATTTCATAGAGCTTTGGCAACCAAACTTGCCTTATCGAATTACAACTAAAAGTGCGGAAATAGGAAATATAATCTACATTGTTGTCGATAAGTTCGTTGTTGCACCGTTGTTGTTGGTTGCTCTATTTCTTCCTTAGTTCTTTCAGTAGCTTCTTGTCTTCCAGTTGAATTGTTCACGTTCTGTCCTTTTTTTCCTGTGCCCACCTCATACTTGCTAGTACCCCCAACATATTTCCTTCCTGCTACGATACTACCTGGCAGGTGAATTACTTAGTAGCCTCTATTCGTCCAGCTTCATCTGCATAGATTATAATGACAAGAGAATAATTTTGATGCATATTATAGAAGCAATGTATCACAGTAGTGTTTGTGGATTTATGTAGGCTAACTTGCATGGCTTGTAGTTGACTGAGTGTAGGATTCCTGTTGAGAGTGTTTTGAGAGGTTTATTGGGATGTATGATTGAGATGATGGTTGATTGTTGTCTCAGGTTTGATCTGTACGTTCCGGAAACTCTTATCGCACCTATGTTTCCATATAAACCAACATGAAGTTTCCTCTAAACTTTGCATTTTGACCCTCTCTGTCTTAGTTGTTCCTGGGGTTACAAACCATTGATCTATCCATTCAGTAATTGTCACATTGTTGTTGTTGGGCCGTCTACATCCAAGACCTAATCTAACTGCCCTACTATACGTGCAATGGAGAAGAATATGGGAGGTTGTTTCATTTACATTGTCACAAAGGCAACAGAGAGGAGATAAATTTGTTATTCTTTTGGTTAGTTTAGCCATGATAGGGAGAATATTGGAGTAGCACTTCCATACAAACACTTGAATTCTAGGGATGACATCGATTTTCCAAATTTTTGACCACGTTGGATTACTGGGAGGAGGGGTGTTTTCTCCTAGGTCGTTCAATGTGAGTTGGTGGTGCACTGACTTGACAGTAATGTTATCTGTTGGGGTGTGTGGCCAAATGAACTTATCTGTCTGGGATCTGGAGAGAGTAAGATTTATGCTAGTGATGTTAGCAATAGCTTGCGGGTGGAAGAGATGTTGGAGGTAATCATTGTTTCATTTCCTAGTGTGTTGGTCAAAAATCTCACTTACCCAGCGGAGAGTATTGGTTATCTTAGGGGTTGTTTTCTCCACAGTTAATCTGTTTGGAACATCCCTCGGAAACCAATGGTGTTTCCATAGCTGAATACTTTCTCCAGTGCCAATGTGCCATATACTCCACTTTTTCACAATTTCTAAACCAATATTGAACCCCTTCCACAGCCAAGGGCAGTTGGTTTTTTTTCTTATCTATGCACAGTGGTGAGATTCCTTTGAAATATTTTTCCTCCATTACTTTTGCCCATAGTTGATATTTGTTTTGTATCATCCTCCAAACTAGTTTTATCTATTAGGGCCTTATTGAAGTTGCCAAAATTTCTGAATCCTAAACCACCTTGTTCCTTTGGGATACATAACTTAGTCCATTTTTTCAGACAAAGACCCTTTCCATCGGCCCTTGAGTGGCCCCACCAATAAGCTTTATTGCGCATATCCATCTTCTTTGAGATTGATTTTGGCAACATAAAACATGTCATGTGATACATTGTGAGAGAGACGGATACGTGTTTTATCATAACTCCTTTACCTTCTCCAGAGAGTAGCTTGTCGGACCAAGCCGCCAATCGACACTTATGTTTCTCCGCTAGTGACTCGAAACATTGTACTTTGGACCTATGGGAAAACAGTGGTACTCCTAGGCATTTGTCATCCAATTTTATTCTACGCACTTTGATAATGTCAATAATGTCTCTAGCCTTGCTGTTGGTCACATATTTACTGAAGAAAACTCCTGATTTCTCATAATTTATTAGTTGGCCAGAGCCAGCACTAAATGTTTCCAGAATCTGCAGCAATCTTCTGTCATCTTTTTTACTAGCTCTAGTAAAGATTAGGCAATCATCCGCAAATAGGAGATGAGAGATTGTGAAGGAGTTTTTAGCAAAATTTATCCCTTTTATCATTTTTTATGTTCTGCTTCAATAAGGACCCTAAATAGGTTTTCCATACAGATAATGAATAGGTACGATGATAAAGGGTCTCCCTGATGAGTTCTACGTGTCGTCTTAAAGAAGCTAGAATGGGATCCATTTAATAAGACAACACTTGATGATGTACTTACATACTGCATCATTAATTTTATCCATTCGCTACAAAAACCTAGTTTCTCCAAGACCTCCTGCAGAAAGTTCCACTCGAATCTATCGAAAGCTTTTGACATATCTATTTTTTTTTTGGGTTTTCTTTGTTCTCATAGTGTGTATGCATGACTTGATGGGCTATCACTATATTATCCGTTATTTTCCTGCCAGGGACAAGATACGATTGATAAGGAGAGATGAATTTATCAAGGAAAGGCTTTATTCTGTTTGTAAGAATTTTGGAGATAATTTTATAGATGGTGTTGCAGAGAGATATTGGACGGAAATCTTATGGGGTATCTGGAGCCTCTTGTTTGGGGACTAAAGTGATGAAGGTGGCATTGATCTCTCTTAGAAGGTGTTTGGATTGGAAGAATTGGTGTACTAGTTTGGTAACATCATCTCCTATAAGATACCAAATATTTTTGATAAAATCCCGCTGGGAAACCATCAGGGCCAGGGGATTTATCTGGATGCATGTCGAAAATTAATAATTTGATTTTTAATTCTGATGGGAGGGTTAGAAGTTTGATATTATCAGCTTCCGAGATGCTCACTGGGATAAGGTTCAAGATTTCTGGTTGAATAACTGGGTTTGTCATGGAGGCCAACACAATGCTTGCATATCTATCACAATGCCCCCTTTCGTATGAGTTTTTCATCAGCTAACACAATGCTTGGATATCTATATTATCTTCCAAGGAAAAGAAAATCAAGTATATCTGTATAAGCATATTGATTAGGCTTTACGTGCATTTTGTTTTTCCAACCAAAAAAGAAAATAGATCTATAGATGAGATAAAGAAACGTTTTCCGTGTACGCTGATCCTGTCATTAGGCGACATAACTTTTTTTTTCATCTATAGTGTATTTTTGTTTGTGTTTTTTATTTTTCTTATATGATTTATGAGTTTTGTATGTGAACCAACTTTACTCATCATAACTAATTTTAGTCTGAATTCCTTTAGATCCAGTGAAGTACTTCGACATAGCTTTAGTTTTATTTTAGATACGAAAAAGTTGTCTGATTTTGATAAGTGGTCTTGCTTCTTTGATATCTGTACCAGTGTTAATTTTTCCCATGCAAACAAATTAACTTACCTCGTTCGAGGAAACTATTAGAAATGTAAAATTACTTTTCGTTTTTATTTTGGTATTTTGGTGGAGAAAGTACGGAAAAAAACACACTGCTAGATACCTTTTTTCACATAAATGGTCTAAGTGGGGGTTGAAAAACGCTTTCACTGCACCCGGGTTAGATCGATGTATATAGTGTTATCCAGTCGAGGAAATTTTTCATGATTGTTATAGTGAACTGAGAATTGATATGTGCTATTGAAAGCGTTTTCCACCCACCACTTAGTCATGTTATGTGAGACAGACAATAGCAGTGTATATATGATTCTATACTAAAATTATATATGATTTTCTCTATTAAATCACAAAATATCCTGGAATTTAACCTTGCAGCCTCACATAAGCGGCGATAGAAGCTCATGCAGTCCGCTTACTTTCCATATTATTCCAATGTTTGGGATCTACATTTTGTTTGTAGTTATTATTTTTTTTTGCAAACAACAACTTCTTGTTATAATGTTGTCGTTCTGAAAAACTATCAGAAATCTGAAATGACTTTTTTATTTCCCTAGATAAATTAGGTAGATGAAGTATGGAAAAAAATGGACTGCTAAATACAGTTTCTCACATGTGTGGTTTAGTGGGGGCTGGAAATGGCTTTCACCGCACCTTTGTTAGACAAGGGAAACGATGTGGTGCTCTATCCAGTCGAGGAATTGCTGTGGTGAGGATTGATATGTGCTATTGAAAGATTTTTCCAAACCCCACCTAAACCAGTTATGTGAGAAAAACATTAGAGTCAGTGTACTTTTTTTCCCCTACTTCGTCAACAAAGTAAAGAAAATAATTTTATCATCTGGCAGTATCTATCTTTTACTGTTTGGGAATTATGTTTATGTCTGTAATTATTGTTACTTTTTATTATTATTATTATTATTTATTTATTTTTGCAAAGAGAAGAAATACACAGTTAAATACCTTTTCTCACATAAGTGGATTAAGTGGTGGCTGAAAATGGCTTTCATTGCATGCGGGTTAGATGATCGAGGAAGATGATGTAGCGTTCTATCCGGTTGAAGAATCAGTTGTAAGGTGATTGTTGCTCAGTTTTATCATGATCGAGAATCGATATGTGCTATTGAAAAGCCTTTTCCATCCACCGCTTAGTCCAATTACGTGATAAAGACATTAGCAGTTGTGTTCTTTTCACTACTTCTCCAACAAAGTAAAAATAAATAAATCACAAATGTATTTCTATTGCTATGTTTATTTCAGGTGGCAAACCATCTCCTCATGTTGGACGCGGATATAGACCTGATTTATTGTTGTTTGGCATGCCTTTGAAGTTCATTGAGCATAAGATGGAATCTTATACTGCAGAACTTTTTGCATACACTTTTAAGTTCGTCAAAGGGGTGTTTTTTTTGAGGTTGTCTAGTTGGTAAGCACTAAGCAGGTTAAAGAGTAGAAATGCAGGTGTTGTAAGTTTTCGGATTTCAGTTGTAAATTTATATTCTAATGAAATGTTTATTCAGTTTCAAATTCTTTATTATCAATAATTTAGAGATTCCATTTTCAATCTTTGTTGTTTCAGATTCAACTGAATCATTAGCTGAATCAGTTCCCATTTTTTTCCAATGTGTTGTGGTGATAGTTTCACAGCAAATCTTAAGCTGTGTTGACTGGAAGTAATGGTTTCATCCTAGTAAATCATTCGTCAATTGAGTTACCAGTTTCATATCTTGGAAGCCTTATTGAAATGGCAATGGCTGCACAAGCTACAAGTTACCCGAAGCACTCAAACAGATGACAATTACGATTCTAACGAAAAGAAACACAAAAGATATGAATTTTCGTTACGAGGAGATCGATTTCTCCTCTTCTGTTGTACATTAACATGCGTAAAGTGCTACATATAAGAAGCCTAGAAGTTCATTCTCATTTAGTAATTATATAATATCTATGGATGTGAATATGGAGTACTATATATTTTATAAAGGATTCATATGTTTTTCTGCGAGGAACACCTTTTCTTTTAAGATGGGATTTTCTGAAGGTATGGCTCACTACCAAATGCTCGTTCAAGGAAGCTGCCTTAGTAGAAGTCCTCATTGCCACATGCTATTTTTGATACGACTTTGGTGTTCGAACTGTAGGACTGCTTTCTTTATCGAAATTCACTGACACCTGAATTGTAAAACTATCAATTGAATTGAACATTTCAAGTCTTATGTATTTACAAATAACACTAAATTATATGAATGTTGTTACCTGACATGCAATGGAACAGTAAATATTGTTACTGTTGGGTATGAGGACTCGTTTGCAAACCTCACATAGCGGATCGTCTTTTGAAAATCTTGAATTGCCAGGAATTCAGATGAATAGATTTTACACCATTGCAGGCATATGTATGCAAAGTTTAATGAAAAAAATCGCATTACATAATGTATATGTATAACTATGGAGAAACAGAACTCCAAATTAGTCACTAAACAATGTAAACCTCGCATAGTGGATCGATACTGTCTTTTGAAGATTTCAAAGGCCATGAATTCAGATGAATAGCTTTTGCACCATTGCAGGCATATGTCTGCAAAAATTTTATTAAAAAAAACGCATTACAAAAAAATCTAAATCTATAGAGAAAACACCCATAAATTGGTCACTAAACAAGAACTAATCTCAAAGAGGAGAGAGATAATCACATATGAATGATTAAGGAATTAAGAGAAAATTAACCTGAATTTGTGAACAATCAAAGAATTTTTTGATGTCGTCAAGACGAACAACTTTTTTGAAAGTGTATCGACGAATCCGAAGAGATTTGTGAAGACGATGTGGAGATGAATTCAAACAATGTAGACAAGACTCATCTTACAATCAATACAGAAGTAGTTCCTCTCATTGTGTTTCAATTTTTGGTGAATTAAAGAACTTAGTACTCACTAATGTTGTCACCCATTCTTGTGTTTTTCCACCCTGCAACAACCAAAAAAAAAGAAATTAGGTCTTATTTTCTTAATTAAAAATCTAAATCTGAGTCAATCACACTAGTTCTGATAACACTCACCCTCGCCATTCTGCGATGATTTTAGAGAAATAACACAATTCAGAGATGAATTGAAAGTGTTAGACAGCTCATGTATCCGTACATTGTACGGATTACTATCTTGTAGTTAATCCTAGCCGTAGGTTTAATAACAGATAACAGCTGTTAATCTTTATTGCTGTGTTTGTTAACCTCCTGTAACATCTTTATTTTATGTTGAGTCTTGTCTATGTAAGAGACAATGTCCTGTACCTTTATTTTCAATATTGACTAATAAACTGATCACTATTCTTACATGGTATCAGATACCAAAGGGGAATATTCAACTTCCTTTCGATCCACAACCCTGACTATAACCTTTTCACCATTAAACCTGCAACTCTCTCCTCAACAATGGTGAGAACTACTCAAACCACTATCTCCTCTTCCGCTGTTAACAACAATACTACAATGTTTCCACCTTTGTTTTTATCTCAATATCGTACACAATCACAATCTTTACCTTCTTCTTCTAACACACAGTTACAATCTCCATCACCATCTTCATCTCAACCACCACCAAAATCAACACAACAACCTTCTCCTACACAACCTCTTCAACATACTCCTATACAGATTCCCAAAAGTGTTTCACCACCACCACCACCACCACAACAACAACAACGATAATTCTAATTTTTTTTATATTCCACAACCACAACAATCTTCATTTCACACTTCTGTTTACAATCCGTTTCAATTTCATAATCGTTTTACAATTCCATTTCAGAACATCTCCAATTTTGTTTCTGGTAAACTTGATGGATCAAATTATCTTGTCTGGAAAGATTAAATCTCTTATATTCTTATTTGTACCAATCTCTATGGTTTTGTTGATGGATCTGTTCCTCCTGAGACTCCTATGGTGATGATTAACAACATTCAACTTCCAAACCCTCATTATCTTGATTGGTTACAAATTGAAAAATTTGTTGGATCTTGTATTAATACTACTGTTGATCGATATTTCTCTTCAAAACTTCTTGGTAAGCACACAACGAGAGAAAAATGGCTACATTTAGCAAAGCTATTCAGTGATCAATTTCTTGCTCGAAAATCTTTGCTCCGCTCACAACTTCATTCCATAAAAAAAAAAGGTTCGTCAACAATCTATGAGTTTTGATGAGTGCCAAATATTGCATATTCATACACCTTTTCATTGGCACTTAACTCATCTTTCGCGCTTCAAAGTCATATATTATCCCAAATTCTGCATTTTTACCATCTTCAAGAATAAATATTTGTATTAATTAATTTTGTGTTTTTAAGTACTAAATAAAGCTTGGAAGAATTGAGAAGACAAAAGAGAAGAAAGTTGGAAGTGTTGCAACTTTCCGGCGCATTAGTGGCAACCTGTTTACAATACATGGGATTAAACTACCCATAATCCAAAACCCATGATCCAAAACCCAAGACCCAAATCCATTTCCACCTCACCACCATTGGATTCCAAAACATCCATCAAGTGAGAAAACATGTTTTGTTGAGTAAATAATTGCCAAAATTCGAATCCAAGTGAGAGAGAATTTTTGTGTATAAATGAGAGGGTTGTTGTGTTGAAAACTCATCCAAGAATAGCTTGTTCATGTTAGTTTATCAAATTTAAGTTTTGTTGTAATGTTCTTCATGTTCTAGTTTCATTTACTAGGGTTTAGATGAAGCCCTAATCTCATTGGTATGTATTCATATCTTGTATCTTGTTCTTGAAAGTTTAGAATTGTTTAAAGATATAATTTAATCCAAGTTTTTCAACAATCTATCCATTGTAGAGTTTCTTATGTTGATTATGCTACAACTCAAATATTGATCTTTAGATTAGTTGTGCTTAATTAGACAATTAATGAGAAATACTTTAGTTGTGATTAAATTATCCATTGATTCTCTTCTACTATAAGTAGAAATTGAATGCATGAACCTATTCAAGATATCTTGTTATTTGCATCTTTTACTTTTATTATTTCAACCTATCTTCGTCAGATTCAAACCCCTTTTGGTTACTCTCTCAATCAGGATTTAGAATCAACTTCTACACTCTCCAAGTCTCGTGGTTCATATGACTTGGGTAGTAGGTATCTTTCTAAGCCTACCAAGTTTTTGGCGCCCGTTCTTGGGATTTGGTAGAAGTGTAGTTCAAGTTTCTTTGTCATAAATTGTTCCCGGAACCGTGTTAAAACAAAATAGTGTATTCAGAACACAAAAAAAAAAACCATTAAAACTGTTCAACAACGCTTATTCAACGTATTAAACAACGAATTCTTCGTGTCGTTCTTCGTGTTCTTCGGCAACGCCAGCTCATATGTTACTATTACTTTGTAGCAACGTTAGTTCACCTGAAAACGATTTAACTCAAGAGCAACGCAACTATTCACAATCAATTTTACACTTTTTTTTTTAAAAAATTTTATTTTGCTTTTGCTTTAAAACTTCAAACCCTAACTACCTCTTTTGAGCTCAACAAAGCCTCTCTTCCTTTACTCTTGTAATTTTCTTTTTCTTTTGCACTTTATTTTGACTTTGGACTTGGACATTCTATTTTTATTTTTTATTTTTAAACCCTACGATCAACAACAATTACAATATCACCTCCGCCCCTCGGGTTCGTTCATGACATAGGAGTCGTGGCCCGAGTCGACAACAACGGTTCATCCCCCCGTCTGGAACGGGAGGTAAGTTTGTCGAAACACTGCGCGAATCCCTTGTTAAACATTCCTTCGTTTTGCATATATGTTGAGGAATTGAATACGTCTTCTTTATTTTCCTAGTAAAGGGCAAGGACTGGCCATACAAGATAAGGGTTCGGATTTCATCACCGTTCTCTTCTTGCCCGCCTTAGGAAAACGATACATACGAACCTAAGCTTTAAAATTTTGAATAGAACAAGACCTATAAGGTAACGAGCTTAGTAGGAAAGTCATTTGAAAAATATTGGTTACTCTTTAAGCATACTCAATGACGGTTTCAAATTGAATGCGTGGATCAGGCCTTGGGTATCAAAGCTCTAGCAGCTTCCCTACGCCTCTATTCAATTTACTTAAACTCGGATTGATTCCGAGAGGGTTTGACGAATTCCTTTTCGAAGGATTAGAAGTCTGGTCTAGAAAACAATCTAAGTGGAGCCATCATGCTTTTTGTTTGCTAGAAATCAGTGAGTTTACCGTGGCATCCTTGTTTGTGATTGCATAGAACTTGCCTTCTAGGTGAATGGTTAACATGTTTGATGTGCTAGCTAGGCTATGATTGTGTCTTTTAGAGACCATACACGCCGACTAGTTAGAATCGTCAAGAAGAGTTAATTGAAATACATAGTTCGGGAGGCGGACGATTGAAAACCCATCCGAAACAATGGGAGAACCAAGAGTAACCCAGTCCGTAGTCTAAAGGACTACATGTACCCAACGAGGACAACCCAGTCCTCGTGCATTGTCTTACCAGCTATTGATAAAGAGTTCTTCAAAAGTTCTTCCCAAACCATAAGACTACGACACCGTCAAAGTCCGAATAGTTTTGTGCAATTAGAGGAGGAAACTTTGGCAAAATATTTGGAGAGATTCAATAAATTATTGCTCCAATGTCCTCACCATGGTTTTGAAAAATGGAGACTTGTGCAAATTTTGTATGAAGGTTTAGATGTCAAGAACCGAACTATGGTTGAGACCATGTGCAATGGTCAATTTATTGAAAAACCTATAGTCTTGGGATTTCTTAATCGAAGTCGCCGAAAAGACTCAGCAGGGGAATCCCCCGTGAACCAAATAGGATTACCCTGCATCCAATGTTCATAGAATTGACTCGACTTCAAGGAAGTGCAAAGATGGCATCCTTGGCCAGGAGAATAGAAAAGCTAGAGCTAGAAAAGAATTGAAAAAATAATATCCCTACTCTCCGTAGTCAAATTGAAATGGCCACTTGTGCCACATGCCATAGTTCAGACCATCTAGTGGACACTTGTCCAGACCTCCATGCATTTCAAGAGTCTAAAACCGAGGAAGCCAATGTATTGTACCAAAGGCAAGAGAACAACCCATATTCTCAGATCTACAACCCAGGGTGGAGAAATCACCCTAACTTTTCATGGTCTAAGGGGCATGTGCAAGGGGGAACATCAAATAATAACCAAGGATACCATTATCCTAGAAACCCCCAAGTGCAACCACATTCTCGCATATCTCAGAAAAATCCTAGCGTGAAGAAAGTTTCGGTTTGTTGACCCAAAATTTGGTACAACTTCAAAAGACCACAGACCAACGTTTTTCAAGTCTAGAACTTAAAATGGGTCAAATTTGTGAAGCATTGAATGAAAGAGACAAAGGAAAACTTCCTAGTCAACCCCAACAAAATCCAAAAATTGTATATCAGGCAGAAAATTCAACTCGAAATGAGGCCTCCAATAATCAAGTAAATGCAACCACTTTCGTAGTGGTAAAGTTGTTGAAAACAATGTAGGTGTACCACCGAGTGAGTCTACATCGAGACTCACCAAAGGCATAAAATACCACAGAAAACACCTATTGTTGAAAAAAAATCTGAGCAACATAAGAATTCCCATAATTCTAATGTCTCTACACCATCTCATGTACCTGTTGCTCCATTCCCACAAAGATTGGTGCAACAAAAAGAGAGTACAAGAAACGAGATTTTAGAAATGTTCAAACGAGTTAACATCAACATCCCATTTCTTGATGCAATCAAGCAAGTCCCTCGCTTATGCTAAATTCCTTAAGGATCTATGCACACAAAAGCGAAAGCTTCATGTGCATAAGCGTGCTTTCTCACTAAGCAAGTGAGTGCAATCATTCAAAGCAACACACCACCTAAGTTTAAAGACCCGGTAGTCCAACTATCACATGCAAAATAGGTGACCATACGGTTAAGAAGGCGTTGCTAGACTTAGGGGCAAGTGTGAATTTATCGCCATATTCGTATATGTGCAGTTAGGTCTTGAGAGTTGAAGACAACACCTATAACTTTCTGCAATTGGCGTTCCACACCACTCATGGACACGCCTAAGTGGAAAGCTAGAGTGGAACCACTTCCACTCTTGGAATCCAAGTCTCATTCCATCTCTTGTTGAGATCGATATTTCTCTTCAAAACTTCTTGGTAAGCACTTCATGGATGATTTTTCAGCTCTTCTTTTGATGAATGTTTGCATCATCTTACTACCGTGTGCTTATTCGGTGTAAAGAAAAGAATTTGATCTTGAATTGGGAAAAATGTCATTTCATGGTTGACTCGGGCATTGTTCTAGGCATATCATCTGTAGAAGTAGATAAAGCCAAGGTTGATATCATTCAAACTTGCCCAACCTCGCTCTGTGGAGGAGGTTAGATCATTTTTAGCTATGCCATGTTTTTTTTCTACATTCATCAAAGATTTCAGTAAGATCTCAAGGCCATTGTGTAATCTACTCATGTTGCATTTGTGTTTGATGATGCTTGTGTGCATGCTTGGGAGGAGCTCAAAAACTCTTTTACAAATCATGTGTGACGATCTGATTTTGCTTTGAGCTGTCTTACGACAAATGAGAGAAAAATGGCTACATTTAGTCCCCTTACAGACTTGTTGTACAAAGCTATTCAAAAATGTACAAACAAAGAATGAAGGTGTTCCATGACAAAACGCATTTTGCGCAAGATCAATTTCTTGCTCTATGTGACTGAAAAGTTCACCCCTTGAAAATCTTTGCTCTTTTGTAGGATCCTTTGTAGTCTTTTGCATTCTTCTATGACCAGCTCACAACTTCATTCCATAAAAAAAAGGTTCAAGTAAAATTCAGGTTTGGGGGTATTTGATGAGTGCCAAATATTGCATATTCATACACCTTTTCATTGGCACTTAACTCATCTTTCGCGCTTCAAAGTCATATATTATCCCAAATTCGCATTTTTACCATCTTCAAGAATAAATATTTGTATTAATTAATTTTGTGTTTTTAAGTACAACAATCTATGAGTTTCTTCATCAAATCAAGACGATCGGAGATTCTTGTATCTTGTTCTTGAAATTGGTGAACCTATTCAAGATTCAGATCTTATTATGTACACTCTCAATGGTATAGGAAGAGAATTCATTCACTTTGTTGTTAGTGTTCAAAATAGAGAACCACCATTATGTTTCTATGAACTTCGCTCTCATCTAATTAGTCATGAAAAATTTCTCAAAGAGCAAGATTCGGAAGCTTTCTCTTCTCTAGTGTCAGATCCAACAAACTCCGCATTCTTTGTGAAGAAACAACAATCATCTTATCAAACAAATTTTCGAAAACCTCCTTCTTCACTCAATTCATCATCATCATATCATTCTCAATCTAAACCATATCAACCTAACATTTCATATCCACCTGGTTTTCGTAAAACTGAGTTTAATCCCCATCAGAAGCAGGTTATAGACTTTGGAGAAGTTCCTTGCCAGATATGTCATAAAGATGGTCATCAAGAAAATAGATGCAGATTTCGATATTCACCTTCAAGGAATAGTTCTGTTCCTCCACAGAAGGCATTTCTTGGTCTTGATATGAATGTCGGCAGTACTTCTACCTCTCCTTGGTCTAATCAAGAATTTGATTATAATGTTCAATTTCCTTATGAAACTACATATGAATGTGGAGGGTACTGGAATCACACCAACTCAGGACCTATTTGGATTCCAGATTCGGGAGCATCTAGTCATATGACTAATGATGCATCTATCTTGCATAATACCACTGCTCATTCTAGCACAGAACAAGTTATGGTTGGTGATGGTAAGCTACTTCCTATTTCTTTAGTAGGCTCTTCTAAATTGTCTACATATTCTAAACAGTTTCATCTTCAAAAAGTTCTTTATGTACCTCATTTGCAACATAACCTTATGTCGGTGGCTCAGTTTACTAAAGAAAATGACTGTGTCTTTCTTTTTTATCCTTGGGGGTATGAAATCAAGTCTTTGAAGAGCAATCTTATTCTTGCTAGAGGGAAGATGCAGAATGGTCTCTATCCTATAATTTCTGGTAAATATACTACTCATGCTACTACTCAACAACATCATTTATCTACATCTCAACATACAACTTTCTCTACTTTGGTTGCTTCATCCACTCTTTGACATTCAAGACTAGGTCACCCTGCTATGAAGATTTTACATAACCTTACTATAAATGTTGATATCAAGATGTCTACTAAACTTACTGCATCTGTTTGTGACTCTTGTCAGCTAGCCAAAAATAATTGTTTACCATTTCATGCTACTGGTAATATTTCTAGCAATCCATTTATGTTATTTCATTGTGATGTCTGGGGTCCTTCCCCTGTGCAATCTCATTTGGGGTATAAATATTACATTCTCTTTGTTGATGATTGTACTAAATTTTCATGGATATATCCAATGAAACATAAATCATATAATGTTCATTGCTTCAAGTTGTTTAAATCTCTTGTAGAAAATTTGTTTGAGGTCAAGGTTAAATATTTTCAATGTGATGGTGCACTTGAACTTATTAAAGGACCTTTTAAAGAGTTACTTGATGTCAGTGGTATTTCTTTAAGAATCTCATGTCCCCATCTTCATCAACAAAATGGTTCTGCAGAGAGAAAGCACAGACATGTCACAGAAATGGGAAATACTTTATCTTTTCATGCTTCTCTTCCTAAGAAGTTTTGGTTTGATTCATTTCTAGCAGCAGTTTTTCTTATTAACAGGCTTCCAAGTAAACTACTACAGTATAAGTCTCCTTTTGAAGCTCTTTATAAGACAAAACTAGATTATTCATTTCTCAAAGTCTATGGGTGTTTATGTTATCCAAACTTAGTAGCCTACAGAAAAGACAAGCTAAGTCCTAAGTCAACTACTTGTGTCTTTCTAGGCTATAACATTCATCATAAAGGTTACATGTGTATGGATTTAAAGTCTTACAGGATTTATGTCACTACTCATGTAGTCTTTGATGAAACTACATTTCCTTTTGCTGCTTCATCTACTATTACCTCTACACCAATGCCTGTACTACCTACTGATGCTTCTACTCAAGATCAAGTTTTGAATGGTGATACTTCAGTAATTACTTCAACAACTACATCTGGTGATTTTTCTACTTCAAGGACATCTCCTCCTTTTTATGGTATGCATACTAGATCTAAATCAGGTATTCATGTCCCAAAAACCATATTTAAAGATTTTGTAGAAAATAGTTCTCTCAAATATCCTGTACCTGTTGCTCTAATTACTCTACTTAAACCTCATCCTGAACCAAAGAATTTTAAAGAAGCTAGTAAACTCCCTATTTGGGTTACTGCTATGAAAAATGAGTACACATCTCTACATGAAAATAATACTTTTGTTCATGTTCCTTATCATCCCTCCATGAATGTTCTTGGTTGTAAGTGGGTTTATAAGACTAAGCTTCATGCAGATTGGACCATAGAGAGACATAAAGCCAGATTAGTAGCTAAGGGTTATCATCAGATAGATGGAATTGACTTTGAGGAAACATTCAGTCCTGTAGTTAAAGCTACTACTATTAGATGTGTTCTTAGTTTAGCTATATCACAAAACTGGAGTATGAGACAACTTGATGTTAGTAATGCATTCTTATATGGCAATCTGTCATAAAATATCTATATGGAGTAACCACCAGGCTTTCTTGACCCTGATCATCCTACACATGTCTGCCTTCTTCAAAAATCCTTGTATGGACTTAAACAGGCTCCTAGAGCTTGGTATGAGAGATTCAGCAGTTATCTTCTTAAGTTTGTTTTTTCTAATTCTACATGTGATGCTTCTATGTTTATATATCACAAAAATTCTGACAGAATGATTCTCTTAGTCTATGTGGATGATATCATTCTTGTTGGAACTTCAGATTCATTACTTACTTCCTTTATATCATCTCTCAAGACTGAGTTTTCCATGAAAGATCTTGGATCTTTACATTATTTCTTGGGCATTGAAGCTACCTATGATACTTTAACAAACAAATTACTTCTCACTCAGAACAAATATTCTCTTGATCTGCTTAGAAAGCATGAATTATTAGGCAGTAAACCATGTAAAACTCCAGTAGCATCTGGTCCAAGAGTTTCTGCATATGATGGGGAATTGCTCAAAGATGCAACATCTTATAGAAGCTTGGTAGGTGGTCTTCAATACTTAACTCTTACTAGACCAGATATAAGTTTTGCAGTAAACTATGTCAGTCAGTTTATGCATTTCCCTACAGATACACATCTCCAACTTACTAAAAGGATTCTTCGATATATTAAAGGGTCTCTTGGTCAAGGTATCACTCTTAGTGGTAATGGAAATTGTTCTGAACTTGTTGCTTACAGTGACAGTGATTGGGCTGGCTGTCCTGATACTAGGAAGTCTACTTCAGGGTACTGTGCCTTTATTGGAGGTAATCTAGTTTCTTGGTCTTCTAAAAAGCAACATACTATCTCTCGTTCCTCTACAGAAGCTGAATATAGGGGACTAGCTAATGCAGCAGCTGAAATATTGTGGCTATCATATTTGTTTGAAGAACTTTCTGTCTCTTTATCTATGCCTTGCAAGTTATACTGTGACAATCTTGGTGCTGGCAGCTTAACTGAAAATCCCATATTTCATGCTAGAACTAAGCATATTGAGGTGGATTATCATATGATAAGAGATTTAGTTAAATCTGGTTTTCTGCGCGTTTCTTATGTTCACCCACTCAGTCAGATTGCAAATTTGTTTACTAAAGGACTGTCCAAGTCTCAATTTAGCTTGTTGAAGAACAAACTGATGCCTGTTGTACGTGCATCTGTTTGAGGGGGGATGTTAGACAGCTCATGTATCCGTACACTGTACGGATTACTATCTTGTAGTTAATCCTAGCCATAGGTTTAATAGATAACAGATAACGGCTGTTATTCTTTACAGCTGTGTTTGTTAACCTCCTGTAACATCTTTATTTTCTGTTGAGTCTTGTCTATATAAGAGACAATGTCCTGTACCTTTCTTTTCAACATTGACTAATAAACTGATCACTGTTCTTACAGAAAGAAAATCAATCACCAGACGAGAACTTGTTTAAGGTTATGAACTGAAATTTTGATTTTGAGAGAGAGAGAAACGAAAAAATATGAACTTTCAGACTGTCATTCCAAGGGTTTGGCGGGAACTGGATCTGTATTTGAGAGTGTAAATGTAAACTGTAAATAGTGGCCCTAGAAAGTAATGTTATCCGGAGAAAGTGTGAGGGGGCGCCTCTAACAAAATTCGTAGTGTGATGATAAATTTTACCGTATATTCATCAAAAATCGATATAACCCAAGCAGACAAAAATAAAGAAAAGATGATGAGAGAGAATTTCTGAACCCTGAACCCCTAGCGAAAGCACAAAATTGAGCTCTAATGGCTACTTCTTCTTCTTCATCATCATCATTTCTAATCAAACCTTCAACTGTGATTACTCCTTCTACTAACGTGCGCCATCAGAATGTCAATTTCTTTAGTCCAAAACCTTTTCCTCTTTTGAACAGAAATGGTTCTTCCACTAGACTGTTTGCTGCTTCAAAAAAGAAGACTGAAGAGATTATAAGTGCTGTTAAACAAGTACAGGAAGAACGAAAACCATTACAGGAGGATGAAGAAGAAGTTGAAGAGGATTTACCATGGATTCAAGAGAAAGCGTTGGATGTAGTTGAGTTTACTGGTTCAGTTACTCAAGCTTTACCTGGTCCTAGAGTTGGTCAAAGTAAATTACCATGGCTTCTTGCTGTTCCTTTAGGTTATTTAGGGATTACGTTTGTTATTGCGTTTGTTAAGACTGTTCAAAAGTTTAATTCGCCTAAAGAGAAGAGACGAAAATTGGTAACAATCTCTGTCCATTTCTCTGTCTATTTTAGGGTTTTATAAGAGAAATTGGGATTTTTAGGGGTTTTATTGTTGTTGATTGATGACTTGTTTTGAAATTGTTTTATATGGTTAGGGCATAATTGGTGAAAATTTTGTTTTATGCAGGTGAATAAGAATGCTTTCTTATGCATATCAATAGATGAGTTGTTTCAGAAGGGAAGAGATGCTGTGGAACCATCCAGTCTCAAGGAGCTTATGCAAAAGGTTAGATATAAACATTACATGTGAATTTGAAGTTGTTGGTTTTGCTTGTAGTAGGGCATTGTTACGGTGGTTGAATATTTTGATATGAGCCATTTCGCTTGCTGGTAAATAAATGTAAGTAAAATTAGAAACAGTGTAACACACGGTGGTATCAAGTTAGGTTTAATGGTCAGTTGTTAAGCCTCTGTTAGTTATTGGTGAACTTCGGGAATTAGTGTAAACTGGTTCCTATATTGCTGGTTAGACAGAAGGAGGTGACGATGAATATTTTTGTTGCCCTGGTATATATCATATAATGTTATGTTTTGTCATACGTTGGGTCTGTAAGTCATGTGGGGAAATTCTGGAAGAGGAGCGAACAAATGATTTGACCGAGCTGAATGGTTGGATGAAGCTTTGAACAAAATCTATGACGTTAGGTATCTGGAATTGAGAATTCAGATGTGCAATTAGTGATCCTCTGTGAATTATTATATGAAATCTAGAGTACTTAAGGATTACATATGGTATACATCATGGGACAAAAAACTGTCTCCGTGGGTAGTTTTTTCTATCTCTTAACAATAATCATATGTTACATGATGGGTTTCCCCCTGCATCATTACATCGCATTTTGCAGACTTCTTGTGATGGTTCAATCTATCAGTTATTTTGCATCAGTGTACGTGATAGTTTATTTCTACAAAATGAAATGAGTCCTCAACTCATGTTACAATGAGTGTGATCACCATCAGAGATGGTTGCTCGTACGGATTCCTTGAAAATTTTGATCTGATGGGAGCAGTTCCCTCACTTTAGACTATCATAAGAAGTATGCAAGGTACCCAATATATTCAGTTGGCAATGGATGTTATTAGATTACACAACAACACCTTTTCCTATTTTCTGGTCCCTATGCCACGACATCCATTTATATTAAGCTATTCTGGATTTTTGTTTAACTCCATTTCTATGCGTCTTTTATTTATTCGCTGCTCTACATCCAGACAGGTTTTGGAATGGAGGAGATCTTGAGGAAGTATGTTCGATATGCAATGAATGAAAAGCCCTTCAACCCGGATATGGTAGCTGATCTAATCCAACTCAGAAAAGCTTCAATGCTGAATGATAATGAGGTTGCTGAAATTCTAAATGAGATTTCAAGACGAATTGTACGGGACAAAGGTATGTAACTGTAGTCTGATCCGCTAATGTAATTCTTATTTAGTATTTCCCTTTTCCGTGTTACTCTCTGGAAGGCTAAATCATCTGAGATGCACAAAAGCTGTTAGTTTGTTGGTACTTTGTGATACGCTCACAGTACGTCGCTGCGAACATGTCGGTGGGTCTCATCAAGCAAATTTTTTCATTGGAACATTACCCAGCCTAAGTGACTGCCTGATGCAAGAGATCAGCTCTACCCTCTTTTGTCTTAACTGTTAAGTGCATAGTAGATGATATCTTCCAATTATTGTTTGGCAATTCCAGTCTTTCGAGCAGGTGTAGTTAAGTGGATAAGCTGCCAGTGTCACTGCAATTAATCATAGGAAGCATCAGATATTTGGTGTGATCCAGGTAGAATGCTTTCTATACAAAAGCACAAACTGAATACAGTGACTCTTCAAAATCTTTAATAGGAGATATTTTCTCAGACTTAGGCCTAAAATGACTTTTGTGTAGTGGGTACTTGAGTACAGTTGGAACTTGGAGATAAGAAGTCTTCTTTTGTTCGGTGTCTCTTATAGGTTTAAGACATTTTTGCGATTTATGAATACAGAATCTTGTATCAAATGACGCCTCTTAATTTGTCAAATGGAAGACAAATGATGAAAAGTGATTGATCTGGTGATCTACTGTAATTGCTCCACAGATGCGACAGCTAACATATTTACTATGCCTTTTCAGGTCCTGTTGTCATGGATATTTCAGGATACTCAGAGAAGGGTTTCAAGAGAAAACTTGCTGTGCAGGCCCTTTTTGGGAAGATTTTTTATCTGTCAGAGGTAAATGGATGGACATTCAATTTAATTGCATTATATGTTTGCGAATATTGTTTTTTTTTGTTCCTGTGTTTTTCCACAGTATTTGGTTAATATGATTGTTACATCATTCTTTTTTTGCTGCTATAATAGAACTTTATGGAAAAGATTGTACGGGTCTGACCAGCAGTTGAATGAAGCTGTGATATTAAAAGAAATAGTAGGCCTAATTTTCATTTTGGCACCCGAATTACTAAGTTGCATGGTGATATGCTATATACATGTAAATACAGAAGCTATGCCAGTCCTGAATAAATTGGCCTATTTGGGTGAACAGCCTACATGCCCGACTGTTCGGGTATAGATTGATTGGATATCATGTGCCACAAGACACGTGGGATGAGTTTACCAAATGATTCTGTATTCACAACAAAAGGAATTGAAACAAAGGATCTGACAAGTCCTAACCTCTTTTACTTTCTTGCTTGGGAGCCTGGTTATTATTTTCAGTTATGAGTTTTGGTGAATTCTATACTTTTGATGAGATGTGCGGCTTTGGTATGTTTAATTGATTTATACTTTTGTTGTGTTTACAAACCAGCTACCGGAGTTCGGTTCGAGGGAAAGCTCCTTGATCATAAAGGACATATTTGGTGTTACAGAGTAGGCCTCATTGAATGAACCAAGTCTTTTACGTCATGGCCTCTTCTGTCTTTTCTGATTCCTGTATATTTACTTTTCCTGTCGTTATGCATTATCCAGTGAAGATGCAATTACTCTCCGAACACATACTCTGTCTGAGGCCGGGGATGTGGAGTCACTGCAGAAGATGCTTGGAAATTCGAATCCTGAAGAACCCAATGAAGGATCATCCGTTGCTTCTGATGATTAATGCGTAAGATACCTCAGATATTCAAATGCAGGGGCATTAGTGGAAGAACAGTGTTAGGTTTAGCTTGATGTTCCTTTAGCGAACCGTCAGCAACATCATCTTCAATTTACTTTTGGTTGTATATACTGATAAGATTTTGGTAAGTCTCTTTCCCCTACCCTATACTCAGCAACATTATCTTCAATCAGTGACTATTTTACCGGGAGATTTAATAATAAGAAAAAGAGAAAGATGTAGCCAAGGGGTATGGGAAATTTTGCAGTAGATTTGCAGATTTAATCAAGTAAGCTGATGTTTCTTTTCTTTTTTTCTTCTTTTTATGTTCTCTGCCAATGAATGGCAAACCTATAGCATCTCAGTTTCAGGACTAGGAGTTGCACCACCGCATTATTAACATGGCTATTGTGCTGATGTTAGTTATGAATTGAATGTCCGGACCAACCAAATAGAACCCTGAAATTAGTTTTCTTATTATTATTAGGTATCAAACCTAAGATTCCTAGCTACCAAACCCACATATGGAAGTTGTAAGTTGTAACTGATTAGTTGTTCCCAAGCTGCATAACTATTCTTTTGTTTGTTTGTTTGATTAATAATTATGCATGACTGATTATGTGTATAGTCATTATCTGAATTTTGTACTTGGTTATAAGCATTTATATTCTTTTATAGCTTTTTCATAATTTAGTTTCTCCACAGCTAGTTGTTTTGTGCATAATTCTAGACATAATTATTTCTAAGCTTGTGAGATAAGAACATTCATGAATTAGTTTTGGTCACTAAGAAGACAAAATCAGAGGCAGATTTCATGAATCAGGGATTTTATTTTCTCAATCTTAGACTATGACAACCGAAATCATGAGAAGTTTAGCGACATGTATCTTATTGAGTTATTTCTAATTTAAACAATCTAGAAACACAATCTTGTTGTTAAATCATGTTTCCCTGTTCCTTGGATATTTCCTTACCATTTTTAATACATATTAGTTGTGGATTTTGTCCGCTTTCCTTCTTGTCTTTCAAACTTCAACTCTACATTAACAGGGTTTCCTTGGTTTGCTGCTGCGGAAACCCTACTTGCTTGGCATACTGGCATCTTAGAAGTATTTTGCTTGCTTCTTTTTGTCATGTTGACATGCTTGATAGTTGATTCACTAAAACAGTGACTTCTGCATTACATATATTGTAAGACCCACAAGGCCACAAGTATAGAGATGATGAGAGATTGCTTTATGATGAAGATGGTTAATTTCTTTTAAGATTTTTATACACAGGTTTTGTAATGCTTTTTGACTCTTTTTCAAGTTACTAGCATTTTGGATTGTTTGTTACTTTAGTTTCATTTTGGTTAACTTAGCATGATTTTACAAAGACCTCTTTGAATTTGGCATCTCATACTAGATCTAGTCCTTCAAATTCATGAGAAAGGTCATTTATTTGTCTATTTCTTCTGTATAAGAATTATTGCCATTGATTTCTAATAATTAGGAGAAGCCGTAAACAGATTCCATGTGACCTCAAGGACATAATAAATGTTGAAGTTTCTCCAAATTAGTATAAACGGTTTAGAATGACAACCAGCAGCTAACTGTTTTTCGTATATTTTAATCCAAAAAACGTGAATGATAGAAAATCTAAATTTGATGGTTTTTTAAAGTTTTGTTTTTCTAGAGAGAGAAATGATTTGTTGATGGGATCATATGTGGAGGTTCTGGATACCACTAGACATGCTCTGCTCAATGCTTCTTCATCCAGTATTTTTAACCTTTAAAAAGTCTCCTACTTAGGCTACTAGCAATATATTAACGGTTAAGTGCTAATTTGTTGTTATTTTAGTGCAGCTTGATCTGGGCTACTGGCTTTAGCTTCTACTTCTACACCATGTTTGTTTACTCCTGACTCATCTGAGTCATCTGGATCTGAGTGAAATCACCTGACTCATCTGGATCTGACTCGATATGTTTGTTTTGAGTCAGATCTGACTCATCTGACTCAAAATTATGTGAGTCAGTGGTTTGGTTCCATGAGTCAGGGGTATTTTGTTACGTTACTCAAATGGGTCCGAGTTAGGGTTACGTCTGAAGTCGGATCGAAAGATCGACTCAAAATGCAAAACAAACGGTTTGATCTGATCGGCTTGAGTAAGTCGTATTGACTCAGATCCAGATGACGAGTCAGCTGCAAACAAACAAGGTGCTAGAGTCGTAGCTTGACTAGCCTTCCTTAAGCGACGTACGGTGGATTTGTAAGATTGTTGTGTTTAGAATGTAGATTTTTTTTTGAACAAGAATTTAGAATGTAGATGCATCTTTTTGTAGGTTGCATAAAAGTCATACCGGATGCAGAATTTGAGATCACACGTGAACATGGGCAGAAATACGGGGACTTGTTCTGGATCCCCGAGACCTGATAATGTGAACTCCTTATTATTGCGACTATATTATTTTGGTTGGTGTCTCAAAAGAATGCTCCACACCAAAAACGTGTAACTTATTGGAGAAAGGAGGAACTATCCAGAAAATTTGTCTTGGGTGTATGAACCCATCACAAGGCGGGTTTTCAGAATATTCGTCATTGTGTGACTGGGGGGCTGTTTTCGAAGTTTATGTAACGTGATTAAAGTCTCACTCGTTGACATCAACCGGACTTGGGAAGATAAAATTTAAAAAGTAATGTAGCAGTACATTTTGTGTCCCCGAAATTCAAATCTAGGTCTCTGCCGGTATTCTACAAAAAATTTACTGGCGAAGCTTCAATTTTAGTTTTTTTACATAACGCTGATATGAAAAATGGTCGAATGTTCGCATGTTACTATCTAGTTGCTTGCATCGCAATGAGGTGGTTGTGTTGTATCACATTGAGGTGGCAGCTTGGCCACCTTTAGATCATGAGATTGGTGTATGGATATGGGCCGCGCCCAAAACAGCATCAGATCGTGTAGAGCACACGTAAAACTCTGACACAGTTGCAGCAGTAAGCTAAGCCGAGTCGATGCATAACCGACAAAAGGTCAAAAGTCAAACATATCCTCTAAGGCTAAAGCTGTCTCTACTTAAATGCTAATTTAGTCTAAGCTTAGTATTATATCAAAGAAGAGAGTGGACTATGTATTATCGTTAGCTTTTGATGCAACCTAATAATAACTGAACTAAACCTCAACCCCCATAAATTATATACCAGATAGAGAGAGAAAAACAAACAAAATACAGCATCAGTCTGTTCATCCTTGTATGCACATCTGCAGGGTTTTTTCTAAATTTCTTCAGAGATTTCATTAGCATTCTCACATGTCCTTAATGATGATGCTTTGAGCACAATCTATTATCACCAGGTAATTTATAATTTTTCGTCAGAGGCACCTACATTAATTTACTCATACATCTACTTGCATAAATTATGAGAGTTGGGTCGTTCTCTTCCAACGCTATTTAGCCACCAAAAATGTATGTTTAGGCACTCGATTTTTTGGGGGTACTTCGGTAGTGTTAGAGGAGTAAATTCTTTCCCCGCATCATATTGAACAAAATAGTTGCAAGAAATATTCAGAGGAACGCTTTGTTAATGCTGAAAATGCAACATTTTCTTTTTTTGAAGCATAATATGAAACATGATTTAGTTGATAAAATTGTTTATCAAGAAAAAAAATTAGTTAGCTTGCGCGGCGATGTTTGTAATAGATTTTCCAGCTACACAGCATCACAACTAAGGCTCTTATATCTATGTTGAAAATTAGTTTATCATATATATAATATATATATACACTAAAAATCCCCCCTTTTTCTATTTTTTTCTATGGGAAATTCTTTTAATTCTTATTATTGATGTACATGTATGTTTATTTCCTTGCAGGATTTTTTTTGTTCATCTGTGATGGTCTGTTCATGGTGATTCATAACTAGCCATATTACTAGTACCATTTTATACTACTAGTAGAATGGAAGAATATTACTGTGTCATTTGCGCTTCATCAATAGTCGTATCAACTTTATTTTTCATCGTTTTTGTAAGGATTTTGCGAACAGAAAATAAAAATATTGGGAAAAACGGCACTTGTTTGAAATTTCCTCCAGGACGTAGAGGCTGGCCGTTAATTGGCGATAGCCTTAATTGGTACAATGCTGTTGCAGGTTCTCATCCACCTGCTTTCGTTGAAGAGCAGGTTAAAAGGTACTTAAAACCAAACTCTGATTATATGTTCTGACTCTTCTGAGTAATACAAAGCCATAAATGATGACGTTATCTCTTTTTGAACCCCACATAAGGTAAAGTATTTAAGGTGCACATGTTGATATTTATGATCATATGCAGGTATGGAAGAATATTTTCATGTAGTTTATTCGGAAAAAGGGCAGTCGTATCGGCGGATCCAAGTTTTAATCGGTTTATCATGCAAAATGAAGGGAAACTCTTTCAATCAAGTTATCCTAAATCATTTAGAGACTTGGTTGGAAAAAATGGACTAATTACAGTACATGGAGAGCAACAAAGAAAACTCCATGCAATTGCATCAAGCATGATGAGACTAGATAAGCTCAGAGTTCATTTCCTTAAAGACATTCAGATGGTTATGCTTCGGACTTTAAATAATTTACATGAAGATCAAACATATCTTCTTCAAGATGTTTGCAGAAAGGTACACATACACAGAAACCGGCCATACCTTAATTATGCATTTAGTACTTGTGTGTAAGCCATATTCAAGAAATGCAGTATATGATTTTTTTGGAAGTCTTGAACATTTTTAGGTGGCAATTGAATTGATGGTGAATCAACTAATGGGAGTCTCAAGTGAATCAGAAGTAAACCAAATGGCTGGATTCTTCTCAGACTTCGTGGATGGTTGTCTTTCTGTTCCCATAAATTTTCCAGGGTTTACATACCATACTGCAATGAAGGTATATATGAATTCTTTTACTACGCGTTTATTAATTTTCTCTGGTGATAGTATTGTTTTACTTTTATTTGACCTTCGTATGTGCATATGTGTGTGTTAGGCAAGGGAGAATATAATTAGCAAAATTGACAAGACTGTTGAGAAGATAAAAGACGAACAACTTTCGGCGACATCTGAAGCCAGAAATGGTGTTCTCGGAAGGTTAATAGAAGAACAAAGCTTACCGGATGCTGTAGTTGCGGATTTTATAATCAATTTACTGTTTGCCGGCAATGAAACTACTGCTAAAACTATGCTTTTTGCTGTCTATTTCCTAAGTCAATCTCCCAAGGCACTTCAAGAAATTTTGGTAATATATAAGAATTAACAAAAAATTGTTAGTTAATCTAATTAAACTTATTAATTGATCAAAAATCTAATGCATGTATACGTTTTAAACGACAGGCAGAACAAGATGGTATCAGAGGAACTTCTGGTGATGAATACATGCTTACTTGGGAGGACTACAAGGCTATGCCTTTCACCCAATGTGTAAGTAATCCAAAACTAGGAATTTTTAATTCTTAGAAAGCTGGGGTTTGACAGAGTTCCACTTTTAGGGGAGAACCTAGGTTGAATTGTAGACAACTACAAACACTACCATGCAACTGAACTTAATCAACACGCTCGTGTGCAGGTTATAGATGAGACACTTAGGATAGGGGGCATTGCAATATGGTTGATGAGAGAAGCAAAAGAAGATGTTGAATATCAAGGTAGTTTTTCGTCTTTCATATATTTTTCCTAAGTGTGCATAACAGTAAACAATCAAGTAATTATTTTTTCTTGATTTTTTGAAATGCAGAATATGTAATACCGAAAGGATGCTTCGTAGTGCCATTTCTATCAGCAGTTCACTTGGATGAAAACATTTTTAAGGGGGCTGTGAATTTTAATCCATGGAGATGGATGGACCCTGACAATAAGGTAGCTATTCAGTTAAATCTGATCCACAAAACCCTTGCTCGGCCACAAGGAGCCGAGTATTTAGTATATTAATCAGTTGTTAGTGTGTATAACAAGCAGGAAAAAAGAAACTGGAGGACTAGTTCTTTCTATTCACCATTTGGAGGAGGGGCAAGATTTTGTCCAGGTGCTGAGTTAGCCCGCCTACAAATTGCCATCTTTCTACATTTCTTCCTCACCAGATATAGGTTGGCTAACTCAAAACTCTTTTCCGATCTTTTGGTCTTTCCAGATTCAAATTTGATTCAAAACTTAATATGGGTTTTGATTGATTGATCAATGCCGCAGGTGGAGCCAAGTTAAGGAGGATAGAATGTCATTCTTTCCATCGGCGCGGCTTGTAAATGGCTTACAAATTCGTATATCAAAAAGGACGGATTGATCATGATGCATGCAGTCTCGACTCAACTGTAGATGGTCTCCAGAGGAGATTGGGTTATTGAGTCACTTGAATTGTTCATAGATAGACATATAAATTCATATATATTGTTTTTATTTATATATGATTTGTATGCTAAATTTGATTTTTTTTTTCATGTTTGTACATTCTTTATCCTGGCGAATTTAGGGGCCATGAAAAAGGATTTAGGGGCCACACTAAAAGACAAAAAAGGTCACTCAAACGTAAAAAGGGGTCATCTCTTAACCGATTAAGCCGTATTGGCGAAACTACCCTTACACATTCGGAAGTTAAGGACCAAAATTATCGTCCGAATGTTGTGTATTCGGGAGCATATTGCTGCCACTGTCCGGGGGGGTTTGATCTTCAAAACCTATTATTTTTTGTTCTAATCAGTCCACTTCCGGCAGAGTAACCCAATTTTCGAGCACGTTCAAAACATCATCGTTTCTTAAGAACATCATCCATAATCGGTAGATAAAGTAGATAGTTTTCTACCGATTATGTTTCTGCTAGTGTAAATCCAAGAACATCTTCCATAATCGGTAGATAATATAGATTTTTATTTACCGATTATGGTAGTACCAAAGTTCGAAAATTTTAGGATTTTGTCAAATCTCATTTTGGGGCCAATATACATTCGGTAGTAAATTGGGAGGTTTATGCAAATGACATATCCTCCGAATATGACAGGCTCAAAACCAACCACGCCATGGCTCCAGGCGGTTCCAAGGGCCATTGTACAAGGTTAACCAACATATATTCGGAGGTCTAGGTTTATGAAATATCTTCCGATTATTGCACGTTCAAAACGAGAAAAATCTTCATTTTTCCCAAATTCGGATTTTTGGGCCATCTTATATTCGGAGGTTTATGCAAATGACATATCCTCCGAATATGACAGGCTCAAAACCAACCACGCCATGGCTCTAGGCGGTTCCAAGGGCCATTGTAGAAGGTTAGCCAACACACATTCGGGAGGATAAGCTTTTACTTATCTTCCGAATGTAACAACTACAAAATCTCCAAAGATTAGTGTTTTTTCGAAATTCAGAATTTTGGGCCAATCGGAAGATGAGTAAAAACTCTTACTCCCGAATGTAAAGTGGCCCAAAATTCTGATTTTCGAAAAAAACTCATAATTTGTATTTTTTTGAATTTTTACATTCGGAAGATAAGTTAAGGATATAACCTCCGAATGTAAAGTGGCCAAAAACTCCAAACCATATGCACTGACCACCATGGAACCATCATCGAGCATTGGCACGTCGAGGATTGAACCACTACATTCGGAAGATAATTTTGGTCCTTAACTTCCGAATGTATAAGGATAATTTCGCCAATACGGCTTAATCGGTTAAGAGATGACCCCTTTTTACGTTTGGGTGACCTTTTTATCTTTTAGTGTTGGCCCCTAAATTCGTTTGGTTGTCCCCTAAATTCGCCAGGTTCTTTATCACCTAGACACCTACTACTATTATGTAAACTAAGTTTCCAAATAGCGCGCATTGGATGAGACAATGAGATTTCGTTAGTTTTTTACTTGAAGGGTAGCGATGTAATGGAATGTGACATCTATCGGATACATGATACATCACATCTTCACAGTTCACATATGCATAAAATATAGACATAAAACTACTATTTCCAAAGCATTCCAGCCAGCAAGAAATTGATTGGGAATAATTAAAACCAAAATTGGTTCCCCATTAAACTGGACACTTCTAAGCTCTCTCTCCCCCTTTCTCTCCCTGTTAGAGTAATGTTCCGTTGAACCTACAAGTTTTGTTATCTCAAACTTTGTCACGGGGGATGGCGCTGTGACAAAGTTTTTTGAGACACATTGTCACGGGGGATGGCGCTGGATTCGGACCACTGCAACAACGTCTCTCCACCTTGCCAATGAAAGATGGGGGTCTCGGTGTATACACAATGGAAGATACTAGCCAGTATTGTTACATCGCTTCTTGTTTCCAGACTAGGGGCTTACAACGGACCATGCTAAATGTTTCCCCTGAGGAGGTGACTAGCGAGTGCTTCAAGCAAGCCTTGACAAATTTCCTAGAGGTATGTGGATTGCCTTCTTCTACCTTCAACATTAATAATATTGCCCCACATCCAATGCGTTCGTTGGCAGTGTTATATTTTGATGTTGTGAAGAAGCGGATTCCGTCATGATACTATATGTCCAGAGAGATTCAGTTTTATGGCAAAGCAACAGGATGCCACATGCGTTGGATTTCCTTAAGGCGATTCCCATTTCTGGTTTAAATCAAAGTATAGGACCGAGGCAATTTAGGTCGGTGTTAAGTTATAGATTGGGAATACCTCTTTTCGGGAAGATAGTACATGCTCAAGTTGCAACAAAAATATGGATATTTTCGGAGATCATGCTTTGTGCATTGCGCTAATGATGTTGGAAACAAATTCCGCCATGACCTCGCAAGGGATGTTTTCGCTGATATTTGTTACAAGGTCATGCGTACATGTGAGGAAAGAGGTAGATCTTGGATTATTATCGAGACAACAATACGCCCTTGAGACCGGCTGATATACTTGTTCACGGTTGGGAGAATGGCCAGGATGTTTGTTTTGATGTTACGGTTGTTTCACCGTTCATTTGGCGGGGAGCGCGTACTTTTATACCCGGTCAGGCAATTTCGATAAGCTACAACGCGCAGTAAACGAATCAAATACCTGGATAAGTGTTCCACTAACGGGTACGGGTTTGCTGTTTTAGCCTTTACGACTTTAGGGGAGTTGGGCGAAGATACTATCATTCTCTTGAAGAGGTTGAAAAATTGTATCACCAATCAGGATGTTAATCATAAGATAGGAGGTACTCTTTTTAATAGAATAGGTTTAGCAATTCAAAAGGGTGTTGGTGCCCAGCTTGTTGCCAGGCTACCCACCAACTTTTTATAATCTGACCTTCAAAGGCTTTTTATATCATTATTTATTACTGTTATTTTTAAATCTCAAACTTATTATCAATATTAAATGATCAAAAGTGAGTGTAAATTTGTACATCCCTATAAACCGGGATGCACATTCGGGTGGTAGCTATTCGTCAAAATTACTCCTTTTCTCCTAAAACCACCAGATTCTGGTTTTTGTTTTACTTTTTATTTTTTTGTTTTAAATTATGCTTAAATTGGAGTAAAACTCTTGCACCCCTCCGTTAACACGTTTTTCTCGATCTTCTCTACTCATCACCTCCCCCACCGCCGATGCGCCATTGAAAAAAAATCGTTTAGTGTTTGATGAAAAAACATCAAAATTTGGGTTTTAGTCATTAATCATCACAATGAAAAATTACGAAATCATCATAGATCCGGTTGATTAGCATTAAAAAAATCATAAAAAATATCATCACAGATCATGTTGATTAGCATAAAAAAAATTGATCAAGATTTATTGAGATTAATTAGGCAGAATTCGGTCTGGAGAGCTTAAACGATTTTTGTGTCACTATTCATTTTTTCCTTTAGTTACTATGAAAACATAGAAGTGTAATCAATTAAATCTCCACACACCTTTTCTCATTCTTTTTCTACCTTCTTTGTCTCCGTTATATATGGATGTTCTATATCTTTAATTACATAAATTGTTTCTATCAAATCACGATTATGAAACAACAAATTAATCTTAATTATTTTTCACTGAGTTTTTCTTGTTTAGTTTATTCATTGCCAAGATTAATGGAAGCCAAAACAGAGTAAAGCCCATAGTGGGATAAGCTTGTTGGAATATTTTCAACCGCGCTACGAAGGGGGGTCCTGAGGGGCGTAGCCCCCCAGGTTGTGGTCGACCTGACATGTCAGGTCGTGGGGGTCCAGGGGAGACCGCCCCTGGTGGGGGTCTAGGGGGCAACGCCCCCGGAAGAATTTTTTGGATATGCAATTGTTTGGACAGTTGGAAAACGTTTCCAGAAAATTCTAAATTCAACAGACAGTGGCTGTTGATGAAGAGACGCATCTCTTTGTGAAGAGAAACCTGTTGGTGAAAAGACATGTCTTTTCCCAACAGATGCAAAAAACCCCTATAAGTAGCATCTCCCAAACCCATTTCGAAATCATCTCTTGAAAAACCCTTTCTCTGTTTTCTCTCTTCTTCTAAAGCATCATCAGAACCTTCTTTTCATGTGTTCTTGATTGGGTCAAGGGGTGCAAACCTTGAATCCAATTTCCGGTTGTAGGGCTTTCATTGTATCCTGAAGGCAGTATTTCACATACCTGTTGCAATTGCCAATTCGTTGGAAGGGTAGAAATATTTGTCTAAAAGAAATCACCAGAGCCTTGAAAGCTTTTGAGTACAACCACAGTCTGTTTGTGTTTCATCTCCATTGCAGCCCGGTAATTTTTTCCAACAAAGCTAATAAAACACCATTACAGACTCCTCCATCAAAAAAGTAAAGACTTTTGATCATTGGGTTTTGATGCCGATTAAGATTTTGAAAGTGAATTTTTTTTTTTATGATAAAATAACATATGGAGTTTTGAGAGTGGGTTTTGAAGGGAAGTAACTGGAAATAAGATCAGATGAAGAATTGGTCAAGAAATTATGAAAGAGATTTTAAGTTGCAGAAAGAGGTTAAAGATTTTGAAAGAATAAAGAGCGAAGAAGAAATAAATTTTATCCTTTACTTTTCTCACAGAATTTAGTAAGAGAAATAAAGAGTAAAAGGAAAAACATTTTTGTATCAGACGTCACCCTCAAAGACTGAAGATCGACGAAGACATTTGGAAATAACTAAATCTCAGACTAGGTTAGAATTGGTAGTTGAGTACCAGACATCACCCTCAAAGACTGAAGGTCGACGAAGACATTTGGAGAACTTCTGTATCAGGTATGTGAAGACTGGACCATTCCATTTTACTCAATATCTTACCATTCTATCTGTTGAGACGATGTCATACGACTTCTACTAGATTTAAAAAGAAGAAGTTTTGAGTCAAGCTTATCTTGTTAAAATTCTCGAAATATGACTTTAGCAAAGAGGTTCAACGATCCTTAAAAAATATTAGTTCTAAACAATTTTGTTTTAATTAATTTGTGGATCAATTGAAAATTTCCCATGCAAATGATTTTATCACGTGTGAATGCTTCAACCATCATAAGAGAGAAATATTGAACTATCTGGGTAGGTTGGCGAACCAGTTCGCAAACCATAGATATTAGAGTTCAGAAATACAGGAAGGTAGGCGAACCAGTTCGCAAACTGTGTGTTCAATTGGGAACAGTTCACGAACCATTGTGAACTGAATTTTGAAGTTGGTATTATAGGCTAGCAGTTGGCAAACCTGGTTCACGAACCGTGGTCAACTGAATTCGGTAATCTTGTAGGGTTGGCGAACCTGGTTCACGAACCGTTGCAACCTAACTTGTGACAAGCCTAACGGTTCACGAACTGGTGTACCAACCATCCCAGTAGATTTAAGCAAATGCTCAAAGAATTATTTTTTAAATATGTTTAGCATTGATAGAACTCTCCCAAACACTTCTAAAACTTCATTGGTCATTCAAACACTTATGTGTATGCACTGTGATTAAATTCTTAGGTGTTTAAATGGGTATCAAATTGTTATTAGTTCTTTGCCATACTTTCCAAGGCGAACAATCATTATACACGACTCCAAAACCGGTTCTTATTGTATTTTTAAGACCTAAAAGTGCTTGCTTGATTCTCAAGTTATCTTAGCTTGAATCCTAAATTGATTGACACTTGGATATTGGTATTTGGTACCATCCAAGTTATCTCTCTTTGATCAGACTCGCGAATCACATTTGCTTGAGTAAATCAAATTCAGAGATTAAGATAATAACTCCTTGAGTATTTTCTATTGATTAAGTCTAGTTGATTCTCTAGAAAATAATTCGGAGTTGTCCATACAGATTGCTAATCGAAATATTGGGTGAGGTTGTTAGACCCCCACTTTTTCAGGAAGCTTACTTTGTTGCAGATTCCCTTTGTTTGAAATGGAGAGTCTTAAAGTAAGTATAACAATATGTTTATTGGTTTTATTGAGTTTTGCAGTTTTGCCCCATCAATCAGTGGTATTTCTACCCATTCACTTTGTGATGGTTCCTATCAGTATGATTCAAATATTTCATCATTGTCAGATCAAGAACGGTTCTCTAAATCGGTATACAGTTCGTAATCATCAGTCTCAACTCAGTTTGATTTGGGTAACAAAAGAAATTCAAATTTTCAATTTTCCCCCTTATCTCTCCTATCAACAACATACATTACGGTAGTTGTTACCATGTAAACAATGCAGTTCGTTGACTAGTGAGAATTACTCGTCTCCTCCCCATAATATATCTCTACATCAATTTAGGCAACAAAAATCCGGATATTTTGCTCATTTCAAAGGAAACCCTAACTCTTCCTCATATATCTTTAAAATCTCTAAGGATATCAATACAACAAATCCATTCCAAAGTTCATATTGTTCTCTTTTCATTACAATGGCTTCGTCATCATCAAATCAAGCTACTACAATCACAAAAAGTATGAATGCTACCAGCATCAATGATCGGACCACAAGGAAACCTAGGAAAGAACTGGGATCTACTAAATCTCCTAATTCGGTAGCAAATGAATGGACTGCGCGTCTTATAGGAAAGATTTGGTCCCTGATCCAGTACCAACTGCAGTAGTCACTGAAGAATTCAACACACTTTGGAGGCAATATAGGAAAAAGGAAATCAGGTACATGGATAAAAATCTCTATGTCTTTTAGTTAAAATCTGATAATGATTGTGAAGATGTCATTAAGAAATCCCCTTAGAACATTAACAAATCTTTGTTATCTCTAGAAAAATACACTCCTAAGATTTCCAATGTTGACTGGAAATTTACCACCCAACAATGGGATGTAAAGTTCATGAAGCTTTTAATTGAACATCATAATGTGGATATCATTGATGAGGTTATTGAAAACTTGGGGTACAAAGATTACAGTTTTGCTAGAGAATTGCAAACCAGGTTGGACTAATGAAATAGTATCCAGAGTTGAAATGGATTTAAGAAAGACACTGAAAATAGGAGAATACTGGAACACAAACTCTGATAATGCAGTATGGGTAAGGTACCACTGGAAAAGGCATCCACACAATATCTTCCCAAAGTGCTTTACCATTGATCATGAGGAAGAAAGATGTGAAAGGATTGCTGCAGAGATTAATCAACTAATGATGTCAGATGAGGAGTATGTTATTTAGTGTCAAATAGAAGAGGAAGTAGGGAAGGAAAATATTGTTGCTGATGCTGGAATGACAGATGTTAGAAGTGGCAAAAGATCCAGAAGTGAAGATTCTTAACCTGACAACAATCAAAATGAAGAATCCATGCCAATGAATATTGTTACATCTCTCTGACAATGATGCTATACTTGAGAACCATAGACATACAATATGTATGGAAGGAATTTAGATGAATGGTGATGGAAGCTCATTTAGTGTCTCCAATTTGACTCATCCAAATATACAAGGGAATCATGCCAACTTGGTAATTTTCTCTAATCCTTCACTTTTTTTCTCTTTAATTTTCAAACATCCTTATTTATTTCCTTGCATTTCCTCATTGTTCTCCCAGTATTTCAAGAGTCCTCACTCTGATATCCTAATTGTCTTACATCTTAATTGTATTCTCAGTATGAGAATCCTATCCTGGAATGTCCAGGGTTTTAAATCCAATGTCACTAGAGATTATATAGCATACCTAATTAGGACTCAAAACCCAGACATTATTTTTCTCCGTGAAACAAAATTGGCTAAAGAAAAGATCCTTGAAAATACGGGAGTCTAACAACCTCACCCAATATTTCGATTACCAATCTGTATGGACTAACTCGAATATACTTTTAAGAGAATCAACTAGACATTCAAACTCAATCTTAATAAAAAAGTATACCAAGGAGTTAATATCTCTATCTCTCGATTTGATCTATACTCAAACAAATAGAAATCTGTGAGTCATTATCAAATACAAGAGATTTAAACTTTGATGGTACCAAAGACCAATATCCAAGGATCAATCAATTTCCAATCAACAACCAAAGGTTGGCTTTCACAATTGATCGATATAACGCATAAGCTGTGATATTTCAATTATATAACCAAATATAACGATGAATAGAAATAACACAGACACCAAAAGTTTTGTTAACGAGGAAACGACAAATGCAGAAAAACCGCAGGACCTAGTCCAGATTAAACACCACACTGTTTTAAGCCGCTACAGACACTATCCTACTACAAACTAACTTCGGTCTGGACTGATTCAAGGTACAGTTGCGCTCCTTACATCTCTAATCTCAGCAGGATGCTATGCATTTGATTCCCTTGGCTAATCTCACCCACAACCAAGAGTTGCTACGACCCAAAGTCGAAGACTTAAATAAACAAATTTTTATCACACAGAAAAGTCTACGATAATAGATAAATCTGTCTCCCATAGATAAACCTATGAGTTTGTTCCGTCTTTTGATAGAAATCAAGGTGAACAGGAACCAATCGATAACCCGAACTTATATTCCCGAAGAACATCCTAGAATTATCAATCACCTCCCAATAATATTAATCGTATGGTAGCAAAACAAAATATTGCGGAATCACAAACAATGAGACGAAGATGTTTGTGATTTTTTTTTATCTTGCCCTATCGGAGATATAATCTCAAGACAATCTTTCAATTGAACTCGTACGATAGAAAATGGCAAGATCAGATCGCTCAACTACAAGAGAAGTAGTTTCGTCTGGCTTCACAATACCAATGAAGTATTTAAGTCATTAACCTACAGAGTCTCGAGAAGAAACCTAAGGTTAAAGGAGAATCGACTCTAGATAAACCAACTAGTATCACAAATGAGGTGTGGGGATTAGTTTTTCCAGTTGCTAGAGTTCTCCTTTATATAATTTTCAAATCAGGGTTTTCAATCAATCTTAGCTTAGTAACAAAGCATTCAATATTCACCGTCAGATGAAAAACCTGATTCAACCAAGATAATCTTTCAACCGTTAGATCGAAACTTAGCTTGTCACACATAAATGAAATGTACTTTATTTAGGTTTAAGTAACCATACCTAAACGTGTATACTTAGTTGGTTCATAAATAGTTAACTAATGGTTATCCATATGAGCACTTTCATATTAACCGTATTCATCTTTCTCATAACTAGTTCAAATGACTTCAAAAGAACTAGTTGAAGAGTTGTTCAATTTCTTAAGTCTTTATACATAGACACAATTGAAACAAAATCGGTTTGATTCATTTGAATCAATTCATGAAAAATATATCCACGGTTTGCAAAGATTGCATTCCTTATAATTTATTGTTTTAAGTTCATGAACTACCACCGATTTGAGAAATAACCAGCTTGGGTACGCGTACGGGTATGCATACCTTAGCTACCGGATTTGAGTTTCCAAATTCAGCAGAATTTTTTGGGTCGAAAAGTTCTGCCAATACGTGTACCTAAGGTGACTAGTTTATGAGTTCATAAACTCCAAACTCAGCAGAATTTTCCGGGAGAAAAAGTTCCGCCAGTACGCGTACCCAAACTGTCTCCTTCACCAATACCGTATGCACACACTTGGTTTCCGGCACATGGATTTATACACTAATGTGCGAACACACTATATATGCTTATATCCATATATGGTAATCTTAACTCTATATTTCAATCATTGAAACATTCTTCTATAATGTTATATCAGTCGTTATTCACAACTGTCGCCATCAAAGCTATTTTCAACATTGAAACATCATCATGACTTTTGTCACGGGTAAAGATAAAAAATGGTTAAAGCAAAAGCTTACCAACACATATTTCGAGAAATAGATAGGCGAGTAAACTCGGCTCGATATAGAAAATGTGTATGTATGAAAACTATCATACTTATACGAATTTTGTCTCAAGAGTATGAGATAGAGTAGATAGACTTTTGAGTGGTAGATAAGTTCAAGTCTCCACATAACTTTTAATCGGATGAAGTTCCACTAGCTCCTTGAGTAGTTCTTCGTCTTCGTAAGATGATCGCCATGGAGTCTGGAGCTCAACTACACTTAACTATCCTAGTCCGACACTTAGCTATAAGTAGACTAGAAATCAATATATATAGTTTTGACAACTAACTTTGACAAACGAGCTTGAGATAGAAACGCTTGCGAGTTCGACCGAGCAATGCTCTAACAATCCTCCCCTCTTTATCTAGATATCAATATCCTCATACTGCAGTCATTGAGCTTGTTGGTAGATCAGGTGGTTTAGTTCTCATATGGAAAACAGGTTTTACCTGTGACTTAATGGAAGTTGGTGACAATATTTCCATGTTGTAGTTCAATTTGATTCCAACAAACCTGAATTTTTGCTAACATGTATGTATGGCAGAAATAGTTATGCTATTAAAAAAGAGCAATGGTCTAATATTAAGATCATGGGTGAGAAAATCTCTCAACCTTGGTTAGTACTAGGAGATTTAAATTTTAATTTGAAGGACTCTTCCACTAGTGCTAGCACTTCAGGTGATGATATAGTCAATAGAATTGTGGATGATTATAGGCTGACAGACTTAGGATACATTGGAAAATATTTTACTTGGAGTAGTAACAACCTAGGCACTGGCAGCTCTAAGTCTAGGATAGACATGGCTTTAGACAATGGGGATTGGAGTATCCATTATCCTGATACTAGACTTTTACATCTTAATCACATAGGAAGTGATCATTATCCAATTCTTTTAGTTACTGATTACTCACAAAATAAATTTTGGATTCCTTCAAATTTTTCTATTCTTGGCTCAATGATAACACTTGTTCTGATGAAATAACTAAAGCTTGGTCAATAGATATGAATGGTTCTCCTAGTTTCCAATTTATTCAAAAGCTTAAATCCACTAGAAGAAGCCTCTCTAAATAGAATACAGAGCATTTTGGTAATATTAAACATCAGGTGGATAGTTTAAAATCTCAGCTTGAAGATCTGCAAAAATATCCTACCAGTGAAGCAGTCCACAATGGCATAATTGCAGTCAATGCTAATCTCAATACATGGCACAAAAGGATAGCATATTTCTATTAGAAAAAGTCTATAACCACTTTCTTCAAGGAACATGACAACAACACCAAGTTTTTCCATGCTAGAATCAATAGAAAGAAAGCAAGAAACAACATTGAGGCCATTAAAGATCAAGATGGAAATTGGATTCAAAATAGAGATGCCATAGCAGATCATTTGACTTCTCATTTTAAAAATATTAGTACTTCTTCTTCTCTCAGTATTGATGAAGGTTTTTTCTTGGTTCTACCTACAATTGTCAGTACAGAAGATAATCTCAACTTATGCAAGATTCCAGATATTCAAGAAATACATACTTCTCTTAAATCTATGGAAAATTGGAGTGCACTAGGACCTGAAGGTTTTCAAGCAAGATTTTATAAAAGCCAATGGGCAGCGGTTGGGGATGATGTATGTAAAATAGTTCAAAGGTTTTTTCAATCAAGGCATCTACCTAAGGAATTAAACAAGACTTACATTTCCCTTATTCCAAAAAAGAAGAAAGTTATCTCTACAGCTGACTATAGACCCATTGGATTATGCAATACATATTACAAGATTATTTCAAAAATCTTGGTAAGCAGATTGAAGCCAATTATGGAGAGGATTATATCACCTTTTCAGGCAGCTTATGTCTCAGGCAGAGTGATTAGTGACAACACAATCATTGCTTAGGAAATTATTCACTCAATGAAGAAGAAAATAGGAGAAAAGGGATGGATGGCACTCAAATTAGACATGTCAAAGGCCTTTGACATATTTGAATGGAGTTTCTTAATTAAGGTACTTTCTTATTTTGGTTTCAGTGAAAAGTTCTGTGATTTGATCTCTGATGTATTAGCACCACCACCCTTTCTGTTATGTTAAATGATTCACCTTGTACTGAATTTTATCCCACAAGAGGTATCAGACAAGGTGATCCACTCTCTCCTTACTTATTCATAATGGCCATGGAATTCTTATCAAGACACTTAAATGCAACCAATGAAGATAAATCTATTGTTGGTATTAAAGTAGCAGGTGAAAATTCACCTGCTATTAATCATCTACTTTTTGCAGATGATTACTTGATCTTCACTCAAGCAACTCTTACATCAGTTAAAAATCTTAAGCAGCCACTTCAATACTTCAGTTCACAATCAGGGCAAGTTATTAATTTTGATAAATTCTCTGTTTATTACAGTAAGTCCACTAATCCAAGTAATGCAGCTACTCTTACTCAAATTCTGGGAGTAAGCAAAATGAATGCTAAGGGTAAATATTTGGGTTCTCCACTGATTCTGGGGCACTCAAAACAAGAATCTTTTAAAGACATCAAAGATAATTTCTTTCACAGATTGTCAGGATGGTCTTCAGGTAATCTCACTCAAGCTGGCAGGTCAGTTATGATTAAGCATGTACTAAATTCTATACCACTCTATCAGACGGGGACTTTCAAGTTACCTAAGCAGATAATATCTCAGTTAACAACCATTCAAAGGAAGTTCTTCTGGGGACATAAATCAAATAAAGGACACAATCCTTTAGATTGGCATAAGATGTGTAAATTAAAATATTTAAGAGGACTTGCTTTCAGGGATCTGGAGCTACTCAACTTAGATTTACTAACAAAGCTTGCCCGAAGAGTTTGCACAGAATCCTCATCTCTATGGTTTAAAATACTTCAACTAAAGTACTTCAAAGGCACTGATGTGCTGCATTATAATGATTCTAAACCTTTCTCCTCATGGGTTTGGCAGGGTATTGAGAAAGGACTCAAAATTGTACAGAATAATTACTTTATGGAAGTAAATAATGGCAAAAGAACAAGAATATGACAAGATAGATGGATTACTAGTATGAATCAACCTCCAAATTCTTCTTCACCTAAGCATATTTCTTTTACTTTTGTTAGTGAGTTAATTAAGCAAAACACTAATGATTGGAATATAGCTCTACTGAGTCAATTATTTGATGATGTTACTACTTCTTGCATCACTATGATTCATCTAGATGTCACTCAAGAAGATAAATTAATTTGGATATATACCAGCCAAGGATGGAAAATTTTCAGTAAAAAACACGTACAATATGATGTCTAATAGTCAAAATGATTCTCAAGTTAATGGTACTCCAATTCCAACCAGTGCATGTAAAGCTTTGTGGAATTATAAACTGGCACATAAAATTAATTTATTCGTATGGAAGTGCATTAGAGACATCATTCAAACAAGAAGAAGAATTGCTGAATATAACCCAGAAATGGAAACTAATTGTGGAAGTTGTGGCAGAGATGAAGAGAAAATTGAACATCTTATATTTGAGTGCAGACATGCAAGAGAAGTATGGAGAAGAATTAATGTTGACATAGACGCATTAAATTCTAATTATGTCACAGTGGCTCAATGGTGCACAAGTTGGTTCTCAAACAATCTAAATCCAAGAGATCAACAATGAACACACAGACTAATAATTGGCACTTGGATACTTTGGAAAGACAGATATGACTATGTCTTTCAGGGAGTAACTCAAAACCCTTTTAATTTTATACACATAATTCTTTACTATCTGAATTTTTGTGATGCTGCTCTTTTATTGAATGATGGTATTATAACTAATGTCACTCATTCCATTCCTCTAGCTTCTTATTGGAAACCACCAGATATTAGGATCATTAAATTTAATATTGATGCCTCTTTTTGCTTGGTTATTAACCCATCGGGCATTGGTATGGTCTATTGTGATAATGCAGGTCATTGTGGAGGAATCAAAGGGACATTTACAGTAGATTGTTTGAGCTCAGAAGAAGCAGAATGCAAAGTAGTCAGAGAGGCGCTTTTGTGGGCTAAAGCTTTGCAACTGAAAAGAATTCAGATTGAGGGTGATGCAAAGTTGGTCATCCAATCCATCAATGGGAATTGTTCCTACACTCACTGGAAGAACATGAACATTATTAAGCAAATAAAACATCTTAGGAATAGTTTTAATTTATGCATTTTCTCTTATGTTCACAGAAGTGACCACCAGGTTGTTGATGCTGTTTCAAAACTTGTTAGAACTGATTCAACAAACTTATTTTGCACTAGTAATTTCCATTCAAACATTTGTAATCTCCTAGACAAAGATCAAAACTTTCCCGCTGGATGATTTTTACTCAATAAAATTTTATTTATTAAAAAAAAGTACATACTGGTCCTGGTTTATTAAAAAGTGAAAAGTACGCGTTTGTGATTTATCCTTCGCAGAATCATATTTAACACGCAAATGAACCCACGGTGAAAGAATTCGAACTGGTTAGAATGCAAAATCATCCATGTAGCTATGCGTATAGGAACTGGAGTCAATAGATAGACAAAAGAAAATCAAAAATCAAAATTCTCATTTCTATTTTTGTTTTTTAAGATCGATGAAAATTTTAGTGCTAACTAATTTCGAACCCGGTCATTTATTTTATCACCCAAATTTTTTACCACTGTATTATAATATCAAGAGTTTTTAATAGTCGTTTTAGTTTAGAGAGCGCGTAAGACGCCATAGACTAAAAACACAAAATTTAATTCTTTTTTCTTTGAACTAAAAAAATTGCGCATTTAGACTTTACATTCGAAAATATTAAATACGTTTACATTCAATTCACGCATCCTCCTATATGCGGATAAAACGATGTATTGGACATAAATGGCAAATAGCTCGACCCCCGTGAAAATCAAACATTCTAGAGTTGCTTGTTCTCTTATTACCATTTTAGGTGCACATGAGCAACAAATTGGGCTTGGATAAACTAGTTTGAAACGTTGTGCCCAGTTCTTCAAGATAAATGGCTAGTGGATAAGGCCGGTTTTTATGATCAATAGATTTTCCAATTTTGCACCCACTTGGATCTAGCAAAGTGGCAAGTATAGTAGGCTAAGTCAAAAATTTACCACTTAGCCCATCGAGGTATAGTCTCGACCGCTGATAGGTATCTAAAACACCTTAATATTTATCTATTGTTTATGCTTTCTCTGCTAGTTTTCTTGTAAATTATGTATCTTATGTGTTGTTTTTGAGTATTTAGGTACTTTGGAGTCATTTGGAACAAAAGAGGAAGAAACATCGCAAAAGTATCATCTCACGTGCAACTTCTCTTAGAGGCGGATTATTTCTCATTATTTGCTTTCATTTCTTCATCTCTGTCTGAAAAGTATGTCGGCTTTAGTGATGCGATTTTTGTCTGAAAATCATGAAAACTTTAGTGATGAATAGAAATTGAAAAGATGAAGTGGGTCTGAGAAGTAAAAGGCGGCTGCAGCTGGTGAAAGAATTCAAAGAAGGAGAGCATTCATTTGGAGCGGAAAAGACAAAGAGGGAATTCACATGCGACATTTGGAGCAAGAATTTGTATAACAAGAAAGTGAATAGGCTGTCGGTTTGGCGAAACTGACAGGTTAAATGAGATCTGGGCATCCCTTATCCAAGTAAGTGGGGTGTCTATATCACTTTCATTTCCTACACCTAAAATTGAGAGAAAATATCTTCTCAATCATGTTTTGTGCGGCTGTGTTAGCTGTGTCCTGAAAGTTAGAAAAGAGAGAAGCCATGGCGGCTGTTTTAAGAGAGAAGATGAGAAGATTGAATCTGTGATGGCTTAGGTTTCCTTGAGTCGGTGTTTAAATTAAGAACAGAGAGCAGTGGAGAGATATCAGATCGAGAAGGAATTTGAGAATTGATAAGAAGATTTTGCTGCTGATGTAAATCGAGAAGACGTTATTGTGATGATGAAGAACGAGATTCATTGATCAAACCAATTTAGGGTTCATACCCTGGATTAGAAATAAATGTCGTTGAATCATGAATGGGGTGTGAATCTGCTCGACTTACAAAGTAGAAGACAATGAATCTGTGGCTTCCTGTGAATTTGGTGTTGAATATGAAGATGGGTCTGTGGTGGACGAATTCATAGGAGGGGGTTTGATGGATTTATGCTGCTGAGAGAAAGAATCAGATAATTGTGAAGAATTAGCAGATGGGTATAATTTAGATTTGAGTCTGAGCTGGTATTAGCTAAGATTCAGATGAGAAGTGGTATTGCATTTAATAGATGCAGTTGCAATTCAGTAGCAGGTGGTGATAAAATGAAGCAGTAGGAGAGGGTTTGCTGTTGATTGATTGCAGGTGAAATAGTTTGACTGATGTTGCAACTGGAATGTTGTTGTGTTCATGGAAGAGATCTGTAGATTGCAGTTGAAGCTGGAATGGAGGTAAATAGATAGTAATCTGCAGTTGGGAAGTGCCAGTGGAATTCAAGTTGCAGGTGTTGGTTTTGAGTTGTTCTGTTGGTATTCAAGTCTAAGAAGTTGAATGAAATTGAGCTGCAAGGAATGAGCTAAGAAGATGAGAAGCTGCAAAGTAGATGGTGTACTGATGCTGTTGCAGGGTTATAAGTGAATGAACTGAGATGGGTCTTAACTGAGTTGAGTGAAATGCTAGGTTATGTTGTTGAAGCAATGGTGAAGAAGCAGAGATTAGTCCAGTTGTGTTTCATTTCAAGGAAGTGAATGCAGCTGTATTTGGTGGAGTTAACCTGAGAAATAAGAGATAATGGTCCAGTGGTGGTGATGTTAACAATGGAGCTGTGGGATCTGAAGCTAAGAAGCTGCAGTTCAAGATGGTAAGGGGGATTTGAGCTGGTGTTTGCAGGCTTGCACTAGCCAAATGAAGCAGTGCTAGCTGATATTGCAGGTGGAGCACTGAATAACAGTTGGTGCTTAGAGCTGCAGCTGGTAGCTATGGAAGGTGTTCATTGGTATATGTTGGTGGCAGTGCTGGGAATGGAGAAGAATGAGGCTTGGATGAGTTCCAAGGCTGAGATTAAGGAATGGGAACTGAGTACTAAAAGGTAATGGTAGTGAGCTGAAATGGCTAGAATATGGATGAGATATTGCAGGTGATTATGGGTTCTGGTGCAGTTGAAGCTACAAGATGGCTTGAATTAGTTGAAATGGAACTGATGCCATGTGGTTTACACTGAAGTTATGGAAAAGTGTATGAAGAAAAGTGTGAATAAAAGGCTAAGAGGAGATGCAGTTGTTGTTTCTTGCTCATGGTGGAATTACAATGCAGGGTACTGAGCTGGTGCAGCTCAGAAATGGATAATTGCGAGAAGTTACAAATGGTGCAAGACACGGCCATCTTGGCTGGCAGCGCAACAGAGTTTGGCCTGTGCAATAGCTCTGACTCACACCATGACTCGTCTGACTTGGTATGTTGACCCGAGTTGACTTAGTTGACTTCCTGATTTGACTCAGTTGACCGGTGACCGGGTGGACTTAGCCGGTCACCTGAAATATTTTCCAGTGCCGGATTCCGGCCAAATACACAGTTTTCCGACGAATAATTTTTGGGTCATATTTTCACATGGGTTTTTCACACACATGGGCTTGGTGGACATCCTACTATTGGAGCATATGGACTTTGGGCTTTGAAGACCTAATTTGGAAAGTTGGAAAGCTATAAAAGGAAGAGTTTCTATTCTTTTAGGGGGGGGAACATCTTTCTACTGGAGTTTTGGAGGAGAGCAGCGACTAGGGTTTGCTTTCGTTTATTTTTCATCTTCTTCATTTCATTTTTATTATTGATTATGAATATGAATATGTTAAATCCAAACACTATGAGTAGCTAAACTTCATATTATTGGTTATGGGATAAAGTGGATTTCACATATGATATTTTATTCAATGATGTAGTTTTGTCTCAATACTTTATTGTTTATGATTCATGGTTTATATTGTTTTATGATTTGATTGTTTATTTGGTTGAGTCCGGAATCAATCCGATTTGCTTTCATTTCTAGAGCTATATTAGGGTTTTCAATACGAAAACGTTGTGTATCCCTGATTTTAAGTAGCATAAATGTGGGTAGTGCTTGTAGTGATATATCCTACTAGTCACATATCAATCAAAACTTGGGTTAAATCGATTTAGTGCTTTTACACATTTTGGTTGCCTTGATTAGTCTTATTCCAGAGAACTTATTGCTTTTAGGGAGTTAAATCTAATTGTGCTTTTACACTTTAGGTTGCTTTCTAGGAAGAAGTAACATATGCATCTTTTAATGTGGTTGTGATGAAATCAGGGATTTAGCGGGATACTCTTGCGATCAAGGTATCCTAGGACTTTTAGTAAATGAGTGATTAAAATTTCAATTCTAGTCATTGTTGAGAATTCGAGTTTGTGAATGAAACTATCCCGTGACCAATATTTCTCCTTATTGATTACTTTTATTTTTACTTTGCTTTCAATTTATTTTTATTTCTTTGAAATATCAAAAAACCCCCCTTTGGTTACTAAGAATCTGAAAATTTGCATAACAACAATAGCCTCTCTGTGGATACGAACTCTTTCTTATCGCATACTACATTTATTTTAGTGAAGTAAGAAAGTGAAATTATATTTGACCGGCTGACAACCGACCAAATTTTGGCGCCGTTGCCGGGGAGGCAAATGGCTTGTTATTAAGTTTTTAGTTTCTTTTTACTTTTGTTTTTGTTTACGTTTCTTGTCTCTTATTTCTGATTTGCTGTTATGAGAATTTTTCTTTTTCAGGTACTTGATAATTGGAATCTACACGTCAAGAGTACCTAATCAAGTATTTGTTCCCTATGTATGGTGGACAAGAACATGCACACAATAATTTATTTGGTTTTCAATCTAAATCTCATGGCAACTACCAACCATACAGGGGGTATAACCAAAACCATTCTTTTGGTTATGGTCAATATTCCGCATATCCTTTTGGTTATTCTCGTACATACCAACCTTATTATGGTAGGTATGTAAGTGAACAATGACTAGGAAGGGAGGATAGTCATGCTTCTAATCATATTTCTCCTAGTGTTGCAGATATTTGTGATAAGATAAAGGAGCTGACACAACAAGTTGAACAAGATACACATAATATGATGAAACGCCTTGATTCGTCATCCTCTATTCATGAGCGGACAGTTGAGAGTTTTACACCAATTAAGGCTTGTGATGGTGTATCTAAACCTATTCGTGATCTCCTTGGTGCAAGGCAACCTAGTTTGAGAAAACTTGAAAGAAGGTTCTATCAATTGATCGATGACGGCCTAACATCCGATGAAAAAGTTATTGAAGCTAAAAGAGATTTAAGAAAGGAGCATGATAGACGTTATTCTATGGGTTACGATGATGATTTTGAACCTTTTGAAAATCCTTGTAACAAGAATGAAGTTATTCCAACTCCGGATCATAATAACGATCGTTCGCCTATTCAAAAGGTGGAGTCTTGGAGTAACAAAAACATGGTTTTAGATAGTGTAACGTACGAGGGTGTTGAAGTATTGATTGAGAATGAAACCGAATTGAGTAATATTGTGGAAGACCCAATTGAACCTATAAAAGATTATAATGATGATGTTGATGTCGATGCTTTAGTTGAGGCAAAGACGAATGAAGATTTGTTGCAAGGTTTGATAGAGGACCACGATATACAAGAGGTAAGTTCACTTGAGTTTTATAAGGACGAAAAGGATTCCGCAATACAAGAGTTTCTACAAGGTTTGACTAATACTTTGCTTATTGATTCTTCTCCTTTACCTTTTGTTGGATTAAATGTATGTGCTTCAGAAATATTGTTGAATGACTTTGTTTCTCGATATCCTCCATTGGAGACATTTGTTTCTCATACTATGCAGATTTGCGAACAAGAAGTTGTAGAAGTTCCTGATACCTATGTTCTTTATCCACTTCCAAATGTGGACATGAATAAGTGTGGGGGAGACTTTTACGGATATATAGCTTCACTTATGTTTTATTGTACTAATGATTGTGTGAAGCTACTGTTTCCAAAGCAGGTTACATGGAAGGATCCCCAACTTTTCAGATTGTTGGAATATGGGGAGTCTTAGCAAAAAAGGAGCACGTCGGGCTGACGACTTTAAACCAAGCGCTAAGTGGGAGGCAACCCACCGGTTTTGTATCTTTATCTTTATCTTTTTATTTTTAAGCATTTGCTTTTATCTTTATTTTCTTTGTTTTTGCATTTCATTTGCGGAATTTCCCACCTTGAACTTTCTTTGGATGATTCAATTTTACATTGAGGACAATGTAAATTTTAAGTGCGGGGGAGCGTTTATATGTTTGTATAGTTTGTTTTATGCCTTTAGTAAAAAAAAAATAAAAAAAATAAAAAAAAAGATCAGAAAAATAGAAAACCAAGAAAAAAATTGTGCTTTTTGAACTCCGAAATCTAGAAGCTTGTGCCTTTAGGATGACACCATTAGTGGATGGAACCATTTTGATTGCAGGAGTTGAGGAACCAATTAACTAAAAGGGATGAACATAGCTCAGAAATCACAAATAAAATGATAGTTGTTACCATATCTCGGAATATCACCATATCATGTTCTACTTTTATTTTTCCATATTTATCTATTGTTCTCTAAGTGCTTTGGTGGGTCACTAAAAATCGAGTTGTTATTACTGCTAGGATGAAATAGAGTGATTGAGTTGCTAAAAAAAAAAAAAAAAAAAAAGACCGACCAATTAGACCAAACGGAATAAAAAGACACTTGGATAGCAGTATGTGTGAAACGTTGTCCCTGTATCCGTTGCCTAAACAAGCGTGGAATGCAGGATCCAAGGCAACTATCACGTACTTGCTGACAAGAAGCATGCGCTTGGATCCAAAAGATTTAATCATGTTGTCTGGAAAAAAAAAAGTGAAAAAGAAAAGAAAAGAAAAGAAAAATATTATTATTGTTGAATAAAGTCACCCCTGGTTCCCTTGTATATGCCAGTTGAGTTGATGTAGAAATAAGATTGTTGACCATTGGTTCCCTTTTATATGCCAGTGTGTTGATACTAGAATTCAGACCAGTAACTCAATCCAATAGGTTGCATAGGTTCATCTTGGCAGTGACCTTCAGACAGATATGGGAAACATCGATCACTTGTGAACATTCCCCAACATCTACATCTATATCCATCTTCTTAATCTTTTCATTGTGATTGTGGTTTTTTAGTTTCCGAGTGTTGTGGCTTGTTCGACTATCTAATTAAAGCTTTATTTACTTATATATGAATTGAATTTGCTCAAGGTACCTCCTTCTGTAATCATTTTGGTTCGTTCATTAATTTGTCACAAATAGACGGAGTTGTAAATATAGGTTTTGTAGGAAGACCTCTTGTAAACCTTCACGAGACTAAAACTCGTCCACTAGGGACACCTAGGGGTTCAAAGGCTTGTTATTTATGCTTAGAGTAACCGTAGCCTCGACGAGACGGAGTTGTATGTATGCTTTATAATTATTTTGTTTGATTTGCTCGAGGACTAGCAAAGTCTAAGTGTGGGGGAATTTGATAAGTGTCAAAAACACCTAATATTTATCTATTGTTTATGCTTTCTCTGCTAGTTTTCTTGTAAATTATGTATCTTATGTTTTGTTTTTTAGTATTTAGGTACTTTGGAGTCATTTGGAACAAAAGAGGAAGAAACAACGCAAAAGTCTCATCTCACGTGCAACTTCTCTTGGAGGCGGATTATTTCTCATTATTTTCTTTTATTTCTTCATCTCTGTCTGAAAAGTATGTCGGCTTTAGTGATGCGATTTTTGTCTGAAAAGCATGACAACTTTAGTGATGAATAGAAATTGAAGAGATGAAGTGGGTCTGAGAAGTAAAAGGCGGTTGCTGCTGGTGAAAGAATTCAAAGAAGGAGAACATTCATTTAGAGCGGAAAAGACAAAGAGGGAATTCACAGGCGACATTTGGAGCAAGAATTTGTATAACAAGAAAGTGAATAGGCTGTCGGTTTGGCGAAACTGACAGGTTAAATGAGATCTGGGCATCCCTTATTCAATTCAGTGGGGTGTCTATATCAATTTCCTTTCCTACACCTAAAATTGAGAGAAAATATCTTCTCAATCATGTTTTGTGCGGCTGTATTAGCTGTGTCCTGAAAGTTAGAAAAGAGAGAAGCCATGGCGGCTGTTTTAAGAGAGAAGATGAGAAGATTGAATCTTTGATGGCTTGGGTTTCCTTGAGTCGATATTTAAATTAAGAACAAAGGGCAGTGGAGAGAAATCAAATCGAGAAGGAATTTGAGAATTGATAAGAAGATCTTTCTGCTGATGTAAATCGAGAAAACGTTGTTGTGATGATGAAGAACGAGATTCAGTGCTCAAAATAATTTAGGGTTCATACCCTGGATTAGAAATAAATGTCGTTGAATCATGAATGGGGTGTGGATCCGCTCGACTTACAGAGTAGAAGACAATGAATCTGTGGCTTCCTGGGAATTTGGTGTTGAATATGAAGATGGGTCTGTGGTGGACGAATTCATAGGAGGGGGTTTGATGGATTTATGCTGCTGAGAGAAAGAATCAGATGATTGTGAAGAATTAACAGATGGGTATAATTCAGATTTGAGTCTGAGCTGGTATTAGCTAAGATTCAGATGAGAAGTGGTATTGCAGTTAATAGATTCAGTTGCAATTCAGTAGCAGGTGGTGATAAAATGAAGCAGTAGGAGAGGGTTTGTTGTTGATTGATTGCAGGTGAAATAGTTTGACTGATGTTGCAGCTGGAATGTTGTTGTGTTCATGGAAGAGATATGTAGATTGCAGTTGAAGCTGGAATGGAGGTGAATAGAAAGTAATCTGCAGTTGGGAAGTGCCAGTGGAATTCAAGTTGCATGTGTTGGTTTTGAGCTGTTCTGTTGGTGTTCAAGTCTGTGATGCTTTAAAAAGTTGAATGAAATTGAGATGCAAGGAATGAGCTGAGAAGATGAGAAGCTGAAAAGTAGATGGTGCACTGATGTTGTTGCAGGGTTATAAGTGAATGAACTGAGATGGGTCTTCACTGAGTTGAGTGAAATGCTAGGTTATGTTGTTGAAGCAATGGTGGAGGAGCAGAGATTAGTCCAGTTGTGTTTCATCTCAGGGAAGTGAATGCAGTTGCATTTGGTGGAGTTAACTTGAGAAATAAAAGATAATGGTCCAGTGGTGGTGATGTTAACAATGGAGCTGTGGGATCTTGTAAGGACCCCCAAGCTCGTCAACGATATTAGACCAGTCAAGAGACGAATTAGACGATAATAACTCGATTAGTCTAACACGAACGTTAATTAATAGAAATTAATTTAACAACGATCTAGATACAAAACTATTACCATCGGTTAGATCTCGAAAATTTATACGAAATGGACTACTCGAATGTGTGAATCAGATATCAGATGAAGAAGAAAACATCAAGACAATATGAAGGGTAAAATCGTCATTTTTGGAGAAACGCTTTTGATGCAACAAGGACATGTTGTGGCTTTACCTTATCAGATTCCTGGGTTCCTTTAATGTTCCGACATTCTTATCCCTAGCCGAACTGAGAAGAATCATTCTTCTTTCTTATTCTTTTTCCTTCTTATTCTCTTTCTTCTCTTTCTTTTATTCCCCTGTTCTTTCTGTGCGTATGATTGAGAGTTGTTTTGAGAGAGAGAGATAATCAATGAGTTAGAGCAGATGAATTATAATATGTTTATGGAGAGACGAGGGTGGTGTTGATGTTAATTGAGCTCGGGATGAAGATGATGGAGTTGTTGCTGTAAATCGAACATATAGATTTTTGAGTTAGGGTTTGTGACGAATTGAGAGGTTAATTGGGTTGCTATTAGGTGAAGAATGATAGGGTTGAAATTTTAATGAAGTTCTGAGGTAGTTTGAAGATGAATCAAGAGTTAAGGTTTCTCAGAGAATCAGAATTAGGGTTTGTAAGTTAATTATTGTTCCGAAGTTTCGGAATATGATATACGGGGCTATGATTAGATGAAGAATCATGGGTGGATGTTTAATTGAAGTTCTAAAGTCGTTTTGAGATTAACTGAATTAGGGTTCTTGAGTTGTTTGAGGGATTGTGTGAAATTGAAGATGAAATTGAAGGTTTAAAAGTCTGATTGAAGATGGGTTTGTCAAGAATTAAGAATTAAGGTTGTTTCTTTTGAATAAGAGAGTGATGAATTGGAATTAGGGTTTTCTGGATTTTGTCCTGAAGTTTACTTGAGTGAGAATTTGATAAGAGTAAATCAGAATTCAAGAAATGGTTGATGATGGAGATGGAGTTATCATAAACGAGTATGGTCTCTGCTGAAGGTTGTGATGGATTGCTTGAGCATAATGGTATGAGGTAAATTGATTCTCTAATTTTATTTAGTAAAGTTATTTGATTCCTATATTGAAGTTGTGTTTTTAGTTGATATAGTTATAACGGGTATGGGATGGATATTTATTTGTAGTTCAGGGTTGTAGTTGATTTGAATTACAGGTGAGAAAGATGAACTAAATGAATGAGATGAAAGGGTATAAAGTGGATAAGTTTGTCTATGAATTTGCAGTTAGTAAAATATGTGTATATCAGTGCATTAGTACCTGTAGAGTTGAGCTGAGTTACATCAGATGAGGATGAATTTGTATGAGTTAGTGAAGTTGAAATTGGTTGGTAATGTTGTAATGTTGGTGGTGGTGAATATGAGTCGCAGATAGTAATGGATTTACATTCGAGATAGTTTTGGACAGTAGAGATTGGTGTTGTAGATGAATGTTGATAGTGTTAATTATATGGATTTCAGTTCATGAGATTAGTGTTAATACTGTTGAACTGGTGGTGGTTTTGTATGATGTTGAGTTATACTTGTTAGTGCTAAGTGAACTGAATTGAAGATAGATCATGGATTGGGTAATGTTGTGGAAAGAAACTGAATATGCAGAAAGTATAAGATGGTTGTGTATGAGTTCTGAAGATGACTGCAGTTAGTGGATTGAACTATAAGACTTCTGATCCAAGAAGCATAGTACAGGGTTTTGCAGGGAGTCTTATATTTGAATTAGTAGTACTGAATGAGATGTTGTGACTAAAGTTTGGTGATTTCAGAGTAGGACGGCTTAAAGCTACAATTGCAAGTAAGCTATGTTGTCTTGGAAATCAAATTAGAGTTTTGTGTATTTAATGTTGGGTGTTGCTCCCTGTAAGGTTGTTGAAAGGTGATGGAACTGAGCTGTAATGAGGCAAGCCTGAATTCAGGTTGGTAGTGATTATGAAGTTGTTTTTGAGTTTTGATTTATGAATTAGATTGATTGAACTGTTGTTATTTAGTTAAGAGTTATAAGAATGCTTGTATTAGAGTTTTGGAGCTAGAGTGATGCACCATTATGGTGCAATTGTACCCTTGGCCTATGCACTGTCCTGTATCAGATCAGCTAGTCAGCTAGCTGACTTATCTTAATGAACTCGTCTGACTCGGTATCTGACTGAGTTGAATCAGGTTGAAACGGGTTTGACCCACCGAGTCATTAGTCTCGACTCATTGATCATTGACCATGGACATTGACTTGACCTGGACGTTGAATGTTAGTTGACATTTGACCGTTAGTTTGACAGTTAGTGACTGTTAGTTGACTTAGTGGACTTGGGCTTGGAGTAGTTTTCTTAGTTAGATGTTTTGGACCTCTTGTAGTCTGAATTAGACTTTGATTTCTTCTACAAAGTTGTAGATACTCATAAGACTTAGCTATTGGACTAGAGAACTAACCCAATGAATTGGTAAATCTTTAGATATGCAAGAGATGGATTACGAAGATGTGAAGAACCTTAGATGGGCTAAAGATTGATAATAAAAGGGTATAAAAATGTAAATGGGCTTAGGACTATTAGTTAGATTTGTATAATTCTTGTGTGAGCCATTTTGGCTAGAATCTTAGAATTCTTGTGTGATTAACAGTTAATTATTAACAACGATCGATTCAAAGGATGAACCAGTGGATCGTGGATCGCGAGGTAGGCGTGGCTTGTCATCAAAAGGTGTGGGAATGCATTTGACTCTTTTGTATTCATTATTGTTGCTTTTATAAAAATTTATGCTTAACAAACTCATGCATTGTCTGTCCGTGCATTTCATGCTTTGTTTAAAATGCATTATGATAATCCTGTTATTTCTGTGAATCTTTCCACGATGTGGAAATGTCTTGTATCGTTTTGTTGTCAATATAAATTGTTATGAGAAATGAGAATTTCCACTTGTGGTATATAGGATACGCTCCTTCACATTTATATATACATGAATTCAACTTTTATTGTTTAGAGTTGGTCACCATGGTCTTGGTGGCATCCATAGCTAAATAGGTGTGAATTGCCGGTTAGGAATTTACAACCATATTAGTACATTGTTTGACGAAAGATTTTGTTCCATATACATGTATGATTATTTCAATGACTTAGTCACTGTTTAATTTCTCGGAAAAACATTTATTGTTTTCCAACTCTTGCCTGTGATTACTTAGAAGTTAAATGTTAATTATTCCCACTTCAGTTTCTGTGACAGATCAGGGTTGCGCATCGAAAGTTTCATGGGTTGACTTCGCTAGTTGATTAACTTATGTTATATTTATTATGTTGTATATTTTATTTTAAAAACCAAATGAATATTACATATGTATCATTTGAGAGAAGATCTTGTATATATGTTTCTGAGCGGGGTTAGCTTTGGGTTAAGTTCTGTATCGCATTTATTAATTGATTGCTTAAGTGCATGTTTTAGATATTAGTGCCTATTTATTTAGCTAATTTGTTGGATTAGTCAGCTGCTATCTTAGGGGGCGCTACAGATCTGAAGCTAAGAAGCTGCAGTTCAAGATGGTAACGGGGCTTTGAGCTGGTGTTTGCAGGCTTGCACCAGCCAAATGAAGCAGTGCTAGCTGAGATTTCAGGTGGAGTACTGAATTACAGTTGGTGCTTAGAGCTGCAGCTGGTATCTATGGAAGGTGTTCATTGGTATCTGTTGGTGGCAGTGCTGGGAATGGAGAAGAATGAGGCTTGGATGAGTTCCAAGGCTGAGATTAAGGAATGGGAACTGAGTACTAAAAGCTAATGGCAGTGAGCTGAAATGGCTAGAAGATGGATGAGATATTGCAGGCGATTATGGGTTCTGGTGCAGTTGAAGCTACAAGATGGCTTGAATTAGTTGAAATGGAACTGATGCCATGTGGTTTACACTGAAGTTATGGAAAAGTGTATGAAGCAAAGTGTGAATAAAAAGCTAAGAGGAGATGCAGTTGCTGTGTCTTGCTCATGGTGGAATTACAATGCAGGGTACTGAGCTGGTGCAGCTCAGAAATGGAGAATTGCGAGAAGTTACAGATGGTGCAAGACACAGCCATCATGGCTGGCAGCGCAACAGAGTTTGGCTTGTGCAACAGCTCTGACTCACACCATGACTCGTCTGAATCGGTCTGTTGACCCAAGTTGACTCAGTTGACTTCCTGATTTGACTCAGTTGACCGGTGACCGGGTGGACTTAGCCGGTCACCTGAAATATTTTCCGGTGCCGGATTCCGGCCATATTCCGGCCAAAAACACAGTTTTCCGGCGAGCAATTTTTGGGTCATATTTTCACATGGGTTTTTCACACACATGGGCTTGGTGGACATCCTACTATTGGAGCATATGGACTTTGGGCTTTGAATACCTAATTTGGAAAGTTGGAAAGCTATAAAAGGAAGAGTTTCTATTCTTTTAGGGGGGGTGGGGGGGGGGGGGGGACATCTTTCTATTGGAGTTTTGGAGGAGAGCAGCGACTAGGGTTTGCTTTCGTTTATTTTTCATCTTCTTCATTTTATTTTTATTATTGATTATGAATATGAATATGTTGAATCCAAACACTATGAGTAGCTAAACTTCATATTATTGGTTATGGGATAAAGTGGATTTCACAAATGATATTTGATTCAATGATGTAGTTTTGTCTCAATACTTTATTGTTTATGATTCATGGTTTATATTGTTTTATGATTTGATTGTTTATTTGGTTGAGTCCGGAATCAATCCGATTTGCTTTCATTTCTAGAGCTATATTAGGGTTTTCAATACGAAAACGTTGTTTATCCCTGATTTTAAGTAGCATAAATGTGGGTAGTGCTTGTAGTGATATATCCTACTAGTCACATATGAATCATAACTTGGGTTAAATCGATTTAGTGCTTTTACACATTTTGGTTGCCTTGATTAGTCTTATTCCAGAGAACTTATTGCTTTTAGGGGGAGTTAAATCTAATTGTGCTTTTGCACTTTAGGTTGCTTTCTAGGAAGAAGTCACATATGCATATTTTAATGTGGTTGTGATGAAATCAGGGAATTAGCGGGATACTCTTGCGATCAAGGTATCCTAGGACTTTTAGTAAATGAGTGATTAAAATTTCAATTCTAGTCATTGTTGAGAATTCGAGTTTGTGAATGAAACTATCCCGTGACCAATATTTCTCCTTATTGATTACTTTTATTTTTACTTTGCTTTCAATTTATTTCTATTGCTTTGAAATATCAAAAACCCCCCCTTTGGTTACTAAGAATCTGAAAATTTGCATAACAACAATAGCCTCTCTGTGGATACGAACTCTTTCTTATCGCATACTACATTTATTTTAGTGAAGTAAGAAAGTGAAATTATATTTGACCGGCTGACAACCGACCAACCGCTCGGTAGAGGCTACATTATGCGATCAAGTTTATGTCGCCAACGACATATGGTCTTGCTCGCTTACATCATTTAGTGTTTCCTCATCGGACGAATGTATAAAATCCTCTATAAATATTCAATCTCTCATACAATTCAACTCACACACCTCTCACTTGAAATGGCTCGCGCTTTCTACACTCGAGAGAAAGATGTTTGGCTATTCACATTTAGCTATCAGTTGCAAGTGATAAAGGTATGAATCTTGCCAGTTTTATTAATTTATGCGACAATATGTTTCTAATGTTTACGACGTTAACCGGTAATGAAAATTCAGGAACTAGAAAGGACCTTGAAGTTGGATTTTTCATCTCTAAGGATCATGTGAGAAATTATACGAAATTTGTGGATGATTTACCAAGATCCTCCTAGATTGTCCAACGACGAACGAGTGAGTATCTTAAGAACTTTATAATTAATCATATTGAACGACTCAGTTTTAATCTAAATCATATTAGCTTATTATTTATCTCTATTCTCAGAAAACTCTGGCCCATACTAAATATTTTGAAGTCAACGACAGAGAATTTAATTACGATGAATGCTATCAGTACTAAAAACTATGGTTCACCAACACATAAGTTATAAATATACCATCTGTACAAAAAATAATAACATTGGTGTTAGTACATTACCATTTCAAAAATGAAAATAAGTATAAAAAACTGATGAAAATGAATTGTGGTTTTTCTCTACAAAACTCCCTAATATCCATTCAAGTGTTTTGGAGCCGATCATTAACCGAGGCTTATGTATAGTTCAAGTAGATTTGTAGACCCTAGTCTAAATTGGTGGTCGCTCTAAATCTTATAAGGGTTCGAGAAAACCAATTAATGTCAATGATATAACATTTGGAAATAAACACTGGCTTTATATATATAACGCAAACACTCGTTCGAACTCTTCAAAATGCTCAATGAACAAATATTGTTGATTCGCTTTTCTGTTTATTTCCATTTTTTCAGAATAATACTTTAGACCCAGATACCTTTAGTCCAAGGGCTTTTATTTTTATTGTGCTGTGGGTTTCCCTCTTAATCATCACATAAGAATAGAAGTCTCCCTTGCCATCTTTTTCATGAGTACTACTTTGATTGCTTAAATGTGACCAAATCTCCCTGGCATAAAATTCCCTGCAACATGTACATATCTAACGCTTAACTCTTATAAATAACATGTTCATAATTAAAACTTTGCACAATTTAAAGTTTGCATATAATATATTGCAGTATACCTAAATTCAATCTCAATAAAACTAAAATTTAAATTAAAAAAAAATAGAGAAAAACAAACTTTCCGCATTCGAAATCCTTGAAATATACCAATGTTCTATTATAACTTAAACAACTTGGGTACTATAGTTTTTAGGTTTTATAAGTTAAAAACGCCATCAAGGATATATCTGGGCTCTTTATTTAACAGAGAGGGGGTAGGGTGGGGGAGGGCCCCCTCAAAATCTTATATGAACTCAGATCAACCACCTCGTAGTTGGGTTGACTTTTTGGCACATATAGTTTACAAAATTGTTAAATTCAGACAAGTGGAAGCTAGGATTATCTCAATAACAAGACACCAAATTAGTTTAAATATCAAAAAAAATTTAACATCAATCACGAACAATAAATAAGTTTAAATGTTGAGATATTCTAATATCTTTGTTCATAATTTCGTGATCATATCTGGAATCCATATGGTATTATGATATATCCGTTCATAATATTGTATGCCCAAGTTTCATCATCGAACTGAAGTTTAATATAGAAGGAATAGAAAACTACGTGTAGCGTCTTCCTCACTTCATATACCTTTGTGACATTTTATGTTATTGCATCTGAGATGCGTCTTCCTCACTTCATATATCTTAGCGACATCTTTGTTATTGCAATTGAGATGCGCAAAGATGAGATTGTGGATTTTTTTTCCTCCCGAGGTTTAGATTCTCGGTTCTGTCGCTGACATCAGGACCAACTTGTTGTTTAGGCATATCGAACTCATGTTGTTTGTTCCGAGTCTAAGCTAATCCATTAACTTGGGTACTACTTATAATTTTGTATTATTATTATTTTATTTTTTTTGATTTTTGGGTTTAAATCGAGCGACATAATCTTGATCGCTGGCGATAGACACTCCATTACTCGGTATAATCGAGTGACATAATCTTGATCGCTGGCGATAGACACTCCATTAATCGATAGACTATGGTCGTTTTTCCATGGCGAGGCAAGTTTGCCGGGCCACCTTTGCCATGCTCATACGAACCGGACTAAAAGGCAGCCCTTTTTTCCCGTTTTTTCCTACTTCTGGTTTTTGATGTTCCATTAAACGTTTCAAGGCTTACTATATAAAACTAAGTCGTAAATTAGAATCCCCAATTTGATTCGTGACCAATTTGATTCGTGAAGCAAAACAACTCCCACAAATTCTTGATTTTCATTAGGGTTTTCATTAATCCTCGAAGTATTAATTCTTGTTAGTTTCATCGTTAATGGCTGGAAGAGAAGTTCGAGAGTATACCAATCTTAGCGACCCTAAAGGTAACACTCCCATCTCTCTCTTTCTCTTTGTCTGTCTTTGTCTTTGTTAGTGTACATTCTAGGGTTTCTAAGTGGATTTTCTTTCTGGGTTTTGTCTATTTTAAAGATTGATGATGCAGATGTTATTGTTTTAAATAGGTTGTTGTTAGTATTGAAATTTCTTGTTTTAGGGTTTTATCATCAATGTTAATTTTGTTTGGTTGGTTTTGTTGATTTTACTTACTCAGATAAGAAATTTGGGAAGGGTAAGGATAAAATTGATGATGAAGACGTTACGTTCCAACGCATGGTAGCCAAGGTTAGTGAATCTGCCCTGCTATCATCATTGTTAAGTAAACTATGATTGTTGTACTCTTTGGGTAGAAACGAATTTATACACTTTGATCAGTTCATTAGTATTTATATGGAATAAGACAGTTCCCTTTTATCTGTTAACTTACAATTTGAACAAACTGGGTTAGACAGCATAACATTTGTTTGGATTAAGATTGATGTGGACAGTTATATATTAGCTCAAAATGTGGTACAGCATAGGAAAACAATCTGATAGTTTAAATTCTGCTGGATGCGGCAAGTATGCAACTTGATATGAGAGAAAAGAAAAGGAGCATAAATTATAGGGAACTTGTTTATCCTTCATCAATCTCTTTGTTCTGAATATTCCCTTGACCAAATAAAAAAAAAAATGTATCGTCATTCTACTTTGTGTCGAATCTCTTGGTATAATGCTTTACTGTTAGTTAAGCTTAGCAGGAGGCGGAGCTCTTATTAACTGAGCCGTGCTTGTCAGATGAGAACATATTTTTTCAAGACTTCAACATCTTTAAACTTTTGGAATTGTTTGCCTTTCCTTTACTGTTAGAATTTCAATTCGTGCTTGGTAAACTTTATTTGAATATCAGAAGGAAATACTTATAGCTCCAACTTTTTTTAGTTTCTTGTACACTTGGATAGTTGTAATGGTGGTGTGCTACTTATCGAAAGAGAATCGTGGTAGTTAGTTTGGTGTTCTTGGGATTAAAGAGCAAGTGCTTGTTCTCTCTTGTTTGGATTCTGTTTTGTAAGTCTTCTCATAACGTGCCCCGGCAGGGTTCTTGGCTTCTTACCTGGTGGTTAATGCGAGCAGATGCAGGAGGTTGCTGGAGAAAGAGGAGGTTACCTTCACGGGAGAGGCGGTAAGTGTATCTATCAGAAAAGGATTCTCATTCACACACATGACATACTCATGCAGTGTACATGTGATTATCTCTAAGCTATTTTTAGGGGGATTTTTTTTTTTTTATGTTAGTTTTATCAAATGGATGCAGCTTTGGACAGCGATGACCTGCTCTACCTCAAGGAACAGATGGAAGCTGAAGAGGATGCTGAACGCATGTTACGTCGAACTGAGAAACGGGCATTTGCTGCATTTAAAATATCCTTACAGAATGTTGCATGTGTTGTTAAATAAGAAATTGGTGCAATAGAATATAAGAGTCTCTCTGTTTCAGTCACACACGCCCACGCGCACACATAAACGTTCTCTGCTCTATGTTATCTATCTACCTTTTATCTGTATTTCTTAACCGAAGGATACAAAGCTGCAAGTTTAGCAGACTCTGGGCCTGCGTCAGTGCCTTTGCCCCTTCGTGTTGAACCGAAGCCGAAAAGTGGGATCAGGTAGCTCTTCCTTGTCTCAAGCTGACGCTTTTGAGCCTCTTTAAGCTCTTGGATGGAAATTGATTGTTGTGATTTGTGAAAATGCAGGCAACAAGATCTCCTCAAAAAGATTGTCGAGATTAGACCTAAGCGACACAGAGTGTCTAGCCCATCTAGTGCAAATCAACCTGCCGCAGTTTCAAGTGCCCAACCTTCTACAAATGAAAGAATTGAGCACAAGATGGAGAAAGAGCTCCCTCCTTCAAAGCCTAATAATGAAGAAAAAGCAGAGCTGAAAGCAGAAAATCCTGTCAGGAGCCTATTAGGTTTAGCTTATGAAAGTTCTGATGGCGAGGAAGACTGACTACTGAACATGTGGTATGTATTGATGCAACTGTGTATCTTAATTCATATATCGATTCCCAGACATATATTAGTAGTATTTTATACCAGCATACCTGAGTATATATCTCTTTTGCATGCGTTTATTGATAAAGAACAAAAACTACAGTAAACAAGAAGAAGTTCTTGAAACTAGATAGTAAAACTTAGTATCTTGGTTTTCAAACAACTGAACGTCACTTTTCCAATCAGCATCTGGATCTCGTAGTGCATCGTAAGGCACCTGATGAACTTGTTAATGACCTTACTGCTCCAACATTTGCGACTGGGAAGCTCTGGTCACGATTGTATCGCGGGCTTGCCACACGCCTTCCTGTTTGCTTGAAAGATGCCCCATTGATGAATCTATCCCTCACAGAACTCCAATTCCATGACTGGCTTCTGCCTAATCCCTCCTGCCTCCATGTCACCTGTATTAAATTATTTCTTTTGTTAGTTAATAAAAACTCTGGGTTGTAAAATGCTTCCAGTTGAGGGTTATCATCAGTCAAATTCTCTTTTAGGGATTAGTACGTCTATGTAACAATATTCAGACCTCTTTCTTTCCTTTTGGTGCGATGAAAAGATTGGCTTCACTTTTTATACTTGGATTCATACTTCCTCCAATTGCATACACTCCCCACCCATTATATAGATTGTTTGCCACATGAGCATATCCAAAACGCACCCTGTGAAATTTGTTTGTCAGAAAAGTGAATGAACTTGGAGCAGAGCACTCGGCATTACTAATTCCTAGCTTTTGAACACCATAAAGAAATTCCAGTTACCTTGGCATTCTTTGGTTGCAATTGGGACCAAAGTGGTTGAAGATTACAGTTACCCTCATGTTCCTATCTTGAGTAAACCCATCGTCATGACCTAGAAGCATCACCTTGTTATGGTCCCTGAACCAGTTGTTTGAGATGGTTATGTCAGTAGACCCACGCGTGACGTCAATTAGACCATCTTGGCATTGAGAAAGGGTGTTGTGATCGATCCAAATCTTCCAAGAACTCACCATCCGGATTGCATCTCCGTCAACGGGTCCAAGATTTACAATCTTTGAACCTGGTCCTAATACAAGGCCACGTGTTTGGGCGCGACATTGATGGAAACGAAGACCATGGATGATCACATCATGCACCTGATTGTGAATTTATAAATGAGTTCCGCATCAAATAGAAAATTGGAAACAACAAACTATGTACTAGATTTCTTACCCCTTGAAGCAAGAAGCACCCCCCACCGGCAATGTGAACATCGACTCCTCTGCCATCGATGGTGGTGAAACTACCAACAAGAAGTGACTTCTGGAGTTTGATGTGCATATTCCTTTGGAAAGTGATCCAAACCTTTCCTCTCAGCTTGCTAGTCCCATATCTCAATGTCCCATATCTAGGGTTTATTGGGTCATCGCTCGGATCAGTAACTCTGTAATGGGTCACACCCCGTCCTATATTGTTAGTCATTTTTCCTGCAAAACCCACTGAGCAACGCCCTAGTTGCTGACGGTCACTCCTCCAATTAGGATTAGTTCGCCAACATTTGTCGATCACATTCATGGCAAAACTTGGGCTTGCTAGGAAAATGAGAAGCAAGACAGTAAGAGCACAGGATGCATAGCCAGGATTGCCTTTGGAGTAGGCCATCTTAAGTCTTGTTTCGTTTGTTTGATGAAAATAGAAAATAGGAAAAAGATTACAAGTTTCAGATATAATATGCACAAATCAGTTTTGATGGAAAAAATAAGTAGGCAGAGCTTAATTAGAGATTTTCAACATGGATTGAAAATATATGGGTAAGAAGTGGTGCTTGGCTTAGATGTGGAAGAAGCTATCTATAAATAAACTTGACATGTATCTGTATCTATATTTAATGTAAGAAAACTTATGCAATTAAATTAGCCTAGTTGTTTCGGATCTTTAACTAGCGAAACCGAACGCACATTAAAACAGTTTCAGTTTCACTACGAAACTTTAAGTGAACACAACAGGATCTTTTTTTTTTGGACACCAGGAAACATCTAAAAAAATACAGACAGTATGTGAAAGAAAACTGATAGATATTACATATTAGTCAAGTTTATAATAAAGAGAACTTTGATTAATATACTTCAATATAAAACTTATTCAAACTAAAAGCCTTTGCTGGATACTCTCTTTAACTATCTAAACTTATCGGCGACAAACAACTCCGTAGCCATTGCTCGTTCTGCTAGTACAATCCACAGTCATGGTTGGATCCAAAACCAAAGAATTGGTTTCCTCATCTGAATTCTCGGACGAGAAAATGCAGCGCCTACAGTCTGCAGATAAAAGAGAAGATGTCTTGAATTTGTCTTCTCCGCCCATTACTGGCATTGCAACACCTCTCTTAACCGGGTTTATGAAGTCAGGTCGATAAGTCTGACCTAAAACACCTTCAACACTCTCTGACAGATCCAAGAACTTGAACTGAACCTCCAAATGAGCAAAACAGTCATCGGATGGTATCTGATAGTTGTGAATGCGATCATCTTCTTTCGTGACAGGGACTACATTTACATAAAATTCAGTAATGCCCGGCAATTTTACTAACACACGGTTGCGGGTTGATGTTCTTTCAACTGTTAATTGACCGTCTGGTGCGACCCATGTAGTGAGATGACCTTCTTCAATGGTTAGCGGTTCGTTATTGTACGTGAAAACAAGTTGATCAACAAGGTCATCCCATTGAGCTACCTTCTTTGCAGCTAAGGTGAATGTCTGGGTACCGAACATGAAACCAAGGGCTTGAATCCATGTGTTATCACGGTTTCTTCCTTGTGGTCTTCTCCCGATGAAACGAGTATTGACTTGAAACTTCGTATCAGAAACTAAACTGAAAGTTTGGTTAGTCTTTCCATGGAAGTAAAACATGACGCCATCGCCTCCAACAAACCTCGGATCGTAGCAGGCTGACCCAATTCCTGTGCAGTCTGGCACGCGATCTACACAAAAGAATAAAAATAAAAATAAATTTTTTGCTGCGTAAATGGAAACAATGAGATGGATCTATCATTTAGAACTTACTCTTGCATATTGCTTCACAAGAAACGGAGTTGCAGTCGATGAAACAAGCTTTATCTCTAGCACTAGCTGGTTTCAACATAGGACATTCTTGTGGGCAGTCAATGTTTCTCTGAAAACAGTTCGTAGTTGGGTCATTGCAGCTGTAAGTTTGTGGTGGAAATACTTTAGCCGCGACTTGTGATGGCGGTTTTGCATTTGGTGTTCTCTCGTAAGGGTCAGCAAGAGTTGGCTGAGCCAAAGAGATCAAAGAGCTGATCAGGACTAGGACTAGAAAACGAAGTGAACTACTACTGCTGTGAGTGTACATGACTGCAGTCACTGATCACTCACTCACCGAAGAACCTTAAAGTTGTAAACCTCCAACTGAAGTGAAGTGATGGATACACAAATGATCTAGCTAGCTAGTAGTTGTAAAGAAATTCATATATAGAATTTTGATTAGATCTTCTTATCAGATAAAGTAATCTTAGAATATAGACTGATAGTTAATGCAGCTAATTAAGGAAAGATAGTTTAAGTAGAGTCGGTGAGGCTCACTTAGTTTTGTGAAAAAATTGTTTATAATTTCAGATTATTGAGATTGTTAATAACATTGGAGATTGCAAAGTTCGCATCACCACATGCATTTATGCTAAGCAAGGCTTCGAGGTTGAGAAATTTTACATTATTGCATGGTCTGTAGTTTGTTTATCTCACGGACATATTTGTGGAACTGATAGGTTTGACCCATAATGTATGCCTCGTAATGGGGCGGCCTGCTGCTCCTTTAATGCTTCCACTTATTCACTGCACTCTCTACAGTCTACATCACCTCCGTCAAACAACTGCATGTGTCCAGAACCCATCTCACTCACATGCAAATGCAGTGATGATATTCTCTTTTTCTCGATGAGTACAATAGTATATCTATGGGGTTATACGTATTTTTTGATAAGTGACTACACAGAAAGTACACTTCTTTTTTGTTTTATCAACAGTTCAACACGCATAGTTGATTAATGATTCTTCTTTTTACTAAAAAATAAGATTTACTTTTTATTTTTTTAAAGTAAGAATTTGGTGTTTGTATCTAAGATTGTTTCAAAAATCATTGATTATTAGGCGATTAGTGCACAACTTTTTGATTAAAAGGACTAATTAGGTGCAAGTTAGATTTCTAACTCAAACTTCAAGAAAATGAAAAAAGAAGCAATATGTTATCTGATTTAGACCGAAAATTATTTCTAAATGATGCTAGATGTTTAGTCGAGAGTATGTTACCATTAATGTAGTGAAAAAATTGGTTGGAGTTGATGTTCATTAGTGAAATCATACTCCCTGCTTTGAATAGATTAAAATTCCTGAATTTTTTATTTATTTCCAGAAACAACTGAAAGACTAGAAAGTTAAAAAATGCAATCGATAAACTAAGTCAAAATTGCTAACTACAGTACAGATACTAGATCGGATCTGACTCCAGTACCCAATGTCTTATATTTTCTCTCTTTCTCTCTTTCTCTCTAAATCACCTGGGAAGAAAAAAAAACCTGGGAAGCATCCCCGAGAAACGTAAAGAACACATTTCATATGCGCTTGGAATCTGAAGCCAAATTTGGGAGCCTACTTTTTAGATTTGGAGTGGTTACTAAGTTGAACCCTAGTTAGCAATTCGGGGTATGGGTAGTAGTTTGGGACAGTATACGTATGAGAATTATACGGATTTGGATAGATCGGATTCGGTCAAAAATCCGGTCAACGGTTTGTTGTTCGGACAGTAGTTCGGAATGACATACGTACGTGCATATTCGTTTTATAAATGTGAGTTCGGCGATTAAAATTCGGCTAACATATATGATAAATTGGTAAGTATTATGACCTTATTACGAGACTAATTTGATTTGTATATGATTTATAAGATAGAAAAAAATATTTTAGCGTGATTATTTAACAAGAAGTAAACAATTTAATCGCGTAAATGTATTATATAACTTATAGATATTTAAACAAAAATCAACACACAAAACACTGGTTAAACAAGGGATATCATCAAAGAAATCCAAAGATTTCAAGTTCGATGGGAAGAAGGACAAGGTTTGATTTTTCCTCCATAGACGGACAGAGTCAAATCATGGAACTAGCTGGTAGAGAATCGGTATTAAATGACAATATAGTCCCTTAAATGGTTAACTTAGCCAAAATGGTTGTGAGTAAAGTTAATAATCCATACCCGTAAACTGAAACCGCACCCAACTTTCCTGCCCCCATTTATTCATTTCTTCTTCGTTCCCACTCTTTTCTTTTTTATTCTCATTTGGATTCGATCTCCAGCGAATGGGAATTAAATCAAATTCGAGTGACCTACTCTCTTTTCTTTTTTATTCTCATTTGGATTCGATCTTCAGCGAATGGGAATTAAATCGAATTCGAGTGACCTACTTAATGTACTTGTTTTATGATGTGATTATTCTAGTGTGGAGTTTGTTTGTTCTTAACTTCGAATGTTGTTATTTGTAAGTATTTCTTAATTAAGCCTTCACTTACTTAGGTTTTAATTTGAGATATGGATCCCATGTAGATGAGACCAGAACGAAGTCTGTCTCACGTACCGATTCACAGATCAGAATACCTAACTTATTTTATACTACCGTTTGATGTCGTACCCAATTTATTACGCACGATCATCATAGCGAGTTACCCAATTAATTTTATATGACCAAAGTGAGCATATAACGATTATCATGTAATTGTATTATTTACTTGTGTCGATTTCACTTCATCCATGTCCCGACCAACTGCGTCTACATAGAATGGATGTTTAGAAAAAGTTTTAACTAACAAGGATCATATTATGCTTCAACACTATGTAAATGTGATGGATATTTATGCCCAACACTATTCAATTAAAATTTAAATTCATTGTACATTACACTTGATCTATCTTACAGCTGAATTCAATGGACACTTAAGTTCAAAATCACCACAAAACACTAAACAAAACCTAAATTCACACGGGTACATTCATCATAATTACCACAATTCTAAGATATGTTCAAACCATTTCTTCAAGGTCACACCAACCTCCAACATGCCCTCATGGATATCATTTCTTCAAACACTTAAGACAGATCCTGAGCCAAATCTAAACGTGCAGATGAGGGAGCGGCTGCCGAATTTTTTTTAGAAAATTATTTGTTGTGCTGGCAAGCATGAATGATTCTCCCACTTTCTTTTGTTCCTTCAACAACTTTTGCGGCTGTCGTGCAGCTCGTAGATGAAGATCCCTTTGAAACTGCTCATATAAATTCAAAAAAGAATGAAAAGTGTCATTAGGCGTACATTTTAATGTTAAAAATAGGTATATATACAAATTATGCAAGATGGTGACTCGAGAAAGCATTATAAAATGGGCGTGCGCGTATATTAGTGACAACCAAGGTACTAAGAAGATTGCAAGTTTTGCCAATCAAGAAACAAAAGGAAAAAGAAACTACGGTCTGCGAAGTGATTTAGCAGAACCAATCTTAAATTTTTTGTATATAAACCTACATTGTATTCACTTTTCACAATAACTAGATGAATACATAACACTTTTGATTAAACCCTATGTCTTGGTAAAAAGGGTGATAAATATACGATTGTGCACAGAGAAGAATTTTCTTGGGATTTATAAAATGATTGAATTGCCTAGTACCCCTTGTGTCATTCATTTCTGAAAAGTTGGTTGGCGAGCAGCGGCTCCAAATGCAACAGAAATGGGTACAATTAAATACATTAATAAATTATTGCATTAGTAAAAGTTCAAGCTAAAAGCAATGACAGAAAATGTATTTCTAACTTGTTGCTAGTAGGAACTCAATCGCATGGTTGTAAAATGATAGTAGGTGAAACTAAAATCATGAGACAAAATGAAATTTCATCATATATATGTTTATAGTTCCAGAGCGACTACATGAAACAAGAAAAACATAAAACTTGTAACCACCGAACTTGACATTGTTGACTACATGAAACAAGGAAAGCAAGTTCAATACTAATTTTTGTTTCTAACAATTACAGTATTTTGTCTATAACTATAGTGTCCTAGACTCCTAGCTATGAAGAACCAAATACTCCATACCCACAATGATATAGGTAGTTTAATCTTGTATATCTTGGCAGTACTTAGTGTGGAAATAAAAGATAGCTAAGTCACTGGGGAAAACAACATTACGAAGTAATATTATAATAGTTGTATTTTGAAAACCAGTGAAGCAACATTATACTTTAATTATTCTATACCACAATCGAGCCACCACAAAATGCAAACACACAAGAATCATGGTATTGAGAAATATCAAACCTACCAACAGATCACCCATACTATTACTGAAATAATCAAAGAATGTTGTAAGAACTTTTACCCTCTTTCTCTGCTTTCCGATTTTTTATCGAACGCTTTGAAACTTGTAGTTATGAGATAGCATAACTATTGTATTTTAATCCCTTTATACCTTCTCCTTCTCTACAAAATTCGAAATTGGGTAGGAAATCAAATATTCTGGTCATACACAAGGTATAAACACACACAAAATCACATCCATTCGTCACCATTAAGCAAGCTATTTTTTCAACTGTTTCCCGTGGCAAAAAACCTGGTCAAAAATACCAAATAATCATCAACTTTGTACCATCAATTCCTTGTTCAAATGAACTCCTAAACTATCGTCCTGATTCTTAGTTATACTGCACAAAATCCACAAAACCAATTCCATTTATCTGGAAGATTTCTCACTGATACTTCAGTTAAAAAAATACCTATACAAATCCTCGCACACAAACCCAATTCAATCTGACAAAAATCCCCAGTAAATCTACCTTGATTAAAATCATACATTGAACCAATTTCAATATGTAATTGTTTTGAAGGCATTACTCCAACCGTGTTGGTTTCTAAAAACAACAAGATACAACAAAGAGAATAAAACTCAAAAATGCAAATAATTGAGGATTGAAGAACATTAGCTTACCATCGGCCGTATGATTAAGGAAATGAAGTTAGAACTCACTTCCTCCACACTAGAAATGTTTCCTTCAGTGGGTATATCAATACACAATTAATAAACTTTACTAAAATTTGGGAACAATAGCAATCACACGAGATCCATTTTTCTGCTATCTTCATTTATACAAGATCACAATAGCAAAGAAGTGAATTAGGGTTTCTGCTAACGGTACTCAATAGGATTCCTAAATCCTAAGGAGATAGGTGTTGCTCTACTCTACTTCTTCCATATATAGTACCCTTAATTAAGATTCGGGTCATATAAAGTATCCATATTACAAACCTATTTAAAAAGTAACTATGATTGGCTCCTGTTAACTATGGTTGAAGGCTAAATTGGGAAGAAAAAAAACGAAACTTAAAAAAGGGAAACAGACAACCGAGTCTGTCCGTCTAGGTGAGAAAACTCAAACCTCGTCCTTCCACCAGGCAAACTAGAAACCTTTGGATTTCTACGATGATAGCCCAAAAACAACTACCAATAGAAAAATTTAATTGAATAATTGTATTTAAATATAAAGTATATACAAAATCAAACAAAAATCAATCAAGAGAACTCTGGTGAGAGAGTTACCTATGGGAGTTCTAGTTCGGAAATATCATTCGGATACGGTCAGTTCGGATACGTTCGCGAATCATTCATGAGGTCAATATAATCCGGGAACTAGGTTCGAAGTTCAAATAGTTCGGAAGTATCATTCGGATTCGGTCAGTTCGGATACGTTCGCGAATCATTCGGGAATGATTCGGAGAATTACTACAGTCGACCTCGATAAACGAATGTTCGATAAATGAATAACCTCGCCAAATGAATAATTTTCTCCGGTCCCGACTTGGGCCAAGGTGATAAATGAATAACATCGCTTAATGCACTAATGAATAAAAAAAATTGGATCCTTAAAGGCCCTATAGAAATATAAACGAATAATCATTGAATTGTATATATAAAAATAAACCAAAATACATAGTCAGAAAATTTTACATAAAAAATATATGTAGGAATGAATTCAAAAAAAATCATCTATCGTTGATTGTCTTTTTCTTCCACCCAAACCTAAATGCACCGTATCCTTAATTTTATGCAATGCTTGCATAATTTCTGGAATATTTTGCTCGTGTTGTAGCAAGTAATTTTTTAAATTGACCATTGCTTGAAAATCATCTTTGGATGACACATTTGGTACGACGCTACTATCATCTAGTTCAGGATCATTCTCATTATTCATTACTGACTCAATAATTTCTTCGTCTGTTGGAGACTCCACAACTGCATCATTCTCGTTAGGATAGTTCAAAAGATGTTCGACGTCCATCACATTTCTATGACGTAAATTAGAAATGACACCATTTAATTCAAAAGAAAATGAATGTTAATTGAATTATAGATAAGAATTTTGACCAATATTTCCTAGGTATACTCGTACATTTTCTCATATACAATTTAACTTCTTAATTAAGAAAATATTGTCTAAATGAATAAATATTTATTTATCGATAAATAAATAACCCCGGTAAACGAATATTTTTTCTTGGTCCCGAGAGCATTCATTTATCGAGGTTCGACTGTAACTAGGAGTTGAACCGATCACCGATCACGGTTTTATTATTAATTAAATCTACGGAAAATGGGTCATTTGTCCAAAAAAAATTAAAACACGGTTCAAATGGACGAGTAAAAAATTTTATGGGTGAAATGGACAAAAAAAAATAGCAATGATGAAACTGGATTCATCCTGGCTTAAACTTAAAAAATAGCAAGGATGAAAATGAAAATAAGAAAAAATATTTGAAAAATAAGCTGAACTGGATGCATCCTTATGTAAAATAAAAATAAGAAAAAATATTTGAAAATGGGCGGGATGAAACATTTAAACAATATCTAGGATGAAAGGCCATTCGAATTAAAGCAACCATGACGATGCTCACAAAAAATGCAAAATGGTTCTTACATATAAGTGCATAATTGTGTAATCCACGACAATGTTTTTGAATCGTGAATCGAAGCATGATTCGTTTTTTATTTTTAAGAATCAAATTGCACGTCAAATCGTGAATTGAAGAATTTTTTTTCTTCAAATAATATTGATTTATGGGAAACATTCGACAAAAATAATAAATATTTGTTCATTTTTGATATTATTATTACATGAAACTAGTCCAAGGTTTAAGGATGCATCCATAATTGTGTAATCCACTGTAAAATAAAAATAAGAAAAAATATTTGAAAATGGGCAGGATGAAACTGGTTACATCCTGCCTATTTTTAAATTTTTGTCCATTTAAACAGTATCTAAATCTAACTGTCATTTTCACCCAGAAAATTTTGATTTTGGTCTTTTTAACCAATTTTGTGTTAAATCTACGCATCTGTCACATTCGTACTTGGCTAGACTAGTGGAAATTAGGCCATTCGAATTAAAGCAACCATGACGATGCTCACAAAAAATGCAAAATGGTTCTTACATATAAGTGCATAATTGTGTAATCCACGACAATGTTTTTGAATCGTGAATCGAAGCATGATTCGTTTTTTATTTTTAAGAATCAAATTGCACGTCAAATCGTGAATTGAAGAATTTTTTTTCTTCAAATAATATTGATTTATGGGAAACATTCGACAAAAATAATAAATATTTGTTCATTTTTGATATTATTATTACATGAAACTAGTTGGAAGCCTAACAAGCTAAGCTCCAACGACATACTACTACATTAATTGAACAGGTTGCTGTGCTAACCTACCAGCGAGCCTCATGGGTAACCTAGCCAAGGGAGCCGAAACGGCGGGAGGGGGGGCTGAGATTGTGTCACAAGGGGGCAAACTAACACTACCTTCCATGTTAATTCCTGCAATATTACGCCATTGGGGACTCGAACCTGGGACCTCCTGGAGCGCATTAAACTTTGGGGAACGGGGATGACCAGCTGAGCTAGGGGCCCGTTTAAACAAGGAACCTTTTAATTAATGGAAATTCGAGGTTCTAGTGAGTTTAAGATCGAAAATAAGAGAATACAAAGTAACAAGAACATACCGTAAAAGTACAATACCGAGAAATCCGACAAGAGAAAGAGAAGGACTACCGGATTAAGACAAATACAGGTATGAATAAGATCCGAAAAATTGGAGGAAGAATGGTTTTTCTCGGATTTAAAATCCAACCATTTTGTTTGTTTTTCTTCTTTAGAAAGATATGCTCCCAAAATAGTGATTTGCTCAAATCTCTTGTAACTAGTGATGAAGTTTTCGTCGTCAAAGAAATCATCGTTGAAGATTATGTCGCCGGATAAGTTGATAATGAAGATTTCGTCGGCTGAGACAGCAAAGATGAAGAGTTCGTCGTTGGAGAGCATCACTATTGATCTTAAAGCCCAACCCAATAACTAAGAATCGTCATTAAAGCGAAAATAAACCTCAAAAGAGTAGATAAAAGCACCATAATGGTGTAGATAAGTAAAAAACATGATTATATCTATGCTAGAGCATAGCTCGGTTGAACTCACCAAGCGTTGGTATATCAAGTTTGGTTATCATATTTTATAGTATCAAAACTTATCTAGAGTCGCTTGATTAAATATTAGAGTCAACTTCGTTTAGGTTAGACTAAAAAGTCTAGGAATGTTGAGACATACAAGTATTACTCCGAAGACCTGAAGAATGTGAAGAAGTAACGAACTACAATGACGACATCATCCTTCCACTCGAGGTTAGTAATATTGAGTTGAATTGTTTCATTCCTAGAGTATCTTTCAAGTCGTGCTATATTGAAAACATAACTGCGAAGCTGTATATACTGTACCTATTGTATATAATACTCTAGTGATGAGAAATGATCATAATAGTATGATCTAGTATTAAGGAATTAGACTACGAAGTATAACGCTTATCTTTTGAATTTCGTAGATATGACGTCGACATAATCTTGTATATAGTTTTATGATTATGTGAATTGGTGTATGGTGAAGATTTCATCCTTTGAAAAATGTTTTAAATTTGTTTAAAGGAAGTACATTCATGAAATTGTTTCGTGAATAAAAGGGAAATCAATATATTTATTGGTACGGTTATTCATTGTATATTCTTTGATGAGCAATATGTGTGAGTTGGTAGAACCGATATTAACGCAGGTTATGTATCTTGGTATAACCGATCACAATACCTAGACTTATTATTTGGTATGACCGGTCCTGGTAATTGGCGTAACCGATCCTAAGTAATCACCATGAGATAGTATAATCGATATTTGTAATTGGTGTTACCGATCCTAGTAATTTTTGTAACCGATTGAGTGTTGTGTAATCGATCCTTGTAATTGGCGTAACCGGTCTTAGTAATTGGTGTAACCAATCCTAGTAATTGGTGTAACCGATTCTAGTGACTGATGTGACCGATCACAAGCAATACCATGAGTATATGGTAACCAATCCTGGTAATCGATATAACCAGTTCTGGTAACTTGTGTGACCGACCACAAGTGTTTTCATATTAGGGTATAATCGATCCTAGTGATTGGTAGAACCGATTAAACCCATGGATGTGAACAGATTAGTTGTATTTTCTCGACTCAGTCCATAGAAATCACTTTCAGAGAAAGTACTTATAGGTGGAATTTTTTTAGATTGAGGTATATTTGGGTACCATCGTATTTTCAAAGGATAACTCTAGCAACTGGGAAACCTAATCCCCACACCTCATGTGTGATAATAGTTGTATAAGCTATAGTCGATTCTCCTTTAACCTTAGGTTTTTCACGAAACCATGTAGGTTAACGACTTAAAGACTTTATTGGGATTGTGAATCCAGACCCAACTATTTTCTTTGTAGTTGTGTGATCTAATCTTGCTGTTTTCTATCGTGATTGAGAACAATCGTAAGATTGTCTTGAGATTTATATCTTCGATAGGCAAGATTGAAAAGTAGTCACAAACACCTTCGTCTCATCGTTTGTGATTCCACAATATCTTGTTTGGTTAATCGATTAAGATTTTTGTAAGGTGATTGATAATTCTAGGCTGTTCTTCGGGGAATATAAGTTCGGGTTATCAATTTGTTCCTGTTCACCTTGATTTATCAAAAGACGGAACAAAACTCATAGGTATTACTATGGGAGATAGATTTATATATTCCAATAGACTTTTCTGTGTGAGACGGATTTGTTTATCAAGTCTTCAACTTTGGGTCATAGCAACTCTTAGTTGTGGGTGAGATCAGCTAAGAGAATCAAGTGCGTAGTATCCTATTGGGATCAGAGATGTAAGGAGCACAACTGTACTTTGAATCAGTGTGAGATTGATTAGGGTTCAACTACAGTCCAGACCGAAATTAGCTTTGTATTAGGCTAGTGTCTGTAGCGGCTTAACACAGTGTGGTGTTCAAATCTGGACTAGGTCCTGGGGTTTTTCTGCATTTGCGATTTCCTCGTTAACAAAACTTCTGGTATCTATGTTATTTCTTTTCTGCATTATATTTTGTTATATAACTGAAATATCACAGGTTGTGCGTTGAATCGATCAATTGGTAAATCCAACCTTTGGTTGTTGATTGAAATTGATTGATCCTTGAACATTGGTCTTTGGTACCGTTTAAGTTATTTCTCTTGTATTCAATCAGGCTCACAAATTCCTATTTGTTTGATTGCGGATTGAATCGAGAAATTGAGATATAACTCTTTGATATACTTTTTCTTAAGATTGAGTCTGACTGTTTAGTTGATTCTCTTGAAATTATATTGGAGTTAGTCCATACAAATTTCTAAGAGAAATATTTGGTGAGGTTGTTGTACCCTCGCTTTTCAAGACCTTAAAAACGTGAATAAGTAACGAGCTACAACGACGACGACATCATCCTTCCTCTTGAGGTTAATAATATTGAACTTGTTTTATGAATCGAAAGGGAAATCGCTAGGTTTATTGGTACGGATATTCATTGCAAATCTTTAGATTACAAATATGTGTGAGATGGTAGAACCGATCGTAACTTTGTTATGTATCTTGGTACAACCAATCACAATGATTGACTTATGATTTGGTGTGACCGATCATAAGTGTTGTGTGACCGATCTTTGTAATTGGTGTAACCAATCCTAGTGACTGGTGTAACAGATTACAAGTAGATACTATGTTTAAGTAGAACTGATCCTAGTGATTGGTATAACCGGTCCAAACCCATGTATGTGACTTGGTAGGACCGATCACAACTAACCATTATTATTTAGTATGACCAATCACATGTAGTCTTGGAATACTGGAAAACCGATTCTAAACTTGTTTGGAAGTATGGTAGAACCGATTCCAAGAAGCAAATCCATGTAAATATGAAATAAGGATTTGTAGTGAAAAAATGTCAACATACTTTGAACACGAGCAGTAACTCTTATCATTTATTGTTCAAAGATATTTCTTGTTACTCAAGGTGATCCTATGCCGAAATAAATTAAGAATCTTTTAATTAAGGTTTTTGGTTTTATATTCTTTAATTACCAGCAATTAATGCATAGCTCTTGAGAATAAAAATCAGTAATGTGCATTTCCTAATTGAAGATTTTCTATTGAGAGATTTCAGATATATTGAACCAGCATTTATTGGAATTAGGAAAACCGAATTTGGGCATTCATTGCATATCTTAAGAATATTTTTGGTTTTGGAAATTCCTTGGTGTCCAAACATCCTTGGTCTATAAATACTTAAACTATCCTAAGATCCAGGAAAACTTCATCTCTTCTAGTTTCTGGTGGAGCCGTATATTCGGAGAGGAAAGTATCCTAATTAGGTGAAATCTCTTACGACCGCTTATTTAAAGACTTCTGTGGGATCAAGAAGCTAGACGAGTACCGTTGGTGGGAAACTAGATAATTGCAGTATTATTAGTTTTCGATTTGATTTGATTGACTAACGGTTGTTGAAAATTTGTTTGCACCTAGTTTGTTCATTCCTTGAGAATCTTCTCTTCTGATATAAGATTCAGTCAGATTAGATCAAAGTATCGACGGGATATTTAGAACTGCTGTTAGATCTAAAGACATCTTGTGATAATCCATTGTTAACAAAATCCAATCTGTGTGTGATTGATCATACGAGATTCAAGTGGTGTTATGCAGGTATTTGAAGGCAATATAAGATTTGAATACGAAGAAGAATTCTTATTAGTTTTCGTATCTTGTGGATTTAGTGCACAAACCTTGATCGGCTGGGATCCAACTAGAATCGATTTATCATTGATATATCTAATTCATTAGTTGCGTGAGATCGTCATTCTCTATATTTCTCTTTGATCTATATTGATTGAGTGCGAATATAGACTTGACTATTTCGATAGTTATAGTTAGATTGATCTAACCATACAAAGGAGTTTATTAGATTAAACGGAAGAGCCTTTGTCAACAACTCATTCATATCTTGTATCTAGATTTATTAGAGTGGCTACCAAACAGATTCTTCATTTTCTGTTTGGAATACGATCCAAAGGACTTGTTATTCACGTGTGTGACTCTAGAAGTCGAAGGCACATGGATACTAAGGGAACTAAATGGCTAGAGGCAGTCTGCTTGGTCTCAACTATACGAAGTTGGTATTAGATTTTGTATAGCGGCTTAATTCTGAGAGTATTCAAAACTGGACTATTTTTTCTGCATTTGCGGTTTCCTCGTTAACAAAATCTTGTTGTGTCATTTACTTCTCTATTCCGCAATTATAATTGTTTTTCTTATAATCAAAAGTAAATTACTCTTGTACGTTAACTCTGTAATACTTGATAATGATCCTATAGAGTTTGGTTATTACCGAACCTATTATCAAGTACAAACTTTGTTGTTGTATTGTCTCGATCTTGTATCCATATTCAATCACACAAGTTATCTTGTTGTTGTATTGTCTCGCGATCTCATATCCATAGACGATCACACGAAGTGAGAACCGAATTGTTGTATTGTCTTGAATTTTTCCATAGACGATCACATACGGTAGAGGACTTATATGTTGATAAATAAAATATTGTGGTGTATTTGGGTACCCTCGTCTTTTCAGTCTAAGCTAAAACTACTGACTAACATAAAAAGCAAGGAATAAAGAAGAAATCTGCTCAGATCCGGTCCAAAATGGACCAGATCAGAGCAGAGAAGAGTTCTTGGTGATGGGTTTTTTTTTTTTTTTTAATAAGAAGGAGTGAGATAGATGAGAGAGTGAAGGAAATATACATCCAACCTTACAAAAGATTCACCAATTGATCAAAACAGATAGAAACACTGTAGAATACAAACTTCAGACATTTTTCTCCACATCTCACCAAACCTCATTACTTGAAGTATATAATCTAAATATGACCAACATAATTGGTCATAAGTTTTTTTGAGATTCAATTTATAATTAAAATATTGATATTATTATGAAGCCTAAGTTCTACTAACTCATCGGAAATAACCATCATGTATCTGTCTACTTTTTAAAAAAATGGCATGATTGGAGGAGATGACTTTTTTCGATAAACAACTTTAACCCGTTTTTCAAAACTTTTGGAACAATATTGTATGCTCTAGAAAAAAGGTTAATATGCCTATATTATGTTATGGTTTCAGTTTGATCACCTTTTGGAATTAGAGCATCATAGACGATATTGATGATACTAGTGAAATAACTATCGGTGTAGAGCTCCTGAAAGCAGCAAACATGTCATTTCATTTATTGAAGAAGATGATAGGATAGTTGTTGGTACTTGGTGCTTTTTCTTGACCCAATCCTTTGACAGCCTCCCAAATTCCTGCTCTGGAAAATGATTTTTGTTATCTAGGTTTATTGAAGGCCTAAGATCAAAGTCTTCTTTGTAAAGTGAAGTGTAAAAATCTAAGATATTCTTATTATATATCCCTTCTCTTTCTACATTGACCTCTCTAGAAAAGTCCTAGCTTGTCTAGATTAACCTTCATTTAAGAACGATCTGACACTTCAACGGTAGATAGATCTCTAGTTTCCTCAATTACCTTGATATTACTCAGCTCCTCATAAACAATGCTAATCTTGGAGTTCACCAATCCAAGATTCTCTTTCACCTACGTTTTTATCTTGTTAGTGAATAACTGAACTTTTTTTTATAGTTTAGTGCTTGGAGAGCCTTTCGGTTGAATATCCATCCACTAATATTTCAACAAAACCATAAAACCCGAAATACTAAACCACGTGGTCTCAAATTTGAAAGGAATAATACCCCCATCCTTTCTCAAAACCTCTAGCAAAACAAGTGTATGATCATATATAGTCTTCATAAGTGCAATCTGCACAATGCAAAGGTAAATCAATAAGATTATGTATTTCTATGAAATTCATAAAGTGTTGCATACAACTAACAAGGATTATTCCTCCTTTTTTTTTGCATGAAAAACTAATAACGTTGAAATATCCTGCCACCACCCAAGGTAGAGGATGAAGAGGTCACACATAATCGATTTCCTCTCATAAGTATTACTTACAAGTAAGATTATTATGCCCGTAAATCTCGTAAGAAACCATTGAAAAGATTAATCATACTATTTACAGTATATACCCCATTGAAATATTACTAACTTCGAAATCATTTTTCTTCTTCCATAACCAGATTATGCCACCTGAAATCCCTATAGAAGGAAGGAAATTATAAATAATTTTTTTTTGGATCGCATAAGTCTGAAATTATTGATAGAGCAAAAGTGAATAGGAGAGGGTAACTAGTACACCATCAAATTTTTAGTTTGGGAACCTATATAAACAATCCTTGTATAATCTATAGTCCGGTTATGAAACTGTATATAAGATTGTCTTAACAAGGTAAACCTAGTATATACCCGAACTGTTCACGAACCGAATTCCAACAAGAAATAGTCTTGTAATTTATATTTCAAGATACGAATTCAACAAGAACGATTCAGATATGTTCTTTACAGTTGAGTTAATATTATCAAGGTTTAAACGTACAACCTGTGATATTTCAATTATAAAGATAAAAAATAAATATTATGTGGAAAAGAAATAACACAAACATGGGAGGTTTTTGTTAACGAGAAAAATTACAATCTTGTTCAAAAACCCCGAGACCTAGTCCAGAATAAACACACACTGATTTAAGTTGTTACAAAAATTTCTTATTGCCACATTTCATATTAGATGTAATACCTGCTTTAGTTGTATTAGTTCACCTGTAACACTCCTAGAAGAACACCGATTCTCTTTAGGAATTTCTCTTGTATATTTTCTGGGATAACACCAACTCTCTTTAACAAATACTAATCTAAATCCTCTAGCAACGTTAATTATCTTTAGAATATGCTCCATAACAATTAGGGTTTACACATTCTGAAACCTAATCGATTTTATCTCACAAGATTAACTAAAAATAATATATAGATACCTTGATCTATAAAATCTAGGGTTTCTGAAAATTACCTAAAATCTCTCTTGTAAATCTTCTGGCAGAAAGCCAACTCTTTTTAACAGATAATAATCTAAATCCTCTAGCAGAACGTTAATTCTCTTTAGAATATGCTCCTCAACAATTAGGGTTTACACATTCCGAAACCTAATTAATTTTATCTCACAAGATCAACTAAAAATAATCTATAGATATCTTGATCTATAAAATCTAGGGTTTATGAAAATCACCTAGATACATGGTATATGGAAAAGATAACTTTCTTGTGCTTTACAAACCCTAAGTGAAATCTTTTAGAATCTCATTCTTGTTCGTGAAGAATAAAGATGCGGAAAACAACCTTATACAACTCACACACAATACTCCAAGGAATGGATGGTGTAGTTACATGAAACTTCTATTTATAGTGAATGACCAAGCCAAGGTTTCTAAGAAACAAAGCCAAAAATTGTCCCAAAGAGTGAGCACTTTGTTCCGATAGATAAAGAGGTAAAATAAACAAATAATCAAGTATTATTGTTATCCTTTAACATAGATGTCTTCGTGAGTCTTCAATCTTTAGTCTTCACGGATAACTTTGATTTCATACTCTACTTCTTAAACCTAATCTAGTTTGAAACTGACTTTAGTAAACTAAATCAATAATGTGTTTTGGTATCTAACTTATTAGACCCACAAAGGGGAGATCCATCTTCTTAAAATTATCAGCTATTGATATTTTGTGTGCCGTATTTGTAAAACTATCAGTCTTAAAAATGCAGCTTCTTTTAAGCTAAGTCTAATGGACACATACCACATCATCTAGGAAGGGTTCTTAGGTCTTGTATATTTGTGGAGATAAAAAACCCAAGCGAGACATCTCTTGCTTAAATAATTTTTCTTATATTAAATAAAAAGCCAACAACTTATAAATATATATTTTATTAGATTATATTAGAATATTAAATTGAAAATTTGAGGCCATCTCTGTGATGGACCGAAAAATTGTGCCTCGGCGCCAAGCCACGCAGACCGAAACTCCTCAGTGCACCACTTGTAAACGCAATGACCGGGTTGTGAAGCTTCAATTTCACCAGGAAAATGCATATTTATTTTTCATTCCAAACATGATTTTACAAGCAAAATTTCTTATATGTATCTTCCACACAATTTCTACTTACCCTTATTCTGCGAAAGATGCAAGGAGATAAAGGCTAATGGTAATACATTTGCATTCTTCATTGACTTTTGACTCCTGTCCAAGTATGGGGCATATGTTTTGGACTTGCACATAGACCATTGCAAGAGTGTAAATTCCATACTTGTTTTAGATATACTTCTTGTGTGTTACCATGTATTATGATTGTTTTCTGCTTTATATCTTTTATTGGGCGAATCATCTAAAAAGTAGCTACTATTTGATAAAATGAGCAAGAAATTAATGTCTATCAACTGAAAATGACCAAATCTCAAATGGAACTCATTTAAATAGAAGATTTCCTTTTCACCATTTAGAAGAGAATAAAGAGACAAATCCAACACAAAAAGAGTTAGATGCAAATAGACAAGAAAAAACCATGACGACCCTAAAAGATAACCATGACAAGTCTTGAGATTTTTCGGGTATAATGGGGTCACCTTTGGTATCTAAAGTCTTCAAGGTGTTATAAAGTAACCATGATGAGTTTTGGAACTTTCCATACAATGAATTCGAGTGATTTTGGGCGTTTGGAGTCGTCTAGGTCGTGCCAAAGATCCGTAACGACTGTGCAAACGTGAAAGACAAGTTTTGACACGTTTTGGACTTCTAAGTGGAGGAAACTTGGACCCAATGGGTTTTAAACCCTACGAGGATAAATGGACCCGATGGGTTTTAACCCGTAGGAGGAGAAAATACTTAAAGTACAAGTATTGAAGGCTATAAAATATAACTCTAACATCTCTATTATATATTTAATATATCTATACTCTAAATCTCTTAATAGAATAAACATCCCAAAACCTAAGGTTTACCTATTTGAAGGGAAACCATTGTTTTTGTAATATGATCAGTAGCTAAATATTTTGTTGATTAAGAAAGAATTCAATATTCCAAGCGTGAAGCTTTATTATTTATCCAAGTTTATTTAGTGTTTAACGGTGCATCAGGTGGTGATCTAGAAATGGTAGAATTTGGTGTGTTGATATCATTGTCGCTTGTCTTTGTTGTATCAAAGGTTTATGAGTGATTGATAAATTATTTAGGATGCATACTAAATTAGGCATATTGATTATTTTAGTGTTAAAAGAAGTTTGAAGATACGAAGGTACCCAAACACACCACAATCTTTTAATTTATCCACCTATAAGTCCTCTACCGAATGTGATTGTCTATGGACTGAGTCAAGACAATACAACAATTATGTTCACACTTCGGGTGATCGTCTATGGATACGAGATCGAGACGACATGACAACAAAGTGTGTACTTGATAATTGGTTCAGAAATAACAGGAACTCTATAGGATCAATACCAAGTATTACAGAGTTAACGTACTCATTTATTTTACTTAATTATAGTAACAATTATAATGCGTATAATAAAAGACACAACAAGATTTTGTTAACGAGCAAACTGAAAATGAAGAAAAACCTCGGGACCAAGTCCAGTTTTGAATACTCTCATAATTAAGCCGCTATACATAATTTAATACCAACTTTGTATAGTTGAGACCAAGCAGACTACCCCTAGCTACTTAGTTCCCTCAGTATCTCTGCGCCTTCGACTTCTAGGGTCACACACGTGAATAGAAAGTCATTTGGATCATATTCCAAACAGCAAAGGAAAAATTTGTTTGGTAACCACTCTAATCAATCTTGCTAAAGATATTTGATAAGTCATTGACAAAGGCTCATATGTTTAATATAATAATCTCCTTTGTCTGGTTAGATCAATTTATCCTCTGACTACCGAAATAATCAAGTTTGGATTTTCACTCAATCGATATAGATCTCTAAAAGAAACTTTAGAAAGTTGCCGATCGCATGCATCTAATCAATCAAGTATATCAAAGATAAACCGATTCTAGTTGGATCCCAGCCGATCAATGTTTGTGTAATAAATCCACAAGATATGAAAACTAATAAGAAATCTTATTCGTCTTCAAATCTTCTATTGATTTCAAAAACCTGCACAATAACACTTGAATCCTCTTGTGATCAATCACGCAGAGAACGGAGTCTGTTATCAATGTATTATTACAAGATGACTTTAGATCCGAGAATGGTTCTAAAGATCCTATTGATACTTTGATCTAGTCTAAGTGAATCTTATATCATAAGAGAAGATTCTCAAGAATAAACAAACTAAGTGCAATCAAAGTTTCAATAACCGTTAGTCAATCAAATCAATAATCATAAACTAATAACACTGCAATTATCTAGTTTCCTAACAACGGCACTCGTAGAGCTTCTTGATCCCACAAAAGTCTTTAAACGAGATGTTGTAAGATACTCTACTCTCCGAATAGATGACTCCACCAGATGCAACAACAAATGAAGTTTGGCTGGCTCATAGGATGGTCTGTAAGAAATGTAAACTCAAGTATTTATAGACCAATGTTGTTTGGACAACAAGAAAATTCCAAAACCAAAAATATTCTCAAGATATGCAATAAAGTACCTAAATTCGGTTTTCCTATTCCCAATAAATGTTAACCAATATTTTCGAAAACTCTCATGAAAAAACATATATATTTAATATATTAGTTTAGCACATTAACTAATAATATATTTCAGAGAATATGTTTTAATTGCTGGTAATTAAAACATATATTATGAAAATCATAATTAAATGCTTTTCACCTTTTCGGACTAAGGATCACCTTGAGTATCAAGGAATATTTTGAACAATAAATGATAAGAGTTATGTACATGTTCAAATATATCGACATCTAGAAGTTTCTGAGAAAACCCTGATTTCAAGCTTCACACAAACTTACAGAGATATGTGAATATTGGAAACTAGGTTTTGCTTTTTGGGATCGGTTGTACCACCCTCACAATGTAAGTTGTGATCAGTTATACCATGTTTCCAAAACCAGGCTATGACCGGTTACACCTTGCTTCCCAGAGGTAGCTTGTGATCGGTTACACCTTACTTGCTGAGTTAACTTGTGATCGATTACACCTTACTTCCCAAAGGTAGCTTGTGATCGATTACAACTAACTTCCAATTCATCTTGTGACCGGTTATACCTTCGTTCCCAAAGTAACTCATGGCCGTTTACAACTTGCATTCCAATATAGCTTGTGATCGGTTACAACTAGATTTATAATAAAGCCTTTTAGAGCACTGCTGCGTCGAACTCGCAAGCATTTCTATCTCAAGCTTGTTTGTCAAGTTTAGTTGTCAAAACTATAAGTCTTGATTTTTAGTCTACTTATAGATAAGTCTTGGATTAGGATAGAAAGTGTACTTAAGCTTTCGAATTCACGACGTTCATTGATTGAAGATGAAGAACTACTAAGGGGAGTTTGTGGAACTTCATCAACAAAAGGTATGTGGAGACTTGAACTCATCTATCACTCAAAAGTCTATCTACTCCATATCCTATTTGAGACAAAAGTCATATAGATATATAGAATTCGATTATACACATTTGATATTTCGAGCTGAGTTTAACTCGCTTACATATTTCTCAAAATATGTGTTGGTAAGCTTTCGCTTTAACCAAGTTCATCTTATATTCTTGACGAAATTCAAAAGATGATCATGTGAAAATCGCCTGGTAACATCTTACATGATTTGTGTAAGACAATCATTTGATGTAGACTTATAATATTTCATATTGATCTATCGATCACTTGAAAATTGATTTGAATCTAATAGTTTGAGTGAGACATCTATTTCCATCTTCTAAGAATTTTTCAATGATTGAAATGGGATTTTAGAACAATTAACCATGATTGGAAATAGCACAGTATGCGTACTTGTATGCTAACTGTTGCAAGTATGCGTACCCGTTTGCATACTTGAGTAGGTTATGTTCTAAAATTGGGTTGTTCATGAACTAATACATTTATATAAAAAAGGAATGCAATATTTTGCAAACCGTGGATATAATTTTCATGAATTGATTCCAGTGAATGAAAATCGATTTTGCTTCAATTGTGTCTTGTATACTTCTATGAGAATATAAAAAATTGAACAACTCTATAACTAGTTTAATTTGAGTCATTTGAACTAGTGTTTAGATAAACAAGGTTGATATGAAAGTGTTCATATGGCTAACTTCGGTTAACTATTGTTGAGCCAACAAGGTGTACACGTTTAGGTACGGTTAAATGAAGTCACTTTTCATTTGTGTGTAACAAGCTAAGTTCGATCTAACGGTTGAAAGATATTAGCTTGAATCTAATCAGGTTTACGGTGAATATTGAATGCTTTGTTACCAAGGTAACATTGATTGCAAACCCTGATTTGAAGAATATATAAGGGAGAACTCTAGCAACTGGAAAACCTAATCCCCACACCTCTTATGTGATATTAGTTGCGGCTAGAGTCGATTCTCCTTTAACCTAGGTTTTTCTAAAACCATTATAGGTTAACGACTTAAAGACTTCATTGGAATTGTAAATCCAGACCCAACTATTTTCTTGGTAGTTGTGTGTTATGATCTTGTTGTATTCTATCGTGACTGAGTACTATCTTCTCTAAGATTTGCTTGAGATTTAATCTCCGATAGGCAAGATAAAAACTAGTCACAAACATCTTCGTCTCATCGTTTGTGATTCCACAATATTTTGTTTCGCTACCATGCGATTAAGATTATTTTGAGGTGATTGATATTACTAGGCTGTTCTTCTGGACTATAAGTCTGGTGTATCAATTAGCTCATATTCACCTTGATTTATCAAAAGACGAAATTAAATTCATAGGTATTTTCGTGGGAGGCAGATTTATCTATTCAATAGACTTTTCTATGTGAGAAAGATTGGTTTATCAAGTCTTTGACTTTGGGTTGTAACAACTCTTAGTTGTGGGTGAGATCATTTAAAGGAATCAAGTGCGTAGAGTCCTATTGGGATTCAGAGGAGTAAGGAATGCGACTATACCTTAATCAGTGTGATATTGGTTAGGGCTCAACTACATTCCATTCCGAAGTTAAATTGGAGTAGGCTGGTGTCTGTAGCGGCTTAATACATTGTGGTGTTCAAAACTGGACTAAGTTCCGGGGTTTTTCTGCGTTTGTAGTTTCCTCATTAACAAAATTTATGGTGTCTGTATTATTTATTTTCCGCATTATATTTTCTATAGAAATATCACAGGTTGTGCGTATTTCAATCAATTAGATAATCCAACCTTTGGTTGTTGATATGAATTGATTGACACTTGAATATTGGTATTTAGTACCGTTCAAGTTGTTCCACATAATAATCAGACTCGCGGATTTCTATCTGTTTGATTTGATGATTACATTTTGAAACAGAGATACAACTCTTGGATATATTTCCATTGATTGAGTCTGACTGTCTAGTTGATTCTCTTGGAATTGTATTGGAGTTTCTCCATACAAATTTCCTAAACGAAATATTGGGTGAGGTTGTTAGACCCCCGCTTTTTCAAAGCTCATGACCCATTGCAACAAACTATATTATATAGGCTATGACCGATTATACCATAAATATCAACAAGTTAAAATAGGTTCTACTAAAGTTATTTTCCATTGGTCATCCAAAATATATTCAAAGAATAACAAGACCAATCATGATTTCATTTTAATTATGAAACAAGTTCACAAAATTAATGTTATATTACTATTAAAGGATAAAGAGTATTATTACATTAACTAGCTGGAATCCCAACATGCTAAGCTCCAACAATGTACTACTACATTAGTTGAACAGGTTGTCATGCTAGCCTACCAGCGAGCCTCATGAGGAACCAAGCCAAGGGAGCCGAAGAGGATTGGGGGATGTGATTTTGTAGCAAGGGGACAAGCTAAATCTACCTTCCATGTCAAACTCTGTAATATTGCATCATCGGGAACTCGAACCTGGGACCTCCTGGGGAGCATGAAACCTCTATGGAACGGGGATGACCAGATGAGTTAGGTGGCCCATTTTTTTTAAAAAAACCTATATTCATAAATGTACTTCCTTTAAACAAATGTTATAACACATTGTTTCCTAGGGTGAAATCATTCCTATATAATGCACATATAATCAAATAACTATATACAATAGATTATGTCGATGTCGTACTTACGAAGTTCCAAAAGATAAGCGTTCATACTTCGTAATATATTTTTCCTTGACATTTTGATCATACTATAATGACCAAGTCACATCAATAGAGTATTATGTACAATATATACAGCTTCACATGTTATGTTTTCAATATAATACGACTTGAAAGATACGTTAGGAATGGAAACAATATCAAGTCAATATTACTAACCTCAAGTGGAAGGATGATGTCGTCTTTATAGTCGTTACTTCATCACATTCTTCAGGTCTTTGGAGTAATACTTTCAACACAATTGTTTGTTTTGATTTTGTCCGGAGTTAGATTTTTAGGGATTTTGTTAATGATGATTTGGGTTTGATTTGATTTTGTTAGATTATATTTTTCACGGTTTTGTTTTTGATTTGTTGTTGTTGGTGATTTGGGGTCTTGTAGGGTTAAGCAAATGCAAAAGCTGTTTCAGTCAAAGCTTGGAAAAGATTAAGGTGATGTTCTTGCTACTACTAAGACTAACAACAAAAGAACCCTTCAAGTTTGGTGCATAAAGCTTGTCATGAAAAAGGAATTAGATATAATGGCCAAGACTATTGCCAACCAGGTAAGTTATCTAAACCCTCTTCTTTTGTTATTTGTAATGTAAAATTTTATGATGCATACATGGATAACTTGATTATATTTGTGTAGATGATTTTTTTGATCTGGTAATATATATGATATGGAAAGATGTAGAATGGTGTCTGTTTTGTGTAAGAATATGAGGTCATATTGTGATGATTGATGCTGGAATTTGGGATAATTAAGTAGCGGGGTCTCACATTCTGGTAGTCATTTTGTAATGTGGAATACCATGTGACTTGAATATGATTTGGGTACTATATACAAGTAAAAACACCCAAAGAACATAGATATTTTTTATTATTATTTGTGTTTTCTAATTCTTTGGTGCTCAATGGTTGACATAAAAGAGCTAAAGGATGGGCATCCATTTTTTGCTCTCATTGTGGAGATGAAGGGTGACAAACTACCTCATCTTTAGGATTTGGCGTACAAACAAGTCGCTCTGCATGACTTTGAAGTAGGTTCATACGTCTTGGTCGAGTTGGCGAGTATGTTAATATGAATTTGATCTTATGTACAATAACTCTTCTTTACTTGCATTTCATTCTGTTGTTGCTCATTGTTCATCTGATAGTCCCTTACTTACGGAATTGGATAAGCTCGTCTTAACACATTGTAGTATGTCGGATTCTAGCATGGAATTGTTTACTAACTCTTAAATCATATAGGTTCATCTTAGCCTTGATATCTTCTTCTCTCAATATGCTCTAGTCCAAAAGATAATTACATGGCAGTTGCATCTCGAAGCAATTAAATGCTTAGATTGTTGTAGCTCGGTATGCAATTGCTATGTCTTTGAGAGATAAAATTATTTATGTAATTCAAAGAAGAATCTATGATGTTGGCCTAATGACAGGGAATGTAACTATTGAACTTTATGCTTCTTGCTTGGTGAGTTTTTCTCTCTATATAAGTCTATTTACTATATATGTTAAGCTCACACAAATTGTTTTAATTGTTCAAGTTAGGATTTAACAATTGATTTATCTATTTGTGTTGAAATTTCTTAGGTTATGGAAACGAAATTCGGCGTAGCATGCAATATAAGGGATCGAGAAATTATGAGGGAAGTAGTATGGGTAATATTTGACGAAGTACATTATATGCGAGATATAGAAAGAGGTGTTGTTTGGGAAGAGAATATTGTAATGGCACCCAAAAATTCCCTTTTGTGTTTTTCTACTGCAACTATGCCTAATGCCAAGGAGTTCGCGGATACCTTATACTTGAAGCATAACAAATTCTTAAAATTCCCTTATCATTAGGATATATTTTACTTGATAGCTATAGGTAGTGGTGCCTAATGGTTACGGTTTGGAAATTTATCTATCATATATGTTTTCTATAGGTTTTTTTATTTTATTTTAATAGCATTCTTCTGTTTGGGATTGTTCTTGGTGGTTGAATATTTTTGGTTGTAGTGTTTGTTTACCTTGAGACATTCAACATAGGGCTAAACATGCCTGCAAAAATTTGGTATTCACAAATGTGCGTAAGTTTGACGGGGGATAAGTTCATATGAATATTCGGTGGAGAATATATACGATGATGTAGTCGTCTTGGACATTAAGGAATCCATAAAGCGCGAATACGTATTCTCATGGTTGATGATAAGCTGGAACCATCTACAATAAAAATGATGTTGTGGGAAGTGCAGATTGTTTGAACAGGTATATCATCAAACCGAGGAACGTCTATTAATTTATACTAAGCTTTGTCAGTTTTACGTTCTTGGTTTTAGTTCTACTTCCACCTCCGAAAGAGTTGTTACTGCCTTCCAGTGGCTCACGGTTGTCAGTCGTGTCTTAATTTATCATAATTTTGAACTACTTTTGTCTTACGGTGCCTTCCATCTCGATTACAAATGCGCCGTGAAGATGGCAATCCTAAGGATCTTAAGAACTTATTTTATCAATTCCGTCCGACCATGCCATTACAAGTCTTATGGTTAGTAACCTCGGATTAGATTTGGAAGTGGTTATGTTTTTTTGTCGGGCATAGGAGTTGTATTAATATTCTGATTGATGTGCAATATAATTAGTAACAACATTTTCATAAATATAAATATCGGAAGATTTGCTTATGCACATGCGTAGTTACGAGATTCTTAATTTCCAATTTTAAGTTCATAAATTCTTATCTTGTTCATTTCACCTTCTGATTGATACGTTTAGCAGTCGATGTATGAACGTACCAAAAGATCTATTGCCGTTGGCGGCTCGAAAGATACTTTCAAGATTTCCTTGTGAATGTGTTTACGGAGATGCGAAGAGTCTCACCTCCTGGATCCTATGGAGGATATGAAGGTAGAAATATCCTGATTTTCAATCTCGATCATCTTTCATCTAATTTAATTATGATTAGAACTACTCGTATACTATGCGGGTCAACATAAATATTACAAGAAGTTCATTTCTTGGATAGAGAAGCTAGAAAGCCTATTCACAAGCAAGAAGTTGCAAAGTCTCCGTTTATAAAAGAAAAGTTAAAATCCTTACGGTTGAAGAAAGAATTGGAAGAAAAGATCATGCTAATCGGGAATAATATGAGTTCTTCTAAAGCATTGGCTTTTAAAAGATGAATTCAAGGCAATGATTCGAGTTCTTGAATCGAAGTAAGGATACTTCTCTGCCTTCTACTAGCATTTGTACATTAAGTGAAGTTCATTAAGGTAGTTTTTTGTATGTATCAACATTCCTAGACTTTCTAGTCTAACCTAAACGAAGTTGACTCTAGTATTTCATCAAGCGACTCTATATGAGTTTTGATACTAAAATATGACGACCAAACTTGACATACCAACGCTTGGTGAGTTCAACCGAGCTATGCTCAAAAAAAGTCGATCGGGATAACTAATAGTATCTTAACTCTTTATACAAGTAGAAATCGTGATACTTTTACATAGGGATTATGTGGACCAATTTTGAGTGAAGACAACACCAACAAGTCAAGGTAAGATTTTAACTACTAGGACCAACCTAAATTCACAAAGCCTAAAATGTTCAATTGGCTACACCTTGAGTAAGCTACTACTTGGTGGTTCAGATGAACAAAATTTGGTAGTAGAGAGATTTCGTATCCAGTAATAAAGGGAGTTTTTGGGATAACACTGAGCTAGTTGTTATTCTACGGTTGGTGATGAATGATTCTAATAAAAGATAGATAAGTATATTAACTCAGTTAACGTTTGGTAACAATGAAGGATTTCCTTAATCATCTTTTATTTTTATCATCTCTTAGTTATTTCATAATCCAACCCCCTTAATATTTATTTTCATTATAGTTTTTTTAATCTAAATAACATATCAATTACAAATATGTTTATAGGAGTGATCCTTTCTGCAGTTAATTTATATTTAATTTGTCGCACTTACAACATGCATCACAAGCCTAATCCGCGTCATTACTCCGTTTATGTAGCGAGTTGAATGCATACACTGATCTTGATAGTGTAAGGGTGCATCATCCTAATATATGATATTCTTGCCTTGTATCATTCTTTTGATGAAAGTGTGTGTAGAAGATCCCCTAACTTGAATGCCAGCTAGCTTCATTTCATGGACATGCTCAATATGTAATTGGTAAATGCCTGCATGGAGTAGCTTGATAGGAAGTATGACCATCCAAGAAATAGACTGCAACTACCTCATCAAGTGTGTCGTAATCATCTCGCAATGAAATGATATGATATACAAAGTCCTGGAACACTAATGCTGCAACTCATTTTAGTGGCCTAGTACCCTACTCTGTAGATCGAAGGGATCATGTACAGAGTGTAGTCCATCATTCTCGGGACTATCAACTAAATCCAACTCGTGTTTCAAGGTCAAATCCAAGCAAAGCCTAGTCCGCATAGGTCAAAGGGTCTTTCGTAAATGATTTTTTTTATTTTTTAAGCATGCATTTTATTGATAGAAGATTAGGTTGCAATTTTTCGTGGGTATGTGGTACATACAAGTGTGCATCATTGACCTTTCCTTCGTAATGCATCATAGTGGTGCATTCCTGGTTTAGCAATGCAACAACGATGATTCCTACGCATCATGAAGCTATCTCGAGTAAGAAACACGATATAATTATGTTTCCACGTCATATATGCTTCACCGACCAAGCTTTATTGCTTAAGGATGCATCTCCGCTTAGTGTACCTTCAACTAACACCCGTTTCCTATATATGTCTTATTGGCAATTTTCTATATAGAAAAAAAATGGGATGTTTGCCATAGGCCAAGTCCACCAACTCCGTGAAAAATAATTTCAGAAATTGTGTCATAGTGGTGCAATTTCAATTCTCGACCAATGCTCAACTTGGGAATTGCACCACAGTGATGCATATTTAGTTCTGGCCCAATGCCAATTTACAAAATGCACCATAGTATGATGTATTTTATCTCTTGACCAGCATCCTACTGGCGTGATGCATCATGGTGGTGCAATTTTTATTTTGGTCCAGCTCGCCAACACAAGCTTGAGATGAAGCTTCATCTCATTCAAATACACACCTTTGAGCATGCATCATGTGAAAAGTGCAGGTGTTACAAGCTCCTTTAAAAAAAAAAAAGAAGGAGATACGGATCTCATTTTAGTAGATTTTTAGGCGAGACAACATGGCTTTCCTAAGTTTTTAATCTGCACGGCAGAGAATTAGAGGCAAGCAAGCAAGTTTTTTTTTTTTTTTTTTGGGGGTTAAATTATTCCATACAATCTTTCGTTGTGAATTAACCTTAGATCATAAGTCTTTGTAATGTTTCTTATAAGATCATATTTAAGTTATTGGTTTCTAGGTTGAAAACTTTTCTTGAGAAAACAATTACTCCTTACCAGATGTATTCATCATCGGGAGACTGGTAATATAAGATATTGTTATTCCCCGTGAACTTGATGATTCTATGAAGAAAACTAAGCTCTTGCCATAGAATTAGACATGCTTAAGGCTTTTGATAGGATAACGTGAAAATTTGTGGTTGGCACACTCAGATAACTTGGATTTTTTGATGAAGGGTGTGATATAACTGAACAATTTTTATACGTTTTCACTACTTCTATATTGATCAATTGTTCTGCTAGTAAAGTAATCACTCCTCAAAGAGGTCTAATAAAAGGTGATCTTATCTCATCTTACCTTTTCATACTGTGTATAGAGCTTTGTTTCAGGTTGAGCAGGATAATAACACTTAGGATATGAAAGTGAATAGATATTGAACCTTTATTTCTCTTTTCTTTTCTGGAGGTGATTATTTGATTTTCTCTAAGAAAAATTGAGCAACATGCAAACATCTTTCCAAGATAGTAAAGCAATTAAGTTTATATTTTGGCAAATCTGTCAATTTTCTCTAAGGGGAATCTGGTATACATTCAACCCCAAGGTAAATAATGATATTTTTCTAAATGATAAGTACCCAAGTGTCCCTTTTATGCTTTAAAGAAGCAAAGTGCAATCCTTCTTTTCCATTGAAGATAAGTTCCAATAAAACCTAGCTCCATGGACATCTAAATTTCTTAATCAACCTTGTATAACTCTGCTCACTCAGTCTATTCTTGGATATCTTGCCACTCATCATATGACATCATCTTATATATATTCCAAAGAAACTGATAGATAAATCGAATTATATATCGATGAGATTCTGGTAGGGACAAAAAACATGACTTTAAAGGTATTTTCCATAGACAATGGAAAAGAATTGCTCAACGTAGACCTTTATGTGAAATGATTATTTAGCAAGTTGTTGTTCTGAATCAAGCTTTGTTTGCTAAACTTGCATGAAGAATACTTCAGTTTTCACTACTCTATGGGTTCAGGTTTTCACTACTCTTTGGGTTCAGGTCCTGAAAGGTAAGTATTTTATAACATCATTCCTCTTAGTTAGTGGCGTTGTTAATAATGGGCCATGGGTATTGATAGGTATCTATCAAGGCCTTGAAATCATTATAAATAGTTATTGTTGGAAAGTAAGAAATGGCAATTCTATTAATATTTGGAAAAATAGATAGACGTCATCAATCCCTTTTATGCTTAATTCTTAATATGCCTCTATTAGTATAATGATACTAAGAATTGGAATGTTCATACTCTTTGATTCTCTAATTGATAGTGATATTGTGAGGAAAATACCGGAAATCGATATTCCTTTTAATGGAGAAGATTATCTAAGATGGACTTTTATCAGTGAAATCCGCCTATAAAATTATCCAACAAGAAAATTAGTCAGCTAGGGGTTATGTTAGTTAACCTAATATTCCTTGGAAGACATTTTGGATAGCAAATTTGCCACCTAAAGTCCTTTACTTTCTTTGGAAGTGCATTCTAATATTTGTCTCGAAACATGGTTTTCTTTCATATGATATGAGTAATACTGGATAATTAATATGGGGAAAGCCACTTTTACTAGAGGGAAAGATGCATTTAGTCTCGGATGTTAGACTTCTGGTCAAAATTGGGTGGATTTAAATTAAGAATTTCCCGATCATAGAACTTTGAAGTTCAGTCTCGTATATCAATATTTCTACACATCCCATTTAACCCTAATTTTCGTATCAACAAACCCTAGCTAATTGATTAGATTATTAATTTTATCCCCATTATGAAGTACTAATACAAAGTGAACTATATACCATAGCCAACTGTTTGGGGTAGATCGTAGAAGATAAAAAAACATAATGCAGAAATATTGGTACAAAATCAATTGTTTGAGGTAATTATATCAATTAACTAGTTTATACAATCCGCTTTTTCTCCTTTCTCCATGGAGTGGATTAATTTACTGAAAAGATATGCGACTTACACTATTCTATCTTGTTAAGGTTCTTCATCACAAAAAATTAGGATCCAGTTGTATATATCCGATGTGATGAAGTTGGATTTCACTATGCAGTCGTTCAAAAATGATGAACTTAGTTCCCAGTAAATTTTTATTTCAATCAATTGTGAACTTATTTTACAAAAAACAGTGAGTTCTTTAGAATCAAATACAATTGCTATTGTTGGAATTTTTTTTTAGGAAAATGCTTACAGTTGATGAATTGTACATGGATACTGTTTTGCAATTATTTATTCAGATTATTGCAACACTTCTTTTAGTTTATCACGATATCCGATCCCTGGAGTAGTTTTGACAGGAATATAACCATATATTTATTTGTTTAATTCTAGGACAACAATCAAAAAAGATTCATTGAGTTGACAGCAGTCAAGTTTTGTCGAATTTGATTGACAGATATAACATGTGCTAACACAACAACAAATAGAGAGGATGACATGAGAAGTTAAACTCACAAAAAAATATAGAGAAATGATCGGGGAAAACTTATTATCAATCCACCCTATATTGACCTGAGGGAAAACGTATTATTAATCCACCATATATTCACCTGAGGTCAAATATTCTAGACCGAGTCAGCTTTCCCTCTAATGAAAGTGGCTTTCCCCTTATTAATTATCTAATACCGATGTTTACCCTTTCAGTGTTAAGTTTTCTTGCAAATTTGGAAACCCAGATGTTTATTTGTTTTTCAACAAGTGCAACCTTAGATTACCAAAATGGTAAACCTAATTAGGAAGTATGGTATTTGACTGGATTACTACTTTATCTTCTAATGCATATATTAGAAGTACTAACAGAAATGACATTTGGATTAAACCAAATGCTCCAAAGTTGAAAATAATAATTAGCGCTTTGTTTATTTACGCATTTAAAAGTACAAAACTTGGACTTCACAAAAGATCGTTGGACGGTGAGCAAGCGGAAGCCAAAGCATATTTAATTGAGGCAGTGGTCTGGGCTGGAGACAAACAAAAGAGTGCGGGGATACCACAAGAGCGTTATTACTGCATTAAACGAAAATTTGGATGTAGTTTGACAACCAGAAATGTTATTTTAGTTACTCTGGATTTCAATCCTCCCCTAATGTTGTTTTTAAACATTTTTTTTTTTTAACTTTGATGATAACTAACAAGAACAACCCGAAACGTTGTTTCTTGTTGATGAATAGCACTAGGACCCTATATTAAAGAGAACAAAAAATTTTACAGGACGTGTTTCCGGACCCTATATTAAAGAGAACAAAAAATTACAGGAGGTTATTTAGCATGTTGTGTTCGCTTCCCTCAGCTCAGTTTTGAGGAAATGCATTCAATTGTTAAATATGATACACATCTTCCAAATGATGATGAGGATAATTTTTAGGGGCATAAATTGGTAATTGTGTAACTTATTAAACTCTCCTTTCGTATTAAAAATTAAAAAGAAAATCCAAAACCGTCCTCGTTGGGTTGCACTGCAATCCGAAATCTTGCTTGTACCCTATAATACACCTTACTAATCAACTATATAATCCGTGTGAATTAAGAGGGCGGAACCAAAAATTATGAAATAAGGTGCAAATATTTGTTATAGGGAACAAAAAATTATTTTTGAAGGGTGCAAACAAGCAAAAATAGGCTTGTATATAACATATTTTTTCTTATTTGGCCTAAAATAGGCTTTGAAGCAAGCTGGACTGGAGGTGCAAGTGCACACCCTTGCAAGGGGCTGGCTGGCTCCACCCCAGTTCAAACCTCCCCCTCCATCATGTGAATTTCACATGGTTCTGGAAAAACCCTGTTTTAGGGCATACGTAATTTTTTTTAGGGCATATTGAATAAAGACAAAAATTGGTTGTAAATATCAAAATCAATAACCCCTTAACCAAATAGTTTTGGTAATGGAAAATATGCCTTTTTAGGATTAGTGTTAATACTAATGATTAGTTATAATAATTCTGATTAGTGATTAATGGTTAGTGAATGGTGACTAAGATTATTTAGTTAAAAAATTGTGTAGATGAAAATTTTTGAGTAAGAAAAAAAAAAGTTAGGTTTTTTTGAAGGGCATTTTTAGGGGCGACTCCAAAAGAATTAGGGGCAACACAAAAGGACAAAATAGGTTGAAAATACTTATATGTCCCTTCATAATCGGTAGTTTAGTTTTTTTTATCTACCGATTGCAAAATCTTATTTTTGGGGCTACTCTATATTCGGTAGTTATATGAACTATTTTGACTACCGAATATGGTTGGATATTTGCAAAGAGATCCAGGATAATCGGAAGTCAGGATAACTTCATTTATTACCGATTATAGGATCAACCAAAATTAAAAAAAAAAAAAGGATTTTTGCGAAATCTCATTTTGGGGCTACTCTATATTCAGTAGTTATATGAACTATCTTGACTACCGATTATGGTTGGATATTTGAAAAGAGAGCCAGGATAATCGGAAGTCAGGATAACTTCATTTACTACCGATTATAGGCTCAACCAAAATTCAAAGAAAAAAAAAAAGGATTTTGGCAAAATCTCATTTTGGGGCTACTATATATTCAGTAGTTATATGAACTATCTTAACTACCGATTATGGTAGGATTTCATCAAAGAGGTCTACTGTATAATCGGAAGTTAGGATAACTTCATTTATAGGCTCAACCAAAATTCAGAAAAAAAGAGGATTTTGGCAAAATCTCATTTTGGGGCTACTCTATATTCGGGAGTTAAAAAACCTAAATTCATTACCGATTATGGTAGCATTTTAGCCAAAGGTATACTTTAGTCGGGAGTCAAGATAACTTTATTTACTACCGATTATAGGATAATCGAAATTCAAAAGATAGAAGATTTTATTTTGGGGATACTTTATATTCAGAAGTTATATAAACTAAATTGACTCCCGATTGTGGATTAACTTCCAGATTGTAAAGTTATCTACCGATTGTAAATGGTAGTTTGGCCATTAAAAAAATGGGATTATAAAGTTCTCTACCGATTGTGGATTAACCTCCCGAGTGTGACCATTTTTGTATTTTTGTGTCGCCCCTAAAAATGCTAGGTATTTTTGGAGAAGGAGAAGGGGAAAGTGAGAAAAAAGCTTGTATTTGATTCAATGCATAAGGAGGGTCAATCTTCATCTAAAAAACCTAGAAAAATACCTATCAATTACAACAATGATCCAAAAATGGTTGATTTCTTAGGTTATGAGAATGATTTTACACAAACTCAAACTCAAACTCAAGCACAAACTCAAACTCAAACTCAAACTCAAGGTGATAATTTTTATGAGCCAAGTCCGGATGATGAATACATATATGAGGAACCCAATGCTTCTAATACACAGGTACACTTCTATCTTATGTTTAATCTCAAATTTGTAGCTTAAAATCATAAAAAGTTTGTGTTTTTTCACTAACGTTCGGTGAGTCTGGAATATGTTCGGCTTAATTTATCAACCGAACCCACCTGGATATTGACAACTAATGAACAGTTCGGCAAGCTGAAAGTGTTATGATTATGAACCGAACCAATAAACATCAATGGACCTTGAAACACATTGCTATGTTCGTCTTATAATGAAAATTGATAACAAGCCGAACACATTAAGTCAAGGGTTCGGCTAACCCATAAAACACAATATGAGCCGAACCTACACCTAGTTTATTTTGCAAACTAACAAAGCATGGTTCGGCTTAAATTCATTATTCTATAACAAGTCGAACCTATACTAAAAATCCTAACTTTTCTAGGTTTGGCGTATATTTGGTATACTATTTCAAGCGAACTGTTCATATACACTTTCAGGCTGAAATTTTGAAGAACAATTCGGCTTAAACAACAACAAAATTATGCGCCGAACTTATGCATGAAACCGTATAAAACCCTAAGTTTATGGAATTAACCCTGTTGAATCGATCAAAAACATCAAATAAGAGATTGAGTTTGTAGAACTTACTTTCTTATCCTCATTTCAAGAGTTGGTGCTTCGATTGGTTGATTCTGTAGTTCAATTGGTTCTTCTTTTTCAATTGAGTGGTTTGAAGACGATTTTAAACGCCTACCAGTTTCCTTTTCCTTTGTTCGACCCATTATATAGTTAAGTTTAATCGACAATCAAATTTTCGCGAATCAACGATTAATCACGACGATGAAAAAAAATTTTCTCACGAGGGAGAAGAAGGGTTCGGCTAGAGAAGATGAAGAAGTTATGTAGAAACTGATTTTGATTTTCTTAAAACTGATTTTAGGTTTTTATATTAAGGGCAAGGGTAGATTAGTAATTAAAACAATTAGAGGGTATATGGGTAATTGAACTATCCAAGGGATACCCCTTATAAGGACACCTTAGATGGGATTATTGGTTTGTATGCCCCGAAAGTAGGGCTGAACATGGTTTCGGTTTTCCGCTGGAACCGAACCAAACCAGACCAATTAGGAAGAAACCAAACCGAACCATTTACTAATGGATTGGTTACCGTGTAGAAAGTGGAAAACCGATAGTGTTGGTTTTGGTTTGGTTTGACCTCTAAACTGAACCAAAAACCATTGGAAAACCGATTAATTTTTAAACTGAGTTTCTACCGTTGATTTACAAGTATTAGATTCTACCCATTAATTTAGAGGATAAATTGAAACCCTAAATCTAATATTTCATTATGATACTCTCCCTCTTTCTCTTTCTCCTTCTCTCTGTCGCCTCCCTTCTCCACCCCCAACTACAGCTGCTGCTACTCGACTTTTTTCTTCCTGTCTTCCTTCTTTTTTATTTTTCAATAACTAAATTAAGATATATTATATATCTTCTTTTGATCTCTAGATTTAGAGTAAGCTTTAACTATTCTTGATATATTATTTTTTTTTTGTCTGTAAATTTGTGTAAACCAATACTATCGGCAACTACGATTTTTTTATCTATAAATTTGTGTATTTTTTTTTATTTTTTGGTTTCACATAATTATTGGTTAACCAAAAACCACTGGGACAAACCGAAACCAACTGGAACCATTTGGAAACCAAACCAATGGTTAATGGATTGGTTTGGTTTAGATTTTTAGAAACCAATAGTATTGGTTTCGGTTTTGGTTTGGCTAGAAACCGAACCAAAACCGACCATGAACAACCCTACCCAAAAGTTTTAAGTATGCCCTAAAACAGGGTTCTTCTGGAAGTATGGGATCTGTAAGTACGGGATAAAAGAAGAAAAACAAAAAGAAAGCTTTAATTAACAGAAACGTTTAAACTTTGGAGAAGGATCAAACTCTGGGTTACAATGGCAAAAGTAGGGCTTCTTTTCAAACTAGATTAGATAGATAAACCGAACTATCATCTCAACATATTTTCAAAAAATGGCCTTCATGTTTTCTACATATTGGATCACTGAGCTATCATTTTCTACATTGTTGATCAAGTGTTGATTAGTATAATCTAAGTACTGATCAAGAGTTGAATCTTCATAAAAGATACCTACAAAGTTGCTGCCTCAATTTCCTTTTTCTTTCTATTAGGCCTGACGAGTTCCGCCAAATATTTGAGGGACTTATAGTATCAAAAAAATAATATTTGAGGGACTTATTCCTAATTTATACACATTCTCCTGCAGATAGTTGTCTGTAACTTCTGATAAACCTGATTAATAAAAGGACACATTAGTAACCCAAAAAAGATTTTAAAAAAAAAATCAGCACCATTATAAACGGAACAAGAACAAAATTAAGGGACTACCCATTTCATTGTATGCTCCGACATTCATGATAGACACAAGAAAAGGAGGATATTTCTCCATCACAGTAATTACCTTGAAGCAATTTACAGCTTTCTCCACAATTTAATGACATCACCAGCAAAGGACCTCAGCTTTCCCCAAATATTTGGTACCTCTGGTACAGGATCTTCCTTTGACTCCTTGCTTAATATGTTTCTGCACAACATACATAGTATATCACATATTCAAACAGTAATCCTACTGGACATGATAGAGTGTAAGAATGATGTGTGACGGAAATAGCAAAGTTGGTCATGGGAAAGGCTGGAGAGTGGAGCTATAGTATCCTTGATCAATAAACAAGGTTCTTCGTAAGGCGTGACTTCTCATTAACTCCACCATCCAGTTACCTTGTAGTTTCACTAGACTAAGTAACATAACTAGCTTGTGATAAAGAGGACCAAATGCTGATAAAAGTTCACATAGAAAACTTTGTCACAGATAAATACCTCGAAAGCTTATCTCCTTCCAGGTCTTCTTGAGCCACTCCAGTTGAACCATCTGAACTCAACAAGCCTTCAGAGTTAGCTGCTTCTTTACCAGTGTCACATGGTTTTGCAGTCTCTCCACTCAAGGAGTTCTCAACATAAGTGGGAACCTGTGGTTTTTCTTTTGCTTCTACGTCATTGCTAATGATGATTGTTGAAGACTTGACCTTTTCTTCTGAACCATGCACGACCTCTTCTTTCAAGCCATCAATACCCAAAGATCTTTCAGATGTAGCTGCTTCTTTAGCACTATCACAAGGTTTTGCAGTCTCTCCACTCAAGGAGTTCTCGACATAAGTGGGAAGCTGTGGCTTTTCTTTTGCTTCTAAATCACTGCTAATGATTATGGTCGAAGACTTGGCCTTTTCTTCCCAACCATCTGAACCATGCACGACCTCTTCTTTCAAACCATTAATACCCAAAGATCTTTCAGACTTAGCTACTTCTTTAGCACTATCACAAGGTTTTACAGTCTCTCCACTCAAGAAGTTTTCCACATAATTGGGAATCTGTGGCTTTTCTTTTGCCTCTAAATCACTGCTAATGATTACGGTTGAAGACTTGGCCTCTGCAGCCTCTCCAGTCAAAGGTTTCTCAGCACGATGGCAAACTTCAGGCTTTACTTTTGCTTCTACATCATTTGTAATGATGATTGTTGCAGGCTCCTCCTTAGCTGTTGAGCTCAGTTCATGGCTCTTCAGATCCACTGCTGGTTCTGTGCTTGTGATCTCTTCAACCTTGGTAAAACCTTGATCTTCTTTCTTAGGAACTTTGGTTTGCAATAAATGCTGGTCTGCCTCGCTGACATGGGAGGTTTTAGATTTGTGGTCTAGTTCCTGCACCAACCTCCTAATAGTGTAGTGAGAACCTCCCATCTGCTTACGAATTTCAGTAACTGTAGGAAATTTTCCTCCATTCAACGTCTTGTAACTACGAAAGACACCAAGCAAAGTGTTTCAGTTAAAACAATCGCCTCCCAGAAACAGCAAAATAAAGAATATCGATACTACTAAGGTACTGCTACTACTTCTAGATCCCAATTAACGCTAAAAACTCTGGAGAATGAAAAAATTACCATCGTACTTGTGCTTATTAGTATTCATGTATCAAACTTAAGAACAATATCCAGGACAACATGTGACATACTCAAAACTTTGACAACAAGACTGAATCAAGTACCGATTACAAATTTTGGTCACGCAAGTTTCACATGTTCAACTTTAAACTAAAAGGGCTATCTAACTGAGTCATAGATGCATGGCATACATGGACAACTAAATTGGCTGAAGTTGTCATCTTAATTTGACGAAAGGAAACCTCACCTAAATTCAAAAGATACACATAACTGACTAAATATTTAACTGAAGGATACTGTTTTTCATTTATAATTCAGTGCATTGGTGTGTGTGTGTGTATGTGTATATATATATATATATCAGGTGTTCAATTTGCCAACAAACAAGTGCAACACACTTCACATAACAAAAGCTGCTCCAACATGCCATGATATCTACGCAGTGAGAGCACTGATAGATGGATCATTCAAACTGCCGATAAGAAGTATACACGCAATTCGAGGCTTGTTCCCATTAAGTCATGCACATGAAACAATCAAAGTCCGGCATAATATATGGTAAGTTGATTCTGCCAATAAGAAACTAGATCCAATTAGAACTTATCTAGCTAGAGGAAAGATACATACTTTTCGACAAAAGCTTCCACCATCCCTCTCCTTTCATCTAGTGGTACCCGTTTACAATTGCTTTCACGTTTTGATGCACCAGAAGGGGCAGATGCAGCAAAATCCCTACTGCATTGGATGTTTGATTCACATACTGCAGTTGTTATTTTGCAGAACGCTGCCGAGTGCAGTACACCAATGTTAACAAGATCCACGCCGCAAAGCAAAATAACATACACTATTATGCTAAAGAAATAAACCCTTGATCAAGAAAACAGTAATATATAAAGTAAACTAAATTTCAAAGCTGGAAAGTTAGAGAAACCTAACATCAGCACATAACCTGTTAGAGATCATCACCAACTTAGAGAGAAATCTAAAAACTCTCTTTGCAAAGAATTATCTACAGATGTATCCTCTCTAGAGTTATCTAGAGTACGAGGAGGTTATAGAATTATCTAGACTAAGTTATAGACAGTTCTCTAGAAATCTACATAAGTCCTAGCTAGTCACTAGACTAGTATAAAAAGGGAATAGGTTTCCCCATTTGTAGTCACTCAATCATAGAGTTAATCAAGAGTGAGTGATCGAGTTCGCTGAGAAGTCAGTAGAGTTAGTGCAATTAAGTGAGTGAGTGCGAGTGAAATTAATTCCAAGTAAGGTTGTGCCAAAGAGATAAGAGTGCGAGTGAGCTTCGTTTGTATATTTTCTTTTTTATGATAAACTTACTCTTATTATTCACAAGTAGAATTTTACAAAATAAGCTTCACAAACTCACTCACAATTAGTTTAACTTTAGTACACCACACAACCAGCTACTTGTCTAACTCATACATACTCTCTTTTCTCACCACTAAAGCTCAACTGGTTTTCTCACTTCCCTCGATCACTGGCTCTCAACTTTGATCGATGCTCACATATGAGCAGGGCATTCTGTATAATTAGTCACGCCGACTACCTAGATATTTCTAAGAGCTACTTTATTTTATTATTACTAGTAAGGATACATGTGCGATGCACATGCTTGAATTTTTACTCATCCAAAAATACTAAATTTGAGAGCCATGAATTGTTTTTTCCTAAAACAAAAGTTTTCCATTCTTATTTGTACTCGTTATATAAATAATTGAAAGAGCTTTTCAAATATATAAATTTTAAAAAATCCGGAGTATATTTTGAAAGATATTAAGTTTTTAAAAAATTTGATCTATTTTTAAAACAATGGTAATTATGTAAATATATAGAAAACTAAGTAATTTAGGGGTCTCCTACAAAAAAGAGCTCTTTTCTTTATATTAGTATAAGATAAGATTTCTTGTATTCTAGATAGCTCTAGACAATTAAGAAAAGCCTAGACTAATCCTTAGCGATTACTCTGAGTTTCTCTAGAGTAGGTATGCAGGGTGCTGCTGAATTTCAACGTAACCATCATACAGCAAATTGCATATTCTTGTAATAACTAATTTTCATATCCAAGTTGAGTTACTATAAACATGAATTGCACAGTAATCAAAGCACAAATGCCCTCTTTAGGTTCAATCACACATAATTTTCACATTACTTCTCAAAGTTCCACTTCATAATAATGTACTTCTCATCAATTTTTATACTGTATAAAATTAGCAGTAGCCATCTGTTTCTGTCAAGAGCCAAATTTATATGCAAAGCCATTAACATAGATGCAAAGCGAGATTAATAGAAACGCTTCAAAATTCTCATGGAAGTTGCAGAAATTCCTAAACATGATTTTTTTAAAGCATGAATTCCTAAATATTTTTGGTTGGGGTTTATCATAACCTAAAAAATAACTGAACAGATGAGAAATTGAATGATAGAAGTGACTTTTAACTTACCCTTCTTCTTAGAATCAGAAAAGGATAAAAAGGAGAGTCGTCTTGCAGCCTGCATCACTTCCAGGATAGAAATCAAAACTTCAAAACCATCAAAGGGGAACAGATAGAGATCGATAACATGAAACACCCTAGAAAAATGAAGAGGCCGTAGATGGAGATCACGAAGGAGAGTGAGTAGGGGTGAAAGATCCCTCCAAACGACAATAGGGTTTAAATGTCTCGGTTTTGCTTCGGCCTTGATGAAGGGAAATGTGGTGTGGGTTTAAACTTTAAGAAGTTAAGAAGGTCTTCTTTGAAAATAGTGTGCAAGATAATGGACCTTTATTACGAAAATTGTTTTTGGGCATACCAAAAAATTAACGGACATACATTTGGTTTAAAAGTTATCAGCGGAACCTTGCGAACCTAACAAAAAAAAAAGTTGTAAGCCGAACCTTGAATATGTCCGGTAATTTTTTGGTATGCCCAAAAACATGTTTTTTATTACCGGCTATTACTGTGGGTTATTGGGCCTATTGTTTAGTTTTACCCTAACCAGATCCATGTGTTGATCGCTTGATTTTGCACGTGAAACTTTTGGGAGTCCTTACACCAGTCACCCCGGTGCAGGTTGCTAGACTCGCACAGAGAAATTTGGCTTACTGCCAACAATCTAATTGAAAGACATGCTTCCACAGAGAAAAAAAATCTTACTGAAAGACCTATAGAATCGAGCATGACACAAACTCAAACTTAGCATTCCCGCAACACCTAGAGAACCAATCTTTTCAAAAGTCTAAAACATTCCCTTAAAAATAAGTTGATCTTCTTTTTCTAGGTACATTGCGACTAATGGCTCCGTAACCAAGGGAGAAAAATTCTTTCTTAGTTCGTCAATTGCTTTAGTCAGCCGAGTTTGTGCTTCTTTCATATTCTTCTTTGAATCAGTCACACCAGCCCTCCGTGATCTTCCGAAATACTGTAGCTTTCTGCATTCCACTGAAATCATTTTTAACAACTTCAAATCGTTCTCGAAGCCAGTTGACGTTGAATCCAAGATTCTCACCCATCTTTATCTTCGCCTCCCAGGAATCAATCATACCGAGAGTCACCATATTTAAACGAGAACGGTACATCTCCATAACAAATTTCATTACATCAGTAACCAACCAGACTTGGCCAACGGAAGGCATGGTTAAAGTAACTGGTCTTGGAATAAAATGACCGTATTTCGACCAAATCTGTCTATATAAATTAGCGTGTTCTTCAAGAACATTGAAGCCACCGATATCTTCATACTTCTCAACATCAAAACTCTCACCTGGGCTCTTGAATCCCTTCAGAAGGTTTACCAGCGTCAGGATAGGCACGTCCAGTTTGTGCTTCTGGTGTGGCTAGTATCCCGTTCTTGATTATCATAGTGGGCAGTGAAACACTAACAACAAAGATGCAGGTATCGTTAACAAGATATCCTTCATCTAAGGTGTTCAGTTTATTTAGACGTATGGAATTCTCACGACCCAAATCAACCTCTTGGCTGTATGTTTCGAATAGCTCGTCTGCAAAATCAAAAACTGAAATGTTATAACTTCTTTATTTCAACTAGTAGACTACAAACACGTAAATAAGATAAAACTAACATTTTGATTCCGGGCCTTCATAATCAAATTGATTAACAATCGCAGTACAGAATCTTGTGCCCTTCGGAAATTTGTCAGAGTCAACAGCGCAAAGAGAAATATCTAAGATGCCACTTTCTGATGGATGAAGAAACACCTGCCTGCAATTTATCAGAAAACCTTACGAGTACTAATCTGATTTTTTTATTTTTTATCATCAACTTAAGCAAATGAGGACACAATACCATTTATACCCACCAACAGTAAAAATGGCAGAGCGAATTGGGGTTTTGTCGCATTGCAACTTTGAAAAGTTTTCCATCCTCCAAATGAATTTTGAAGATTCAAACATCTTTACAACCTCTTTGGTTGATTTCTCCATGGAATAATAAGAGCCACCTTGAGGAGAAAAATCTTTGACAAAACTTTCTTTTCAGCGTGGAAATTGGGTGAAAACAAATCTGTATTTATACGCTTTTTGTCTTGCATTTACGAGAGAAGGAAACTGGAAAGACAAATGAGAACATTCGAATCTAGATAGCTAAAAATTTAAAGAAAAATAGTGAATGTTGTAGGAGAAATATAGATAAGAAAGATATCTTATTCATTAGATATCATTGTAGTATTACATAGGAATAAGCCTCTATTTATAGGCTAGAGTATCAACCCTGGTTACATATAGATGGTCCGCACACATGGGCCAAAGGCCCTACAACACTCCCCCTTGTGCGGTCCAATAATAGGGCTTCATATGTAGTGCTTCGAATGTAGTTCTTTAAATGTCGTTGTCTCCTTGATGACTTGTGCCGAAATAAATTTCCCTATTAAAACTTTGACAAGGAAAAACCCAGTGGGATAAAACCTTAGTACATCTCTTCACATGTAGTACTTCACATGTTGTCTCGTACTTTACATGTAGTTCATCACATGCAATACAATCTTCAAAGACCGACGAGTCTAATTTAATTGCCTCGTTAAAACTTCATTAGGGAAACCCAAAGGGACAAAACCTGAACTAAAGAAAAAGAGTACAATATTAAGTAAACTTAGAACATAATTGGATTTAATTATGTTGCCTCATTAAAAACCTTGCCGAGCAACAAAACCCTGTGGGAAAAAGTAACCTCGGTGAAGGAAAAGAGTTCAACACACCATTAGATGCTCCCCCTGATGTCATACAATTTTCATTAGTCTAATGCAGTCAAAAGGAGTTTATCAAACTTTACTTTGGTGACTTGAACATTTATAAAACCATGTTGTTGATTATAGAAGTTACGTTGTTTAACAGACTATCGCATTTTATTTCTTTGATTCATATATTTTCAATAATATCAAAACGATCTTGATATCTTCAACGTTCAACATACTTGATGTTTTTTTAGTGTTGCCTCGCTAAAAACCTTGTCGAGTAACAAAACCCTTTGGGAAAAACTATTCTCGATCGAAGGGAAAAAGAGTACAACACAACTTCATTTCCAAGTAAAATATGTCGACATCATATCCTTGGATCCTCCCCCTGATTTCTTTCAGAGTTGTTCTAGACAGTTCCTTTAGTCATGTATTTTTCGAAACTAAATATTGGTAATGACTTAGAAAATAATCTACCATATATCCCTCTAATTACTTTCGTTGGAGAAGAGATTATTGTTCCTTCATAATCAACAACTTTTGGATTGCACTTTCATTAGCATTCCTTTTAATATCTTTGTAGGGATAAAATAAATTTATGTCAATGGTTACTTTTAAGTACATGATTACATTCATTATACCATTCCAATGACGTTACGTTGGCACGGAGCTATATCTAGCTAATAAGTTCCTTGAGGATGCAAAATTTTAATCGAGTACATTATCATACTAAGTACAACAATGCGTCTATTGTACTTAGATATGGGAATTTCATCTCCCAACACATCTTTGTCATATTCCTTTGGACGAAATGGTTACTTACTTATATTTGAACCTCGACTAATCATGGGAGTGCTATCAGGATGCATGTCTTTATTAAATTTCCTGACAACTTTAGACATATGCAAACTTGTGGAATAATATACCACAAGCTTATTATTCGATCGAGCTTTCCCTAGATTTTTCATCTCAAGTTCGGATTTTAAATAGCTTTTAAGGTCTCTTATTACATCAATAGTACAAAATTTTAACATTGCATCATATTCCGATTAGATTAAAATTTTAACATAGTAAGTAATGACTGATGGGGTGGAACATATTAAATTTTCATGAACATCTAACGGTGAAATCTCTATTTTTTATAATCATACGTTTGTGGAACCCTAATATATACTACGAAAACGAAATTTCTTTGTTCAAAAGAAATACCTAGTAACGCATCCATGATAATAAACAAATAGGATCAGAACCACGCTAATCTTCAAGGAATAATCCATAACCAGTCTTGAATGAAGGAAAAAAAATTTGCACCAGTTGGTAGACTCGTGCTGATAACGTGTTGTAGGAGAAATATAGATAAGAAAGAGATTTTTTTCATTAGATATCAATGTAGTATTACATAGGAATAAGCCTCTATTTATAGGCTAGAGTATCAACCATGGTTACATATAGATGGTCCGCACACATGGGCCAAAGGCCCTACAACAGTGAATTGAATGTAAATCCATTAATCGATTTATGTTCCCCATACGAAAAACAATTACTGTAAGAAATAATAAAACGCCTACCGTGGGAAAAACTGTTGACAGACCAAAATAAAGAACCCCCAATTGGGGATATCCGATCCAATTGGGGGATATAGGTAGATAGGGCTGCCCATGGTTCGGTTTGGTTTGCCTTTCTGCCAAACCCAATGACCAAACAAATATCTTTTATAAGAAACCAAAAATCAAATCAGATCATGCTCGGTTTAGAATATTCGAAACTAGAATCGTCCCACCGATTTTTTTGGGTTTTTTGACTTTCATTTTAACTCATAAATCAAAATTGTAAATCAAATCATCAAAATTAGATATATCTTGAACTATAATTTCTTTATTTATGGGTATACTCATTAAAATCATTTATATATTATATATATAATTCAACATTAGATACATTTTTAATTATATATTTTTTTTATTTTATGTTGAAGTGAATATATATTATACTATGATGGAAAGTTCGGTATATATTATTATGGTTTTTGTCGGTTCTTACTCTCGGTTTCTTTTTTGGTTTTTTTTTTTGGGTGGGGGGGATTTTTGGTTCTTTTGTGACATCAAACCAAAACCAACCACCTAGAATCGGTTTTTCTTGGTTTTTGAGTTTCTTGGTTTTTGGATTTTTCGGTCTCTGATTTTCTGGATTTTTTTGTCGGTTTGGACCAGTTCGGTTCGGGTAGAAAACCGAACCATGGGCAGCCCTATAGGTAGAAGACAAAACCGGTGTCCCAATAGCATTTCTGGGTGACCCCTTATCCGTTTTTTTTTTAAATTCCTAATCTAGCCCTCACTAATCCTAATTAGTGATTAATTTTAATTAGTTAAAATGTTAATTATTTGTTATAAGATTAAGTTAGTGTTTTTTTTTTTTTTTTTGGGTGAGTGAGGTGAGTGTAGAAGGAGCGAAAAAAAATTTGGGAGGGAATTTTTTTGGTGAAAATGGAGGATGATTGTGAAGAGAGAATTGCTGCTGCTAAATCTTTAGCTCAACTACAACAAGGATCATATCCTCAATCTTCTGCTAATGACAACAACTCACAATTGCAAGTTTTTGTGGAACCAACACCCTTAAATGATGATTTTTACGAGCATGGAGAGTTTTTTGAAGAACCTACACAAGAAAGTAAACTTGCCCAGCATACAAGCAGCCCCAACACACAGGTAAAGCTGCTGAGAGGTTGAAAATTTGATTTTTTTTCCTTTGAACCAGCTATTTTTTCAGCTGAAAAACCTATGTACCGGCATAGAATAAGTATAAATACAATGTCGGAACACCCTAAACCGGCATAGTATTCATAGTATGATAATGCAGGTAGCCCAATATCCCCCATTTTGAAACCAAAAACGGCATAGAATTCAAACAAAAAACTATGCCGGTACTGCATGAAAAACAAACAGGAAGCAGTGCCTTCCAAATCTAAATACCGGCATTGAAAAATTAATTAACTACCACGCCGGAACTAAGTGCCGGCATGCTCGATAGAAATCTATCAATGCCGGTACTCAAGTGATTTTTTCTTCTTCAAGTTTTTGGATACTTTACATCATGTGCGGACATATAAATTCAAGCAACATACAATGTCGGTCGCAGTACCGGCATGCTCGAGATGAAATGACTGTGCCGACAGGTCGAACACAACCAGGAGGGGCTATGCCCCCTGGACCCCCCCCAGACCCCCTGGGTAAAATACAACTTTTGTGCCGACATTTTATTCAACCTAAATTATATGCCGGTATTGATAAAAAAAATCCAAAGGTTTTCCTGTGTACTTAAAGTGGACTGCCGGCATACACGAATAAATTCAAATCAATGCCGCGACATACTACCGGCATTGAAGTCAACCAAAAATCAATGCCGGGACAGAACATTCATTTTCAGGTGATTCTGTAACTCAATATCGGCATAGCATTCATACGAAAATCATTGTCGTAACTAAATACCGGCATTGTATTCATTATATATTGAATGCCGTAAACTAGTACCGGCACTGTAATCATACTAAAATCAATGTCGGTACTCTCTGAAACTCAACTGTTTAAGTTAGAGTTCGCGATTCTAACCCAAACCCACTGCTATAAATCGATTCAAACACTTATAAAACACTTCAAAATCACTTACCTTCTCACGGAAGCCATGTTTACGAGAAGTCGATCGCCCGAAGCCTCTTCTTCTTCTTTATTTTGAGCAATCAAATCAAGCCTTTGTTCTAATTTTTGTTGAGCAATCGATTTTGACTTCGATTGGGCATCTGATTTCTTTCTTGGAGGCATGGTTATGATTCGGGAAGGTTAATCGACGAAGAAATTTTTGAATCATCGTCGACAAAGAACGGATGAAGAAGAAGATGAAAGATTTTTTTTTTTCAAAACCTAAACCTAATGAGTGCCGGAACTGATGTGTAGAAATGGGGGATATGTTTTGGTTTTTAGATTTTATGTTTTAGGGGAAAGGGTATTTTGGTATTTTTATAATAAAAAATCACCCCTTAACATCCACCCCTGGTTGGGGGAAGTAATCTATATCCTCCAATTGGGGATTCAAAATAAAGGGAGATATTGGCGGCTGGTATCGGTAAGAGCAACCGCAGTGGTGCGACTAAAACCAAAGACCAAAAACCAAAAAATAGTCAAAAAAATTGGGTTTAGTCCATGGTGGTACGCTACGGTAGCCGAGTATATTTGTTCAAGCGGGGATATAAACTTCGTGTGGTGTAGCGCAGACATATAATGCATGCCTGTATGAGGCGTACATTTGACTCACGCCCAGTGTGGGACGAATATAACACAAACGCCAGACATGGGGCGAACATATACTTCACGCCTAATGGGGAAGACGGGCATATAGTTTACGCATGATGGGGCGTGCTTTAAATCAACTCCTGAAGACATTTGAGTATTATGGGTCTGCCCCGTGTACACACATATTACACACATGTGGGCGTTAAAACCTATCTTCTCTTCTCGACCATTCTCTTGTTTTTATCTTCTTTCTTTTGTACCGCCTCACCAAACAGAACTTCAAATCCTTATTTTCTCCCATTCTCAAACAGTAACAAGAAAAAAAATATTAGAAATTAACCATAGTATTTCTGTTCCATGAGAGGTATGTTTCTTCCCTTTATCTTTTATTTTCAGCTTTAAATTTTGTGTTTCCCCGCGAAAATAAATAGCTAATTTACTTTACCCTTTTTAAATTGATAATAGGTGAAACCCCCCTTTCTGTTATAACCACGGTGAGTGACCAGTTAACTGTGTACCTGCAATACACATGTGTGTTATTATAAATAAATAGTAAACACGTGTCACTTGATGATAGATCCTAAAAATGTACGACCCATATTTGTTGATGTCGTTAAAGAAGCAACACCACCGACCTTCCTTATAATCTACTCCACCACCTAATTATGCTTCGAAGAAAATAAAAATCACCACCAAAATTAAATGTGAACTTTAATATCAGTGTATCATCAACACAAACAAAAATCTCATCAACAACAATTTTTTTTTTGATAATAAATCAAATCGGCATGGCTACTTCAACGTTACGGTGATCCAAATCCAAATCCAAATCTTTAACTCTCAAAATTAAAATCCAAACCATAATTTGGGAGTAGGGTTGACCGAGTGTCGGAGACGAAGACGAAGAAAGGATATCCCAGTTTGTTTCTCTCTTAGGGTATAAGCATCAATGGCTATTATTCCAACACGTGTCGATTTTCTACTATCGGTGATGGGAATTTTTAAAGTTTTCAAAAACAGTGTCACATGTGTTTATTGCACGTACACAGTCAACTAGTCAATCATGGCAGTTATAACGGAGATCACGTCAGTTATAATGGACAGGGGTTTCACCTATTTAGGATTTAAAAAGGGTATAATGCAAATTAGCTATTTATTTTGGGGGGAAAACACAAAATCCCCCTTGTTCTATAACTAGGTCTCAACCCGTTCCGTAACTGCACGGTCAAGGATATGTGTTTCAAAAGTATCCATTGATTCATACATGTCGTAATTATCTGAGAAGAATTGAACAAATCGATCCATGTCTAAATGTTTTGAGGAGTTGGTTAATAAACATGTCCTTATCCTCGAATCTTTTAATATTGTGTATGTAAGGGTTGCATCATGTGAAACGTAAGTTAAAAGCTCGCCTATTAACAAACATACTTTATAACTTCGCTGGACCAAATTTGGTTTTGGTCTGGGTTTCAGACCAAATATACTCTGAGATTTGGTTTTAGTCTAGGTTTTACTCTTTAGTCCGTTCGACTGTGCCTGGTTTCTGGACCAGATTTATGGTTTTAGTCGTCTACTGTGGTTGCTCTAAGTCTTCCAAATGCTTTGTATTATATGTACCTTGCCCATACCTAAACGTTTCCACCAAATAATCATGCTTGAGAAAATGATTTGTGGCACACTAAAATATTTTTTTCTAAGAAAAATACGCATAATTAATTATGGTGTCAAGGTCGTAATAACATATTACTATTGGGACTTGAAAAGGTTATGAGAAATGAGGATTTTTTGTTACATGCCTAGTTAACGATTCGGCGAGCGGCGAAAATCGGGTTGGTAAAAGTGCGTTCATTGGACGAAATATTAGCTCGGTCAAATATGCGGCCAATTATGCGTGATTCGGGAAAAATGTGGAAATATGTATATTCGTGTTTAATGCGTTTAACATATCTCAACTCGGTACATAAAATTCGGCATATATTTTATTATAAAATATTTTTTTTAGTAGTATTATTATGTATTAAAAAACATTTGCGTGTTATTATTTATGATTTTTTATTGTATATTGTATGAAAATTCATGATTTAAATGGTGTGCATAATAATTATGGAACATAATCACCAACAAACATGTACCTATAAGAGGATACGATGAATAGGGTGGAATCACCATTAATGGGGTTGAAATAGTGTGTGAATTAATGCGGCAAATAATTCGTATAGTTCGTGAACTATTCGGAAATGCTAAAAAAATCGCGAATATGATTCGGGGTGTAAAAATGAGTCTAAAATGTGTGTATTAGTGCGTGTTCGAATAGTTCACATATAATTCGGTAAATGTTCGGTAATTGATTTGATTTGTGGCACATACAAAAATCATAATACACTAATAATCATAATACACCCTCTTTAATCGTTACAAGCAAACCGGTAACATATTGAAAAACATAAAAAGAAACACTTTGTTACAGCCAAACCAGTAACAAAATACTCTTACATTCGCAACAAGATCCAATGTGGAACATAAACACAATCGATAAAAGGCAGTGTGATAAGACACACACTTAACAAAAGCGAGTGTGCTAAAGAAAACAAGCAACATAGTCAGCAAGAGTCAATATGACAGTCTTGAAAAGTTAAGCTGCAAGACTGTCAGAAAACCTAACTACAGAAGAACCACCAGTATCAGAAGTATTAGTAGAATAAGGATGAACTAATCTTTGTCAGAATCCTTGAGAAAGTTGGATAACAGAGCCCTCTGGTCATCATAGCATCTAACTACTCTTCAGAAACTACATGAGTAACCTTCGGAAACCCGGAGTCCACCAATTCTCTAATGGAATGGCAATCTACTTCCACGTGTTTGGTCCATACATGGAAAACAACATTACATGCCAAACAAATTCCATTTTGATTATCACAGAGCAAATTCAAAGGATGAGCAACATAAATATGCAACTCTGACATGCATAAGTAAGCCATTGTAATTTAGCAACTGCTACAATTATACATTTGTACTCATCTTCAGCTGAGCTTCTAGAAACAATGGGTTGTTTCATTAAATACCAGAAAACAATATAATTACCCATGATCGACCACGTGACCAAAAGTAGATTTTTTGTGTCAGGGAAACCATCTCAATATGAGTCAGTAAATGCAGTTAAAGAATGAATATCACCTCTGTAATGTAATTCCAGTACCCAAAGTACCTTATAAGTATCTCAATATTCTTTTTACAAGAAGAAAGTGTTGATCAGTAGGTGGATGCATAAATTGGGAAACATAATTCACGGAAAAACATATGTCAGGTCTTGTGTGAGTAAAATATTGAAGCTCACATACTATTTTCCGATACTCCAATAAATCATTCAATAACAAACCATCATGAGCAGAACATCTTTTAGACTTGGCAACATGGGTGTCACAAGGATTGCAATCTAGCATTTAAGATTTAATTAGCAATTCCAAAGTATTTTTTTGTTGTGTAAGAAAGATAACATCTGAAGTTCTTGAAGCTCCAATACCAAGAAAGAAATTCAAATCTCCTGATATTTTCATAGCAAATTCCTTACACAATGCTTGTATGAAATTCTCAATAAGAATATCACAACTCATTGTCAAAAGTATGTCATCTACATAAAGTAACAACACCATCATATTTGGAATTAGTTGTATAAATGAACATATAATGAACAAATTCGTAGACTTGAAAAACCATACTGCGAAATAAAAGAGCTAAATATGATGAACCAAGCTCTTGGAGATTGCTTTAAACCATAAAGTGACTTCTTCAAGTGACAAACATGAGTGGGAAAATCTAGATGAATAAAGTTTGATGGTTGCTTCATATAAACATTATTAGAAAAATTTCCATGCAGAAAAGCATACTTTTTTTTTTGATAAACTCCGAATTTATTTATAAAGGAAGAAAAAAGAAGGAGGGGGACTAGGCCTTACCTCCAAAGACAAGGAGAGAAAACAAAGAAAAACAGAGAAACCAACCAAAAAGGACCCAAAAAGCCTGGGGCCGCAGGCTACATATTACGAAAGTGGTATAAAGGCAGAACCGAGTTGTCTATTCCAACCTTGTGCTTGATGAAATCAAGAGAAGATCTCCACCATCGCGACTCCACAGACGCGCCGTGCTTTTCCAGTAGATCAGCCACCGAGTTACCTTCCCGGAACACATGAGTACAATATATCTGGGTAGAGTTAGCGAAGTTAAGGAAGATATTCCAGTTGGTCGATAATCTCCAAGGAACCACCTCCGGATTTTTAAAAGCATGTATCACAAAAAGAGAGTCACACTCCATCCATAGCCTTCAAATTCCCATGGTATTGGCCAAACGCAATGCAAAGATGGCATCCCAAAGCTCCGCGAAGACCGAGTTAGCTAATCCCAAATTTTGCGCCAGACAGCCCTTGACCCGACCTTCCGAATCACGAAATACCACGCCACAACCCGCCGGACCCGGATTACCAATAGAACAACCATCGATGTTGTCTTTGATCCAACCTGGCTCAGGGTTCATCCATTTAACCACTGTAGCTTTAGGAGGTTTAGGAGAAAGCCTTTTAATTCCCAGATAGTCCAGGATATGCTTGTCTGCTGAGGTGTAAAATGAGTATCCTCCGCTATTTCTTCTGGACTCAACAATGAGCATAGACAACATCTTTGTAGCTTGAGTGAAGGAGGTTACCTTGTGCTCGAATCTGAGGTTGTTGCGGCAGAACCAAATGATCCAGATGCAAGTTACTACCGCAATCCACAACAACTTCTTTGTTTGTGAGCAACCGCAGAAAAGCATACATCTAATTGCATAATTGACGGAATACTTAGCTCCAAATTTATTGGATGAAATAATTTCCTCCAGTTCGGGGGCACTATATCAGAATTTGCATGGTGTGAGATCTTCAAGATTTACTCGCATAAGAGCAATCATCATATACTCTAATACACCCATAATACAAATAATTTGTGGTATTTGTTATATTGTTCTAAGGAAATAGTTAGTCTTAGAAAATGTGTTTTATGTTGTCTATGTTGTCTCAAAACCTGAACCTTTGCACGATATTGCTAGCGTCAAGTGGAAATCGTCATTATATATAACGTATAGACCATTTAGCATAGATTCTGTATATATTCATTCGGAGATTTGTATTCTCAAATGGCTATGTTAACTGCCAGAGTAAAAACTACTCTCACAGTTATGGATTTAACAACTAGACTAAATGTCTCACCAAAATAAACTTTATCTCGTCGATTATGTCCATGTGCTACTAGTCTGGACTTAAGCCTACCAGTAGTACCATCAAATTTAAGTTTCACTTTATGCACCCACTTGCATCCAAGAATGTTTATATGTGATTCAGGAAAAACATATTCTCGAGTTTCATTCAACACATAAGGTCGTTATTTTCATCTTTCATAGAATCCATCCACTTCTCATATTTACACGCTTCACTAATTTTTTTTTGGCTTAGAGGTACTATCTAACAGAATTGTAAATGCAGTGGAAACATAATATTTGACATAGTGATTCAAGACAAAATCTGGAAATTGTTTATATTAGAGCACTGCTCGATCGAACTAACAAGTTTTAATATCTTAATCTTGTTGTCAATGTTACATGAACAAAACTATATCTTGATTTTTAGTCTACTAACTCAAGTCTCAGACTAGGTATAAAAGTTGGTAGTTGAGTATCAAACATCACTGAAAAACCCTCGAAGACTGAAGATCCGCGAAGACATTTGCAGAATTTCATCAACAAGGTATGTGAACACGGAACCATTTTATTTACTCACAAGCTTTACCATTCTATCTTTAGGAGACTATGTCGTATGACTTCTAGTAAATTTATTGCAAATAAGATATTTCGAGTTAAGCTTATCTTCTAGTAAACTTATGTGCATAAAAAGAAATTTACCACTGTTTGTTTGCTGTTACATTTGAATTTGGTTAGCGGAGAGAATGCTTATTTTTTTTAAATATCATGAGCTTTATGAGATTATCTGTTAGATGATTGAAAGATGTAAATTATTTTGAAATGGAACCTCGGTATTTTGAATGGTGAAGCTTTCCTTTTTCCTGGACATGTAGAATGAATCTTCCTAAAGACGATCATCATTCTACACCTTTCATTGAGAAGTGGGGCATTTAGCTACAATTTTATTTTCCTAGACAGAAACAAAATTGTAAATTACATTGAATAAATGTTATCAATTTAAATTGAGCATGCACAATTGCTTCATATGCGTATCTATGCTACTAAATGAAACTTTTATGATAGGGGCTGTAAAACGGTGCCGAGCCACACCAAATAAAACATTCTAAGCGACGTGGCGAGACGAAGCCAAGCCACACCAAATCAAAAATACATCATGACGGGGTGAGACTAAGCTAAGCCATGCCAAATAAAAACTCTTAAGTATGTATTGAGGAGAGGCGAAGCCGAGCTATACCAAATCAAAAAAATTAAGCATCCATCATGATGGGGCGAGGTAAAGCGGTTTTCGTATCCTCCCGGTGGGTGGGGCACAAAATCTAGTTGTTCTGTAAAAGTTTACCGCCGTTATATATTTTACTTGTATTAGACAAAAATGCAATATTGGACGCACTCTTTCAATTTCAAGGACACCTACAGGCGAAGAGAGAAAAGAGCTACAGAAATTTAAAAGGGTGGAGTTCAAAGAGGACACATGCTATATTTGCATGTCAACCGATTAAGACCAAGAAAAAACATCTGTCACATTAGAAGACCATGCAATTGGAAAATGTCACCCCAACAAAAAAAAATGGAAAAAAGAAAAAGCTTAAGAGGTACATGATGAAGAAAGCTTGATAAAAGAAGAGCTAGCAGTAGCATAACTAAAACAAGAAACAGTTTGATTTGTCACAGAGTAATTAATAGAAAAAAAGGGCAAATAGGCAAAATGCCCCAAAATCGGGGGTCACCTTGCCAAAATGCCCCGGACGTTTTGAAATAAGTTAAAATGCTCCGATCTGTTAGTTTTACCGTTAATGAGAGTTAAATGGTCAATTTGCTTAACCCTGTGAAATGGCACGTGCTGAAAAAGACATTCCTACCCCGAGGATGGGATTAAGTCAGGTCCTGCCATGTGTAGTATAATCGACGGCTGTATTTTAAAATTCAAGGCATGTGAAAAGCATGTGCATACATAATGTTACTGATTATACCTTTCCTTTTTCGGAAATGACAAACGTGTCCTAGAAGTTAAGATTGCGACACACTCACATATTAGAGCATCCAATGGCCATGCTGGTCGGAACCCTGACATTCCGACACGTGTCAACTGAATATAATGGCCGGCCGCAGATCCCGACCATTACCAAACTACTGTATTCTTAGAAATCAAAGAACACAACACACTGTTCATTATTATTTATTAAGAAATTTTTGAAGCATATGAATCCTAATCCATGTATAACAATGTGAACAAATAATGGGTATGAATGAAAGAACAAACCAATAGAAATGGTTGTACTAAAATAAAATGTTTCTGACAAACTAAAACACATCAAATTCAAATGTGTATTGTCCTTGATGTTCTGCGAGCGCCACTTCTGTCTCACTAGGCTCTCTCGTGCCATCACCAGCAAATACTCTAGCACCATATGAAGGTGACCCCCCTCTAATTGATTCCATCGTGAACATTCCTGTTCCAAATGTATAGTGATTGGGAACAAATAGCATTTTGCGGTAATTACTGTCCAACTGTGTGACACAGAACAAAAATAAATGAATAAGCGATAGTAATCAGCTAGTATCAAGCAAATTGACAAATATATATATATATGGGAAAACACTACTGTTTGTACCCAAAATCACTTTTGGGCATGAAACACAATGAATTGATTATTTTCTATGGATTTAGGGTTAAAGGTTGATTTGAAGAATGGAAAGAAACACAGAGTTTTAACGTGGTTCGGCATAGTTGCCTACGTCCACGGGTGAATCCCCTTGGGGAGAATAATTTCATTCATGTTTTGTGTTACATTGTATTTTTCTCTCCTATTGGCTACTCCCTCCTCATTTCTGCACATATCCCTTTTATACCTTTTTCCATCTAATTTGAACTATCAACATAAATTACATTAAACAGCTCATTTATGCTTTTATCATCAATTCATATGAAAATGCCCTCTTTATGCCTCCCTCATGAATTCTGCATGAAACTGCTGTCTTTATGTCTCTATCATCAATTCTGTATGTAACTACCCCTTTAATGCTTCTATGATAAATTCGCATGAAATTGCACGATTAATGGTGGCGAGGATTGGTGGTGACTTGGATGGCGGGACAATTGGATCTTGGATGGCGAGAATAGGTGGATCTTGTTGAAGCGTAATGGGTTGTTGACTTGCATAGTTGGTGGTATGTTGGATGGATCGGTGGCGACATAATTAACTTTCTTTGGAGATATGAGTGGAGACCGAATCAGGCGAAGATAATTGGATGGGAATTGGTTAGCAGTGTTGCTGGCCACGAGACTGAAAATTAGCTAGGGGTGTGTCTGACTTCGATGGTTGACCGATGGTTGACTTTGACCATTGACATTGACTAGATGTTGACTTTGACGGTTGTTGACTTTGACCATTGACCGATTTTGGCTTTTTGACCATTGACCGGTCTGTGGAGGCGAGTGGACTGCTTTGGTTGACTGGGTAGCGGGCTTGGATGAGGACCCAAAGACGATTCAAGTATCAATTCGGCCCATTAAGTGGCGTTTTTACTTATGGTACAAACATCGCCCCCTCTTAACCTCCAACTTGTTGGGAGTTAAGAAAATTCCGTTTTCCTTAGTCAATGATAAAACTCGCCCCCAGGTGTGGATTATTGACGTTGAGGTGATTGGCGAACTTCCCTTGTGTTTGCGGAAATCATAATCGAGACGCCCCCAAGTGAGGCTATTGTGATTGGGAGATTGGCGGGAAATAGTTGAGCATGAACCACTATTGTATGCAAAATCAAGACTGATGGATGAGTTATTCTGTAACAGAAGTGTGATGCTTGAGTGGTGTGGTATTGCGAGTGAAAGATAACAATTATTGAGTGAAGTGGTCTCGATGATCGTGATCAATTTGGATCTACGGAATCAACAAGCATCACTGCGGTCACCGATCATAGCAAACAACGAACGAAATTCCGCCGCAGCAATGCGTTGAGATGGACTTCCGGAATGCGAGCAAGGCTGGATCGCATCAGCTGCGATCGGGCTGGAATGCAAGCAGATGAACAAAGTTCAGCTACGGCGACTGCGTTCAATGGACTGCCGGAACTGCGAGCAAGGCTGGACTGCATCAGCTGCGATCGGCTGGAATGCAGCAACAGTGAACAAAGTTCCGCCGCAGCAGCTGCGTTCAGCTGGACTGCCGAAACTGCGAGCAAGGCTGGACTGCATCAGCTGCGATCAGCTGGAATGCAGCAGCAACGAACAAAGTTCCGCCACAGCAGCTGCGTTCAGCTGGACTGCCGGAACTGCGAGCAAGGCTGGACTGCATCAGCTGCGATCAGCTGGAATGAAGCAGCAGCGAACAAAGTTCCGCCGCAGCAGCTGCGTTCAGCTGGACTGCTGGAACTGCGAGCAAGGCTGGACTGCATCAGCTGCGATCAGCTGGAGTACGGCAGCATCGAACAAGGTTCCTCCGCAGCAGCTGCGTTCAGCTGGACTGCCGGAACTGTGAGAAAGGCTGGACTGCATCAGCTGAGATCAGCTGGAGTACAGCAGCATCGAACAAGGTTCCTATGCAGTAGCTGCGTTCAGCTGGACTGCAGGAACTGCGAGCATAGCTAGAATGTATCAGTTGTGATTAGCTAGACTGCAGTAGCAACGGTTAGTTGGACTGCGGCAGCAACAATTAGATGGACCGCATCAGCAATAGTTAGCTGGACTGCGGCAGCTGCTGAAGGACTGGACTTAAAAAGCTCGATAAACATAGGTGTAAAAATCTATTAATAAAACTAGACGGCACCAATTCGTCTAATCGAGTGTCACCGGATCGCATCGATTGCGTCCAACTAAGTAATCTGATTCGCAGGCAACTGGACTGCATCGGTTGCGTCCAACCGAGTGCAGCAGTTGCCTTTGAACTAGAGTACAATAATTCAATCAATATAACTATGGCAGTTTAACATTACTGAAAAAAATATTATGCGTAAAAATATTATGGTGTATGCTCGCCCCCTCTTAATCCTGCAATTCATTGGAGGATTAAGAAGTTCGGGTTACCTGAGGTTTGGAATTTTGGAAGCCGAACTCCACATTGCATTTAGGCGCTATATAACTTGCCCCCAATCGTATAGAGTGTTTACGTAGCCTTCCCCAAATGAGTCATTTCAGATCATGAGGTGTCGCATATCTCGCCCCCACATGGTAGTCAGTCACGTTGAAGTGATATGCAACTCGCCCCCAGTAGATTGTAATTGTCATGCTTCTCAATGGTCGCACAAGGGTGCACTTCCTTGCTGCATTTTTCTTGCGCATGGAATTTTGAAGATGTCTGCTATCCGGAATTCGCGCGGGGGGCCATTCCCACTATTCCATATTTGCGCAGAATTGAAATGTGTGCATCCCCTCGTTGAGAAAATGCTTGCCACATTTAATGTGTCATATTGAACAAAAGTATGCATGAATATATGAAAAGAAAAAAGAAAAAAAAATGTAAATTGTATACTTACCATATACTTACCCTATTGAAAATGTTACTACAACTTCGTTTACGAAGTGATTAGGATGCCCACTGGCTATGTCGATGTTTTCCAGCGACGATGATTAGTATGGTTGCCTTAGTGTCTCGGCTTGATTCAGTAATTAGATTTGTCTGCTGGACTGAACTGCACCAGTTAAGTCCAAACTGGATTGAAAATAGTTTCCACGGAACTGTGTTTCAGCAGCTGCGATAAGCTGTACAGTAACAGTTATGCGTAAAACTGGACTGAAGCAGTGTTTTGGAAAACTGTATTGAAACAGTGTTGGGTAAATTCGGACTACAGCAGTTCGATCAACTAGGCTGTAGGAATTAAAAAGGGACTGTGGAAGTTCGATCAACATGCCAGCAGTTGTTGCTATGAAATTGGATTACAGCAGTTCGATCAACTGACTGTAATATTTATTTAGAAAAGGACTGCAGTATTTTTTGGTGGTGATTGAATGTGACCGTTTATGGTGCCGTCATTTTACATTTCTAAAAATACAATTTCTTCCAAAATTGAAATTTCATCTTCATGATGTTGGGAACTGACATACGATCTCATTTGGCCGAAAATCACCCAGTTTGGATGCACGAAGAAGAAGTTATCGAAGAAACCACATTGGTTGGTTAACGCCTTGCTCCAAACATGTTGATGAGGTGATTGTACCCAAAAAATCTTATAAATGTTTTACCTTCATATCGTAGGATATTGAAATGCGATCGCAACGAGCCAAAATTCACCCCATTCGGACGTGAGACGAAGAAGATATCAACGAAACAATTTTTTTAGCCCAAGCCCAAGTAGGGTGTACATATCCGCAAAGAAAGAGAAGTGGGGAGGAATAATCCGAGGGCTACGGAATTAAATTGCGATGCGATGTACTGAAACAGGGCTACAGAATTAAGTTGTACCGCGTTTTGCTGAATCAGGACCATGGACTTATACTGCGCCGCAAAGTACTGAATCAGAAGCTTCAATTAATCTTTGCCGATTAATCGCAGATCCCGAAAAGCCGCCGATTCATATCCTTTAACTTGCCGATTGACGCTCGGCCTGGCCGCCGGGTCAGGCCTCCGGTTTTTTTTTCTTTCTTGTAACAGGCTGAAGTGGGTGAACGAAACCTTCGTTGATGTGGGTTAACTGAATTTCTAACGTGGGTTAACAAAATATGATGTGGGTGACCAACTTTTAACGTGGGTGAAGGAAAAACAGAAGTGGGTGAACAGATCTGGAGCCGGGTGGGGCCGCCGGTTTTTTTTTTTTTTTTTTTAACTTTTCGCAACATGTTTCTACGAACCGTGATCTGTTCCTTCATAGCTTTGGTGACACTTTTTCTGAAAATGTTGTCTTTTTGATGGAGGCTTCTTGCAACGGCTTTCTGAAATGTGATCTTTTAAATCACAGATGTTGCCTTTTCTTCCTTGTAACGGCTTAATTAACTGTCGACTTTTCTTCTAGAACTGTTGCTATTTCTATATGGTCTTTTCACCATGGTTTTGATGCACCTTAGCGGACTTTTCTGACACGCTTTTCCGGAGGTTCTCTCTTGGGTATTCATGAACCTAGAGATGCAAGCAACTTGACACCTCCGCGATCATTCAATAGTGATTTTGACATACTACAAACTCGAACAGGCGAAAACTACGCCATTTGAGAAGCAAAAAGTTTTTCACTTTGGGTTTGAATATGTCACGGATCGAACATCCTGACAACAATCTTGGTTATTTTCGCAGTGAGTCGGCTTCGGTGGCTTCCGACTGCGATGTTGGACTGCAGCAGTTGCGATCACCTGGACTGCAGTAACTGTAATTAACTGGTCTGCAGCAGCTGCGATCAGCTGGACTGCAGTGATTGAAAACAAAACTGGATCAAGCCATGTTGCAGATCGAACATCCAACAACAATTTTGATGATTTTTTTTTTATGTAACGTGCTTCAGATCGAACATCCTACAGCAGTTTTAATGGTGTTTCACTCCAACTTTTTATCGCGGACCGAACGTCTTGGCAGCAACTTAATCAGTCTTTGTACTGATGCAACTTCAGTGGTTTCAGTAAATCTCGAACCTCGAATCTGGATAGCAGCAATTGCAATCAAATTAACTGCAGTATCTGCGGTTATATGGCCAGCAGCAGCCGCGATCAGCTAAATCGCACAAATTGCGAAACAGATCGACTGCAGCAGTTGCGTTCAACTAGACTGCAGCAGTGATTTTCAAGCCGTTCAATACTGCTTTTCGACGGACATGACTTGAAGCATTTTCTGCAAATTTTCTCAATGGGAGAACACAATTTATTTTCTCGTATTCCCCTTAGTTGGCGCCAATGTTTGTACCCAAAATCACTTTTGGGCACGAAACACAATGAATTGATTATTTTCTATGGATTTAGGGTTAAAGGTTGATTTGAAGAATGGAAAGAAACACAGAGTTTTAACGTGGTTCGGCATAGTTGCCTATGTCCACGGGTGAATCCCCTTGGGGAGAATAATTTCATTCATGTTTTGTGTTACATTGTATTTTTCTCTCCTATTGGCTACTCCCTCCTCATTTCTGCACATCTCCCTTTTATACCTTTTTCCATCTAATTTGAACTATCAACATAAATTACATTAAACAGCTCATTTATGCTTTTATCATCAATTCATATGAAACTGCCCTCTTTATGCCTCCCTCATGAATTCTGCATGAAATTGTTGTCTTTATGTCTCTATCATCAATTCTGTATGTATCTGCCCCTTTAATGCTTATATGATAAATTCGCATGAAACTGTCTGATTAATGGCTGGCAGGATTGGTGGTGACTGGCTGGCAGGACAGGTGGATGCTGGATGGCAGAATAGGTGGATGCTGGCTGGCAGCGTAATGGGTTGGTTGACTGCATAGTTGGCTGGCTGACTGGATGGACTGGCTGGCAGCATAATTAGCTTGCTGGAGATATGAGTGAAGACTGGTCGGCAGCATAATTGGATGGGAATTGGTTAGCAGTGTTGCTGGCCACGAGACTAAAAATTAGCTAGGGGTGTGTCTGACTTCGATGGTTGACTTTGACCATTGACTAGCCGTTGACTTTGACCATTGACCTTGACTGGATGTTGACTTTGATGGTTGACCGACTTTGACCATTGACTGGCTTTGACCATTGACCGGTCTGTGCAGGCGAGTGGACTGCTTTGGTTGACTGGATAGCGGGCTTGGATGAGGACCCAAAGACGATTCAAGTATCAATTCGGCCCATTAAGTGGCGTTTTTACTTATGGTACAAACACTACCTCAACCTAATAAGTACGAAACAATGATAGATATACACTAATCTACTGTGTTTAGGTCCAACACTTCATCACTTAAGAAAACTATGCTAAATTTGACAAAACTGGCATACAATGGTCCACGTCATTCAAATAGTGATATGTGGTTTCTCTCATCTATCATGTTGCTTCACATTAACCAATTGTGATAACATGTTGGCTTCATGAATTAATTTGTTAGTTAAATACGCCAAACTTGTGGAGGATATGAATATCCATCTTCCGGAGTTGACATAGCAAGAGGGAATGTAATTTTGGTTAAAACTTATATCAATTTTGATTAATTTAATGGTGCAAAACAGGAAAAGTATTCAAGAACTTAGAGCTTCTCCAATGGAATGTGTGTGAAGAAAAAAGTCTTCATCCACATAGGATACACAATAATTTTTATAAAAAATAGTCTCCAACCCATTTATGTGAGGATGATGTGGCAAAAAAAAAGTTAGACATCCTCTAAGTCAACCTCTAGTTTTAGACATTCACTTAGAGGATGTCTTCATATCCTATTCACATTTTTGTTAATAAAAATCATTAAAAAAAAAAAATCATTAATTTTAACCAATCATGTGCCTACAATTAAGTAAAAGAATGATACAACATTTTATGGGTTGGAGATAAAATTTATTTTCTCCTAATATTTAGGAATTTATACCTACAGGATATCTTAAAAGTGATGCCACATATGAAAGATCCACATTCACCATTGGAGAAGCTCTTAGTATTCTAGAGAAATTGATGGATGGACGGTTTCCATATTGCAATAGTTGCAGGCAAAAACAGATACACATGAGCGCAGATATACATTCACATAAAACTAAAATGAACAAGTGTTTTTACTAGAGTAACTAAAAACATAGAAATAAACCTAAAATTCCTAAGTGCAGATATATATTCACATAAAACCAGGGTCATCTTTTTCTTATTGCATAGCATACATTAAAAATAAGGCAAAGAGAAATTTATGCAGGATTGATGGATAGATTTTCAATATCATTTTCAACCAAAAATGATTCTATGTTTAAATTCATATCATTCAGCAATCAAATTGTTCATAACTTCAGAATTTCAGAATCAACTGACAAGGAAAGATAACGGGTACATACATTCAGTAGTTTGCAGTGCTACTTCTTTCCTATAATGAGCCTTTGGCCAGTCTGGCTTTGCCAGCACACATCTTTCAGCATCTTCCAAGGCATCATCTCCTTTACTCAAATAGACATAGAACAAACTCCTGTTGGATAGTACAATTGCATCACTAGGACGAACTTTGAGATCCTGTAAAATAATAAATCATTCATAATTTCAGCAATTAATTCCATTTCATCCATACCCGCCCCAAGATTTTTCATATAAACTAACCTAATTTCAGAAATTAAAAATCCCCAAATAAATTGAAACCCTAATTTCTAAACGCTAATTTCAGAACAACTAAACATATTATGAATTCAATTACAAAACCCATTCGAAAATACACAATAAGTGAAACAAATTTAAGGTTTCAGTTACTTACCTAATTTCTTCTATGTGGCAGAATTAGGGTTTCAATTTCTTCTGCATCAATGACTCTCTTCTCGCGATAACTAACTCATACTCTCTCTCAACCTAACACTCTCTCTATATGTGTTTCTCTTCTCCATATCTCGGTCTCATCTCTCTTTGTGAAAAACCTCAGATTCAGAAACTGAATGAAACTCCGACCACGAAGAGAAGATAAGGTTTTTCCCGCACACGCAAACATGTGGTATGGCTAAAACTGACATTTCAAATGCCCGTTGACTGGTCAAGATTTCGCGGTTGACCATTTCAATCTACTTAACGTGTAAACTAATGGATTGAGGTATTTTGACTTATTTCAAAACGTCCATGGCATTTTAGCAAGGTGACATCCCATTTTGGGGCATTTTGCCTATTTGCCCTAGAAAAAAAAAACAATGAAAGAAAATCCATTTTCTAACTTTTTCATAAGAAAGTACAATGAAACAATGATTAATCTAGGAAGAATTTATCAAATGTGCTCATATGCCAATTTTGATGCGGAGATGAAATCTTATTATGATGAAGCAATTTCGAAGATCGCATCTACGATGAAGAGACTTTTAGATTATCCAAAAAATAAATACGAAAGGTATAAAGAATTCCTTCCTAAGTTTAAGATCTTTTTGGATTTTGCAGTTGAGAAGTTGAGTGGTCTCGTTTCATGTTTAGAGAGCTTTTTAGTGTATATGACCCAAAAAATGAAACATGTCCTTTATCCATATGTCAATAATTGTATGGGTTTTATGGTAAGAAAGCTGAAGGAATTTCTTCCTTTGGCAGAAATCTTTTTTGCTTCTGCGCTTGACAAATTAAGCAAATCTTTTGCTTTTGCAAAGAGATTGTTGGATACGCAGAAAGCGACGAAAGTATTAGAAGTGTTCTTTCAATATGTCAAGAGCATTTTTGCTTTTGGAACTGACAAAGTAAAGGGTTTCTTTGGTTATGTTAAAGGATTATTTGAGTTACATCCTATAGTGGATGATCTTAAGCAGATCCTTAACTTTGTGAAGTCCTCCGTTGATTTTGGAATGCAAAAACTTAAGGAGTTATTTTCGTATGTTAAGAGAACTTTTGCAGAAGGTAGTACATCGGAGAAACTCTTCACCTTTGTGAGGAGCTTTTTTGATTTTACAGCTAAAGAAATGAAAGAATATCTTCCGGATTATATCATAAGCTTGGTAGGGAGCATGTGGAAGATTGCTGAAAAAGTATGTCCTGGGTATTTGACGAATTATATCTGGATATATGTAGCAGCAATGTTAATTTGTAGAGTTCTCAGGACAAAAATGATGAAGGCACCAGGAAGGCATTACCATATACCAAGGGCCTTTTTTTAGGGAGACCCGAGATCTTATTTCAGGAATCTCAGAGGTAAAGGTTGGGGATTCTGGTTGGAATGTTTATTGTTGGTATCCTTGGACATGATTTCACTTGGTTTTAAGCTGAAGTAGGCAGTGTCCCAAGAAGTATTGGTGTTGGAGCTTGATTTTTTGCTATTTTGAGTTTTGCAAGATCTATGATGTATCTAATAGAATGTGGTCTCTCTTTTCTTTGTTTTGGGCTATTGTATCTTGTTTTTTTTATCTCATGAAGGAAATGAAAGAGGGATGGTTTCCTGAATGGTGTGTTTGCTGTGTTTCTTTTTCGATTCTGCACCATCTTTTCTGATGTAATATAGCTTCGACTTTTCAAATACGCTCAAAGGTTAGTTTTGATAAAAATATTATTGGCTCGTTAATCTCTGATTTTTCGTGCTTTACATACCTTGAGTTGTAACAAATCCCATCCATAAACATCAAAATAGTTCCTTCTCTCTGTCGTTCGTTTTCTTTCTTTTTTTATGCAAAAATAATAATTTTATTGCTTAATGAGCTGGGGGTGCAACTGCAAAATATGCATCCTCCCAGATTACACTTGCAATGAAAGATGGTGAAAAAACTTGCCAAGTCTCACAAACTTTAAATATTCAGATAGATGGTGAAAAAACTTGCCAAGTCTTACAAACTTTAAATATTCAGATGGTGGAAAAACTTGCCAAGTCTTACAAACTTTAAATATTATGGCGTGTTTAGCCAAAAAGTCTACTAGCTTATTACATTTTCTTCTAATAAAATTTCCCCTCTATAGTGGATGGTTGCTAAGTATATTTCTAATCTCTAAGATAGTTGAAAAATTCTCCCATGCTGCCTTCTCCAGATCTTGAGTTACTACCTCCACTACAATTTGTGCATCTAACTCAAAAATTACATGTTGTAAGTTGAGTTCTCATCCCACTTCATAGCCTGAAGCAATCCCTCGCACTATGCTTGTTTCTCATTTAGATATCCATCTGCATAAGCACATTTTGCTTGCTCGAATTTTCCTGCAAAATTACGCAGTATTAGTCCGATGCCAGAATGACTTCTATATGTTATTTTAAAAGATGCATCACAACAAATTGAAAAATATGAAATGGCAGGTGGTGTCCAATGAGTTTGGACTGAATTATTGCTTGCAACTGTGTTTTCTTGAGCTGAATCTTTCTTCTTTTTCATCTTCTTCATTGTTACCAGGTTCAATTGCTGAATGGTCTTGATTACCTGTATTGGGTTTGGTTTGATATTTTCAAACACAAACTTACAGTGGGCTTTCTAGATTTCCTACACTTAATTTGCCATTTTTTCCACCCAGTCGTCATCCAAACCATCTTCATATCATCTTCAAACCAACTTTTGATCCAAGCACCGACATAATTATTGTCTCTTTGTACACTTCTGTTAGCTCCTGGGGTAGATAAAATAATTTCTCTTGAGAAAGGGCATTCCCATAGGATATGAGATGTCGTTTCTATGCCTTGGTTGCATATTTTGCATTCTTCACCCTTACATTGCATGGGTCTTTCCAGTCTTTCATTACTTGGGACTAGGTCACTAAAACACTTCCATATAAAGTGCCTGACTCTCGGCAGAGTGTTCATTGCCCAAATTTTCTTGTATGTTGCCGATGTATCTGCATCATATAACTCCTGCATGTTTGTTTTCTTCTTATCAGGTCGACTTTCCAATGTTTGCTTTGATGGTCTATCAGATCACTAACTTTACTAAAATTCTTTGCCTCATCATCATTAACAACTGGTGTTGGTGGGTTGAGCATACCCTATATCCAATTGTCTCTCCAGGTTTGAATATTTGTTTTATTTCCCACAATCCAAAAACTGTGTTTCCTGACAAATTCCATACTACTTTGTATACTTTGCCATACCCAGGTTGAATCTTTCTTATTCTTTGCATTCAGATCTATTGTTGCTGGAAAGTATCTTTGTTTGAGCGTAGTAGCCCAAAGTTGTTTTTGCTGTTGACACAGTCGCCATGCCTCTTTTGTCAATAAAGCTTGATTAAAACAATCCATATATCTCTGAAACCCATACCACATGTAGCCTTGTCTCTACTGATTCTAGGCCAACCTGCAATATATAAGCCTCTACTCTTTTGCTTATTCCACCAATAATCTCTTTGCACAACGTCTATTTCCTTGATTGTTTTATTGGGTATTTTAAACACACCCATGTTGTGAGATGGAAGGGAGTTTAAAACATGCTTGACTATAATAGATCTGCCAGGTTGATTTATAAATTTTCCATGATACCTTTTAAGACGATTCTTTACGTTGTTACCAAGTGATACTTTTTAGAAATAGCGAAATGCCCAAATATTTCTCCTCAAGAGTCATCTTTTTCATCCTTAATCTTCTTAAGATAAATCTGCAATGCCTTGGTGGGAAGTGTTTTGAGAAAAAAACAACTAATTTCTCAAAGTTGATTTGATGACCTGAAGCTTTGCTGAACTTGTTTATAACTTGCAGTAAGTTATTGACATTGTGCATATCTGCTTTGACGAAGAGCAAGCAATCTTCTGCGAATAACAAATGTGAGACTTGTAGAGCATGCTTTGCAATTTTTACACCTTGTATATCACCTGAGTTTTCCGCTTGAGCTAGGGAACTTGTGAAAACCTCCATAGTAATCAAAAACAGATAGGGTGACAATGGATTAGCCTGTCGAATTCCTCTTGTTGGTTTAAAGGGTTGACAAGGTGATCCATTCAGAAGTACTTGAATTTCTGTAGTTGACAAACATTCATGAACAAGTGCACACCATTTGTCAATGAAGCCGAGTTTTAGCATTATATCATTTAGAAAACCCCATTATACCCGATCAAATGCTTTGCTCATGTCTAACTTCATAGCCAAGTAATGCTTCTTATTTTTCTTCTTCTTGATATAATGAATTAACTCATGTGCTAAAATGATGTTATCACTTATTTTCCTTCCCGGAACATACGCATCTTGCATTGGAGAGATGAATTTATCAAGATGAAACTTCAATCTTGTTGCCATTATTTTTGTGATTAGCTTGTATGTGGAGTTGCACAATGCAATTGGTCTATAATCTCCCTGCTTGTGTGAAAGATTTGTTTTAGGAATAAGACACAAGTTTGTCTTGTTCATCTTCTTCAAGAGTCTCCCTGTGTTGAAGAAGGATTGTACCATGTTGATTACATCTTCTTTGACTACTGACCATTGTGATTGAAAGAATCCTGGAGGAAAACCATCCGGGACAGGTGATTTCCATGGTTGCATGCACTTGAGAGATGACAGAATTTCTGCTTCATCAGGGACTTTTGTGAGTGCAATGTTGTCTGCATCAGAGATATATTGTGGTGAAAGGTTCATTAGATATTGGTTGTGCTCATGATATTTTTGAAATGTGAAGTTAAGAGATCTTCAAGGTTATTCCTTCTTATACACCAACTACCATCTGGATTTTGAAGAGTCTTTATTCTATTTCTTGCTCTCCTCCTATTAGCTTGAAGATGAAAATGCTTGGTATTTTGGTCAAGTTCATGAAACAAAATCTCTCTAGATTTATTCCTGTAGAATTCTTCTTCTCGAGCATGCCATTCTTTAATCTCCCTTTCAACTTCTATGACTTTCTGTGTGTTGATCGAACTTTGATGTGGTTGTTGTAGATCAGAAAGTTATTGTTGTAGACCCTTGAGTTTCTCTTGAATATTTCCAAACGTTTCTCTATTCCAGAGTGATAATGTGCTTCTCTAGTCTCAGACATCCCTTTACCTAGCGTATAAGCAGCTGAGCCATTGAAACTTGTTGACCAAGCTTTTTGTATCTCAGTTTTACACCTTGTATCTCGTAACCAGCATTCAAAAAATTTCCAACTTTTGGAACTGTGAATATCATTAGGAGATAAATTCAATAAAATGGGACAATGTTTGATCCCAGAAAGGGAAAATGTTTGAGATAAGATTCTGGGAAATAGATTAACCAATCTAGGTTTATTAGGGTTCTATCTAACCTTGTTCTAATTTTTATAGTGTCGTGTTTGTTACTGGTCCAAGTGTAAGGGTTTCCATGAAAACCTAGATCACTAAGGCTCGTATCATACGCAGCTTGAACTATAGTTGGAGCATGCAAAGATGATCTATTACTATTGGTTCTCTCATTATCATTTAGAGTTAAATTTAAATCTCCTATAATGGCCCATGGAGCGGAGATATCAAAATTTTCACAAATGGAGTTTAGGAAAGACCATTGTTCTTTTCTTTCTTGGGGGTATGGGGATCCATAAACACAAGACAACAACCACTTTGGTTTGGAAGGGTTACTATTAACAAGACAGTGAATCATGTTCTTGTCATGGTAAATAATATCTAAATCAAATCCATCCTTCCACAAGAGACAGATCCATCTATACCTTCCTATAGAAGGAATATGAAAAGAGTTTGGAAAATTTAATGGTTTAGTAAACCTAAGGATTTTATCTGAGCTTATTTTGGTTTCTTGCAGAAAGATAATATCAGGATTGAGCATCTTGTTAAAATTATATGCATAGTTTCTAGTTTCCTTATATGCAAAGCCATTGCAGTTCCAAGCTATAATTCTCATGACTAAGTTTTGAAGATATGGTGCAATATTTCTATGTTGAGAAGGAACAAAAAGACTATCTAAACCAAACAAATGAAGATTAAAATCCAACACTATAAAATTAAAGCTGACTTTGTTAAAAGCTAAGAGATTTTGTTTGTATACCTGAGCAATGTCCTCTTGGAAGCCATTCATGGGTTCAGAAGTTTGCGTTCCCATCATATTGTAAGTCATCTCTTGTGCATTGTGATTCATACTATGTACAATTTTAGTTGATAAGATAATAGGAGGGTTGACATGGATGTTATGTGGGTTCATTGAGGGTTCTTGATTAAGAACTGAGTTTCTCATCCTTTTGACTGCCTATTTTCATCTGTCACTTCTTCTTCTGCCATTTCATCAAGAATGGTGTTGGAATCTTCTGCTAGCTTCATTACCTTCATATACATCCTCCTCTTATTGCATAACTTTCTCATATTCTTTAGTTGTTAAACTATCCAGATATAAGAGATAGGATGTTTGTAGACAAGTGTCTTCCTGATGATCAATTACAAAGCTTTTATCGCATATTTTCTTTGGCTGTAAATTCAAGTGATAAAGAATCCATACATCTTCACCAGTGATGGTTTTCCACCAGCCACCACGATGTAAAGGTTTTTTAAGATCTATTTCCAATTTTGCTTTCAGAGTATTCACATGTCTTGGTCTGCAATTTGCTGGACTGGTCCAGATCTTCCTCCGCATGAAGTTTATTGCTTCATCTATCACACTTTGATTTAGATGTTCCATATTGAGATATTTGAACTGAATGTTAAACTCCTGATGAGAGAAGACATAGTCTTGAGAAAAAGTTCCAGGTACAAACTTTTTTATAGCGAAAAGAGTTTCCCCTATAGTCCACGGACCATTTATGATAACTTCATCTCGTTCCTCCTCATTATTCAGTCGTACTAGCATTAAGTTGTGACCCATAACTCTTATATTTTTGTTCCTGTACCTTCTCCATAAAGAATTAATGTCCTCTTTGATTTGTTTCATCGGTATCTTCTCTTTGAAACATAGTTTTCCCAACATACAACATATGACCATTGTTATGCAACTTCAGTAGTGGTTTGAGCAGCTCCCACAACACTTCTTCTTTCTATTGGTATTTCCAGGGATGCATTCCGTATTTTTCTCGATAAGTGTGTAATTTTGTTAACACGAGAGTTTGATATTTCTACCATTTTTTTATTAAATTTAAGCAATATCTTTCTGCTGCAGTATTGTGGAGGAAAAATTCCACTCTTGTGTAGTTCTTTAGAGGTTGGTAGCATATATAGTCTTCCACAAAATCTTCCAGAGTAAACGATAATCCCACGAATATAGTATAATATCTCTAAACGATGATGATAATACTGAAATGGATTGATTTTGGTAACAATATTGGTTGAAATGATAATATGCAGTTATAAGCATATAATTTTTCAGTATTTTTGGCTCATGATTTTTGGGTAATTGGGAAGTATTTTTGGTTGCCTCTATTTTAGGAAAGGTATGACTAGGTTGTTGACATGTCATAAAATTGCTTAAATATCGGATGTAACTGAACATCAATTTAGGCAGAAATTGAGTTTTTTTATTTTTTTTGAATTGACTTTCTATGTATGGTTTGTTTTAATGATCATGATGATCAATTTCTTGGGATTTTCTAATGAAAATGTCTACTAAAGGATTTGTCAAACTGACTGTATGAATCATCGCAACAAGGGTGATCTTCACCACTGCTACGCACACCACTGTTCTTAGTTCAGACGTAAACATTCTGAAAATTGCACCACTGGGTTACCCACAAATATCTACTGTGTAGAGGAAACTGCACAGGAAGAAAAGATTACCTCCTCATAACAGAGGAGATATTAGATCACAGATAAAAAGGTGTGAAATATTAAGAAAAAAGAGATGACTAAAAATAAAATAAAAAATCCTAGGTGTTTGAGGAAAAACAGAGAGAAAACCAAAGGGCAAGAGATATTCTATTGATGGGGCAGCCACCTTATTACATAGCATATACAATTAGTAAGAGAACCCTAGATACTATATTGGGCCGCACATACATGGGCTAAAAGCCCTACAACACTCCCCCTTGTGCGGTTCAATGACAAAACTTTATACATAATGCTTCACATATAGTGCTTTGAATGTAGTTCTCTCCTTGATGACTTGTGCCGAAATCAATTTCCTAACTAAAACTTTGACAAGGAAAAACCCAGTGGGATAAAACCTTGGTACAACGTTTCACGTGTAGTACTTCACATGTTGACTCGTACTTTACATGTAGTTCATCACATGCAATATAATCTTCAAAGATCGATGAGTCTAAGTTAATTGCCTCGTTAAAACTTCGTCGGGAAAACCCAAAGGGACAAAACCTGAACTAAAGAAAAATAATACAATATTAATCTAACTTAGGACATAGTTGGACTCGAATATGTTGCCTCATTAAAACCTTGATAAGGAAAAACCTAGTAGGATAAAACCTTAATGAAGGGAAAAGAGTACAACGTGACAAATACAAGTAAAGGTAATCTGTTGCAGATGATCACTTTGTTCCATTGAAGTTGATTAGTTGCTTCACAACTCCTAAGGAAGAAAATCCTTGTGGGAAAGACAATAGCTTAGTTGGGAAATTACTTCCTGGTGTTTGTTGTTGTCTCATCAAAAACCTTTCCGAGCAACAAAACCCTGTGGGAAAAAGTAACCTTAGTGAAGGAAAATAGTTCAACACACCATTAGATGCCCCCCCTGATGTCAGACAATTTTCATTAGTCTAATGTAGTCTAAAGGAGTTTATCACACTGTACCTTGGTGACTTGAAAGCTTATAAAACCATGTTATTGATCCTAGAGGTTACGTTTCTTAACAGAGTATCGCGTTTTATTTCTTTGATTCAGATATTTTCAGTAATATCAACGTGATCTTTATGTCTTCAACATTCAACATACTTGATGTTTTTAGTATTGTCTCGCTACCTTGTCGAGTAACAAAACCCTTTGGGAAAAACTATTCTCGATCGAAGGGAAAAAGAGTAAAACACAGCTTCAATTTCGAAGTAAAATATGCCGACATCATATCCTTGGATCCTCCCCCTGATGTCGGCATCTCCCCCTGATTACTTTCATAGTTGTTCCAGATAGTTACTTTAGTCATGTACTTTTTGAAACTGAATATCAGTAATAACTTAGAAAATAATCTACCATATCTCCTTCTGATTACATTCGTTGGAGATGAGATTATTGTTCCTTCATAATCAACAACTTTTGGATTGATCTTTCATTGGCATTCCTTTTAATGTCTTTGTAGAGATAAAACAAATTTATGTCAATGGTTACTTTTAAGTACGTGATTACATTCACTATACCATTCCAATGGCATTGCGTTGGCGCTGAGCTATATCTAGCTAACAAGTTCCTTGAGGATGCAAAATTTTAACTGAGTACATTATTATACTAAGTACAACAATGCGTCTATTGTACTTATATATGGTAATTTCATCTCCCAACACATCTTCGTCATATTCCTTTGGACGAAATGGTTACTTACTTACATTTGAACCTCGACTAATCATGGGAGTGCTATCAGGATGCATGTCTTTATTAAATTGCCTAAAAAATTTAGATATATGCAAACCGGTGGAATAATATACCACAAGCTCAGAATTCGATCGAGCTTTCCCTAGATTTTTCATCTCAAATTTGGATTTTAAATAGCTTTTAAAGTCTCTTATTACATTAAGAGTACACATCATGTATGTAACATCAACATAAATAGCTACAATTCCAAATCAGGAACTTTCTTATGAATACGCAAGGAAAAACAACATACTTGTCTATCCCCTCCAAATCAAATAGCCACTTAGACGGGTATACCGCATCCGCCTGATTGCTTGAATCTATAAGTGAGCATTCTATCTAACTGTAAACGCACTCTGTGGTTTAGAGTCATTTGATTTGGGAAACAAAAGTCTATCAAGTACTTTTGTAAATATCTTCTATCTCTTGATTCTTTCAGAGATACGTAACAACCACATACATATGCTGCATTTCAAGTCCTTTTGAAATTACCAAGCTAACTAAGTAGCAAAATGCTATAATGCTCATTACAACAAAGTAAACAATTCCAGGGCTTTGTGAGATACCTCGCGCCACAAGGAGAGTCTTTATACCATTAAGACTTCATTATTCTTACTGTGCTTTGTAACAAATAATCATGTATGTCCACAGGCTTTACACTTGGTTGGTTAGCACTACCACACCAAATACCTATATATTTGTCAAAGAATCAAATTCTACCTGGATTGTGTAGGCCAAATATGCTCTTTATTGTTGATATTCAAACAATAAGAAACATGGTTCGATCCCATCATGCTCGATTTCCTTTAGCAACTGTATATGAAAATAATAATCATTAATATGATCACACGATCTTTCCATTAACTCGTGTATGTACTCATAATCCACTTGGGATGTCATTAGTTCTCTGGAATCGTTAAACTACAGAGCGTCCTCCATTATTGATTCATGGACATAGTCAGAGACAATCAAATGAGATGATTTTATTAATGATACAAATTAGGTTGTGCCTTACTCATCTACTTCCTTTCTAGGTGAGCATTGATCGAACCTAGTGGCATCTCCATTTTCCTTTATGGAGCCACGGCCTTAATTACACTTCCACCAAGTGTAGTTGCAACACCTTAGTCTATGGTGTACCCCATAGTGAGGATTTCTAACCTTGCAGGAATATTTGCAGCTGGTATGTGTGATCTTGTCACTCTAGCGACATCAATGTACATTATGAAAATCGATTATTCTTTGTCACTTCACATTTACATTTGTGGAGTACAAGAATGAACATGAGATATAGTGGAAACACACCACGACAATTCCTGTCGTTCCCTTAGAAAATACTTTTTCTTATCTCCCCATAACGACGAGAAGAATGTCTCATTAAAATGACAACCCGCAAATCTAGAGGTAAGAGATCTCCTGCCAAAAGTTTTAAAATGCGGATAATTGTTGGGAACTCATTTCCAACATAATTACTTAACATTTTTGAAGACCCATCATTGTACGATGTGGAGTCGTAATGGCACATATATAGTGTAACCAAAAATGCGTAAAAACACGAATGTCAGGCTTAAATCCAGTTACCAACTGGTACCCAAAAAAGGTTGACTAATATTGGGTTCTAAAAACAAATTGAGTAAGATGCGTGTAATATTGCATATCCCCAAAGCAATAAAAGATAGGTTGGTATGCATAACCTATTCCTTAGACACCATCTGTAACCTTTGATGGTAGCCTCTGCGAGACCATTTGGTATAAGATGTTCTATATTGATCTTATTAAACATGCAATATTCATCAAGTCCTTTTGATGTAAATTCTCTAGCATTAACAAGGGTGGTTAGCCTTTGCACTTTGCATTGTGTGGTATGTGCTAGTAGTTTTCAAACGCAAATTTCTTAAGAACTATAACTAGTCCAAAATATCAAAACATTCACCAGATCCATCAGTCACTTTAATGGTCCGCAATCTGCATCAATATTTTTCTAAAGTTCACCTTGTTTTCTTTGTAATATGGAATTTTTACCATTTGCATCTTAGGATGGTCTCGATCCTGTTTTACTGAAGACTTTGTAAAAATGAGTGATATGCTTTCTTACCTAAAAGCATAATGGGAAGTGGGGTTGTGCATTTAGTAATTTAGAAAAACACTTATTGAGAGATATGTCGTTACTTCACATTCTGTCAAACTTTTTCCTATTTTTGTTCACTCAAATAAAGTGATGTTCGCATGAGTCCTTTCAAAACGATCATCATGTCACAACCAAAGTTGCTTTATGGTTATGCCCAAAGCATGTATGAGTCGATTCCCAACATTTCATCGTTGGATTCAATATGGATTCAATAATCCAAATACTATAGTGATTTACATTTCATTAGATTGACTCATTAGTTTCTTTAAAATATATTTCCTTCCAAATATATTAGAGACTATGAAAGATGCAATCAATTACATTCTCATCATTGTGATGTTCCACATGATATCCATTTGCACAGGTTACTTGAGAATTTAACAAGGTGTGATTATCTCTTGGTACATATAGAGATTTTGCGACGTCTTTGTTCTATGTTGAAAATAAATTTTTGAGCAATGTTGCGCTCGATGATCCAATCCTCGTAGTCACATTATAAGGAGATAGTTCAACAATTAGTTTAAATTCCTTAAATTAGTGGAAGAAAAACAACTATCAGGTAGACATTTGGGTCTTGAGAGTTTTAATAAGTTGTGTCGCCTTATTACGTAATAAAAGTGGGATTCATATCAAAGTACTTTAGAGTGAATATATATTACGTTTCACCCAATATATATCAAGTGCTTTAGAGAATTTATGTCTCATGTTTTCATTCTATAAGTGCACACATTGGATCTAGTTCAACTCAATAAGATAGTCAATTGGCCCGGCAAAGTTCTTATTGCCATTAAAGTTGAGGTGGAAATTGGTTTTTACTATGATACACACATTACATTGTATATACCAGTACCTATGACCAGGTGCATTTACAACTCTTTCATTTATGATGGGAGATACAATTACATTTTAGCTAATCCCATACTCGGTTGATACTTGTGTATTGGTGTTATTACTACCGAAGACAAAAGTAAATCTTTGTCTCATGATACATATGTCCCTTTTCACATGCTTTATATGAGTCGATACGTCTAACCCTCATTACTTCGGGGTATTTCCATTTTTAATTTTGCTACATTTAGCTTAATTTGAGAAATTTCTTTATCTCAACAGACCAAGAGAATCTCATTTTGAATGTCAACCATTTACTTTAGGCTGGATAGCTTACTAAATATAATGAATCTCTTGTTGATACTTTAACATATATTGGTTCATTAGTTTTGATGAAATAGAAAAAATGGAAGAGGGGGAAAAAATCTGACTCATATCACTTTTTGTGAGTTCTTCCACAAAAATTGGGATGCATGTGTAGACATAAAGTTGTATGAAGGAATAAATTCCTTTTTCTTTTTGAAAGAAATGATTTCCACCTCAAATACACAATAATGATGCTCAAGTACTTCTGAGTCCAAAATGTCATATTTGAGTCGAGTTGGGTCCAACTGGAAAAGACCTTACTAAAAGAAAACCATAACCCGATTAACGGCCAAATTACGATGATCTAGTTAGTAGTGTTAACTCGTTAAGGTCATAACGTGTTCAAGGCCCATGAAGAGTTACATGCCCATTTAAAAAAAAAGGTAGTAGTGCAGTTTAATGTTTTGGTTTCACAGGAAATAAAACAAACAATTAAATGACACCATTTTTAAATAAGTGGGATATTTATACGATATAATAATTATTATTATTCTAATTGTATATGTGCATGAATGTATTTGTGGAAACTAAATTGACTTGCATGAATATATTTTAATTATTATTGTTTTAATTGTATTTGTATGTGCATTAATGTATTTGTGGAAACTAAAAGTTATCTCTATATTTAACTTTGCATGAATGCATGAAAATATTTTAATTATTATGTTAATTATATTTGCATGTGCATGAATGTATTTAACTAATTTCATGATTACATGAAAATATTTTATTATTCTTATTTATGAGTGGAAGGTAATTATGGTTATTATATATTAGTTACCATTAATTTATTAATTTATTAATGTATTTTCATTTTTTATTATTAATTAACTATATTATTATGAAAAATCTTTTAATTACCATGTATATTATTAATTAACACTAATTCATTGATATTTTTTTTCAAAATTATTTTTATTATTTAATATTATTACATGAAACTAGTTGGAAGCCTAACAAGCTAGGCTCCAACGACATACTACTACATTAATTGAACAGGTTGTTGTGCTAGCCTACCAGCGAGCCTCATGGGTAACCTTTCCAAAGGGAGCCGAAGCGGGAGGGGGGAGAGATTGTGTCACAAGGGGGGAAAACTAACACTACCTTCCATGTTAGTTCCTGTAATATTACGCCATTGGGGACTTGAACATGGGACCTCCTGGAACGCATGAAACTTCGGGGAACGGGGATGACCAGCTGAGCTAGGGCCCGTTCTTAATTAGTTCAAATTGTATATTAATTAATATTGTTTCATTTTTATGAAGCTAAAAAGAAAATTTTCATTGTAATATTCATTATTATAAGAATACAGACGTTACAAAATTAATAGAACAAAATTTATGAGAAAAATGTAACAACACACAATAATTATAGTAAATAAATATCACCAAATCATAACTATACAGGATTAAATGAAATCTAACCTATTTGGCGTTACACAAAACGGTTTTGAACAAATCAATTAAAACATTCCATGGCAATAACATATAAATACAAACAAATCATCCCTCATATTAACAGAACAAACATCGACCAAATTTATAAACAAATGATATGTACATAATATGAATATGGCATATACATGACTAGATAAAATTTAACCAACTTCATTGACACACAGACATAATACTATCATATACTGATAAAAAAATGTTAAAAAAAATGAGTCTTTGTTGCTATTATTATTACTTATTTTAAAATAATAATGGAACGAAAACAGATGATATTATTTATATACACCAAACAACATTACTAAGTATGGATTATATATACATATACATATCAATCAATATCAAACAGGACAAAGATCTGATGACGCATCTAAAAAAAATTGAAACAAAGAACAGACAAAGTCTTATGATTACACCATATATATAATATAATAAGTCATAGTATGTCAATCAATCATAGCATGGTTTTATATCTCATAGCATGGAAGACAACATCTAGTGGATCAGATCTCACTAACAAATATAAAATAATAAACAAAAATAATAATGATAAAACTATTCAATCAATCACTGCACAAACAGACAAATATATCTATGCTTATACAACAGGAGGGTCCGGTGTGTCACCCAGTGGCCAGGATACATTGAGTTTTCCAACTACTGGATGTGATCTTCCCTCCCTTCCTAGGAAAACGTACTGGATTTGTTAGATCCAATGGCTAACAGTCCCTCATGTCCCACGTTAATATGTATTAATTCGGTTTTTTAAAAGCGAATCATAAATTTGGTTTTCATCCTGTGTAACGGCACAGCTAGATGCCTTCCATTTGGTCGTCATTCATGTACCGATTTCTATCAAGCTCTTCATGTTCCTGAGTAATCTTTTCCACTTAACTTCCCTATTCCATAACGTATCATAAACCCTTTCTATTCTTTTTTCAATGACATAAGGTATCCAATTCAGTTTTGACTGCTACTCAAAAAAAAAAAAAAAAACGCTCATCCTTGCATCAATTGGATTCTCTCTATAAAATGGCTAATCCCAATTGAGATCAGCATCAGTTCCAGTCGAACATGTAATTCTTCTTCCCGTCGCGTTCAGTTTCATTTTACATCCACTTTCGACTCGGTTATTATTTTTTGTTTCATTCATGCAAAATTGCTTAAATTTACGGTTTCAATTTTTATGAGAATTTTGTGTTGTGGTCTTTGGTTAGACCTTCCTAATGTTAATTTTCCCAAATTTTATAAAAAACATTTATTACGATCTGTTATGGTTTTGGGTTTTCCTTTCCTAATGTTAATTTTCCCAAAATTTTTAAAAATAATTCATTAGGTGACTGTATCTATTAATCCTATGTTTCAACTAGGTTTTTGATGAATTTTGATTTCCAAGTTTGATACTTCGATATATTTTTGCTAATGAACACTTCAATTTAGGTCTTGGTGTTTGATCTAATCAATGAAGATATAGGTTATCTGAAGACTTCATTCTATTGCCTTCCTAACTGTTGAGTGTGTTTTTTCTCCTTACAGAATCATTATGAACAAAGAGGGAAAATACCCGGCAATGCTATTTGTTTTACAATTGCTTTTTGACGGAGTCTTACTTTTTAATCAGTGTACAGATAAACAAATCAGTTGGTGAACTGAATATTTGGTGTTGAATCAGATATATTTGGTTACCGTTTATTTGGGTACCATTTAACTTTTACTTTCCAGGAACAATAAGTTTGAGTTTACCAATCAATTTTAGAAAAGCTAACTAGGTGTAACAAAATTTGAGTATTCACAACTTTTCACCTTTAGTATGTATACCATACACCGGCAGCAATGGGTAGTGTTAACCGTCAAACTGTAATGTGTTTATTTTAGGATAACCATGAGTAGCGAATTGAAAAGGTATGTCGTCTTGAATAGATGGATTTGACCAATCAACAATTGAGACCTTGCAGATGCGGTTACCAGGTTTGAACATTATAATCTTAATTTTTCTTTTAAAGTAGTTTCTTTTGTTAGGCCGTGCTTTTCGACATATAAGGCACCCTATTTTTATACCATAAGACTGCCTGATCTCATTTTTTGGAATGTTCATTCCTTGAGAGTATTTATAATCTGGACAATAAGATGATTCTACTATCATGGTAAATAATAAAGTCGGACAAACTTACCATGTACTACTTGATATAGGCATTTATAAGGTATAACTTATATTGTTCTCGCAAACAAATTTTGGTTGATGGCATTATTGTTGTATTTGCGCAGGATGGTGGTGAAGAGACATGAGATTAACCTTAGAGTATATTTATCTAGGCACGAGTATGTGAAAGGCTAAGATTTCCCATCCTCTTCTCAGTATTATCTGATTTCCCCGAATCGGATGGCCAAGCCTGATCTTTGCCCGTGTAAGTAGTAATGAATTTTTCTCCACCTTTGTGTATTGATTAACTTTCATTTTTGAATTTCTCAAACCCAAAGCTAAAAGAAATTTCCAATGAAACCCCATGAATGATTAAACTTCCAACATGTTTTTGATTTATTTGAAACGTTAACTTTAAGCACTCATCTATGCATTTAATGGCATTTGTCAATATAATCTCTGAGATGAATCGAAAACACCATCAGTTCCACCAATCACATAGCTGTTATATTTTGCCATTGACACAATGTCATCTTCTTATCAGTTGACATAGTTTTGCAATTAGAGGTACACTACTTAACCTGGACCTCCCATCTATAACTCTGTGTATTCGATCAACCACCCACCTTTTTTTTGAAGAAAACCACCTACCTGTTTGTACTATAAGTGCTTAATATGTAGCCTATTTGCTTACGGCGTCAATTTTTATTGTCATATACAATGAAACATGCCTAAATCATTACAGCTTTATGAATGTCGAAGTAGATTTTAAGATTGTTATGCTTTCCCTTGTCACAAATCCACATTTACCCACGCTTTTATCCTACCAGAAATAATTATTTCTTCCCTTCTATTCTTTCCATTCACTTACGTCATTGGTGTTGACCATGGTTCCTCATGCAACTTATGGTTTTTAAGAAGACGGCTCCGTCAAGAAATTAGTGATGGAGTTATTTGTAGCATGATTTGAGCTGACGAAATGAAACCTATGGGTCATCGTTCATATTTGTTAGATATATACAAGTTTTCCAATACTCCCTTCGATTTGGGATATATTTTACCCTGCCAACCCCTATTAGTTTGTTTTTAGGTGTTTAACCACGTCGACCATGGTGATTGTTTTCCTGTTCCAATCACTACTAGAATATATTTCAGTTTTATATTTTTATTCTTGGAAACTTTTGAAACAAATTCATCTTGACTCAACTTTTTTATGTAAGTGAAGTTATACTATCTATTATCCTTTTGTAGGCAGCACGAACCGAAGCCAAAAATTATTTTTTCTTTTGCATGACTAAGTGTGGTTTCTTCCCTTAATAAACCTTATAGGTAAACCACCAGGGACATGTATGAAATTGTTTCTTATTTAGTCACAGTTATCATATAGTTTTGGCTGTCTCATTGGTTTTTTTATTTTGTAGGAAAGCACGAAAGGAACCCAAAAAAAATTCTGAGACGTACACTAAGCCGTACAGGTTATAAATCTATCTTCACTTCATATGTATTAACATCTTTTCTGTTTATCGATCATTGTTCTTTCAATACAACCTAAATAATCAATGGATATACTTTTATCACTACTTTTTATGCCTCTTTCTGAAATTCTAGATTTGATTTTGGTTTGCAGATGATTAAGGAAGCATCGTTATGTTTAATCTTTGTTGATGACTAAAAAAGAATTATCTTCCTTTTGATAGCCTCTGTTGCTTTACTAGCCTATTCACCGTTTCTGAATTTCCTGACGAATTTCACCAATATAAATGATTTATGTTTGGCTTCGCAGGCTATGTTTGATAGTTTCTTTTGCTTTTGCACAAAAATGAGTTGTCATTGTTAGCACCAACCGTAAACCATTCTGAAAATATTTGAACTTACTTCTTTTTTACTCACTCTTATCATGTAAATTAAGTTTCCATTTGATTTCATTTTGGTGTGCAACACAAGCATTCACCATCATTTCAGAACACCATATATCACCAGTATTTCCGTTTTTATGATTCCACCCTTTGGAGGTATAATATCTTGGGATGTGAAGAAATTCAATGCAAGGAACCTGAAGTGACAAGGTTGATAGTACACATCAGGTTGGATTATACATCACATTATGCTATGGTTTAGCTTTGATAATTTTGCATGTTATCCTACCACGCTTACTTGCAATGAAGATATGTAATATATCTTGGAGTCGACTATTATAAACTTTAAACTAATTTAAAATTTTCTGAGCGTTTTTTTCTTTTATAGTCGTGAAATTGCTATTTTTTCATATACCAGTGTAACTATAATTTATAACTAATGGAGATCGATACTCCAGGAGATCTTAAAGAAGAAAATGATTTTGGCTACAGATTGTGCAACTAATTTATGCCTTTAGCGACACACGGATCACTAAGACATATTTCTTTGCGCCGCATCACTTTGTTATTTTCTTTTAATCATGATATTCCTATCACACGGGTCCATAGTAAAGGAAGGGTCCATTGTCACACTCTTCCTAAAATAACACGGTTCTGTCTTAGTATCCAAATTAATTTTGTGAGATATCTTTTGTTGGGTGTTGAGTATTTCTATCCGCGTGTTAGTCTCTTGATGAGCTGAGTATTTTTGTTATCTTGATTATTTTCTTCCTTTTGTACACTCTCTCACTATATTCTATTTCTTGCATGCATGTGTTATATCTCCCGCCAATAGTCAGGCGTATATAGTTTTGGTGTCCTTTTTCTGGAGTTTATAGTGATACCCATCCAAAAAATGATATCTATTGGAAGTTTTGTCATGAATTTAGTGGATGAGTCCAGTTTATCTCCTATTTTTGGTATTTTATTACTGTTAAAAACATGAAACACGCCATGCGAAACAAAAGATGAAGGAAAAGAGGTCGGTGAAGTTGAGGTTATCGTTTCATATGAAAACTTAAACTGATACATACAAATAGGAATATCACAAATTACTTGGGTGTTAATAATTCTGGATTGTAGGAAATATGTCTTTCGCGGTGCAAGTCTAGATTATAACCGTTTTAAATATAAATGGTTAGTGTCTGATTAACAATGACAACAATTGGGCCTGGGCCTCTTCCTGTCATATGACCGTGCAAGAGGGTTAGAGAGTCTTAGAGAATGTTTAATACACAGTTTAGGACAACACGAAATAGCCCGTTCCGTTACGGCATGGGTCATTCCCTAGTTATAAAATATATAATCTCCCACTCAATAAAATCAGTACAATCAGATTAATCACGTGCAAGTTCATCACACAAACATAGCAAACAGAGGTGGGATGGGAGAAAATATAAAAACGGGTTTAGGTATACCTTATGAGTACGATTGAGAGAGAATAAAACAAGAACAGAAGTACCGAGTATGATGAATCTCCCCGAGGTAGAATCTACCGATTGAGAACTAAACATATATACTGATCCAACTTTTTTTTTTTGGTATGCAGTTTTGATTTTATTGATTGAGAAGTATAAGATCAATCTAAAAAAAAATATTCTTAGCAGCAGGGTTAGAGCTCGTTGCTGATGACGTGTTTGAGGAAAAACAGAGAGAAAACCAAAGGGCAAGAAAGATTCTATTGATGGGGCAGCCACCTTATTACATAGCATAGTATGCTTTATATACAACAAGTAGTAAGAGAACCCTAAATACTATATTGAGCCGCACATATATGGGCTACAAGCCCTACAACACTAGGACTATTGATTATATGCTTAAAAATATTTCAAATGTAAAATGAAATAAAAATCCATTGGAGTATACCACAATATCCAAGGATTAGATGTCTAGGTTAATGTTTTTTGTATAAAAAAAGAGAAACATGAAAACAAATTATAAAGATTGCAGGTTCAAAATCATCATTAAAATGATAAAAAATGCAAATAAAAAATAAAAAAAATAAGATGCGATTTTTCTTAGCTATTTTTGACTCATTTTCGAAACCGATTTGCAGAGCATCTCTCTCCTCTTACGATTTCGGGAATATTCCTGGCTCTTTCGTTCGTTTTCTCTATCCAAATAAGGTTGTCGGCGGTCTAGTTTTCGGCCACAGGATAAACATCTTGCTAAACAATTGGTCTGAATTTTTGGACGGGCAATGAGACATAACACCTAAATGAGTTTGAGAAAAGCATTTTAATTTGCACGAAGGTTTTTACATTTGGAGCTATATAGTCATAGGAATCGAGTGCTAATGGATCGAAAGTTAGTGTCAGTTGCTTAAGCCTTTCTTTTGCAGCGGTAATTGCAAGTGTTCTATATCCACGAATTCCGTACGCTCACACAATGCAAAAATGAAAAACTCTTGAAAATAAAACTTCAGAAAAAGGATAATTGCAACTTTTTCTCAGTCCTACGTATGAATTTCTCCAAACCCATACAATCTTCTTTGTTATATGGTCCATATGGAATAACTGCAGAACAAAAACTGGGACATTACAACTTCTACAATAGAAAAACATTGAATTAGGCTACTGAAGAATAATAAAAGAGAAACTGTAATCAAGTTGATCAACAATGGCAATACTGACTTTTTCATACTGCAGATGCTTGTCTGATAACAGGTTCGAACCAGTAGAACCGAGGTAAATTTTTATGTATTGTTCACTAGACTGTCCATTCTGGTAAAATACCATCTTCCTATGGAAAATATATATGCAACTTTAACAAACACTTATACAGTTGTATTTAATCCTCATTTTCAAAAAAATCAAGTACCCAAGGAATTGACAAAGCATCATACCATTTACAACCACCAAGGACGAAAACGTCAGACGAAAATCCATCTCCCTCTTCTTTAACTATCATCTTTGAGAAGTTTTCAATCCTCCAGATAAACTTCAAAGATGGAGAAAGCTCGACTATCTTGCCTATCGAATTTGCCATGGATTATGAACTGATTTGTGAAGACACCAAGAAGAAAAATAGAAGAATAAGCTGGTTTAATTTGTGAAGACACCAAGCGAGATCAGTAGCCAAACCTAACCACATCAAAAAAGCCTACTTTTTTTTTTTTTTTGAGTCTTTATTCATTAAATATAGACCTCTCTGGGGTAAGTTCGCCCCATGGAGTCATGCATTACAATTACATTGAGGAAATCTGGGCATAAGTTGTCCCAAATATTTGTATTGAAACTGTTCAATCCTACCTGTAGTTGTTGTTGTGCCGCATGATTTGCCAGGCCATCCGCCGCTCGGTTCATTTCTCGATACACGTGCGAGACAGTGTAGTTTCCTATTTGTTGTAGATGGTATTGTATTTCTCCAATCATGCTCCTTATGACCCATGGTGGTTCAGTGTTTCTATTTTTGATCCAGGCTGCGAGTCCCATCGAATCCGTTTCGAAGTGGATGTTTGACCAGTTTTGAGAATGTGCAGTCCTGGTTTCCAGAAGGAAAGCCCAAGTTTCTGCTTCTAGCTCTGTTGTTATCCCAATCGGTGCCGCCATTGCGAATACAACGCGTCCCTCTGCGTTCCTGCATATCCATCCCGCCCCTCCCATTTCCGGATTGCTTCCTAGTTCACCTTTGCTAGCTCCATCCGTGTTGATCTTTAGACAATGTAAAGGTGGTGGTTGCCATTTTACCCAAATGGAGGTTTTCCTTCTACATTAACAACACCAAAATGCAATACGAAAAAGAGGAAATTCCTCAAAAGCAAACAAAGACGGAAAAAAGAGTATGTAACAAAAATATTACCTTTGCTTCGTTCCAAATGAGAAGATTAATTTAATCAAGAAGAAGATGGTTGAAACTGAAAGACCTTCTCTCTTCTTTGACTTAAATTCATGTCGGAGAAAAATGAGTTTCAACAAATTGATTTTGGTCTTGGTGTGGTTTGATCTAATGACCTAAGAGCAACTGCAGTGGTGTGATTATAACTAAAGATCAAAGACAAAAAAAAAGACCAAATTTGAGTTTAGTCCGTAGTGTGACGCTACGGTAGGTGAGTATATTTAGTCGAGCGGACGTATAATCTTCGTTTCGCTATGGAGCGGAGGTATAAAGTGCGTCTCGTTCAGGCGTTGATATAATTTACGCTCGGGAAAAATATCGTTTGGTCCTTTTTTAGGTGGGCCCATGTATGTTTAGTCCTTTGGTCAGATGCCTTTACTGTTTAGTCAATAATTATTTAAAAATATTTAAATAGACAAAAATATCCTTCAGTGTATTTTTTTTTGTAGCAGTTCTTCCGTGCTAAAAAACAGACTTCATTCCCAGGAATGAAGTCCATATAAAAAGCTAAAAAAACAGACTTCATTCCCAGGAATGAAGTCCATACAAAAAGCTAAAAAAACAGACTTCATTCCCAGGAATGAAGTCCGTACAAAAACAGACTTCATTTCTGGAATGAAGTCCATATAAAAACATCATCATCATCATCTTCATCTTCTTCAAGGTCTTCAACACCAGCAGCAACATCGTCATCTTCAAAACACCAGCAACAACATCATCTTCCATCGTCTTCATCAAAATAGATCGGGTTCATCTTCATCGTCGCCGTCTTCATCAAACATATCGGGTTCATCTTCGGCGTCGTCGTCTTCATCAAACAGTTCATCGTCGTCGTAAAAATGATATATCTTCATCGTTTACAGTAGCAGATCAAAATCTTGAAAAATCGTTCACATCTTCAACATTAACACCAGCATCAACGATGAAGAAACCCTTAGAAAAATCGTTTACATCTTCAACAGTAGCACCAACAGAAAAAAACGATGAATAAAACCCTAGAAATCGTTTACATCTTCATTTTTTGTTTACATCTTCATCTCCGTTTCTTGTTTCACATAAGAAAAAATGAGAGAAAAAGTAGATCTAGAAAAGAAAAGAAGATGAGAGAGAAAGTGAATCTGAAAATGATTTCATCTCTCTTACCTTTTGACTATATATATGGTCCTTATCCAAAAGGGTATTTATGCCACTATAAGGTGACATTTACATCATCCATGACATCAGTATATGACCAAACAATAATTTTTAGGACCAAACTATAATTTGTATTACCAAATAGGACCAAACAGACAGTTGACTGGGTCAAATGGACTAGACCCTCTCTAAAATATTATTCTTAGGACTATATGGTATTTCCTACGTTGTGGGGTGTTGGTAAAGATTACGCTCGTTGTGGGGCGTTCATAAAGTTTACGCCGGGTGAAGGGGCGTACGTATAATCAACGCCTGATGGGGCGAAAGGGAGAATCAACGCCTAAATGAGGCGTTGATATAAAGTCCGCTCAAGACAAACAACTCTCAAGTGCTATCTGGTCTATATAATTAATGAACTCAGGAAGGCCAAGTAATTTATATCCCCACCACAGCTGCCGGACCATGCTTGTGGTGGCAATTTGAGTTAATGAGTCATTGAGTTTCTTTTGTACCATCACCTTGAAATATTTCCACAATGCATAGAAATGGAAGGAGAACATTACACCTAATTTATTTATTTTCTGTGGGAAACTCAAAGTTGACGTGGGAAACTCATGCATAGGTGCTATGGAATGTACACCTCATGTCACTCGTTTGAACCTCTACTTACATGAACCTCTAATTCCATGCATTTTTATATAGTTTATTGAAAGAACAATTTGGCACTAGACTTTTTTGTTTGTTAGGCAAAGTTGTGGGGCGTTAACTTTATGAACTCCTGATGCCATGCGTTAATTTTATGTCCGTCTCAATGAGGCGTTGTCAATCTGAACGCCTAATGTCAGGCGTAAAATTCAACAACGCCCAATCGGGCGTACATTTCAGCAACGCTCCATTGGGGCGTAGTTTATATGAACTCATTTTCGTGGGACTAAGACTATACATGCACTTCATGTGAAGCGTAGATTATACACCCGCCCAGTGACAAACGAACATTATACGTTCGCTTGACTATATTTGGTTTTGGTCTTGGTCCCAGACCAAATATAGTCTGGGATTTGGGGTTGGTCCGGCTTTTAGTCGATTGTCTCTCCCGCTGTGTCTCGTTTTTTGACCAAATATTTATTTATACTCGCCCACTGTGGTTGCTCTAAGGGTCTAAGGATACTCACTCATTTTTTGAGTGAATGAAATGGAACCTTTAGTCCCACATTGTGGAAAACTAAAGAGGTGCTCCACTATATAATCATACTCTTATGTATGTATTGTAAAAAGTGGGTGGGCAAAAAATACATGTTTTGACCCATACGATATGCGCGTATACCATACACCAAGTCCCTTTTCTAACACGGATTTTTTTTTTGGCGAGTTTTTCTTTAGGAAATTAATTCCAAAATTATCTCTTAAGAGTTTTATTTATGGTAAATTCCTTTTACTTGTTTTTGAAGAAAACCAAAACCTAACTTGATTTGCAAGTATTTCATCCTATAAATACAACTCGAAATTCAGTTTTAAAAATACGAAAGAAGCAATTCTTTTTATTATCTTCTTCCTTTGTTTGTGCGGCGTTTTTACTTTTCATCCCCTTTGCTGAGTTCGAAGAGAGGGTAACTTGTGTTGTGCTAACTCAAGTTATATCAGACAGTCTTATCCTGGACACATCTTCGTTGTGAGGAGTTTAGCATTACTCGCGAACTAATGTATTAAGGACAACTTGTTGAACATGTGATTCTGCCTTCGTGAGGGGTTTAGCATTACTGTGAGGGGTTTAGCATAACTGTTGAACCTGTGATTCGCTGTGAGGGGTTTAGCATTACTCGAATATACCCGCGAACTAATGTGTTAAGGACAACTTGTTGAACATGTGATTCTGCCTTCGTCAAGTTATTTTGGTAGAGTTGTTTCGGAATAGTTCTTTACATATTATTTTGATACGTCTAACGTGATGTTCATTGTTGCAAGATCCCAACAATTCAAAGAGGAAAGTGTATTGTTTTCTACGAGACGATTGATTTATGTCCTATGTATCACGTGGCTTCATTGACGGGATGATGCAGCACTTGTCATATATAATGCCTTTTTTTTTGTAGTCGTTCTTTGTGGCAATGACTAAATAAAACCCACAACTGGAATATGTATTTTTCTAAATGCAACCAAAACTATTTTTAACAATTTTGATATATGTAACCCAAAAATATCGACCGATTTAATCAAATATTTGGTCAATATTTTATTTCTCAAAATACCTTCATATCCGCACAATTACAGGTTGGTTGTGTAAAATGCTATTTATTCACTCGATGCTCATCACGAAGATGAAGATTTTTTTGTTTTTTAAAAAAAATCACAGATTAAATAGTCCCCTAATCTATCATTCATGAATAAAAATCATTTAAATAATTGGTAAAAAAATCCTCACAAAACCCCTTTCATGTTCTCTGCCCAGAGAAAAAGAAAACTCCCAAAATTCATCTTTTCCACCACCGAGATCATCATGGTTTGCATCTGTTTTTGACATCTTCTTCCGTTTATTGGCTCGTCTTAATTAGTCACTTAAAAATCTACATGGAATCGAACACATTTAATAGGATTATTGATTACGTCAGGTCAAGTCAGTCTTAGTTGACTTTTATCTTTGTTTTCATTGGTTCATTACTCAGCTTTCCGTGTCCTGTCTGAGTCCGACAGCTGTTATAATCTGTAATAAAGACGATGTGTATTAATGTTTTTCCTACACAATAATACAATAGTTTTCTTCTTTTTCATCTTTGTGTCTTATTTTGTTCTTGATCTTGATTATCATGAGACATTAACAATTCTCATGGTATTAGACTAGAATCGATCCTCCTATATACACAGCTCAACAATTTTTGGTTTTTCTTCATCTGGGTAATACAAAATTCAACAATTTTTCCCAAATCTTGAATTAGGGTTCATCTAAAAATTTATGGTCAGAGTCAGATCTGGTTTTACTAGCAACAACAATACTACAAACAACAACAACAACAATACTACTAATCATCAACAACACGATACTCTTTCAAATATTCAATTCAAAAACAGAATGTCGTCTTCCGTTGGTACTGGTACTTGACCTACTCCTCCTTTTACAAATATCTCAAACTTTGTTTCAATGAAATTAGATGGATCAAATTATCTTTTATGGCGTGATCAATTTGGGGGAGTTCTTGTCTCAATGGATTTGTATGGTTATGTTAATGGTGAATTCATAGAACCTCCTAGAAGAATTACAATTAATGGGGTTGAGGTTAGGGCTGTCAATGGGTACCCATTACCTGGAACCGGAACCAGTCGAATAGTGTCATGTTTCGGGTCCTAAGATTGGACCCATTAACAAGTTGGGACCCGATGGGTAATTACCCGATTGTACCCGAATCTTGATGGGTCCGAACGGGTAATACCCAACGGGCACCCGGTTATTCATTTTTTATTCCTCTTTTTAGCAAAAGTTACTACTCCCTCCGTTTCAAAATAATAGGCTTGTTTGTGTGTAAATTTTCTTTTATTCCTCTTTTTAGCAAAAATTACTAGTAGTATTTTGCTAGTTTTGGCTTTGATCTTTTTTTCACTATTCATTTTTTTCCTTATATTTAATCTTTATTTAGTACATCAATAAAGAAATAATAACAAATTTTGATAAATATAAGTTAGATTCAAGCCAAAAAGAGAAATATATCAAGTTTTGGAACTTTGTTTGTGTGTTTCCTCATCGGTTCCGGGTTTTTTAACTGGTCTAGTTCTGGGTTCACAAATTTTGGAACCGGACCCGACTTTTATAAATAAGGTCCGGTTCCGGGTTGTAGAGGAGTCACTTCCGCGAAATATGGTCTATGAAAATATCGTTTATGTGCCCACATTTAAGGTCCTAGGATAAACATGTTCACAATTTAGACCATTAGGTGTCAAACGTGAACTAGTCCCACCAGTCCTGAAGTCCAAGTAAGTCGGACATACACCTAAAGTGATGATCCACTAAGTACCCACTAGTGCCGAAGTTTGAACTGGACATACATGTTAGTACACCAATAATTAATTAAATCTCGCTGTATCCCCCAGATTCGTGACTATGGCTAGCACACATGTCCAAAGTTTGAAGTTCCCCTGTTAGAAAAATGAGTAAAGAATGTCGACGCTTTAGCTTGGTTTTGTCCGCAAGACATTCTGTTTTAACAAGATCTTGAGATTAAATGATATTTGTCTATTTTAGTAAAGATGATTAAAATGATTTTGGAGAATTTTTAATAATTGGAAATAATAATAATTTAAATGGTTAGAAAATTTAGGTTTTTAATGGAGTCATAGGATTTAGGTCATTTTAATCCTAAGGTAATTGTTGATGGAAGAAAGCTATAAATATGGTGTCTTTGTTAGAGTCGGCAGGGGGGAAGAAAAATTCTAGTCGCACTTAGGGAGAAAACAAAAGAAACCTTTAAGAGATTTTTAGTGGAGAAATAGGAGAAGCATAAAATTCTTAGAAAACGGTTGGTGTTGGATTGCCCTTGAATCGAGTTCGCGGAAGTACTAAGCCCTGTTGATCTTTCTTAATCTAAGTAACATTGAAATTGCTACGTTGCGAAAACAGGTCAGTACTGATACCTTAAGCTCATTCTATCAATAAGTTTAATGTATAGTTAATTATTGCATCTTGTTTGACTTTGATCGCATTCTAAATCTATTTTTCTCATCGTCTGTTCTAAGGTGTGAGTGCGTTTGTCTAATCATACGTTACATCCTTGTCGAGTTAGTAGTATTACGGGTTAGGGTCATCATATAGTCTCTGTTGCTCACTCTTTTAATGGTCATGCTTTGCTTTTCTTTGCACTAGCAATTAATTAATATTTGTCATGTCATAATATTTATTTAATAGTATCTTATAAGCAATTTGTTCATGTCATTGTATACATCTTCTGTAAGAACATTACATGCGCATCGAATCATTCACATCCTTTTCAAAAAATCATTGGTCTATTGCTAATGTTTACTGTTCACATAGTCAATATATGCATAGTGGTCTGATACATTCTGCTAATTGATTTGCTAGCCCTGAGTAATGTTCAGTCCAATTGCATATCGTATTAATGTCAAAGCATCAGGGCATGTTTTAGTGGTTGATGAGTGAAGTTAATAATAATAATAGTTGTTTGGTTGAATGCTACGTCTAGGTGCCTAGTACTTTTAATAATAATAATAATTTTCCCATAATAATAATAATAATTTCGATTGGTGATAATAATAATATTTTTTGGTGATAATAATTGATTTTGATTTTGATAATAATAATAATAATTTTGATAATTTTGTTGATAATAATAATTGTCTCGATTTGACCGGGCTTTGTTTCCATTTTAACAGGATTCGGTGCACTGTTGTTAGCTTGATAATTTATTTGGCATACTGGGTATCACCGGGGCCTTACGGCCCTGGCTCAACCTCTCATTTTAGTATAGATACTTTAGGTCTACACAACAACCTTGACTGTAAAACCTATTCCTGGTATGGTTGTTACCTTTGCATTTGAGAATAGATTCATACTTCCTTTGTTCATAATAAAATCAAATACAAAATACTGAGAATTATAATAGAATTAAATAGTGTTTATGGTTCATTCTAAATCCTCATTTTTGTTTAAAGATCACTAAATTGGGCGATTGTAAATGAGGATGATTACTTCAAAGGCCACCCATCTCTCCTTATTGCACCTTTCACCTTTGAGAGAACAATCCTTTTTTCTTTCTTTTTTTGATGTGAAAACTTCAAGTTCTCTTTGTCATCATATGTAACCTCTTTTGGATAGCTCATCGTTGTATCTCTTGGCTACCCATCTACATGCCCATTTACATCAGGGTTTTGCAATATGTTCTAAGAAATCTAGTCAATGTGAAATTACGTACTCTTTCTGTAAACCACGATAGTGTAATCGCATCCAGAGTTTGTCTAGCAATGTGAAATCATGAAAATCGTAACTAAATTGGGTTAGTATGCATTTGTATAACCATAAAGGTCTCAAGGGAAAAAATATTAAACAAAAACACACTAACTAAATGCAGTTATGTTATGCCATGTCCGTCGCTGCATGCCATAAGATTACTTCATTTAGTTGAATAAAAGCAAGATCAACAATAAGTATACAAACTCGAGGAGAAGCTGATTACAAAAAATTTAAACAACAAGAGGAAAAAATCCCAGACGATCTTGTTCCAATGTTTCAAATGTAAGTCACACTTCTTAAAATTGTTTTTCCAACTGCCAAAACTACAATGAAACATTGAGCAATGAAAAGAGCACCTTGTGGATTTCCGAACCCACATCACTCCATAGTTTTTCATCAGAATTCTGTCAAAACACATAGGAATTAGTACATAAAACTTATACATGACTCATATTTATAATCGTACATTTGCAAACTTGGGGAGGCTATGGAAGTATTGCTGATGCTGAGATACTTATGAGCATAAGTACATTGCATCTCTTACACAGATTAAAACCCCACCATTCACCACATCTTGGCATTACAGAGATTCTAATATATCATAAAATAACCATGCTCTTAGTCCTGTAAGAAATAAACTTACAGTCCAACATAGGAGGCCCTCATGGGTGAAATTCCTGCCCATAGCAAAAAAGTTCTTTTAATGATGAAAGTTACTACAATTTCTTCCAATTTACTATGTTGTCACTTGGTATTAGGAATTTAGGACAAAAATCATCTCCAGACCCACCGTACCGGAAATTAGTAGTCTAAGTAGCTTACACCATGCTTGGTTCTTACATTAGCTCAAAACAATCAATCAATCCTAATCCTACTAAGCTTTACAATTTAATATACAAATGTGTACATTAAAAAAAATGCAAGATATTTTCTTAGGTTCGAAAAGCTTCATTTGAGACATTTAACTCTCAAGGAGTTTACCGTCAGTAATAGCTACACAAACCTATACAAAACAATAAAACATTCAATTTTGGATACTAAATTCAATTGAATAAATACATATTTTGGCAGTCCTACCTGTGGATGGGTTAACCATGGGTGAAATTAAAGAATTCATCAGCAGAGCGACCCGAAGCTTATCTCCGTCACAACCATGAAGTTCTCCATGACCTATAATGACAATAAAAGATAAGTTTAATACTGGAAAAATTAAAATATAATCATCGAAATGAATTATTTTGTTATTTTCGTAGCTAAAAAATAAATAAATTAACAAATATACATAAAAATGAATTCTTCAATCTACGTACTCACACAGTTATGATACACTCGCAAAGTGGATAAATAACTTTCATGTGATTGCATATCAGTTTTTTTCCAGTGAAACCGTCGATATTTCAAAAAGACGTGCGAGGATATCTGGTTCTTGAAATGCATGAAGAGGAGCTACACATAGAAACCGGGTTTGAAGATAAAGAACATAACCATGCTTTTCCACACCATATCTATTGTTGTAAAAAGGAATATTTTAAGTTGTAATCCTTATGTATGTGCAACATAGTCCTTATACTTAAGCATAAATCAAAGAATAAATAACACTGCTCCATTCCGTAGTCGCAGTCGTTAAGGAGAATACCGTTTAGAGTACATACCTGTCAATTTCAAAGGAGATATCGTAATTTAGATTAGCAAGACAGAAATGGCACTCCAAAAGCTTTTGTAATAACCATTTTATTAAGGATTAGTAAATTTTGAGAGATAGTGAGATAATACTAACTATAATAGCATATATAATATATTGAAGTTGAGGAGAATCATATACGCTGAAAATTCCAATGGCCACGAACCAATAAATGTGAAACCAAATATCTGAGTTGACCCACCGAAGAATCAGAAGTCATCCACTTTCTCCCTTGTCTACTTATGTTTGTAGTTTAGAACGCAATTCATATGTAGTGCATGACACAGTGAACTCATTGTAATACCATATCATCACCAAGAAGTACGCCTGGGTACTACCAACGGTGTAAAATAATAGAAACTAATATTAGCAAACTCAGAGATCAACACAGTAGTGAGATCAATTCTAGTACCTATCAACCCACCAATGGTATCCTAAGCACCAAAATACACACCAGTGGAAGAAACAATGATGAATCTCCTTACATCAACACATGTACCGTTAATTTAAAAATATGGAGGACCAACATTATATTACACCATTAGATCAAAACAAAATCAATACAAAATTTGACTACAGAGTCGGCCTTTTTTTTATTTGTTATGTATATTGTTTATATAAACCAACATAAAACTGAAATAGAAACTTAATAGAGGAAGCTAAGAGAGAGGTCAGTTCTGGCAATATATTATTGTTGGATTTGAAGTACCAAATGAGACTTATGAACATCAATCTTGGTTTTTCTAAAATACTTATTATGTAATTCAAAAATGTTGAAGGAAATCAAGGATTTCAAGAAAGTAGCTTGAATAGCATTTTTCGAATTTTCGGTTTTCTGTAGATACTTAACAAATGAAGTATCCATATGTGATTAGAATTATGTGTTGATCTGGAAGAGAAGACGGGTGTGGGTAGGAAATGTAGATCAAACTATCCAAGACCATCTATAAGGCATTGTGGTTAACACGAAAAAAAGGAAGTCACATCATTGATGAGTTGGAGTGATAGAGCGATCAACACATATATCAACTTGCACATTTGATCGCCGACACTATTATTGCAAAAAAACTAATGTTAGGACTTAGAATTACAGTAAATCAGTAATAAGTAAGTTGTCGGATTTCATTAAAACATAATATGATGATTATTAATTATATATAGGATGCACTTAAATTTCATACACGGTAGTATGGTACATAGATGACTTCAATATTTAGATGCTCCTCTTTCTAAATGAGTATATTATAGTATCCGAGTCAGCAAGTAAGGAAATTCAAAATGACATATCTTTTTGACAATTCGAATAACCTTGAAATACGATGCAATGTAAGTAAAGATGATGCCATAATCCATACCATGATAATTTGTGTTGACAAATAAGGAACACCGTATATATATATATATATATATATATTCTATACGCTAATAATCCAAACAGGAGAAAAGCAAAGTACACCAATTTTTTGTTTTGAAAGTGATAGTACCAAATGGAGCAATCTGTAAAACTGAAAACCAATTTTGGCAAAAGAAGAAGATATCATGTATGAAATACTAAATCACTACATATTGGTCAAAGATTATCATCTTTTAAATGGGTAATGTTTATGATTTATTTAAAGTTCAATTATAAGTTCAAAGAAATTGGTAAAATATAGCTATGTAAAGATGATCGAGAAAGTATTATCAACTAACAAACCTTAAAAATTTCATACCCACTTAAGATTTTCGAACACCCCCTTGAGATTCATAACTGCAAATTTTACATCGGAAGGCATAATGGATATGCATGTATAATGTGGTCAATTCTGGTTTAGTCTGGGTCTTACTACTGTTTGGTTTTGTAGGTGTACATATATTCTTCTACTGGACAATGATTTAATTTAAAAAAAATTGGTCATGAATTAAATAGGTCTAAACTTTATAGTAAACCCTTTAATTATATCTTTGGCTAGAGTAATACACAGCTATTGTGGTGTGAAATTCATCAAGAGAACATTAAAGAAAATAAATTTCCTGGATAATATTAAGCTATAAAGCTTCTCTTCGATAAATTTCACATCAAAATAATAATCCCTAAATAAATTATATGCACAAAATTAATAGTTCTCTCTCACGCCTACCCCTTATAATTCCTCCAATGGCAATACAAAACAACTCTCCAGAGAAACAAAAGAAAATAAATATACAATAACATAATAATATATTTTTTACCTGGATCATACCTAGAACCCTTACAACTTGCCCACCATTTTTAGCAACAACATTAAAATCATCATTGAAACACGTATCATCACCACAGGGACGGACCCAATAATTTTTCTTGGGTATGGATACTATATCAGGTTCGCGTAAGGCGGCCGAAGGCCTTTTTTACGGGCATCCAACTCAAAACCAATTGGCAATGAGTGGAGTGGCCCATAGAGTTATAAACCGTGGGATCATAGATTGTCCATACAATGTGGGACTAATAATCTCAACACGCCCCCTCATGTGTATCCTCGTTGGGTCTAACACGTGGAACAATTAAATCGGGTGACGCGGAGTAAAGGCGCGGTCAAAAAATCATCACAAATATAGCCTGCTCTGATACCATGTTAGAATACGGGCATCCAACTCAAAACCAATTGGCAATGAGTGAAATGTCCAATGGAGTTATAAACCGCATGATCTTAGATTGTCCATACAATGTGGGACTAATAATCTCAACAAATACCACTTTCTAATAACTCTTTTGAGTTTTGACAAATGAATAGAGTTTTCATTTAACGTGCATCAATAAATTTCATATTGGACTTGTTCAGTGGTTGGGCTAATTTCTGTTTATTACCTGGGCTAACAGGAAAAATCAACCGAATATATGTACAAAAACAATTCTTACCAAATTAAGGGACGGGCTATAGCCCGGGTTAGCCCCTTGCTTGGCCCGTCCCTACACCACCATCTTCAAACAAACCCCTAATGGCGGCTAATGAACCTTCAACCATTGATTCTCCTCTCCAATAACAATACCTCTCCTCAAGAAGCTTTTTGTGAATCAGCATTAGTCACTGCAACCAATAAAATAAAATGGTTGAAATAAAACAAAAGATTAGTAGTAACTGGGAAAAAAAAAATTCTCTGATTGAGCAATAAAACAACAATGGAAAGGGTAATGTCGTTTGTCATTTTCTTCATCAGGACAACGATTCAAGATTTATATAGCGGCGAAACTCGACATCAGGCTAGCTACCTCCAAATAGCCCAAAATTCGGATATTTAACTATCTGGAGGCTTGTTAATGGCCAAAGAATATTCAATTCCATTGAGAGTAATATTCCCATCTTCAATTCTATTTTAACTCGATAGGCAATGCAAGTATGTAACCAAAATATTTTAAATTTAGGAAAAGAAAATAAAAACTTCATGTAAAAATCCAAAAATGTCAATATAAATAAAATCCTTAATTAAATCCATATCTCGCCAAATACGATTCAAGAATTGAATCCGACTATGCTCTAGAATTTTTTTTTTTTTTTTGCTAACTTACTTGGACCATCATTTTTTCTATAGTTAAAAATGGTCTTGAGGTTACTAAACGTTCCTATCAATCGTGTCCCCTAAGTAACTACAATTTATTTCAGTTCACTGCATTGCTGCTTGAAATTGGGTCTAAAGTCACTCAACACTAACCGTAGAAGCGGTTATTAGTAACTAACTATTACAATTAGTTAATGCTTATGATACACTTATGATCAACAAATTATATCCATCGTAAATAGTTTAACGCTCGAGTAATAAAAAGTCCTCATGTTATCATTTCTAGAATCAAACTACAACTTTCAAAAATGCTATTTATATTGAAAAATTTAAATGCCACTCCTCAAAACCATATGTTCAGGTTACTAAATCGCATGAAAAATCATTCTTCCCTTGTCAACAGAAATGTTATATACTTGAATTTAAAATTCGGAGAAGATCATACCTCGTACTGCAAGAAAGACCATCACACTTCCACAATTTCTGCAATCAATATCAAGGAAAGTTTAGGCTGCTAATTGTCATGCAAATATGTTATACATAGAAGTCTCTAAATCTCAAGTATTCAAATGTGGCTTGTACGAAACACATTGAAAAGATAAAACTTAAACATATTATATTAAACAATAAATTTCCTACTGGGCTTGTTCAGTGGTTGGGCTAATTTTTTTTTTATTAACGTGCAACAATAAATTTCCTACTGGGCTTGTTTAACATATTATTTTCATTTAACGTGCAACAATAAATTTCCTACTGGGCTTGTTCAGTGGTTGGGATAATTTCTGTTTATTACCTGGGCTAACAGGAAAAATCAACCGAATATATGTACAAAAACAATTCTTACCAAATTAAGGAATGGGCTATAGCCCGGGTTATCCCCTTGCAAGGCATGTCCCTGCACCACCATCTTCAAACAAACCCCCAACGGCGGCTAATGAACCTTCAACCATTGATTCTCCTCTCCAATAACAATACCTTTCCTCAAGAAGCTTTTTGTGAATCAACATTAGTCACTGCAACCAATAAAATAAAATGGTTGAAATAAAACAAAAGATTAGTAGTAACTGGGAAAAAAAATATTCTCTGATTGAGCAATAAAACAACAACGGAAAGGGTAATGTCGTTTGTCATTTTCTTCACCAGGACAACGATTCAAGATTTATATAGCGGCAAAACTCGACATCAGGCTAGCTACCACCAAATAGCCCAAAATTCTGCTATTTAACTATCTGGAGGCTTGTTAATGGCCAAAGAATATTCAATTCCATTGAGAGTAATATTCCCATCTTCAATTCTATTTTAACTCGATAGGAAATAAAAGTATGCCACCAAAATATTTTAAATTTAGGAAAAGAAAATAAAAACTACATGTAAAAATCCAAAAATGTCAATATAAATAGAATCCTTAATTAAATCCATATCTCGCCAAATATGATTCAAGAATTGAATCCGACTATGCTCTAGGAAGGTTTTTTTGTTTTGTTTTTGCTAACTTACTTACTTGGACCATCATTTTTTCTGTAGTTAAAATGGTCTTGAGGTTACTTAACATTCCTATCAATCGTGTCCCCTAAGTAACTACAATTTATTTCAGTTCACTGCATTGCTGCTTGAAATTGGGTCTAAAGTCACTCAACACTAATCGTAAAAGCGGTTATTAGTAACTAACTATTACAATTAGTTAACGCTTATGATACACATATGATCAACAAATTATATCCATCGTAAATATTTTAACGCTCGAGTAATAAAAAGTCCTCATGTTATCATTTCTAGAATCAAACTACAACTTTCAAAAATGTTATTTATATTGAAAAATTTAAATGCCACTCCTCAAAACCATATGTTCAGGTAACTAAATCGCATGAAAAAAAATTCTTCCCTTGTCAACAGAAATGTTGTATACTTGAATTTAAAATTCGGAGAATATCATACCTCGTACTGCAAGCAAGACCATCACACTTCCACAATTTCTGCATTCAATATCAAGGAAAGTTTAGGATGCAAATTGTCATGCCTATATGTTATACATAGAAGTCTCTAAATTTCAAGTATTCAAATGTGGCTTGTACGAAACACATTGAAAAGATAAAACTTAAACATATTATATTAAACAATAAATTTCCTACTGGGCTTGTTCAATGGTTGGGCTAATTTCTGTTTATTACCTGGGCTAACATGAAAAATCAACCGAATATATGTACAAAAAATATTCTTACCAAATTAAGGGACGGGCTATAGCCCGGGTTATCCCCTTGATAGGCCCGTCCCTGCACTACCATCTTCAAACAAACCCCCAACGGCAGCTAATAAACCTTCAACCATTGATTCTCCTCTCCAATAACAATACCTCTCCTCAAGAATTTTTTTGTGAATCAGCATTAGTCACTGCAACCAATAAAATAAAATGGTTGAAATAAAACAAAAGATTAATGTCGTTTGTCATTTTCTTCATCAGGACAACGATTCAAGCTTTATATAGCGACGAAACTCGACACCAGGCTAGCTACCTCCAAATAGCCCAAAATTCTGCTATTTAACTATCTGGAGGCTTGTTAATGGCCAAAGAATATTTAATTCCATTGAGAGTAATATTCCCATCTTCAATTCTATTTTAACTCGATAGGCAATGCAAGTATGTAACCAAAATATTTTAAATTTAGGAAAAGAAAATAAAAACTACATGTAAAAATCCAAAAATGTCAATATAAATATAATCCTTAATTAAATTCATATCTCGCCAAATACGATTCAAGAATTGAATCCGACTATGCTCTAGGAAGGTTTTTTTTTTTTTTTTTTTGCTAACTTACTTGGACCATCATTTTTTTTGTAGTTAAAAATGGTCTTGAGGTTACTAAACGTTCCTATCAATCGTGTCCCCTAAGTACCTACAATTTATTTCAGTTCACTGCATTGCTGCTTAAAATTGGGTCTAAAGTCACTCAACACTAACCGTAGAAGCGGTTATTAGTAACTAACTATTACAATTAGTTAACGCTTATGATACACTTATGATCAACAAATTATATCCATCGTAAATAGTTTAACGCTCGATTAATAAAAAGTCATCATGTTATCATTTCTAGAATCAAACTACAACTTTCAAAAATGCTATTTATATTGAAAAATTTAAATGCCACTCCTCAAAACCATATGTTAAGGTAACTAAATCGCATGAAAAATCATTCTTCCCTTGTCAACAGAAATGTTGTATACTTGAATTTATCTCGTACTGCAAGCAAGACCATCACACTTCCACATTTTTTGCATTCAATATCAAGGAAAGTTTAGGCTGCTAATTGTCATGCAAATATGTTATACATAGAAGTCTCTAAATCTCAAGTATTCAAATGTGGATTGTACGAAACACATTGAAAAGATAAAACTTAAACATATTATATTAAACACATATGAAAAATCAGTGAAATAAGGCTGAGATAACAACTTAGAACTTTAGAAAATGAGTATGTCGCATGTTCTGAAACGGATGTTTTCCTTGTATCAGTCAGACAATCTCTACGGTATCTATGTCAATCTCCTATTTCATATGCATAATAAAATTAAATCTTGCTTGTAACTATATAGATGCATTTTATGGACTTTTGGTGTTTGAATCATTCGCATAAAGTAATTCGAAATCCGATAGATCAGAGTAACAAATTTGAACTCGTGTACCCCTAATTTAAGTGGTTAGATGTGAGCTACACCTCAGGTGTCGATCCCACCAAAATCAACCACTTTTTCACACTTTCACCTTTAGGGGGGTGTATTTTGAACACACTTTAACCTTTTTTTTTTAATTCTGCTAAGTAAGAATACACCAAAACAAAGTTAGTTAACCATTCCATTGAAACATAAAACAATTGTCTTTTAGGAATCCATAAAAATTCCTGATTGCGAAATTGGAATTTTACCATTTCCACAACCATATTAAAACCTGTTTTTCAATCTAAATGCACTTACTTCCTGAGGTATCGCATAATATCTAAAAGTTCCATATAAAAGAATTGTAAGGAGTATAAATATATTGATCTTTAGATTTAATTGAAAACAAATATTGACACTATTTTTTTTTCAACCATATTTTTGATTTGGCGTGGTGGGGCTTAAAATTTTGATTTGGTGTTGTGGGTTCGCTCCGCATAATGGGCGTTGTTTCGCCCCTCCCGTTGTTTAGGATTTTTGATTTGGTGTGGCGTGGCTTCGTCACGCTACGTCGCGATGTGTTTTTTATTTGGTGTGGCTTGGTTTCATCTCGCCCACAGCGATGCATTTTTGATATGGTGTGGCATGGTTTCGTCTGACCCATCGCTTAGAATTTTTGATATGGTATCTTAGGATTTTGGAACTAGTGTGGCGAGGCGAACGATATATTTTTGATTTGGTGCGGGGTGGTTTAGCCCCGCTCTATAATCTGAGATTTTTTATTGTGTGGCATGGCCCCACTCGTCACTATGTATTAAACCATTTTTTTTTGACAGAATAGGGAGGAATCTAGTATAGTATAAATCCCGAGTTTTACGTAGAATTAATATTGTGGGCATAGAAGTACTGTAGGCACCCGGGGTTTTGTTGCCGATCACTGGTCAACTAAGTTAACTCGGTCAAGGTCCATGGTGATTCAGTCACCGAGTCAGAACAACTTAGTAATCTGAATTAGTTAGGCCTATCCGTTCCGTGGAACTGTCAGTGCAAATTCAGGGTGATTTCTGATTCAGGCGTAACTTTTCTAGACTTGCAAATTCCCTAAGCATACATCTAAGCTCATTCTGTAGCTTCAATCACCAGTGCACCTATTCTATCTTCTTTTTCAATCGACATAGATTTCTTTATTTGTACTTTCAGTTCAAAATAATGCACATATGTATAACCATCATTCCCATTAATGAAAGTAACAGTTGCACATTGGATTCTTCAACTACTCTGCAGTTGCACACTTCAACTACTCCTGCAGTAAACACAAAATTCTAAGTTAGTTCGAAGCATTGAACTTGTGGCACATAGTTATGAAGCAAGATCGAGTACTTAGGATAGTGGCGCTCTATCTGCTTTGGCTGCCATTAGTGATAATTTATTGTGACCCAAATAAAATCTAAGGTGTGAAGGTGAGCCTCAACCTAGCTGGAATCTTTGATTACTGTGCCATCTAATAAAACTGATTCTTAAACTATTGTGTTAACTTCTTTTGTTATTCACTTATCAAGAGTGTACAGTGGTAGCTAAGATTAGCTATGCCTACTCATTTTTATTTAATTTCGTGTGAACTTTTTTTGTTAATCATCAATATAATGTATAAATGTAACAAAGATTAGTTGTGCCTTCCAGTTACCACAAATTAATAAATAGGTAAAAGACTACCATAGTTTCAATTTTTTTTATCGTAGAAGTGGTGTATAAGTCAACCGATCAAGAGCAGATCCTAACAAAACAAACAAAAAATAACTTGAAGAATAAATCAGTACAACTTTGCATCCAGACAATGTGAGCTTCTCAAGTCCTGTTCAGAAATGCGAGTGAAGCATATACTAGATAACATCTGAATTTTAGATCAACGTAAAAACATAAAATAAATATAAACTTCACATAGTTTTCATAACTAAACAATGGTTCAGGATCACCTTTAATCTATTCTTCAATTTTGTTGTACTATTTTGCATGACCCCATCTCGACTTGGGATCCAACAGTAGGCTTGATCCACACGACTGATTAATGACCCGACGGGAAAGGATAGAGCCATGTGTTTCCTCATAAAGTCACCATTACGAAGTTTGCAGCTACTAAATATAGCTGATCCACTGATCAAACCACACTGAGTGCCTGATAAAACATAACAATTATGCAAACATTATAAGACATTTCAATTGAAAATATATCAAATTCAAAACTACTTTAATAAATTACAAATACAGATAGTTGTAAAACCATACATTACATTGGCATCCATAAAGCTAGTAAGCAGAAACTGACACTGGTACATTGACTAAACCTTTCACTTCAGGTTTAATCGTACTAAGCAATAGATGAAAAAGATTCACTCTTGTAGTACTATGTGAAGAGAGGTTCAACAACAGTATCCAACTTTTTGTAACCGATAAATAAATGTTATAACTACGAATTTTCCGGATTCTTGTAACATATCCATGTAAACAAAATGATTGCAGCTCCTATCTAAAGAAGAAAATGATCATCTAGTCATAATACATGCAACGGAAACGAATTTATCCCTAACTCTTTAAATTCCTTCCAATCTTGGTTTATCTCAGTGAGTTTTGCCGAAAGCTCACTCAGAGAAGTCGATGAAAAGTTACATGCCAATCATTCATGTATATGTCATTAAAAATTCAAGAAATATTTGTGCAAATGAATTGAGCGATTACAAAAGCATCAAAAATAGAGTGTTTTGCTAATATGCGATGGGCTCTATTATAAGAAGGGCCAATTCTAATGGCTTCATTGCACTGAAGAAATGCATCCAGAATACGACCTAAATATTCGAATACAACGCTTTTGTTGCCATGGTAAGATGCTTGACTAAATGTTCATTGTATTTGCTGGGTCGTATCAAGCTAAAGCCTCCACAAATTTTTACACAAACCCATTGAGGAGTCAACAGAAAAATTATGATGCCATTATTGTTACTGTCAGTACTATTACTATTATTACCGCCTGGTACTGTAAAAGCTTCAGAAAAAGTTATGGTGGCTATGAGTGTGGTTACCAACATGTACGAATTGGATGTATCGTTCATCCAGCCCTCAGCTTCCTTCACCAGGATAGCATAAATCTAAATCAAAGATAATATAAAAACAATCACCTTTATTATGACTAATCATGACAAGACTTTTAGCACTCTGTAATCAAGATTAGGTTACAGATGAAAAATAAAAGCATTACCCTTAATTAGTTTAAAAATAGAGCTTTTGTGTTTGAATTATTCAGCATGAATCATGAAGAATCTTTAGATCAAACATAGGAGTACTTCGTCCAACACTTGAAAGCAGCTGATTCGTACAAAAAGAAACAAAAAACAGTGAAAAGTTAGTATAATTTTTGTGAGCCAAATAAGAAGCTTTCCCATCAAAGCAATCCTAAGAGGATGAAAAGCATAAATACGTCCTACACAAACTGAACAAAGAAAAAGTTTATATTCTTTCAAAAACTAAAGAGCAACAAATTTTACCGGCCACTATGATGAGGTTGGAGATTTAGTTTTCTAACATGCTCCCTCATGTTGATGTTCCCATGACCCACACATGCATTTGGATTAGGTTCCATATGCATAGTGTCAATCAACTCCACAACCTCCGCATGAAGTACCGCTCGGGAAAGAAGATCGATAACACATATATCCATAGTGATCAACTTAACTAACCTCGCCTGCAACATCAAAACAAAAAAAAGGCAAACGAAGTGAGATAAATCGATAATAGTTTAAGAACCCAAAACTACAGAAAGAGAAATTAGAGCATAAACTTCCAATGAAAAAATATAGAACGAATAATCATTGAAACACTAATAATGCCTGGTATTGTTAAAAGACCTCACCTGTAGAAAAAAAAACCCTAATTACTTCAATTTTTCCTGGAAAAATATCTGAATGAAAACTCAACAAAAACAATCAAAATAATTTATATTGGTTAGGTTTATATGCATATCGTTGTATCTGGCCGAGAAATAAATAAAAATAGAACGAAGAAGAAGAATCAGATGAAATATATTAAAATTTACCTTATTTTGGCTTCAAAAAAGAGATATTCACTACAAAATTCCATCAACATTACATGATTGAATTTGCGTGTCAATAAATATGAATCCAAACATGATTTTCATGAGTCAGAGGCAACATGTAAGAATTGTAATCGGGCTGAACCTCTGAAATCCATGCATAGTGTCGATTATAGCACCAATGCTAACAGAGTAACTGAACTGAACTGTTTTTTTTTTTTTGTGCTGATTATTCTAAATATCTGTTACAGAAAATCGAAAAGTGGTGGGTTGAAGAAGATTAAAAGTGGTAGGAAATTGATTAAAATTGCCTTGTTATTTGTTTTATGGTAAAAAATTGTATATTTCCTTCAAATTTACGACCCATATTCCGAAGATCGTTGACCCACATCGACCAACTTCATATTACCGGAAGTTTCTTGACAGTCGAATTGTAAAACTCCATCCGGAATATTATGACCGCCGGATCAGGGTTCCCTTTGAATGACATCCGTCTGATAGCCCTGGCTATCATGGAGACAAACCTCATACCTTTTTATAACAATGATGCAATTTTCTAATTGATTGTAATGAATTAGAACCCTAAAATCCTGATTATAAAGTAGAGGTCAAGTTTCTTGAAACAAAATATTTTACTTGGACAAGGAGCACAATGATGGACGGGGAAATCCCTAGGTGTCTCACATCTTCCTAAACATGCCATGAGATGAAGCAGATATCTTGATTCCAAGATGGACCTATCTCTTGAATATTTGGACCACCTAGTGTTTATTTTCCTTGGATTATTTTTCATTATTTTCAGTCTTTTGTTAGGAGCATGTACTACTAATCACTCTCTCTTGTGTGAAACATAGCCTCCAATTCATTGATTCCGAGATCTATTGTTGCAAGAGGAATGACCTCCCGATCCAAGGAAGTAATGGACTGTCCAACCATAAAGATTCTTATCAAGGGAAAGAACTGAAGAAGGTGATCAAAGCCGTCAAAAAAGTGGAAGTCAGGTGCTGCATCAAAAAGAGAAAATTTCCATATACATGATGGACACATAATTACAAAAAGGAGTATATGCAAGAGAGAATCATTGTAATTGGTACCTAAGTGTTTCCTTGTTTTTGCAACGCGACAATTACGAACTTCTTGACTTAATTAATTAGTCATGGGGATGTATACATATGCGTAAAATTAAATACTTAGAGATGTTCCGGGTGAACTCAATAGTGTCACACCGGACAACTCAAGAGAATTTCAACGTTTTTTGAGGGGCAGTACGAAATGGGGTGTTCGGCTTTGCCATTCGATTGCACGCAAACCTCTGCCAAAGAGGGGCAACTGTAGACAGCCCAATTTCGTACATAATTTGGAGTCACTTCCGCGAAATATGGTCTATGAAAATACCGTTTATGTGCCCACGTTTAAGGTCCCAGGATAAACATGTTCACAATTTAGGCCATTAGGTGTCAAACGTGAACTAGTCCCACCAGTCCTGAAGTCCAAGTAAGTCGGACATACACCTAAAGTGATGATCCACTAAGGACCCACTAATGCCGAAGTTTGAACTGGACATACTTGTTAGTCCACCTTTAATTAATTAAATCTGGCTGTATCCCCTAGATTCGTGACTATGGCTAGCACAGAGGTCCAAAGTTGGAGGTTCCCCTGTTAGAAAAATGAGTAAAGAATGTCGACACTTTAGCTTGGTTTTTATCCGCAAGACATTCTGTTTTAACAAGATCTTGAGATTAAATGATATTTGGCTATTTTAGTAAAGATAATTAAAATGATTTTGGAGAATTTTTAATAATTGAAAATAATAATGATTTAAATGGTTAGACAATTTAGATTTTTAATGGGAGCCATCGGATTTAAGTCATTTTAATCCTAAGGTAATTGTTGATGGAAGAAAACTATAAATATGGTGTCTTTGTTAGAATCGCCAGGGGGGGAAGGAAAATTCTAGTCGCACCTAGGGAGAAAACAAAAGAAACCTTTAAGAGATTTTTAGTGGAGAAATAGGAGAAGCATAGAATTCTTTGAGAACGGTTGGTGTTGGATTGCCCTTGGATCGAGTTCGCGGAAGTACTAAGCCCTGTTGATCTTTCTTAATCTAAGTAACATTGAAATTGCTACGTTGCGAAAACAGGTCAGTACTGATACCTTAAGCTCATTCTATCAATAAGTTTAATGGATAGTTAATTATTGCATCTTGTTTGACTTTGATCGCATTCTAAATCTATTTTTGTCATCGTATGTTCTAAGGTGTGAGTGCGTTTGTCTAATTATACGTTACATCCTTGTCGAGTTATTAGTATTACGGGTTATGGTCATCATATAGTCTCTGTTGCTCACTCTTTTAATGGTCATGCTTTGCTTTTCTTTGCACTAGCAATTAATTAATATTCATCATGTCATAATATTTATTTAATAGTATCTTATAAGCAATTTGTTCATGTCATTGTATACATCTTCTGTAAGAATATTACATGCGCATCGAATCATTCACATCCTTTTCTAAAAATCATTGGTCTGTTGCTAATGTTTACTGTTCACGTAGTCAATATATGCATAGTGGTCTGGTAACATTCTGCTAATTGATTTGCTAGTCCTGAGTATTGTTCAGTCCAATTTCATATCGTATTAATGTCAAAGCATCAGGACATGTTTTAGTGGTCGATGAGTGAAGTTAATAATAATAATAGTTGTTTGGTTGAGTGATACGTCTAGGTGCCTAGTACTTTTAATAATAATAATTTTCCCATAATAATAATAATAATTTTGATTGGTGATAATAATAATAATTTTTGTTGATAATAATTGATTTTGATAATTTTGTTGATAATAATAATTCTCTCGATTTGACCGGGTTTTGTTTCCATTTTAACATGATTCGGTGCACTGTTAGCTTGATAATTTATTTGGCATATGCAATTTTCTAATTGATTGTTATGAGTTAGAACCCTAAAATCCCGATTATAAAGTAGAGGTCAAGTTTCGGCTTGGACGGGCTAGGTGCCTCACACCTTCCTATCCCGTATCTTGATTCCCGGACCTATCTCTGAATATTTGGACCAGTGTTTATTTTGTGTCCCAACTCCCTAAGTTGGGTGGCGGCTTCGATAATAATAATAATTCCCTTATTAATAATTTTCCACGTGATTCCCATTTAGATATTTAGAGATCCTAACCGATTTCCACGGTATCTACATGGGTCCAATGGTACCCGAGAGGACCCGAACCTATTGACAGCCCTAGTTGAGGTAGATAATGCTAATTGGGTTTCTTGGAGAAGATTAGATAGATTTGTCTCAACCTGTCTTAAAGACACATTTACTTCTACTGTTAGTGGTGATGTTCTTGGTCTTACTACAACAAAGGATATTTGGGATTATTTTGAAACTAGTTTTAAAACTCAATTTCGTGCAAAGAAAAATTTGTTGAGGACACAATTGAATTGAATAAAATTAAAAAGGGAAATCGATCTATTATTGATTATCTTAAGAAGATTAAAACAATAGCTAATTCTTTAACAACAATTGGTGAAAACGTGAGCGATGAGGATCTTATAATGTTCTTACTAAATGGATTGGGTAGTGAATATGATGTTTTTGTGGTTTCTTCTCAAAATAGAGAGACTCCATATACTTTTGGAGAAATTAAAGCTCGATTGCTATCTCATGAGCAATTTCTATCTGAGAGGCAACATCAAAGTATAAATCGGTATGATGAACAAACTGCTACCGCATTTTATGGGAGAAATAATTCAACTGGTTATAGTAACAATAGAAGAAATGGTGGATATAACAAGAATGGCAATGGTGCATCATATAAAAATAGTTAGTATCAACATGGGTCTAGCTCAAATGGACAGTCACAAAATGGATCAAATACAAGTAATGATAGAAGACCTTATTTGGATTACTCTAAGATGTTCTGTCAAATATGCAAGAAAAATGGCCATATTGCTACTAGATGTTTCTTTATATATCATCCTCCATCAACTTCTTGTACTTCAAGTGGTGGAAATTAAACTGGTTATAGGTCTCAAGCTCATAATGAAAATTCTGAAAGGACACGGAACTTACTTACATGAACCTGCTCAGCCTTTTAGTACTACTGAACATGCTTATACAAGTCTGAATCTCAACAATTCTACTTTAAATGATGATCCTTCTTCATCAAATACAGTTTGGATTACTGACAGTGGTGCTTCAACTCATATGACTGGTGACAGAACCTTTCTTCAGAATACTTCTAACTATAAAGGCAAAGATAAAGTTATGATTGGAAATGGTAAGACTTTAACAATTTCTCTTAATGGTACTTATCATGTTCAAACGTCTACTACTAGTTTTAAGTTAGATAATGTGTTACATGTTTCATCCATGAAACATAATCTTTTATCAGTAGCTATATTCATTAAAGATAATGCATGCTATATTACATTGGATCCTTTTGAGTATGAGATCAGAAGTTTATACAATCATGCACTTTTGGTCTGAGGAAAAATGATTAATAATCTATACCACATTTCTTCTCAAATGTTGCAGTGTGCTTTTTATTCTCTTGTAGCTTCTTCTGATATATGGCATAATAGATTAGGTCATCCTTCTTCAAAATTATTCAACAAATTCATGGAGACAAAAATATTATTGTTAAATCTTCTACTACTTTTACTTTATGCCATCCATGTCAATTAGAAAAAAGTAATAGACTTCCTTTCCAATTATCCTCATCTTGTGATGAGTGGGGTCCTGCACCTGTTTCATCTTTAGCTGGTCATAGGTATTATATTCTCTTTATTGATGATTTCAGTAGATTACATTGGATTTATCCAATGCAACTTAAGTCTGAGGCTTTGTAATGTTTTCAGTATTTCAAAAGTTTAACTGAGAATTTGTTTCAAGCAAAAAATTTAGCTTTTCAAACTGATGATGCAAGTGAATTAGTTAAAGGTCATTTTCAAGGTTTCTTGGAGTCATCTGCCATTCAAATTAGAATTTCTTGTCCTAAGACACCAGAACAAAATGGTTTGGCTAAAGAAAACATAGGCATATAACTGAAATGGGAAATACTTTTCTTTTCAATGATCATTGTCCTAAATAATATTGGTATGGTGATTTTTTAGTTGTAACTTGTTTACAACTCCTACACCCGTTCTTCAACATAAATCTCCTTTTCAAGTTTTATACAATGAATTTCCAGACTATTCATTTCTAAAAGTATTTGGTTGCATTTGCTTCCCTTTTTTAGGTCATTCTAGAGATGATAAGTTATCTCCAAAATCTGTTAAATGCATTTTCACTGGATATAGTGCTTTACATAAAGGATATAAGTGTTACAATCCTGTTTCCAAAAGAACTTACATCTCTAGGCATGTTATTTTCTCTGAAAATGAATTTTACTATTCTAATACTACAAATTCATCTTCCTCTGTTATTGAAAATGCTCCACCAATTTCTTCAGTTCCTCCCGTGACTTCAACAATTGTTACTAGATCTCATAAGGGTATTGTTAAGCCAAAATATTTTCCAGATCATGTTTTAAATCACTCTGTAAAACATCCAATTCCTTCTGCTTTTGTTTCTTTACAAAATGTTCCTACTAAGCCAAAAAGTTTTAAGGTGGCAATACAAGATCCAAAATGGCAAGTTTCTGTGAAGGATGAAAATGATGCATTAAATTGAAATGGAACATGGGATTTAGTAGACTATGAGCCTCATATGAATATTCGGGGTTGCAAATGGGTTTATAGAGTTAAGTTGATGTCTGATGGTACTATGGATAGACTTAAATCAAGACTAGTAGCTTTGGGTTACAATCAGCAGGATGGTGTAGATTATGGAGAAACTTTTAGTCCAATAAAGAAAGAAACAACAGTGAGAGTATTTTTGACTTTAGTTGTTATTAGAGGTTGGTCAGTTAATCAATTAGATGTCTCAAATGTATTTTTGCATGGAGATTTGACAGAGGATGTATATATGAAGCAGCCACCAGGTTTTGTGAGTGCTGAGTTTCCTAATAAAGTTTGTCATTTGAAGAAAAGTTTATATGGTTTAAAACAAACACCGAGGGCTTGGTTTGAAAAGTTTAGTACAACTTTGCTTTCATATGGTTTTGTCAGGACAGTTTCTGATTTTTCAATATTTGTTTATTCTCTTGGTTCTGATATGATGGTTCTGTTATTGTATGTGGATGACATAATCCTTACCGGGTCTTCGGATAGTTTGCTTACACATTTAATTCAATATTTGAGTAATGCCTTTGCAATGAAATAGTTGGGAGATTTTCATTTTTTTCTTAGGCATTGAGGCTACTAGGTCTACTGATAACATTGTGTTAACTCAAAAGAAGTATACTTTGGAATTATTGGACAAATCCAAAATGCTGGAGTGTAATACATATAGTACACCTATAGCTAAAGGTCCAAGGGTTTCTGTACATGATTGAGTATTGTTACCCAATGCTTCTGAATACAAAACAATTGTTGGAATGCTTCAATATTTGTGTTTAACAAAACCTGATATATGCTTTGGGGGTAAATTATGTGAGTCAGTTTATGCATGCTCCAAATGATTTTCATCTGCTGTTAGTCAAGAGAATCCTTAGATACTTGAAGGTAGGGCTGTCAACGGGTCCGGGTCCTCCCGGGTAGTACATGGCCCAGAACCGGACCCGGCATATCAGCATCGGTTCTGGGTTCTAACGGTTCCGGGTCCGGTTCCATAATGTGTTGGCCCAGAACCGGACCCGTTTAAAGTCCCGGGTACCCGTTGGGTATTAAAAAAACTATTAAAATCTTAATTTCTTTCTCTTTTTAACTTGAATATAAATTATTTTTATAAAAATTTATTATTATTTCTTTATTAATGTACTAAATAAAGATTAAGTGTAAGAAAAAAATCAAAAAATAAATAAAATCAAAGCCGAAACTAGCAAAATACCTATAATTTTGCTAAAAAAATGATCAAAAGGTTAAATAAATGGGTACCCGACGGGTATTACCCGTTTGGACCCGTTAACATTCGTGTCCAATCGGGTAATTACACGTCGGGTCCTAAGTTGCTAATGGGTCCAACTTTAGGACCCAGTACCGGACCCGATCTAGCGGGTCCAGTTCCGGGTAACGGGTACCCATTGACTGCCCTACTTGAAGGGCACTATTGGTGTTGGTATCACAATGAGAAATGATGATATAAAATGTTTAACAGCTTACACTGATTCAGATTGGGGTAATTTTCCTGAGACATCAAGATCAACTTGTGGGTATGCAATTTTTATGGGATCTTCTTTAATTTCTTAGTCTAATAAAAATCAACCTAATGTGTCTAGATCAACAGATGCAGCAGAATATAAATGCTTGTCAGTAGATACTGCAGAATTTGAATGGTTGTCATCATTGCTGTCTGAACTACATGTTTCTTTACTTCAACCAATTATAATGTATTGTGATAATACATGTGCAATATATTTGTCTGCTAATCTTGTTTCTCACTCCAGGGCAAAACACATAAAAATCCACTATCATTTTGTCAGAGAATTGATCACCAGTGGCTTTCTAAGGGTTCAACATATTGCTTCATAAAATCAATTGGTTGATCTATTTACAAAAGGTATTTGTGTTACAGTCTTTACTTCTTTACTTCATAAGTTTCCGGGAACTACTACATCAACAACTTTCACCGCACCTGCAAGTTCACTATATTCTACAAGTTCTGCACTTTCTTCATATGTTGTTTCAGGGGATTTTTCTGCTCCTTCTACTTCACTAGCTCCTGCTTTTTCTGTTAAGTGTTTACCTTATCATGTAAGACAGAGTTCTCTATAGTGTGTTATGTTCAGTGTCTGTTGTTGCTCTTGTATTACATATCTGAGTTGTGTTTTGTTTTTCAAACTTTTTAGAGTTAGCCTCTATCAGTTTGAGGGGGGATCTAATAGGACTATTGATTAAGTCAGCTCAAGTCAGTCTTAGTTGACTTTTATCTTTATTTTCATTTGTTTATTACTCAGCTGTCTAAGTCTTGTCTGAGTCCGACAGCTGTAATAATCTGTAATAAATATGTCTAAACTCAGACGATGTGTATTAATATTTTTCCTACATAGTAATACAATAGTTTTCTTCTTATTCATCTATGTGTCCCATCTTATTCTTGATCTTGATTATCATGAGATATTAACAATTCTCAACATTTGAGTTGTGAGTGTCACGTCGAGATGGAGTGCTTATATTTAAGTTGATGGGCTAACCTTAAAAATTAACACTGCATCTTCCTCCCTAAATTTGGAAGCACAGGAGGATGATCTAGGATTTTGTTTTGATTAACACAAAATTTGGCCTAATTTTCTATTTGGATCACTCGTATAATAATTGTTATCACTAGGGTTTGAATGATACTATACTTGAATTGAAGAAGAAAATTTCGTTATTCCTTAAATAAATTCTTACGGCTAATTAAAAGAAACAATGATATATTTTTGGCTGGTTATTTTTTGGTTAAGAATAGGGTTTGACTTGTTTTTTGGGTTGTATTTAGTTAAATTCAAAATAAGAAAAATACAAATCTAAAAGTAGAATCTCGGTTGTATATAACCCAAATGTGGGTTGTATATAGTCACTCCCTTCTTTTTTAATTTATAATGGATAGTTTGGTATAACTTTCAAGCTTTCAGCCGTTCACTTCAACTAACCTCAAAGGCCCAACTGAAACGCATCATCCGGCAAGATGAATTTTTTAGAATGCAGTCAATACATAGTATTTATCGATAAAAAGAAAATATTTGAAGTATTTAACATTTGAAATGCAAAAAAAAAAAAATGTCACACTGATCACAATTTTTTATTTTTAAAATATTAAAAAGTATCACATAAATCACATTTTTGTTTTTAAATATCAGGATGAAGGGATACTAAAACCCAGCCATCAACTAGCCAGCGGTTTCAGATTGGAACCCATCATATGTAATATTAACTTTTATAAATAAATAAAAGTCTTCTTATATAAAAAAACAAACAAACTAGCCAACGATTTCGAAACCGTCCCTAGAAGGCGCATTCGTCCCTAGTAGGACAGTGACGGAGGGATGAAAATTGTATCTAGAAGGAAAATCCGTCCCTAGTAGTATTAGTGATGGTGGATCAGGGATGGTGCAACAACCATCACTAATACCTTTTTGGTACGGATTTTGGGTAGAGTTCATGATTTCTTAGCAGGCTACAATTTTCCTAAATTACAAATATTTAATGTAGCTGAGAATAATTTAGAAAGCACGGTTCTGATAAACTCGCCACCACCTTCATATCGTCCATTGCATTGAATGGACAATCAAAAAATCTCACAAGAGATATCATAGTTTTGTCAAATATGACATCGTTGTCGAAAGTTTGGTTACAAAATAACCATTTTTCTGCACTAGACTTTGACATATTTAGGAAAGGAAAAATATAAACTAGGTTGAGCATTCTAAATCTGGCCAAGGGCCATAATACTTGCTCCTCTTATAGCCAAAGATTTTGTTAGATTTAAGGGATTGTAGAAACCAAAAAATAATAAATAATAAACAAAATAACCATTGTTTGATAGGTTATGCTATGTTAAATCTATTGATAATCTATGATTAAGGTTTACAAGTTATGTTTGAGAATCTGTCTGATTTTTAGTGAATTAAGATAAAAGATGACTTAAAATTAACCAGAGTTTGAAATTTTTATCATTCAATCATGAGTAGTAGTGAATTCCAGAGTCTTGGTTTCTTTTAATCTTATTGTTATCACTTTTAATTGATTTTTATTTATTTTAGCATTAGAAGTTAAGTCTAGAATCAACTTTCACAAGTCCGAGAATCGAACCTTTTCTTACCACTCTAAAACCTTATATCAATATCCTTTTTTATTTGAAATGTATTATTTAAAAATGCATCTTTCACTCCTCAGAACAAGTTTACTAGATGTGTATGGTTTGAGCCACATAAAGCATAAACAACCAAAGCACTTAAGAATGTCACAGTCTGGTTATTTGTGAAAAAGATTGAAAAGGAGAAACAAAGTGTTGAGACTTTGTATGAAGTCTGTTGATTAGGTAATTGGCAGTAGGTAAGGATTCAAACCAAAATGAATGAGGTAGATGAGCTTGGATGAGAAAAGTTCTAGTGATGTCTAAATGAGAAGTGAAAGCAGCTAATGATTTATTGACAAATTCTCCACCACCATCAGTTCTAATTGTTTGAATAGGAAGAGATAGTTGATTTTCAAAATTGATATCATAAGAATATTTAGTAAAATCATCTGTTATATTTATATTGAGTAGATGCAAGACCCTAGATATCCATGTGCACAACTTTAAAGGAGAGCTGAAAACAGAACTAGAATTTTGAAATGGTTGTTTATGTCTCCTTCCAAGTTGACATTCAGTACATAACAAAGATTTAGACATAACATGTGAAATATTCAAAAGCCTATAAACTTTATTTAAAAACTCAAATGATGGGTGATCTAGTCTTTTGTTCCAAATTACAGAGGAAGCTTTGACATTAGAGTAAGTAGTAATACTAGAAGGTGTTGATGATCTTAAAAATGGATATAATCCATGCTCACTAGGACCTTGAAATAGAATCTTCCCTGACCTCATATCTTTGACAACAAATGAGTCTCTTGTGAATTTGTGAACATAATTGAGGTTTTGTGAGGCTTTAGGTACATGTAAAATTTGTTTTAGTGAAAATTGCTTAGAAGGAACTGAAATAGTAGAATGACCAGTATGATGAATGGACATACCTTCTCCATTTTCAGTAATATTGACCTCATTACCAGGATAAGAGGTAGAAGTATCAACGATAGAAGGATCAAATGTGAGATGATGCCTAACATCAGAATCCATTTACCAAGGATTTTCACCTAGAATACTAGCGACATCTAGCATTTCTTATAAGTTTCTTGGTGGATGTCTCCCCTGATAAGAAAAAGTCATCCTATTATAATATTCATTAGCATCATGTCCATATTTCTTGCATATTTGACAAGTTGGCTTGTCACCAGTTGACATATGAGAAAGAGGTCTCATCGAAGTAACAAATCCAAAAGTAGTAGAAAAAATAGAAGTATGAAATTCATAAGTAGGTGCTGATAAAATTCCAGTACCTTTACCATAAAAATTATGAGATCTACATCCCCTAACAAAATCAGGATTGTCACCACGACCAGTACCACTAAATGGCCTAAAATTGTTCACTTGAGCAGCAAAAGCTCTATTATGAGACTCGGAAAGAAGTACTTTATTCCTATCACTCACATCACTTCACTTAAAAAATTATTATGTAGTTAAACACTTGTTATTGGAGGATAACGATGTCTCATAGTGGTCACAAAAGGAATAAAATCATAATTCAAAGCAGCAAGAGTGATAACAAAAATATCTTTGTCAAAAATAACATCACCAGAGGCAGCTAATTGATCAAATAATAGTTTAATCTCATTGATAACAGAAGGTACATATTTATATCCTTGTTTGATATCAAACAACCAAGTGCGTAATTATAGAGAATGTGTTGCAAAAGATCTATCATATCTATCATCAGTTTTTTACCAAAGTTCATGAGAAGTAGTAGATCTAGATAAGTAAGCAATAAAAGATTCAGAAATATTTAGATTAATCCACAATGTGATGCAAGAATCTTTATTAATCCATTCACTGTAAAGAGGATTCTCGATTCCATTTTATTTATTTTGCCTGTTGGAGAACTGAAGAGGACATTCAAACGAACCATCAAGAAACTTCATTAATCGATATCTTTTGATGACATGAAGCATCAGATTCTTCCAAGTAATGAAGTTATCTTTGTGCAATTTTAGGGTGATAAAATTGGTTAATTGATTCAAAGGTACTTTTGAGATCGAGTTTGAGGTTGGGTTGTCCATTGTTTTAAAAAAAAATGTAGTTGCGGGATTTCCCACACTACACCCTTGTCAAGAATCTATGAAAACTAAGTCATAATTGTGGATGAACAACAACACTTTTATTAATTCACTTTCAGGAAGATTTACAAGAAATATCAAAACTCAGGAGTACAACTTTCTTTCTGGAGTTTCTCTCTCCTCAAAATTCTTTCACCTCTCAAAAATACATCATCCTTTTCTGGATTTAGTCGAACCCTTTATATAGGAAAATACATAGTGGAAGACAGCTAAGATTTCCCCTTAATTCGGACCTACTCTGCGATCTCATCGCCATAACTTTAGTCTTCACCATCGCCAACTTTATAACCATCGTGAAGCAGTCTTATTCTTCTCATATATCTTCAATCGTTAACCATTATATCATTCTTTTGTGACACTCGCCAAATGTCGTTGGAGAATCTTGCGACATTCTCGTCAAAGTGTTGTTAATACTTGTAGAAATGTTTGGGATTCTCGCAGAAGTGTCGTTTCCATCGCGACAATATCGTTGTGGCGATATTCTGATCCTACATCTTGCCTATTATCATGTCTTTTCTGCGAAGAAGATAAGATATGAGAATCTAAAATGCCATAATTGCTTATCTTTTCTGATTTCTCCGTCCTTCGCCAGCTGTTTTCACGAATCTTTTCTTCTAATAAATTTTTGACACGTCTCCTCTAACCGCTGCAATCTGACCACCCACGTCTTTTCTTTGCATTAATTACTTTCATCTTCTTCGAGAAATTTCTTCTTCTATAAATACTCTTTTCATTCTTATCTTTTTCTCTTTTACTTTCTTCTTCATTCTTCTTCTCTGAAACTTTACTGTTCTTCCGTAAATTGCGCATTCATTATTCTCGCGATTTTTTTCTTCTTTTTCAACTTCTTCCTTCATTCCCATACTTCAAAAATGGTGGATGCTGGTGCTAAAAATTTAACTGCGTTTAACGAGATTAAAGAAAATCTCAAAAACAAGGGTTTTACTTTGTCAACAATTCCAGGTCAAGATTCTAAATCTGAACCTTCTGTCAAGTTATTTTCTGAACATCAACTTTCTCGCAACAAAATTATAGTATCGCTAGGTCAACTTGAAGCTGGCCTCCCCGTTCCACTTTATGACCCAGAACGTCCCTTGTTTTATCAAATAATTTCTCATGAGAAATTTTCACGAGCAGTGTATCATCTGGGCGGAGATTGTATTAGATTATTACTTGAATATGCCTCTCGTGGTGCTAATAAAGGTTCTCTTTATCCCGATGATGCGAAAAATCCTGAATTCAAAGATGTTTCCATCATTCCTGCGATGTATACTGTGGAGAATTTCTTTATCAATTATGATATAATTCCCATGAAAAGAGATTGCACTCGCTGGGGATTCCGCTTACAGAAGAAAGATAAAATCGCTAAAGATAAAATTGTCATGTTAGATATTGAATACAAAGACCAATCAAGGCCCTCGCCATTCTAGCGATGATAAGTGGTTTATTTTTCCATTATTTCTTGAAGGAGATTATATCTCTGGTTCTCTCGCATTGCATGTGAATCTTCAAGAGTATCATCCATGGGTCTTTAATTGGCCTGAAAGATCTAAAGAAGTATATATCCTCTCAACTTTTGCATTATTATTATTCACTATCTTCCTTATATTTTTATATTTTCGCTAACTACTTTGATTTTTCTCAGATTGATAGAATGAAACTCAGCTATCAAACTCACATGAAACCTTGCACTTTCTTGGCTCTGAAATCTTTCACGGATGAAGTAAGAAATATTCTTTTATAGATTTTAACAATATATTGTTGCCCCTATTTCTTATCTTTATCCGTGCTCGCAGGAGATTGAAGAGCTTGAACCATTAGAACCAAAACCCAAGGGAAAATCTTCCACTGATCGCAAAGGAAAATCTGCTGCCTCTGCTAAAGAAAAGCCTATTTCCCCTCGTGATGACAAATCTGATGATCCTCCTTCAAAGAAAAGAAAAACTCAACATTCTTCTTCTTCAACTCCTCAACCTATTTCTGATGATCTAAATATTGATGTAGATGAGGATAATTTTAATGTTGATAATGGTGCTCCTTCCATAGTGAATTCTTCTCCCTCTGAGTCTTTCATGGCTCAACTATCTAAATTTTTTGGCGATACTGAACATGGTATCCCTAATGAGTACAGAGACGAAGATATTACTAAAATATCTCAATCTCTCGCCAACATTTGCGATGCTCCTATCTTAGTTGATAATGATTCTCTTCGCGGAGTTTCAAGATCGCTAACTCCCAGTCTCTTGAATTCTCTTGGCATACTGGTATGTTTCCTCTTGTTTATTTTACTTTTGTATTTGTTTCTTCGCCAGATCTCTTCGCCAAATCTTAATTTATATAATTTTTTCGCAGGTTGGAAGAGCTTCTTTTGCTGTTGCTTCTGATTTGGACACTAGACGTGTTATTCAAGAAGAAAAAGCTAATAACCTTCGTCAAAAGAAAGAAAAGCTGGAGGCAGAAGTTGCTGATCTTCGTGGAAAAAATAAGCAATTGGAAACTGATGCCTCAGCTGACAAGCAGAAATTTGCTGATCTTGAAAAAGTTCATCAAAAATTATATGGTATAATCTATTGTCTTTCTTTCTTAATTCTTCTCACCCCATTATAGCTTATTCAAGCAACCATTTTGCAGATATTTATGGTCTTACTGATGAGGCAATACTCCTCCAATCTTTTCCCGAACCTTTAGATGATAATGCTCTTCTTGATCGCCTTAATAGTTCTCTAAGTAACTTCTCAGATGATCAGATTAGATCTCTCTCCTTTGAGGAACTTAAATCCAAATTTAACCTCTTGAAAATAGAGCACAGATCCAATTTAAACTTAACCCACAGATTTAAACGCCTTTACCTTGACTCCAAAGAAGAAATAAATATATTAAGGGAAATAAATAGTGATCTTATTGACGAGAAAGATCTTGTTGTTAAAAATGGTACCAAGGCTCTAGCAAATTTCCATAAAACTCTTTTTGATACTCAAGTGGAAAGAGATAGACTTATTCGCGAGAATGAAGATCTTCTTGTGCTGGAAACACAAGCTCGCTCTCGTCTTCTTATCAATAGCAATGATGAGTTTGCTTGGGCTGCAAAAGTTCTTGATAATGCCAGAAACAAACTAGGTGTAGATGTTAGTCTCCAAGTTGAACAAGCTGCTTTAATTAGAGATATGATTTCTAAAAGAGAAGGTTGTTAACTTGTTCAATTCTTGCTAACTTTTCACTTTAATATTCTTCCTGATAATGCTTCTAATTCGTTGTCACGTTCTCGCCGTTGCGGAGAAGAATTGTCACGAGAGACTTCAAGAACTTGAAGATGAAAAACATCAACTCGCGACTAAACTTACTGCTCGCGATGAGAAGTATTCAAGATTAAAGGACCGTCTCAACGCTACTACTGCGAATTTTAACAGATCTCTTGTTATTACTCGCAATAAATTCATTAAGTTGGTCTGTGATGATCATAATATCCCTCATTCTGTATATCCTGATCTAGAAGAAGAAATCCCAGCAGAAATCCCAAGACCTACTATCTCTGATAGTGAAGCTGAGGATTCTGGAGATGAAGATAGTATTGATGATGAACAAGAGGGAAACTCTGACGATGAAGAAAAATCTGACAATGAAGATGGCGATCATTCTAATTAGTTTTCTTCTTCTTTTGCCTTCTTTGTATAATTATTTCCTCTTTTTTGTAATTAACTGCGAGTTTCTTCGCCAATACAAACTCCTTTTATAACTGCTATCTTTATGAGTCTAAAACAATTCTCTTTTGCAAAACAATCAATATAATATGTTATCTTTTAATGATCTATATAAGTATGTTACTTGGTATTATCAATGCAATTTTATCATATGATAGATGAATAATAATTTCATCATTCTATGCATTCCCATACTTGCCTCTATTATTCATCTGCAATAAGAGAAAATTGCATAAAGATTAAATATTAGTTGAAGTAAAAATGTATTATGCCTCAGTACTGGCATTAAATTATGCCTCAGTACTGGCCAAATCTCATAAATACTGCGAGCAATATCGCAATAATGTGTTGGTCTTATTATGCCTTCCTAGTTAAAGGTCTTATTTGGCCAACTTTTTCATTTCTCTGCGACAAAATCGCAGGACGTCTTTACATTTGCATGTATTGACCCATTGATCTTGTCTTATCAGTATCTTTTCAATATCTCTGCGACAATATGACAAGTCTAAATTCTCTCGCAAGAACAAAGCCTCGTGACATTGCCGTCTTGCGATGAAATCGCAGGACGTCTTTAAACTTTCACGCAAAGACCCATTAATCTCATCTTAACATTTTCTCTTTAGGCTTTTTTCCTTTGTATAATTTTCGTCACGCGACAATATGACAGGTCTAAATGATCTTGCGATCATAAAGCCCCATGAAATTGCCGTCTTAAGACACTTATCATCTCCCTAATGGAGGTGCCGCCCTTATTTTTCCCCTGGTTGCCCCTTCAAGGAGGGCACATCGTCCATACAAGACTAGCTCCCCCCATCCGGATTTTCCAACAACCAGTTTTGTTCGCAGCCTCTTGTCCTTTATGCCTATATGGCTTATAGTTACAAGATTGCACCCTAAGTGGGGTTTTCTTCAGGCCAAGTGCATTGTAGCCAAGACTTACCAAGGATGGCAAGAGAGTTTCGTACGTTCCGGGCACCCTTGGCTCAACCGTGTACCTCGGCGCCTTGGTCATACTCTGCACTTCTTGGAAGAGATTCTCGGTCGTCCAACCAGGGTATAACCTTATATAGATGGAAATCCAAGATCTGTCTCCCGGATAGGTTTTCTTTAACCCCAACATCTGCATGACTCAGGTTCCAGCAGCGGTATAACCTTATCGATGAGTCATGTCAAGAGATACCCCCTCATATGACGCGCTATTAGGTCTTACATTTGCCTCTTACGAAATTTTATTCGCGAACTAGGGTGCGCGCCATAAAGGTTCGTCCCATTCTTTTAATCTCTGCGAAATTTTATTCTCTACTCTGGCGATGACGCTCGCATGAATTGTGATAGAGAAAGAAGAATTTTTTAACTATTTTATCTTACAATATTTCAGTATTTCTTACCTTTCTAGCACATTTTCTTCAAATTTCTTGAATGTCATTGCTTTACCTCTCTACTAACTTCTCTCTATTGTCATTTCTTTGCTGAGTTTTTCTATCTTTTCTTCCTTTATGAAACTCTCACCGTTAATTTGTCATCCTCATCTTCTCGCTATTCTTTCATCATAACCCTCTTGTTGCGCTTTTCTTCTCTTTTCTCAGTTGCGATACTCTCGCTATCAACCACCAATTTTCCACTTCCTTGGTCTCGCAACGTTTCATCTTTTCGCTGTTCTATTATATCAACCATTAACCTTTCACACCTCTGTTGTTGTTTAATTTTGCACTTCCAATTGCTATTCTTTTAAGCTCTTTCTTCGCAAGACTTCATATCGATTTCATAACATTTCTTGCTTTCTCCCCAATCTCCTTTAATAACTCCAACACCTTTAGGATGAGGAAATTTGATACATTGATGATAAGTAGATGCTACACCCAATATCCCGTGTAACCAAGGTCGTCATATCAAGGCATTGTAAGGTGACTCGATGTCCACAACACAGAATAAGATTTTTGAAGATATTCCTTTTAACGATATTTGCATTTCAATTTCCCCCTTTGGTTTGTTAGCTGTGCCATTAAAACCATAGATTTTGTATGTTGATGGAATTAGATCTTCGTCTTTTCCGCCCATGGTCTTATAGGTATGATAAAATAATATATCAACTGAGCTCCCTGTGTCTATTAGAATTCTATTAATAGCCCAAGAGTCTTTATTTTCAGTATCATTTTCTTCATCTTCTTCTTCTATTTTCTTGGGGTTTATCTCTAACCTTACTACCAATGGGTTATCATGCTGCTCACCAGGTTCTGGTACTTCTTGTGCAGTGAAAGATATAGTTTGTTTCTGCCACTCCTCTAATGGAGAGGCTCTCGCGATATTCAATATCTGTCTTCCATCTGTGTCTCTCGCGAAGACCCTGCTTAAAATATTGTCATGGAAATCCTCTATAGTTCTGCGTGAATATACAATAGAATTACAAAACAAATTCTTTTCTTTGGCTCCAACTTCTATTACGAATGTTTCTGCTCCTTTTACAGCATTCACTCTGCGGGTTTCTGGTGATGGCGGTAATTGCTGAGATTGTGGATGTCCTACTAGAAAATGATTTAACTTTCCCTGATCAATCATCCTCAAGATTATTCTCTTCACATTCCTACAATCGTTTACTGAGTGGCCATGAAAATGATGGTAAGGACAGAATTCTTGACTTCGATTGTTTGGATGGGGTTCTTTTCCCATGTTCCACGGAGAGGGTATATTTTCCATCAAAATGATAGCTTCCCAAATCTTTCTATGCTGGTATTGAGAGCTGGCATATTTATTTCTTCCCATATTATCCTCTGATTGCCTTGTCCTCTAAAATTATTCTGCCTTTGTCCACCATAAGTTTTTTGAGGTTGATCGAGTCTTTGAATTTTATTATTTCCACCGCGATTATAATAATTCTTTTCCCTTTCATATTCTTCCTGATCTCGATTGCCCATCGCTACTAATTTTTGTTGGTTATCAATGACTACTTTCTCTTGTTGTGATTGCGAGGTGCTCGCTACATTATTTTTCATTTTAGGGAGCAAACTTCCACTTGTCGCCAGCGAGCTGGTGTTCACGATTAGGTATGATTCCATCTCATTTTGTTTCTCCTCCAAAGCAATGTATTCTTCCTGCAGTTCTCGCAATTCTGTCATGGTGATTGTATTTTTGATTCTGAAAATCTGAATGTACAGTAAATTAGTCGCGAACATTGCATTAATGAATGATAGGATCAGATATCTTTCATCCACTCTTCCAGCCATTTCGCTGCACATTGATTTCCATCTTATAGTTAAGTTCTTCAGACTCTCGCCAACTCTCTGTTTTAGCCCAAACACATCTTCAATACCCGGCCGCGATGAATTGTTGCTAATATACGCTCCTAAAAATGTAGATTGTAAATAATCAAAAGAAGTTATTGTATTTTTTGGTAATCCCTCAAACCATTTCAACGCCTCGCCAGTTAAGATAGATGCAAAATATTTGCATAACACATCATCATGATTCCCCCACTGTAGCATACATCTAACATAAGCTTTGACGTGTTGAACAACACAAGTAGTCCCATCGAAAATGCTGGTTAATGCTGGTAAATTTCATTTTGGAGGTATTCCTCTTAATTGTACTTCTTGAGTAAATGAAGTCCTCGCAGCTTCTTCAATAGATTCATCAAGTTTCCTTCTACCTCCTTCTCTTCTATTGCTTATCATTCCTCGCATTTATGCTAATTCTCTCAAAATTTGCTCATTCTCAGTTGAGTTTTGTTCCATTGGCCTTTTTAATGCAGCTTCCCTTCTTCTGCGTTCTTGTCTTTCTTGTCTTGCGAGATTTTGTGTGTTGTCTTCTTCATCATCATCTCGTCTTTCTCTATGATTTTCTCTTTCATCTTCCTCTTGAAATCCAAGTTGCCTATCTTCTTCTCTGCGAATTTCTTCATTTCTTATCATTTCTCTTCGCTGTCTCTCTATTCTCCTTTGTATCCTATCATAATCCTCTTGAATATTATCATTGTAGCAATTTTGTGTACGTCTTATTTCTCGATTTTCATGGTTATTTTGTCGTATTGCCTCTCGAAATTCTTTTTCTTCTACTTCTGCTCTTAATCTTTCTCTCTCGCAAGCCAGGCGTGCTTGTTCAGCATAGTATATTTCAATTTCTTCTTCAATTATTCTTTGATTCCTTTGATTCTCTCGCCCATGAAATATCCTCCTACCTTCCTCTAGATTCTCTTCTTCAATTTGGTTGTTTCTTCCCTCTTGATTTCTATTGTCACGCAGATTATAATGATCGCCAATTATCTCTTCTTCTCTATGACGTTGTTCTCCATTTAAATTTTGCACTTCTTCTCTAACATTTCTCATTGGGGAATTTCACCTTGGCTCTTCTCTGAATGATCTTGAATTTGATCTTACAGTACTTCTTGACCTCCTTCTTTGTAACCTCAAATTCTCCATTCTTAGTTCATGATTTTGTCTTGTTAGATTCGCAGGTTCCTCCGCCTCTAATCTCCTTTCTTCCTGTGTTCTTTGCCTCAGATCATCTACTATCCCATTTTCACGTCCCACATGAACTAATTCTCCAGCCACTCTTTGATGTCTTTCTCTTTCTTCTCCATTTCTTAATTGTCGATTTTCTTCTTCTTCCATTGAATCCGACCTCCAAGTGTGCACGCTCACTCTATCATAATCCACATCCCTATCTTGCGTTTGTGCTTGTTGATTTGAATTTTCTGCTTCATTTCTTGTTCTATTTATTCCTGATCTTATTCTTAAAGATTCTTCTAATTCACTTGTTCCTTCACCTGCAAGTCTTTTACTCCTCCTCACGGTTGTTGGTGGTTCTGATGTGTTTCTTCTTCTTCTAACCATTTCTTCAATTCTAACAATTTCTTCAAATTTTCAAGTTGTAATTATAGATTTCTTATCTTGATTATCCCTGTTTCTAGCGCCAAAATGTAGTTGCAGGATTTCCCACACTACACCCTTGTCAAGAATCTATGAAAACTAAGTCATAATTGTGGATGAACAACAACACTTTTATTAATTCACTTTCAGGAAGATTTACAAGAAATATCAAAACTCAGAAGTACAACTTTCTTTCTGGAGTTTCTCTCTCCTCAAAATTCTTTCAGCTCTCAAAAATACATCATCCTTTTCTGGATTTAGTTGAACCCTTTATATAGGAAAATACATAGTGGAAGACAGCTAAGATTTCGCCTTAATTCGGACCTACTCTATGATCTCATCGCCATAACTTTAGTCTTCACCATTGCCAACTTTATAACCATCGTGAAGCAGTCTTATTCTTCTCATATATCTTCAATCGTTAACCATTATATCATTCTTTTGTGACACTCGCCAAATGTCGTTGGAGAATCTTGCGACATTCTCGTCAAAGTGTTGTTAATACTTGTAGAAATGTTTGGGCTTCTCGCATAAGTGTCATTTCCATCGCGAGAATATCGTTGTGGCGATATTCTGATCCTACAAAAAACTTTATGAAATTGAAATAGATAGAAAGGTATCAAAGAAGGAAATTGATTTCGTTTTTGAAAGTTGTAGAAAAGTGGTATTAAACTTCGTTCAACAAAAAATTGTGGGGATTGGTTCTAGACTCAAATTCTAATAATAAAAGTAAAAAACTCAAAACAAAGTTGATATCAAGATTATAAAAAGCACTCATAATAAGGATTCCAAAATTGACCAATTAAGTGATTGAATCTAATCAATATTCATGAAATTCTTTACGATTAAAGTGATTTTTATATATTGCCTGTAGTAGATTTTCGAAGTAACAATTGTATATCTTAAGTATAGAACATCAAAATTATCAACATAAGCATGATCCATCAAAAATAAATCACAATCAATCAACAAAAATTAATTATTCAATATTAGTTCAATGCATATAATCATAACAAAAATTACAAAAATTAATTAAAATAGAAATATACCATTTTTTTTTGAAAACAATGACTTCCACCGTCGCCTTAGCAAAGGGGTTTAGCTCCTCATATTGATCACTTGTTCAAAATAATGGTTTATTGCTCATAAGTGTGTGAATGAGGAAGAAATGCTAACACAAAGAGTCTGCAATGGATATAAATGTTGCAAACACACTGTTACAGAAGAAAACGATATAAGTGATGTATCGCACACGTAATAGTATTGGAAGGGAAAGGTAACGGTTCTATAAACGACTGCTCTAAGGCGTTTAATGTTCTTAGTGTTGTTCCGCATGTGCGGATAGTAATTGGAATCACCATGGTACAAGTCATAACCTTCAAATGTTGGTGTTCCCAACCACTATCCATACTATGGTCATAATAAGAATAATGTCTATTTTAAAAGTCAATTATATATTCATTGTATTGGCTACTGTAATACCATCTCGACATTTTTTTATGCACGTGCAAATGTAGGGCCGACTAAAATTGGGTAGGATCAAGTTACCTTTAGCAAAATATACCTACAGTCAAACAATGGTTAAAGGTACAAGGCTAAGGCTTGTGGTGTTTTGGATGATAACACCCAGAGGGTTTACTGTACTATCCCACCTGTTTTCCTAAAAATCGATGTCTGATGATGTAATATGCTATGCAAAGTGTTTTTTTTTTGCTATAATAAATAAAATAAAAACAAGCAAACAAGATATACAAGTCCACAAACAAAAAAAATAAAGAAAAACTAACAAAAAAAAAACTTGGATGTTCTTCACTTTTATAGGCAAGTCCAACTTTCCACCATTAGCTTCAAGCAAAACCTGCACACCAAAAACAAGAATATCCAAAGTAAAATCTATAAAATAATAAAAAATCCCAAACTAAAATAAACAAAAACTAAAAACAAAAAATAAGTTTAAAACCTAAACCTAAATACAAGTCCGCGTTAGCGGCTCCAAAATTCGATGTAGTTTTTGAAAGTTATAGAAAAGTGGTAATAAATTTCGTTCAACTCAGACTTGTGAAGATTGCTTCTAGATTCAAATTATAATAATAAAACTACAAAAATCAAAACAAAGTTGATATCAAGGTTATAAAAATCACTCAGACTCATGATTCCACCATTGACCAATTAAGTGATTCAATTTAATCACTATTCAGACAATTCTTTACGTGTAAACTGATTCTAATATATTGCATGTAGTAGATTTTAGAAGTGATAGTTGTGAATGTCAAATATGGAACATCAAATTAAAGTATTAACCTAAGCATGATTCATAAAAAAACAAAATCACAATCATTCAACAAAAATCAATTATTCAATATTAGTTCAATGTAAATAGTCATAAAAGAAATTGCAAAGATTAATTAAAATAGATATATACCACTTTTATTAAAACAATGGCGTCCTCAGTCGCCTCAGCAAAGGGGTTTATCTCCTCATATTAATAGGGGAGGTTGGGGATCGAACGCCTGTAATAGCAGAAATCATATGTTAATGTACTTAGGTGTAGTTCTAGGGACCACTGTTCTAACCAATCAAGAAAAAAATCACTTGCTCAAAATAATGGTTTATAACTCAAAAGTGTATGAAAAGAGGAAAAAAATGCTAACACGGAGAGTTTTCCACGGATATAAGTATTACAGACTCAATGTTACCGAAGAAAACGATATAAGAGATGTAATGCGGAAGCAACGGTATTTGAAGGAAAAGATAACAATTCTATAAATGACTGTTATGGGGAGTTAAATGTTCTTCGTGTTCTTCAGCAGCAACAACAAAAAATATTTCATACAACTCATGATTTCTCTCTCTGGGATCTTTTAAACTTCCCCAAACTTTCTCTAAACTTGAATAGGCTTCCTGGAACTCGACCCATCCTTTTACACACCTCAGAAACCTAGAAATTCTGATTAAGTTTCAGTTTTTTTATTTCCCTGCAAGTCACGGAGATAATTTCTTTCCTTATTGGATTTACGCGAATCTGAGTTGCCCGAATCCTTCCAAGCTCTCTATTAGATTGATATGAATCTTAGGGAATATTATCTTCCTTTTAGTCTCACTGGATTACCGGAACTCTAAACGAAACCCGTGAAGGTCTCCTCATTTGTTTTATCAAAACACAATTATCCAGCCAAATTCATCCCTATCGAATACCCATACCAGCATTGTATACCATAACAAGTCCAACCCATGAAAATCAGCGATTGAATCTCCTGAAAACTCATCCTAAAACCCAACCTTAACTCTGTAGATATTTTCCCGCCAAAATGCAAAATTTGAATTGGTGAAAAATGTGGTCTCCCCTTATCCGTTGCTGGTGTCCCTTTCACACATTCTTGGGAATGTCCTTATCCAAAGTGAGGTTGCCTTTAACACTTTGCGAGCCAATTTTTTCAAAAGTGATTATTTTCCAAAAATACCTAACATAAATAAGATACCACAATAAGTACAAATGACCACTAGCACTGTATAAAATCAAGACAAATCAAACACAAAAAATGTATCTATCAGAAATTGATATGAAACATAGAGAAGAGATTAGAATTAAGATCTAGAAAATGATAGAGCGGAAGAAGCAGATTGAAAACCCAAACAAAAATTCTTTTCTTTCTCTCTCTGATACCAAAGTTCAATTGGTAAAATTCAAAGAGTAAAGTTTCATTATAGACAACTGAAATACAACTAACATTAAATAGTCAGTTAAAGTAGCGGAAAAGCAAGAAGGGAGTTAGTCGATCAGAGATGACTAACATTCTTAACATTAATGGGAGTTAGTCGATCAGAAAACTGAAAGATACACACATACATTATAAACGTTTGAAATACAACTATCATAACTTACACTCCCATTAATCTATCATTTTGACAGTCACATCATTAATGTGACAATTTTCTCTCCGTAACAGAATTCATTATTGGGCCTATGTAGGGCATGGTTAAAGAAAATGAGCTTGAAACAAAATGCTTATATTTAGACCAATAATTCATTGTCTATCAGGGACAAAATCCCGTAGAAAATATCGGTAGAGACAGATCACGTGGCACTCATGGTGGGTAATGCTCACCCCTTGTTAATCCTTGTTGGGGGCCCACGGGGGTGTCTCTCCTAGGATTTTCCACGGTAGAAATCTTGTGTCAATGCAACATCACTGTATTTATTTCTTCATTGTGCCACGTGTTCTTTAAGAACATTGAAATACCGCCAGGAGATCAAGTTAAGGGAGATAAATGTTTGATCCACTACATGTTTTTTTTTGAAGCATGTATATATATTAAAAAAGGAACTAAATTGAGATTACACGGGGGAATGTAATTCCCATGGAGTCACTTAGGAGAATTTCATTAAGAAAAGTCGGGTTTGCTTGATCCAATATTGTTGAGTAGTTGCCTTCTTCGCTCCTATCTGCTGTGAAGTTTGACATACCGTCAGCTGCTTGGTTTCCTTCTCTATAATTGTGTTGAATGTGGCAGGAAGGTATTTGGCACATTGTTTATTTGATTTCTGTAATCATTTTTGATATATACCAAGGATCTTTTGCTGGTGTTCTAATAAAGTGCATGAGATTCTTAGAGTCCGTTTCAAATATCAGTCTCGACCATTGTCTTTCCATCGCTATTATGGTTGCTATACGGTTTCTCATGTCTCTGCCGTCAGCGCAGTAGTTAAACCTAGAGGTTGTGCAAGATCCATAATGGTTTGTGCGTTCGAGTCCCTGCAAATGAATCCGTCTCCTTCCATACCTGGATGGCCTCTAGAAGCTCCATCTTTGTTTATTTTTATCCAACCCGAATCTCGAGTAGACCATCCAACTTGAATGATTGTAGTTGTTCTTGTGATGGTTGTTGCGATCCTCGGTGTTGGATCTCCAGGTAGCACTGCTGGGAAGATCTTTCTTTCCCATTCAAATTCTTGTTGTTGCGCTGGAGCTGTCTTCAGGATGTTTTCTTGGTGAGATTGGGATTAATTGAAGACAAGTTCATTTTTGGTTGTCCATAGCGCCCAGAAAAGAAAACAGAAAGATGTGATGGTAAGAATGCTGACAGAAGCTTGTAGTATATGCAATATGGTTGTTTGAGGATTTAAGGTGATGGGTTGGTTTTTATGTTGAAGATGGTTTGTTGGTATGCGGTTTAAAAGGTTGGTCCATGCCGCTATTTCTACATGATATTGAATAAGCATGTGTGTCACCATTTCTGGGTCGTAGTTGCATCTAGAGCATATGTTTGAATTGGTGAGGTTGATGTGGTGTAATAAAGAGAAGGTTGGTAATCCTTCGTTGATAGCTTTCCACAAGAAAAGTTGAATTTTTGGAGGACATGGTAAGGTCCATAGAAATTTGGTGGTTGGCAGGGGGTTTATGGTTGTATGGTTATCTTGTTGGGCTAAACAGTTGTATCCAGAAGCAATGGTGTGTTTTCCCAATTTCGAATGTGGCCAGATTATTTTATCTGGGTTGTTGTCAAGGGGAAGGTGTATATTTATAACATGTTTTATTACATTAGGTGGAAGGTTGTGTATATATGATCATATCTCCGATTATGAGTATGATGGTCAATTATATCAGCTATAATTTGGATAGGATAACAATGGGTAGGATCAAGGTTAGGAAAATGAGGTATCCAATTAGATTGGATGGGAGTGTCTAAACCATTCCCTATGCGATGAAATAAATGGTGTTTTACGAACAGTATAAGGGATGCCATTTGCTTCCATTGCAGGCTGGCAGTAGAAGGAAAAGTGATGTACCTTGAAAAATTGGTTGATGTTGAAGGTATTTTTTTTGTATATATCGGTGCAGATGGAATGTGGTTGATCGTGAATATTTCATAGTCTTTTCATGAGCAAATATTTATTGTGATGGTTACTCTTCCTGATGCCGAGTCCTCCTTTTGCTATCGGTGTGCTGAGTTTGTTCCATCCCAAAGGGTGAAGTTTTCTAACAGAGGAATCATGGCCCCAAAAAATATTTCTTATAATCAGGTCGATTTGTTTGTGAACATGAGTGGGGAAAAGTTGTATTCGCATAAGGTGGTTGGAGGTTGGAGTTAAGGAGGTTTTAATGAGAACTAACCTCCCCGCAGGTGTAAGGCATTTTGTCATCCATCGTTGAGCTTTACGGGCTAGCCTTTAAAACAAAGGTTCGAAGATGTGGCGGAGGTTCTCCCATGTTTGAATTGGACTCCAAGATATATAGGAGGGGTTGAAGAGGTTGGAATGTTGTAAAATTGGTGTAGAGTATCTATGTCGTGTGGATGTAATCTCGGATGGTGGATGATTGTTGATTTGGCTATGTTGGTTATTTGTCTTGTCGATGATCCATATGATTGAAGTATATTTTTTAGGTGGATGTTACTCTCATGGGGGCTTCGTAGGTGATTAGGAGATCATCTCCATTAAAAAAACGAGGGTACTCAAATACACCACAATCTTTAAATTATCCACCTATAAGTCCTCTTACCTAAAGTGATTGTCTATGGACAAAGTCGAGACAATACTACAAATCGGTATTCACACTATGTGTGATCATCTATGGATACGAGATCGAGACAATACAACAATCAAAGTGTGATTACTTAATAATAGGTTTAGACTTAAGAAACTCTATAGGATCACTATCAAGTAATACGAGGTTAACGTTTGTGTAATTTTCTTTAAATTAGAATAACAACAATTATAATTACGAAAAATAAAAGTAAATGACACAACAAGATTTTGTTAACGAGGAAACCGCAAATGCGGAAAAACCCCGGGACCAAGTCCATAATTGAATACTCTCAGAATTAAGCCGCTATACAAAATCTAAACCAAAACTTCTTATAGTTGAGACCAAGCAACTAAACCTAGTTGACTTAGTTTCTTCAGTATCCATGCGCTTCCAACATTCAATAAGTGCACGCACTAGAACAATTCCTTTGGATCGTATTCCAAACAGTAAAGGAACAACAAATCTGTTTGGTAGCAACTCTCTTGATTCTTTCAGATGAAAATATCTCAAGTCATATGCAAAGGCTTTTCCAATTAAACTAATGAAATCCTTTTCCTTGTTCGATCAATCTATCCAACATGAAGTAGCAGGGTTTATATTTGCAATCAATCAATATAGATTCCAACAAGAATCTATAAGGTGATGCCTATCTCACGCAACTAATCAATTGAATAAATCCGATTCTAGTTGGATCTCAGCCGATCAAGGTTTGTGCACACCCAAAGATATATAAACCAAATAATAAATCTTTATTAATCTTTAATAAATACCTGCACAACACCACTTGAATCTCTTGTGATCAATCACGCACATAACGGGGTCTATTAACAATGGATTATCACAAGATGTCTTTAGATCTACAAATAATTCTCAAGATCATGTCGACACTTCGATCTAGTTTGAGTGAATCTTATATCAGAAGATAAGATTCTAAAGAATAAACAAACTAGGTGCGATCAAAGTTCAACAACCGTTAGTCAATCAAATCAATCGAAAACTAAAATAAACTGCAATTATCTAGTTTCCCATCAACGATACTCGTAGAGCTTCTTGATCCCACAAAAGTATTTAAACGAGCGGTCGTAAAATATTTCTCCTAATTAGGGTACTTTCCTATTTGGATAGACGGCTCCACCAACAAAAAGATGAAGTTTTCCTGACTCGTAGGATATTTGCTAGAAATGCAATAAATGCCCAAATCGGTTTTCATAATTCCTGGAAATGCTTTGTCCAATATTTTCTGAAATCTCTCAAAATAAAATCTCCAACTAGTAAATGCACATTACCAATTTTTATTTTCTAGAGATATGCATTTAATTGCTGGTAATTAAAGCATATAAAACTAACAACCTTAATTAAAAAATTCTTAATTTATTTCGGACCGAGATCTCCTTGACTTATTAAGGAATATCTCTGAACAATAAAAGATAAGAGTTATTGTTCATGTTCAAAGTATGTTGACATCTTTTCTTTGTAAATCCTCTTTCACATTTAAAATCTTGGAATCGATTATACCACACTTCCAAACAAGTTCATAAATGGTTTATCTGTTTTCCAAGACAACTATGTGATTGATCAAATATCAAATCACTAATCATGGGTTCACGGTTTTACCAAACACAAGGATCGGTTCTACCTCAATATGGTTACCAGGACCGGTTACATCAGTTACCAGGATCAGTTATGTCAATTACCTAGACTGGTTACCATATACTCATGGTATTACTTGTGATCGGTTACACAAGTCACTAGGATCGGTTACACTAATTACCAGGACCGGTTACACCAATTACAAGGATCAGTTACATATTCTTTTGTGATCGGTCACACCAATTAAAAATATCGATCATACCATCTCAGGTATTTACTTAGGATCGATTACACTAATTAAGTCATACCAAATCATAAGTCATGCACTATGATTAGTTATACCAAGATATATAACAAGTTATGATCGGTTCTACTAACTCACACATATTGGTAATCCAAAGATATGCAATTAATAACGATACCTATAAGCCTAGCAATTTCCCTTTCGATTCATAAAATAAGTTCATGAATGTCTTCCTTTAAACAAATGTAAACATTGTTTCCTAGGATAAAATCTTCACCATCACCCATACACATAATCACAATAACATTCATACGATTATATCGATGTCATATATACGAAGTTCAAAAGATAAGTGTTATACTTCGTATTCTAATTCCTTAACATTGTGGTCATGTGATCATGTCTCACTACTAGAGTATAATCATTCACAGCTCCGCAATTATGTTTTCAATATAGCATGACTTGAAAGATACATTAGGAATGAAATAGTTCAAGTCAAATATTACTAACATCAATAGGAAGGATGATGTCGTCGTTGTATCTCGTTACTTCTTCACATTCTTCAGGTTTTCAAGTAATACTTGTATGTCTCGTAATCCTAGACTTTCTAGTCTAACCTATATGAAGTTGTCTCTAGTTACATAATCAAGCGACTCTTAGACGAGTTTTGATTCACTAAAATATGGCAACCAAACTTGACATACCAACGCTTGGTGGGTTCAACCGAGCTATGCTCTAACATGCATACATAAGATATAATATGGGTGGTGCTTTTTGCGATATTCTGAGACCTCGAACTAACTGTTTGGCAAGATTTTTTTATAGAATTTCAGCACATATAATGAAAATATATGAAGATATGGGATCACCTTGTCTTATTCCCCTCGTCGGTGTGATAAAACTATGAGGGGTGCCATTGATGTTGATGGAGTAGGTGATTGATCAAATACATAACATGATATAGTCCACAAATATTGAAGGGAATCCTAATTTGGTGAAGGATTTTTAATGAAACCCCAGTCAAGGCTATCGTATGCCTTTTGGATATCTAGTTTAAGAGCAATATTTGGATATTTGCTAATGGCTGAAGTTTTGATGTAGTGGAGTATCTCTCCTTCAATTGCGATGTTATCATGAATTGAGCGTTGAGGGATGAAGGTTCTCTGATATGGGATTATTAGAAATGAGAGAGAAGGGGTCGAATGTGGTTGACTAGAATTTTTGATATAATTTTGTATCAGACATTGCAGAGGCTGATAGTTCTGAATTGAGATGGTTTTGTTGAGTTGTCCACTTTTGGAATTAACGTAATGTTTGTGTGGTTCATGAGGGGGTGGATATTTAAAGAATTAAAAAAACTTCAAACCATGACTATTATTTGAGTGTGAGTGGTATCCCAGAAAACTTTGAAAAACTTACTTGTATAACCATCCGGCCTCGGGGCACTTTCTGAGTTGATGGAGAATAGTGCTTGCTTGATTTCTTGTACTATTATTTCTGCCAAAAGTGAATCACATTGTGTCATTGTTAATCTTGGAGCTATTTCCTTAAATATCTCTTCATCTATTATTGTGTTCGGAGCTGTGTATTGAGTGTTGAAATGGTCTAGGATGATCTGAATTACTTGATCTTTATCGGAAACCCAATTTTTTTTTGTGGATTTTGTAATTTTTGAATGTTGTTGTGACTTCGATGTATGGTTTCTTTGGTGTGGAAGAAGGTCATATTGTTATTTCATGATTGGAGGTATTGTATTCTGGATCTTTGTTGCCAATATGTGGCATGATATTGAAGTAAGGTTAGGTGCTGATTCCTTAGATTTTTTTATTGATTTAGCCAATATGCTGATTCCTCGCCATTATGAATGGCACACTGATGTTGTGCCCTCTGAATTTGCGTTTTTGACTTGCGTATTAGTGTTGGAAGATGCCCAAAGGTGTCCTTGTTCCAATCCATAAGAGTTTGTCCAGTGGAGATTAGCTTTAGTTGAAGGTCCAGAGCAGGTTCAGTGTCACTTTGTTGATTCCAAGAAGAAGCTACAACTTTCTTGAGATGAGGGTGCGTCAACCATAGATGTTCATATTTGTAATTTTTTGTCCCTGCCATTCAATTGCTTTGGTGCGCAGAAGGATGGGAGCGTGATCAGACGCTATCCTCGGAAGATGAGTGACGAAGGCATGTATATTTTCCGTGCGCCAATATGGGGTTGCAAGTGCTCTATCCAATCTTTCTAATATATTTTTTTTAACCCTGCTGATTATTTGTACAAGTGTATGGATCCCCACAAAATCCTAGGTCGATGAATCCCATTTGATATATCATTATGAGAAAAGGCTGAGTCTCGCTATAGTTGACTTGTCTTCCTCCTTTCTTCTCCAATTGGTTTGTTACTTCATTAAAGTCCCCTATCAATCCCCATGATGTTGGGGAAAATTTTTGGTAAATCCTTCCAAAAATTAGATCTTGCAGCTGGATGTGGAGGACCGTTAATGCCTGTGCCGGGGCTATGGAGTGACAAGAACATGGATGAAACTATGGAATTGAGTTAGCACTTGAATGTTTAGGTTGTTCCACATGAGACAAAGTCCTCCTCTTAGACCAAATTTGGGGAATGAGGTTAGGTTTTGGAATTGAAGGTATTGAGCAAGTCCTGACATATGTCTTTCATTAGCTAAAGTTTCTGAAAGGAAGAGGATATTAGGCTTGTGTAAAGAGATTATATCTTTTAGGTGTTGTATTGTGGTTGGGTTATTGATGCCCTGGCAATTCCAGGCCAAAATTTTCATGTTTAAAAGTTGAGACTGGAACGTGATGTGGAGAGGAATTAAAAGCGAAGACGAGATAATGTTCATGTGGTTGAGAGATTTGGAATGATGTCGAGTAAAACCAAAGGGTGATATAAATAGTATATAGGTGGGATTGCTAATGGGATTTATAAAAAATCATCTATAAAGATTATGGTCTTGAGAAGGTTGGAAAGAAAGGGATAAAAGTAAAAGATTCATCACAGCTTAAAGGGTTCTAAGAACTAAAGTGCAGGATAAAATGATTGGCTAAGTTAAAGGGTAAGATGAAAATATGAGAAAATTCAGCTGCAGAAGTAATCCGAACATGTCACTAAAATAAAAGCAGAGATAGTAAGAGTGAAGTCTGACCAGATGGAAAAAAATGAGTTAAATACAGCTGGGACAAACTATATTCTAATCTAAGATAGAAACAAATAAAAAATAGTAATGAGGACTAAATGAATGCTAAAAACTGCTGAGTCAAAAGGATATGATGGCTACTACAGAAATACATAATAAAAATACTAAGCTTTTGTTTATGGGTGAAAACTGTTTCTGCAGTTTTTGGTAAATTTTGGTGTGTGGATGAGAAACGAATCTAAACGCTAAACAAATGCACTGCACGGGAGTGCTTTCTGATTCGAGAGATCAATCTATATAATTCTGGCCTAAACCAAGAAATGGCCATTCCAGACTTGCTTCGGTCACAAAGTGAAGGAGATGGGGTTGATCTTAGGGAGGGAAGCAAAGAAGGTGTTGAGATTGTGAAGGTGTTGGTTGTTTATGACTTGTATCAGAATATCGAACTGGCTTGCAATAATGTAAGCAATCAAATCTGGTGTTTTCTGGATACGAATGACAACACTTGGTTTTCTGTGCTTGTCTGTGTTGTTTGGAAATAAGCAAAGGACCTATTTATACAAGTCATAGAGAGCAAACACTCATCTCGTAGGAAGTGAAGGAAGTTGAGTGATGGAGTAATGGGGTCGTGTGGGTGATTGCATGATCACATCTTGGCCCACTTATCCTATCATCGCTAACCGTCCATGCCTCCTGACATGTTCTTGTGATGGCGCGTTGCATGCTATAAACTTCCATACCAATACCCCATTAAGTATCCCCCAGTTTGTGACATGTTTGATGTCTCGAGGTTGGATCGTGGGACCCATAGGAAGTAGCATATGGTGCTAGGTTAAATAACTAAGTTATTTAGGAAATCAATACTAAAAAAATATTGTGTATACTCTATGCATGTAATGCATCGAATATATTCAATATGCATAAAGCATCGCTGTTTTAAAGCTTAATAGAGTAAGTCGCAGATTAAGCGTCTTAAAACAGATGCATGTCTAGCCATCTTCAAATGATCGTTTAGAGGCTGCACATGGAAGCCCTCCCTCGGCCGATCACTCCATGTGGTAGAGTGACGGATGGTAATCACCACGACACCTTATTGGCCATTTAACTCCTAGCATGGGATGCCCAACCAAGCTGGTAGAGTTGGACAGACGAGATGATCTATGACGCTCATCTGCGACCGTTGATAGAGTTTTAGGGTTTTGAAGAGGTGCGCAAGCATCACTCTTCAGCTTGACTGAAACCAAGCATGGGAGACATTTTTGTCGGGACCGAATGGGCATGCGTGTATACGAATTTCTGGTGTACATGTATGTACCTCTTTGTCTCATGAAGATGCGATCCAGGCCACTCGATTTGAACGGCAAAGAGGAGTGTCTGAGATCGATTTGCGGAAGAAATCCATTGCCGCAAAGGATTTGGAAGCCACTCAGCATGCCACTTTCAGGAGCGCATTTCATGGTCATCGAGTCATAGTCTTCCTAGGCCAACTAGCTCCACGTAAATGTGGACCCACGGTGATCATGTTGACATGCTTGGGACCTTTTAAGTCTGTGTCTATACCCTCCATCCAAGCTTGCGAAGGTGGATGGTCGTGATCGAACTGCGACAGTTATGCAGCGCCGCGAACCCTAATTAGGGTTTTGAAAACAATACGTACACACGATATTGGCCAAACGGTTTGGTACATGTCCTATGGTCATAGGCTTGATCTAAGTCATCCAAACATGCAGGTGAAGTTGGATGGTTGCGATCAATTTAAGGCACTTAGTGAAATTTTCCGCGACTCGTTGAGCATCATGCCAGCCATATTTCGAGCGAGCGTATGCTTCTCCATGGCTAGGCTTTGAGAGAGTTGGTCAGGTAGGTAGAGAGTGGACCCGTCGGAGTTTATAGCAACACTTACCGACCTGACATGGGATAATCCACGCCGTCTAATCATGCTGGCGAAGTTAGACGGTCGTGGATGGTTTTGAGACAGTCGTTGGCGGTCTTGCTCGTACGAGCTTCCTCCAAACTGCTTCATACTAGTTCAACCATCCTTTTCCAGGCTGGCATTTGGTGGCTATTTTGGAGACATGACATGCATTCGACCGGCCAGGGAAAAAACGGGAACGTTGGTGTTCGTTGCGGTGATTGCATGCTCCTGCTAGGGTTCGTCTAGGATGGTTAAATCATGCATCCAACCTGCGTGGCCGTGATCATTTCTGAGACTGACACAGATAGTCTAGATTTCCCTTAGGGAATTAAATATGCTCGATCGGGCTAGTATAAGCACGCCGATACGAGATTCTCTTTGTTAGAGAATGGTATAGCCTGTACGGGTATTTCGTGCATGCCTCACTATTGACACTTGGATATTCATTCTACTCTGCTGAGAGTAACAATCAGCCATCATGACGTACCAATAATGAGAGTCCTGCTGAGAACAACACAGGAAATATAAGGAAATTCATGCATCAATTAATAATGATATAAATTCATAGAATATTGGGATTATTGCTACATTCACCATTCTGGGAGAATTTTGTATATTTATTGAATTGCTTCGAATAAATAAAACGAGAGGATTTCTATGCTCATCATTTGTCAAATGAATTTGTCCTTTGCAGGATGTCAGTACATTAAAATTGGTTTTATAATTTTATCCCTGAACTAAAATCCACCATCAACATTAAGTCCTCTGCCTAGCACGCAATGGTTGCACTACTGTGGGGTAGGCATTAGATGGTGACAAATAAAGATAAAACTTATGAGAAAAGTTAGATGTTACCAGAAGAGATGGGCCATCATGTCCTTGGAGCATGTCACATTCAAGAGGTATCCAGGTGAGCGTTCCCCTAACATGATGTCGGTTGGCCCCAGGTAGATTAGGCATATGGTTGGTTGGATTCTCAAACTATTCATGACGATGTCGTAATCCCCAACTCTGATGAGGACGGGCCCTATCATGAGTAATATCCTTAAAAGGTTACTAAAGTAATTTTCAAAAAAGATGTTGAAGTAGCTCCCAAAGAGAATGGTGATGTAGCTTCCGGAAAACATGTTGAAGCGTCTTCTAAAGCGAACGTCGAGGCGACTCCTGAAGAGAGCGTTGAAGCGGCTTCTTCTTATGGAGAGAGAGCATTGAAGCATCTTCTGAAGCGAACGTCGAAGCGGATTCTGGAGAGAGCGTTAAAGCAGCTTCTGGAGAGAGCGTTAAAGAGGGTCCCGGATAGAGCGTTGAAGCGGCTTATTCTTCTGGAGAGAGCATTGAAACATCTTCTAAAGCGAACGTCGAAGCAGCTTCAGGAGAGAGCATTGAAGAAGCTTCTGTAGGGCGTCTCCCGGAGAGAGCTTTGAATCGGCTTCTTCTTCAGTTTAATTTTCCCTTGTGAATTACATGCTCCTTGATTGATCATCTCTCTCGTGTTGAAGAAGTCCTTGACTATGTCCGTAGTGGTTGTTTCTATGGTGAATCTCGGGCACTGGTATCAACAAACGAACAACGGTTCTTAGCTGCAGCTGCGATCATAAGAGACTGGCAGAAAGAGGTGTGATAGCTACGGGCACGAACTTGGCGGTCACGAGGGAGAAGATAATGATGGAACCGATAGCTTCCTTGATGTTGCCTCATAGAATTAAAAAGAGGGAGACAATCCCCTACCCATGAGTATCTACTGAGCCTTCGACTTGATTGACGTTGTCACTATGGGTTCATGAGGCCGTCTTTACATCTACGTTGCGTTTCATAAACGTCCAGGAATATCACTGGTCTTTGACAATACGTCTTCTCTCTTGAGTATATCCTCGTCTTTGGAAATCCTGGAATCATGCGTGCTTGCATCTCTCTGAATTCACCATCTTTGGGATATGCAGTGCTAAGCAGTCCATTGTCACACTTCTTTGTCATTATCACCTTTGGATTGTGTCTTTGAGGAGTTGGGATGATACTTCATGCGAATGACTTAACGAATAGGCTATGCAAATATGATGAAGCTATTTTCATGGAGAATGTGTATGTACCTCTTAAGTCCCAGGTGTAATCTCCTTTGGTAATGCAATTACTTCTTCTACGGGAGACGAAATTATGAAAGTGTTTCTCATTGATGTTGCAGACATCGTTATCTTCTTAAGGCTGCTCCCTTGAGGTGTCGGCTTCAGTAGATCTGAAGATGTCCCGCGCTCGCTGTCATCCAAGCTGACATAATAGGCGAACCCTTTATGATGATTTGTAGATGACAATATTAGTTGAATCCTCCGAAACGCTTCCTGTTGTAGTGCGGTTAAGACGAAACTTACTCTTTTCTTCAGCAAGGGGGTAAATGAAACAACAAGCTGGGATGTACCGGGTATAAAACGTCGAATGTAGTTCACCTTGCCCATGAAGCCTTGGAGTTCCTTCACAGTTCGCGGAGGCGTCATCGTGAGGATAGCTTGGGTCTTGGATAATTCCACTCTGGTTCCCTCAGCAGTCAATCGCGTCATGCTCATACATCCTTATGTAGAAGTTATATCCATCCATGAAGGAGAACACACCGTGTCTGCTGGTGTCATCCACCAACATGTCGATATTAGGTAGAGGAAAATCTTCTTTAGGGCAGCATCTTGTCAAGTCTCTGAAATCCATGCAGCACCTGATCTGTCCATTTTTATTTTTTACCGGAACCGCATTAGCCAAAAAGGTCGGATGATGAATGGGTTTGATGAAGCCAACATCTAGCAACTTCTGAATCTCATTCTTTATTTGCTCTTCCACCTCATGCCTGAATTACCTCGGAGATTGTTTGACCTGCTTGGATCCAGGTATGACATGTAGATGATGAGTAACCAATTTTTCATCTAAACCGGGCATTTCTTCATACGTCCAAGTGAATATGTCCTGGTATTCTTTAAGAAGTTCCACAAGCTTGGTGCATTCTTCCATATGCAAGGTTAAGCTGATAGAGATAGGACTAGGAGATTCCTCATTCCCTATGTTAACGACTTTGAGCTCATCAGTTGTGGAGTTGGTGCCATCTTGCAGCTGTCGTGGAGCATCTAGCTCTTCTTCTTCTTGTGGCCCGTCATTGTTGTAGCATTTCGTTGGGCGGAGAGACTGGTAATAGTCTCCCCCGCTAATTGCTAACAGCATCGTCGGTACACGATTTTCCCTTTCTGGTCACGGCTTGCCACAAAATTTCGTTCCCTCTTTGTGTGAGTATGGGCCGCGGTTTCATATGATGAAGAAGAATTGGGACGTATCGTCATCAAAGATGAATCATGGGACTTAGCCTGCAATGATGCAAGTCTGTCCTCCTCTTGGATTGACGCCCACATGGGGAGTGGGATGCAATGAACTCTTTCCGATTTTTCGTGCGGAGCTTCTCTTGGATAAAACAATTCCACTCCACATATTGGTGCATAAGGAGACAATGATACATGAATACAAACGACTTCTTTATTCAGCATAGTCTTTATGCATTGGTGATACGTCGAGGGGACGATCCTATTGTCGTGAAGCCATGGTCTCCCCAGTATCATATGGTAGTCCGGATCTTTTTCTATGACTTCGAATTTCACCTTTGATTGGATGGGCTCTACAGATAAGTTCAGATTGACATACCCGTACGTGTTGGTTTGGTTTCCTTCAAAGTCTGTCATCGTGGTAGGATGCTGCACGATATTGCTTGGGCGAACCTTGGCCGTCCTGAGTGTCTTGAGGGTAATCACATTCGAAGACGCTCCTGTATCGATGAGGGACTCTAGAACTTTGAATCCTTGATGCGTGCAGTAACGTGTAGGGGCTGGTTGTGACCTTCTTTCGCCATCATGTCTTCTTTTGTAAACGTAACGTTATTTACAGATATCTTTGATATTTTTGAGGCAATGAGTTAAATGCACGTCCATGGCTATCTGGTTGATTGCGGCGAACGTCTCCACTTGCTGACTCTTCGAGAGGTGTAAAAGTTCACATAAAATTTCCACTAGAGAAGCCGCTTCCTGATCCACTGGCCTCTGGTTCATAGTGAAACTATTGACTTTAGGAGGATCATTGCGAGGATCAGTCCCCGGTGTAGAAATCTCTGTGATAAGAGAACCGCTCATATCTGATGTCATCTTGATGAGGAGATCGAGTATGCCACTTATTATTTTCTTGATCAGGTTCATGTTCTTCGTGTGAATCTCCTGCACCCGTGCTAACTTGATCAACATTATAATTCTTCTGGTTACGCCATCAGATATACCGTTGGGAAGAGTGGTATCTTCATTGGAGGAACTTCGACCGGAATTTGAAATTGTTGGGGGAGTCCTAAAATCAACCATTTTGAAATCAGCCAAATAGGATTGGGTATTGAAGAAATTGACTTCACAACCGAGAGATTAATCACCCACTGTGGTCGCCAATTGTTTATAGGTGAAAACTGTTTCTGCGGTTTTTGGTAAATTTGGGTGTGTGGATGAGAAACGAATCTAAACCCTATACAAATGCACTACACGGGAGTGCTTTCTGATTCGAGAGATCAATTTATACAATTCTGGCCTAAACCAAGAAATGGCTGTTCCAGACTTGCTTCGATCACAAAGTGAAGGATATGGGGTTGATCTTAGGGAGGGAAGCAAATAAGGTGTTGAGATTATGAAGGTGTTGGTTGTTTATGACTTGTATCAGAATATCGAACTGGCTTGCAATAATGTAAGCAATCATCTCTGGTGTTTTCTGGATACGAATGATAACACTTGGTTTTCTGTGCTTGTCTGTGTTGTTTAGAAATAGGTAAGGACCTATTTATACAAGTCATAGAGCAAAAATCCTCATCTCGTAGGAAGTGGAGGAAGTTGAGTGATGGAGTAGTGGGGTCGTGTGGGTGATTGCACGATCACGTCTTGGCCCACTTCTCCTATCATCGCTAACCGTTCATGCCTCCTAACACATTCTTGTGATAGCGCGTTTCACGCTGTAAACCGCTAGATCAGTACCCCAATAAGTATCCCCCAGTTTGTGACATGTTTAATATCTCGAGTGTGGATTATGGGACCCACAGGAAGTAGCATATGGTGCTAGGTTAAATAACTGAGTTATTTAGGAAATTAATATTCAAGAAATATCGTGTATACTCTATGCATGTAATGCATCAAATATATTCAATATGCATAGAGCATCGCTGTTTTAAAGCTTAACGGAGCAAGTCATGGATTAAGCGTCTTAAAACAGATGCATGTCTAGCCATCTTCGAATCATCGTTTGGAGGATGCACATGCAAACCCTCCCTCGGCCGATCACTCCATGTAGTAGAGTGACGGATGGTAATCACCACGATACCTTATTGGCCATTTAACTCCAAGCCTGGGCTGCCCGACCAAGCTGGTAGAGTTGGACGGACGAGATGATCTATGATGCTCATCTACGACCGTCGATAGAGTTTTAGGGTTTTGAAGAGCTGCGCAAGCATCACTCTTCAGCTTGAACGAAACCAAGCATGGGAGACGTTTTTGGCGGGACCAACCGGGCATGCATATAGACGGCTTGCTGGTGTACATGTTTGTACCTCTTTGTCTCATGAATATGCAATCTAGGCACTCAATTTAACCGACAAAGAGGAGTGTCCGAGATCTATTTGCGGCAGAAATCCTTTGGCGCAAAGGATTTGGAAGCCTCTCAGCATGCCACTTTCGGGAGCGTATTTCGTGGTCATCAAGTCCTAGTCTGCCTAGGACGACCAGCTCCACGCAAAGGTGGGACCAAAGTGATCATGTTGACATGCTTGGGACCTTTTAAGTATATATCTATACCCTCCATCCAAGATTGCGAAGGTGGATGGTCCTGATCGAACTGTGACAGTTATGCAGCGCCGCGAACCCTAATTAGGGTTTTGAAAACAGCATGTACACACGATTTTGGCCAAACGGTTTGGCAAATTATGCTCCTATTTTGGAGGAACCGATCATGTGGGGTCCACGTTGGGCCGGCAATGAGCATGCTGGTAGCTGTCCCATGGTCATAGGCTTGATCTAATCCATCCAAACATGTCGGTGAAGTTGGATGGTTGCGATCAATTTAAGACACTTAGTGAAATTTTCCACGACTCGTTGAGCATCACGCCTGCCAAATTTCGAGCGAGCATATGATGCTCCATGGCTAGGCTTTGAGAGAGTCGTTCAGGTAGGTAGAGAGCGTGACCTATAACAACACTTGACCGACCGAACATGGGATAATCCACGCCGTCCAATCATGCCGGCGAAGTTGGATGGATGGTTTTGAGAATGTCATTGGCGGTCTTACTCGTACGGGTTTCCTCCAAGCTCCTTCATACCAGTTCAACCATCCTTTTCCAGGCTGGTGTTTGGTGGTTGTTTTGGAGACATGAAATGCATTCGACCGACTAGGGAAAAATGGGCCCGTTGTTGTTCGTTGCGGTGATTTCCTGCTCATGCTAGGGTTCGCCTAGGCTGGTTAAATCATGCGGTCAACCTGCGTGGCCGTGATCGTTTCTAAGGCTGACACGGATAATCCAGATTTCCCTTAGGGAATTAAATATGCTCGATTGGGCTAGTATAAGCATGCCGATACGAGATTCTCTTTGTTAGAGAATGGTATAGCATGTACGGGTATTTCGTGCATGCCTCACTATTGACACTTGGATATTCATGATACTCTGCTGAGAGTAACAATCAGTCATCATGCCGCACCAATAATGAGAGTCATGTTGAGAACAACACAGGAAATACAAGGCAATTCATGCATAAATTAATAATGCTATAAATTCACAGAATATTGGGATTGTTGCTACATGCACCATTCTGGGTGAATTTTGTATATTTATTGAATTGCTTCGAATAAATAAAACGAGAGGATTTATGCGCTCATCGTTTGTCAAATGACTTTATCCTTTGCAGGATGTCAGTACATTAAAATTGGTTTTACAATTTTAGCCCTGAACTATAATCCACCATCAACAGCTTTTAAGATAAGTTTTAAAACCAGGCCCGATTAAAATACACTAAAAGGAACTAATCTGAACACAACTATATCAAAAACACTTTGTAGACAGAGAGATTACACTTTAACAGATAAGATAGAACTTATAGTTAACTTTGACAAGGATGTGACCTAGAAATATTTATATCTAATATGCTTAAGATGCATAATGCAAGATACATAAAGGAGTAAAAGATCTAAAGTTCAACAGAAATAATAAACTAAGACTGAAATGCTAGAATAAGACAATGTTATAGCCAAAAAAGGAAGGCTCCACCTGCCCCAAGATATATCTTCAAGTTAATATTGAGTGTGTTTCAGGTCTATTTTCTGGTGTTACTAAAGCTACTAATATTGTGAATGTCACTGTTCAAGTCTGATTATCGTTGTTAATGATGTGCCGCTGTTTTGGTACTATTGAATAGTGTAGAGTGATCTCTCCACTATTCTAGCTCCGCAGTTGACACTCTCCTAGAGCTGGATGTTTTAGAAGAGGTGCCAATTCCATTCTATATGTGGAATGCTTGTTGTTCAGGGTTTAGTGTTTTCTTCCCAGGTATTGGTCGATAGTTCTGAGAGCTTGAAGATGAGTTGGAAACCAGTGTGAAATCTGCATCGATGTCGGAGGTAAAAAAATTGACTAGACTAAGATCATGATTTTGTTGCGGAAAAGTTGATTCTTATTCTAGTTGTATTGGTTGTGCATCTTGAACTGAATCATTTGCTGAACTGCTGGAGATGTTGATATTATTGATGTTAGAGTCTGTGGACATATGGGAATTAAATCCCCTTTGGTTATAGCATTCAAAATCAGGATCTCCTTCCGAGAATGAAATGGCATATTGATTTTGGCTTAAGGAAACAGGTGAATGGTGGACCTCCAGGCTCCAGTCATTCCAATCAGAGTCAAGAGTATCAATATCCATATTAAATCTCTCTTCATCAGTATAGTTATCTTCAGTTTCTGGAGTGTTATGGGGAGGTGGAGGTAGTGGAGGTCTGGTGATAGAAATATTTGATGGGAGAGAAGGTAAATGTCTATACAATATTCAATAACATGGCCCAACCTGTGATAGTAGTTGCAAAACAACTTAGGGAGTTCTAAGTATTGGAATGCAATCTAGTTATAGTATGATGATTATTTGGTGCTGATACCTTAAAGATCACAGGTTGAGATAGATCAATTCTTACCCTAATAATCATGTTGCTGTAACCGTGATAAGGGATAGGTTAATTGTATGAAATAATCTCTCCTAGTTCAGGAGTGATTTTCATGACATTGATAAACTGTGTTTGCTCATGGTACAAATTATGCATAATTATTTCAACATCTCCATATTCAATTGACTAAGTATATATGGATTTCAAGGATGAAACATGAAAAAGTCTTCATATATTACTCTAGAGTGAGATTGAAAACTAATAAAAAATCTATCATATTTCCAACGAATAGACATTGCACAAACAAGATTAAATCCATGAAAGATCCAACAGAAGAAAGAAAAAGAGATAGAACAACTAGAAAAACGAAAATAGGCAAGAGACATAACAATGTATGATGGAAATGAATGCATATTGAATTGTTTGTTCTATTTATAGGTAAATGCACATGATATTATAAGATGTGTAATTATTAAAATTCAGGAAAAGTTATAGTGAAACTTATTGCAACACAATCACAGAAAACAAGGTTTATTGTTGAGAGAAGAAATGGAAAAAGTCACAGCAGCTAAATAGGTTTTGATTAGATGAAGTATTAGATGTAAGTATATCATGGTGCCACCTAGAGAGATTGAGATGCTAACCTGAATAAAAAACTCCCGATCTAACCAAATAGGGTGATTATCTCAGACAAAACATATGACCAGAAGTTCCTTGAACTTGGGAAGTTGATTTCAGATGCAGAAGGCGGTTTGACTGGTAATTTTCATGAAGAAATAAAAAAATCCCAATAATATGAGGATACAATTCCACCGATCTATAGAAATTAGCATAAATCAATTGAACCCTTTACAACAAGAAAAGATTTAGCTGACTCTGTCTTCAAGATTGAATCTAACCCAATTGTTAGATTCGGAGATAAAAACTAAGAACACTGAAACAACAACACCAGAGAGGGTAAAAAAGGTTTTGACCATGAACACATCATCTTTATACTCAGTATACCTTGTGTTGATAAGGTAAAATATGAGAGGAGGAACTATCCCTAATCACAGAAAGTACTCCCAAGGTATAGAGAGGTTTATGCGAGGTAATGGCGGATTAATTGTGTCCTCTAAGTATTCCTTATTTCCCCCTTTATAATAATCTTCCTTTCCCCTTCTTATGGATAAATGCCCATAAGACTAATATATTATAATATTGCCATTTTCCTCTTATCCATGTCATTAAGGATTCAAAGGAAAGTATTCTCCTTTGTTTTGACACAAATCCAAACCAATCTTGAGACTACCTTTCTTGGGCTAGGCCTAATCTATAATCACATGGACTAGGTCTAGTCCCCATACCTATTAAAATGGGGAACCCTCAATAACTAAGGGGCTACCTCTTTTAGATTGATTATTTTCATGTATCAACATTAGTCCCCTGACTGTTGACTGGTCAAATACCAAGTTAACAGTCACATGATGATGTTATCCCTTAGATGATAGGCTTCCCAAGCGGTTACATTCGTGACCCTTGGGATACAACAGTTACTAAACCTTTTGGTAATTGTTTCTACTTTTACCCTCATATAAATAGGGGAGGTCTCGCCTTCCCTTTTCCATATATCTTCCTGTGTCTCTTTTCTTTCTTCTTTATTTTCTCTTACTCACCATGGCTGAAGAATCACCTAGTCGTGATTTACCCCTAGATCAGAGCCTTACACACTCGAAGAAATAAGGAGCAATCGTCGACTCAAATATCTCTTGCGGCCGCCTGCAGCGGAGGATGGTTCGACTCTATTTCCGACTGATGACAACTGGATTTCTCGCATGCTAAATCCTCATATGTTTCCTCCATATACATCCGAGAGTTGTCTCATTCATCCTCAAGCGAAATTACCTCTAATTTCCGCTTCAGAAGAGATGCCCCACTTGGCAGTTCACAGGGGAGATTACACTTTCCCTTCGATCCTTCTTCGTTCATCCGCCGAATCCCCCGCTTCCTGGGATCCATGGGTGGATTATATCTACTCTAACCCCGACCATAAAGAACTATTCAGTCTCTGGGCATAGAAGCCGCTATAAACGCTTCAAAGTTTGGGTACGTCCGGCGGGACCATGAGAGCTTAGTACGTTTGTGTACACGCTGGGGAATTCATCCACATACATTTTTATTCTCTTGGGGTGAGATGACTCCCATCTTGGAGGTCGTAGTGGCGCTTACTGGTCTACCCGTTCATGGTGACACTGTCTTTACTGATTGTTTTATTTTTAAATCTCTGAATAAGAGTGACAAGGATCTCCGCGACAATCTGATTCTAGCCAAGACGAACTCTATAACGTTCTAGCTACCCGATGATGTCAAATCTGAGGCTCCGGGTGATAAAGAGGACTTGGGAGGCAAGAGAAAAGGTAAATCCATTGTGACTATTGTACCTAGTCCTTCATTCAATGTCTCATCTTCTCCCAAGCTTATGGCGTCCGCCATCAAGGCTCATTCGAGATTAGTTGTTGCTGAGGAATCTGACGATGTGAAAGAAGTGAAGAGTAACTAGAAATCCAAGATTGGGAAACGCCGTGCTTATTACTCTTTATGGATCAAGTATTGGGCCCCTTTACTTTCCGTGAACGATCCGGTGTACCTCCTCGTGAAGGAGAATCAGATCTAGCTGAACTGGCGACTTTTCTTCTTTTTTGGTTATGCCGTGATATGTTTGAGCACAGTCCCCGGGATACTATCAAGAACTAACTCATCCCTATGGCAGTGTTTATGTCTCGCAGCGTGTCATTTTTCTTGCCCCCATGTTCCTGGGTGGTTTGTATCATCACTTGGATTTACTGGCGCGAGATATTCGCCGCGTAGACGGGTCCTATAAGGTAGAAACTGTCTTGCCTGCTAACTTTATCCAACCGTGGGCTTGAGAACACTTTCCTTTATATATTCCCCCTCAGCTGAATCCCCTTACGTTCTCACGACAAAAATAAATCACTTTGGAGGATGGTTCCAAACGGCTAGTAAAGGTACCACAGTCCCATCCTCGGATGGTTCTTTATCACAAAAATGGTTTTCTTGCCAAAACTAAGATCAAATATCATATGGACAAGGGTGGTGATTTTAGTCTCATTTCCTACCAAGATGGTCATGCTGATCCTCTGCATTATAGTTTTGTAATCTAATCCAAACGAAGGATGTCCTCCGCGGATGTGCATTTATCTGAAGATTTTGACATTATTGCATCTACCTTGCTGGGTCACTTTCCTGGGTTTCAAGGCGGAAAGTTTTCATCTGATGCGTACAATACTATCCACGTTGCTTGCCAGCTTAGTTTTTATCAAGAAGCTCCTTTCAATCCTCTCACTCCATCTTTATCTGATGAGTCAGAGATCCGGAAAAGTTTCAATCGTTTTGTCTTTAAAGAGGGTCTTCGAATGAGCGATCAAAAATGTCACTTTGATTTCTTCCAACATTTATCACAGCGGAAAGTGGGTGACACCAACGAATGGCGTGTATACTGTGATGGTGTTAATAGGAATGTGCTAAACCTTCTTATCAAGGATCCATGTGCTCCCCCGGATCTGAATAGAGAAGATTTCAAGGAGCTGCATGCATCAGGTCGTGTGAAGCTAAAGGATGAAGTTTCCAAGTAACATAATCTTTCTTCGAGTAACAAGGGTCGTCCTCTCCAGTCACTTGTCACCAGCTGGGATCCTATTTAGGGTGAAGAGTCCCCTCAAAAAGATAAGAAAGGCGGCTCATTACCCCCTTTGTCCGGTTCTAAGAAGAGAAGATACCCTTCTGCGGTGAAACCATTGGAGATCCCACTTGCCAAATCTCCTTCTACAAAGGTATTCTCTTTCCTTTATTTTACTTATGGTTGGATTTTGCCTTTGCCATTATTTATTTTATATTGGTTTGTGTGATATTATTTTAGAGCTCCCCGCCTATTGGCTGGAAACCTAAGGCCCTTTTTGTTGAAGAATATATTAATCTACCACATCATGAGTGAAGGGATGATCATCAACTTACTGAAAAGATGAACCAAGATGCCGGTATACTACCTGTTCCGCTGTTACCTTCCACTTGCTTTCCTAATACTTCCCACGCGCTTTCTCAGCAAGCTCCAAAAATGGGGTCACCCTGATCTAGTTTGTTTATTGATCGTGTTGAACGTCAGCTAGGACGGTCAGTCAACAAAAGTGGTTATGAAGTAATTTCCCCTCGTATGACTCCGTACTCCACCCGTCCTCTAGTTATGAAGACAATTCCAGATCTTAAACATCCTCTTCAAACTCCCTCATATATACTAGGCGCAATAAGCAGGTCTGAGTCAGACCGCTCTGTTCATGACTATTCTCTGGATGGCAGCGAGGTTAAAGACGATGTTGAGGATCAGAGTTTTTTTTCTTCCAAGTCTCGTGAGTATTCTATACTACCCTTTGTTGAATTCAATATCGACACGTGTCGGTCAAAATATTTGTTATAATTATTAAATACACTTTATAATCTATATATACGTTCCCCTTCCTTATGATTTCTGATATGTTATTTTACTTCCTCCTTTATTTTATTTTCTTTTCTTTCTTCCTCTCGTTTCTTATTAGGTCCTCCGGAGCCAACTGCGTCAAGCTCTTCCTCATCTTCACATCAATTAGTTCATTCCCATGTTGTCTTCCCTTATACTTCTAATCCGGTATGTGTGTGCTTCGTTATCTTGACCATTAGTTCATAATTATTTTCTTTTAGAATGTTTGTTTATTCCTTATTTCATTTTCTTAGGACATGGGAAAGTGGGAAAATGTACATGGTAAATGAAGTGGCTCGAACTTGCAGGCCAAGGGCAGCGAGTCCGGAAGTGCTAATGAGAATCAGCAGAAGTCCGCCAAGATAGTCCCTAAAGTCTCGCGTGGTATGGATGCTGATGTTGAGCTAATGGCTACTCCGAAAGACCCTCAATTCTGATATCCTCGTGTTATTAAGGCGGAGAATTCTGGCGTTGATGATCATTTTGAGCTAGTACATGGGTTCTGGGTTTCTTCTACCAAAGCTTCCAATTACCTGCGCATAGTAGAAAAGTTTGGTCATATGTGAATTCATGAGGGGATGCACGCTAGTGCCTTAATCGTGACGAATGAAGATCTTTTGGACATAGCGGATTGCCTTTCTCATGCGGAAGAGGATCCTATTGACCCGACCATGATGAGGCGGTGGGGGGAGCCTTATTCAAATGTATATGCTTCTATAATTTCCAACTCAATGGCTAAATGAGTTGATGGATGTGGAAAAGACGAGTCACAACACGCGCCATATTCTTCCGGGTGAGATCGAAAAGATGGATCAAGAGTACGATCATTTCCTTAATATTTATAAGGCCAAGAAGGAAGCGTATGATCAGCTGATGGCGGACATTGGTATCCCAGAAAACTTTAAAAAACTTACTTTTATAACCATCCGTCCTCGGGGCACTTTCTGAGTTGATGGGGAATAGAGCTTGCTTGATTTATTGTACTGTTACTTCTGCCGAGAGTGAATCACATTGTGACGTTGTTAATCTTGGATCTATTTACTTAAATATCTCTTCATCTATTATTGTGTTCAGAGCTGTGTATTGAGTGTTGAAATGGTCCAGGATGATCTGAATTACTTGATCTTTATCGGAAACCCAGTTTTTTTGAGGATCTAATTGTTGAATATTGTTGTGACTTCGGTGTATGGTTGCTTTGGTGTGGAAGAAGGTCATATTATTATCTCATGATTGGATCCATTGTATTCTATATCTTCGTTGCCAATATGTGGCATGACATTGGAGTAAGGTTGGGTGCTGATTCCTTAGATTTTTTTATTGATTTAGCCAATATGCTAATTCCTCGCCATTAAGAATGGCACACTGATGTTGTGCCCTCTGAATTTGCGCTTTTGACTTGCGTATTAGTGTTGAAAGATTCCCAAAGGTGTCCTTGTTCCAATCCATAAGAGTTTGGCCAGTGGAGATTAGATTTAGGTGAAGGTCCAGAGCAGGTTCAGTGTCACTTTGTTGAGTCCAAGCAGAAGCTACAACTTTCTTGAGATGAGGGTGCGTCAACCATATATGTTAAAATTTGTAATTTTTTTGTCCCTGCCATTCAATTGTTTTGGTGCGCAAAAGGATGGGAGCGTGATCAGACGCTATCCTCGGAAGATGAGTAACGACGGCATGTGGACTTTTCATGCGCCAATATGGGGTTGTAAGTGCTCTATCCAATATTTCTAATATTTTTTTTAACCCTACTGATTGTTTGTACAAGTGTATGCATCCCCACAAAATCTTAGGTCGATGAATCCCATTTGATATATCATTATGAGGAAAGGCTGAGTCTCGCTATAGTTGACTTGTCTTCCTCCTTTCTTCTCTAATTGGTTTGTTAATTCATTAAAGTTCCCTATCAACGCCCAAGAGGTTGAGTTGGTTATGTTGGGGAAAATTGTTGGTAAATCCTTCCAAAAATTAGATCTTGCAGCTGGATGTGGAGGAACGTTAATGCCAGTGCATAGCCACGGTTGTGCCGAAGCTGGGGAGTGATAAGGACATGGATGAAACTCTGGGATTGAGTTAGCACTTGAATGTTTAGGTTGTTCCACATGAGACAAATTCCTCCTCTTAGACCAACTTTGGGGAATGAGGTTAGGTTTTGGAATTGAAGGGATTGAGCAAGTCCTGACATATGTCTTTCATTAGCTAAAGTTTCTGAAAGAAAGAGGATATTAGGCTTGTCTAAAGAGATTATATCTTTTAGGTATTGTATTGTGGTTGGGTTATTGATGCCCTGGAAATTCCAGGCTGAAATGTTCATGTTTAAAAGTTGAGATTGGAACATGATGTGGAGAGGAATTAAAAGTGAAGACGAGATAAAGTTGATGTGGCTCAGAGTTTTGGAATGATGTCGAGTAAAACCAAAGGGTGATATAAATAGTATATAGGTGGGATTTCTAATGGGCTTTATAAAAAATCAGCGAAAAAGATTATGGGCTTGAGAAGGTTGGAAAGAAAAGGATAAAGGAAAAGATTCATCACAGCTTAAAGGGTTCTAAGAACTAAAGTGAAGGATAAAATGATTGTCTAAGTTAAATGGTAAGATGAAAATATGAGAAATTTCACCTGCGGAAGTAATCCGAACATGTCACTAAAATAGAAACAGATATGGTAAGAGTGAAGTCTGACCAGATGGAAAAAATGAGTTAAATGAAGCTAGGACAAACTATATTCTAAGCTAAGAGAGGAACAAATAAAAAATAATAATGAGGACTAAATGAATGCTGAGTCAAAAGGATATGATGGCTACTACGAAAATACATAATGGAAATACTAAGCTTTTGTTTATGGGTGAAAACTGTTTCTGCGGTTTTTGGTAAATTTTGGTGTGTGGATAAGAAACAAATCTAAACCCTAAACAAATGCACTACACGGGAGTGCTTTCTGATTCGAGAGATCAATCTATACAATTCTGGCTTAAACCAAGAAATGGCCATTCCATACTTGCTTCGGTCACAAAGTGAAGGAGATGGGGTTGATCTTAGGGAGGGAAGCAAAGAAGGTGTTGATATTGTGAAGGTGTTGGTTGTTTATGACTTGTATCAGAATATCGAACTAGCTTGAATTAATGTAAGCAATCAACTCTGGTGTTTTTTGGATACAAATGACAACACTTGATTTTCTGTGCTTGTATGTGTTGTTTGGAAATAGGAAAAGGACCTATTTATACAAGTCATAGATCGCAAGACCTCATCTCGTAGGAAGTGGAGGAAGTTGAGTGATGGAGTAATGGGGTCATGTGTGTGATTGCACGATCACATCTTGGCCCACTTCTCCTATCATCGATAACCGTCCATTCCTCCTGATACGTTCTTGTGATGGCGCGTTGCACGCTGCACGCTGTAAACCGCCAGAAAAATACCCCAGTAAGTATCCCCAGTTTGTGACATGTTTGATGTCTCGAGTGTGGATCGTGGGACCCATATAAAGTAGCATACGGTGCTAGGTTAAATAACTAAGTTATTTAGGAAATCAATATTCACTAAATATCGTGTATACTCTATGCATGTAATCCATCGAATATATTCAATATGCATAAAGCATCGCTATTTTAAAGCTTAACAGAGTAAGTCGCGGATTAAGCGTCTTAAAACAGATGCATGTCTAGCCATCTTCAAATGATCGTTTGGAGGCTGCACAGGCAAGCCCTCCCTCGACCGATCACTCCATGTGGTAGAGTGACGGATGATAATCACCACAACACCTTATTGTCCATTTAACTCCTAGCATGGGCTGCCCAACCAAGCTGGTATAGTTGGACGGACGAGATGATCTATGACGCTCATCTGCGACCGCTGATAGAGTTTTAGAGTTTTGAAGAAGTGTGCAAGCATCACTCTTCATCTTGACCGATACCAAGCATGGGAGACGTTTTTGGTGGACCAAACGGGCATGCATGTAGACGGCTTGCCGGTGTACATGTTTGTACCTCTTTGTCTCATGAAGATGCGATCTAGGCCACTCGATTTGACCGGCAAAGAGGATTGTCCTAGATCGATTAGCGGCAGAAATCCATTGCCGCAAAGGATTTGGAAGATGCTCAGCATACCACTTTCGGGATCGCATTTCGTGGTCATCGAGTCTTAGTTTGCCTAGGCCGACTAACTCCACGTAAAGGTGGGCCCACGATGATCATGTTGACATGCTTGGGACCTTTTAAGTCTATATTTAAACCTTCTATCCAAGCTTGCGAAGGTGGATGGTCGTGATTGAACCGCGATAGTTATACATCGCCGCGAACTCTAAATAGGGTTTTGAAAACAACACGTACACACGATTTTTGTGAAACGGTTTGGTACCTGTCCCATGGTCATTGGATTGATCTAAGCCTCCCAAACATGCAGGTGAAGTTGGATGGTTGCGATCAATTTAAGACACTTAGTGGAATTTTGCGCGACTCGTTGAGTATCACGCCAGCTATATTTCGAGTGAGCGTATGCTTCTCCATGGCTAGGCCTTGAGAGCGTTGGTCAAGTAGGTAGAGAGTGGACCCGTCGGAGTGTCTAACAACACTTAATCGACCGGACATGGGATAATACACGTCGTCCAATCATGCCGGCGAAGTTGGACGGCCGTGGATGGTTTTGGGACAGTCGTTGGCGGTCTTGCTCGTATGGGATTCCTCCAAAATGCTTCCTACCAGTTCAACCATCCTTTTCCAGGCTGGCGTTTGGTGGTTGTTTTGGAGACATGACATGCATTCGACCGTCTAGGGCAAAAAAGGTCCCGTTGGTGTTCGTTGCGGTGATTGGCTGCTCCTGCTAGGGTTCGTCTAAGCTGGTTAAATCATGCGGCAAACCTGCGTGGCCGTGATCGTTTCTGAGACTGAATTTCCTTAGGGAATTAAATATGCTCGATCAGGCTAGTATAAGCACAACGATACAAGATTCTCTTTGTTAGAGAATGATATAGCCTATACGGGTATTTCGTACATGCCTCACTATTGACACTTGGGTATTCATTCTAATCTGTTGAGAGTAACAATCATTCATCATGCCGCACCAATAATGAGAGTCCTGCTGAGAAAAGCACAGGAAATACAAGGAAATTCATGCATTAATTAATAATGCTATAAATTCACAGAATATTAGGATTATTGCTACATGCACCATTCTGGGTGAATTTTGTATATTTATTGAATTGCTTCGAATAAATAAAATGAGAGGATTTCTACGCTCATCATTTGTCAAATGACTTTATCCTTTATAGGATGTCAGTACATTAAAATTGGTTTTACAATTTTAGCCCTGAACTAAAATCCACCATCAACATTAAGTCATATGCCTAGCACGCAATGGTTGCACTATTGTGGGGTAGGCATTAGATGGTGACAAATAAAGATAAAACTTATGATACAAAGTTAGATGTTACCAGGAGAGATGGGTCATCATGTCCTTGGAGCATGTCATGTTCAAGAGGCGTCCAGGTGAGCGTTCCCCTAACATGATGTCGGTTGGCCCCAGGTAGATTATGCATATGGTTGGTTGTATTCTCAAACTATTCATGACAATATCGTAATCCCCGACTTTGATGAGGATGAGCCCTATCATGAGTAATATCCTTAAAAGGATGCTAAAGCAATTTAAAAAAAAAAGATGTTGAAGCAGCACCCAAAAAGAATGGTGATGTAGCTTCCGGAAAGCGTGTTGAGGCGGCTTCTGAAGTGACGTCGAGGCGGCTCCTGAAGAGAGCGTTGAAGCGTCTTCTTCTTCTGGAGAGAGAGCATTGAAGCAACTTCTGAAGCGAACCTCAAAGCGGATTCTAGAGAGAGCGTTGAAACGGGTCCCGGAGAGATAATTGAAGTGGATTCTTTTTCTGGAGATAGCGTTGAAGCATCTTCTGAAGCGAACGTCAAAGCATCTTCTGGAGAGAACATTGAAGCAGCTTCTGGAGGGCGTCTCCCGGAGAGAGCGTTGAAGCGACTTCTTCTTTAGTTTAATTTTCCCTTGTGAATTACATGATCCTTGATTGACCATCTCTCTCGTGTTGAAGAAGTCCTTGACTATGTCCGTAGTGGTTGTTGCTATGATGAATCTCGGGCACTGGTATCAACAAAAGAACAATGGTTCTTAGCTGCAGGTGTGATCATAAGAGACTGGCAGGAAGAGGCGTGATAGCTACGTGCACGAACTTGGCGGTCACGAGGGAGAAGATAATGATGGAAATGATAGCTTCCTTGATGTTGCCTCATAGAATTAAAAAGAATGAGAAAATCCCCTGCCCAGGAGTATCCAATGAGCCTTCGACTTGATGGACGTTGTCATTACGGGTTCATGAGGATGTCTTTACATCTACGTTGCATTTCATAGACGTCTAGGAATATCACTGGTCTTTGAAAATACGTATGCTCTCTTGAGTATATCCTCGTCTTTGGACATCTTGGAATCATGCGTGCTTGCATCTCTCTAAATTCACCATCTTTGGGATAGGCATTCCCCAGTCACACTTCTCTGTCATTATCACCTTTGGATTGTGTCTTTGAGGAGTTGGGAAGTTCCTTCATGCGAATGACTTAACTAATAGGCTCTGCAAATATGATGAAGATATTTTCATGGAGAATATGTATGTACCTCTTAAGTCCCAAGTGTAATCTCCTTTGGTAATGCAACTACTTCTTCTACAGGAGACGAAATTCTGAAAGCGTCTCTCATTGATGTTGCGGACATGATAGACACATTTTTGTGTCTTAATTGTCCTCAGTGTCTCTATTGTTAGTCTCGATTTTTGTACTTATTATGGTGTTTTTATGTTTATGTAGGTGTTTTTGGAGGAATACACTTGTGTGAAAAAAAGTTGCTCAAAAAGTGCTTTTTGGACCCCCCGGAGAAAAGTGATAAAGGCACCCTTATTTTGGATAAGGGCACCTCAGGGCACCCAGTTGTTAAAGGCGCCCGTGATTTACATCAGGGCATACCATCTTCACCATTTTGAATCTTGGTTTTGGCGGGAATTTTTTTTCACTACTGGCAGATTTTCAATTCGTCATTTGGAGGGGTTATAGTGCGATTCAATAGCTAAAATTTCATGGGAAGACTTGATTTATCATAAAAGGCATGGTATGATCATTGTTTTCTGTTAGAATTGGCTGTATCGTGTTATTGAAGAAAACATAGCCAACACGTACACGAGAGAAGCTTCACGGGTTTGCATGAGTTTTGGACGTGTTTTATGCATGTATGTTGACACGAGCAACAACCAGGAGCGTGTAAGAGATAAATAAGGAGATTTTCCAGCTATGAATCGCGTGCAGGAGAAGAAAATGGAAAGATTTTATCCCGAGAATATTCTCATTGACTGCCGAGTAATAGAGGATTTTTCGAGATTTATGAGGAGTTATTCTTAGTCCAAAGGTGTATAAATAGTCCTATGGGGTCGAGCAGAAGGGTGACGGAGAGTTTGGGAGATTACAGAGCTGAGAAAATCGAGTTGGAGAAATTTTATGCTGCTGCCATTGAAGAAAGCTCGAAGATCAAAAGACCAAGAAAGACAGTCGTTTATCAACAGAGACAACGACAGAATAGCTACAGTGTTAACGACAATTTATTTGTAGCGTTTTCTGTAACAGCTCGGTTTGTAACAGATATAACTGTTACAAACCCGGTTTTATTTATTTTCTCCCAGTGTTTCATCATTTGTCAACACTTTAAGCAATAAAATGAATTTTGAGTGTGTTTCCAACATGATGAGCGGCTAATTCTCTCACGTAATCAAGGCAATGGATGAAGCTATCTACACATGAATAATGGGTAAATATTTTATTTTCTCTAATATTTAATTATAATTCACTCAATCACTGCTTTTGCAGAGTTTTTAATTGTTTGCATAATTTTCTTCATTAGTTGTGATTCAATTAGATAGGTTATGCTTTGTATTAAGATAATCTATGCTTAGGGGATACAATTAATTTTTGAGAATTTGCCTGATTATTTGTGAATTAAGAATTAAATGATTTAAAGGCTAATTAGAGTTATGAAATGTTCAATATCATTCATTCATGTGTAATAGTGGATTCTAGTGTCTTGGTTATTCCTAATATCTTGAAATCAATCTTGAATTAAGTTTTCTATATTTTTAAGTTCTACTAAGTCTAGAAATTATTGCCTTCACAAGCCTCAACGAACTCTTTACTACAACTTCAATTGAAAATCACATCAATTTTTGGCGCCGTTGACACGGATCTTGTCTTTAGGCTAGAATTTTTAGATTTTTATTCTTTTTTTTTTAGGTTTTTATTTGTTTTTATTTTATTTGTTCTTCTTTATGTTTTTTTTTTGTCTTTTTACTACATATTTTGGAATTTGGAGCGAAAGAAAAATTTGCCAAAGATTTTGGTGAATACTTAAAGTTTGGAGTTAAAGACAAAGCGAAAGGAGCGAAAGGAGAAGATTTTTTTTTTAAAAAAAAGAGAAAAAAAAAAGAGTTTATTCTTTTAGATTGTACTAGGATTTCTCTATTCTTGTAGTTTTCTTTTTTTAGCACTTTACTTTTTTTATTTTTTTTTGGACTTTGGACTTGGACATTCTTTTATTTTTAAACCCTACGGAAGGGTAGTTTAAATATTAAACTATTTGCAGATAAGGACGGTGATTACGATATCACCTCAGCCCCTCGGGTTCGTACATGACATATGAGTCGTGGCCCAAGTCGACTACAACGGTTCATCCCCCGTCTGGTACGGGAGGTAAGTTTTTTGAAACACTAGCGAATCCCCTGTCAGCGAGTTACTGTATTCCTTCGTTTGCATATATGCTGAGGAACTGAAAACGGTTGTTTTAAATTCCTAGTAAAGGGCAAGGACTGGCCATATAAGATAAGGGTTCGTATTTCATCACCGTTCCCTTCTTGCCCGCCTTAGGAAAACGAAACTTAACGCGAACCTAAGCCTTAAAATTTGGAATAGAACGAGACCGATAGGGTAACGAGCTTAATAGGAAACTCGTTCGAAAAATATTGGTTACTCTTTTGAGCATTCTTCGAAGTTCATGATAGTTTCTGTGAGTTGAATGCGTGATCTATACCATACTGTAATGCGGTGAGGCCTTGGGTATCAAAGATCCAGCAGCTTCCCTCGCCTCTATTCAACTTACTTAAACGCTGATTGATTCCAGAGGGGTTTGCTCAGATTGTAACGAATTCCCTTTCGAAGGATTAGAAGCTGGTCTAGAAAACAATCTAAGTGGAGCCATCATGCTTTTTGTTTGCTAGAAATTTCTAGGTTTTCTTTGGTGGAGTCAGCCTGCTTTGTGTTTGCTTAGAACCTCCCTTCCTTTTAGGATTTTTCTTTTTCTTTTTATTGTGTTTTTCTAGTGTATGCCCGAGGTCATTAGAGAACGGGCTTGGAAAAGAAACACTCTAGGTCGTTTAATTAGTGACAAACCTAGTAGTTCTTCTTGTGAAGGCGGGGAGCTCGAAGACTCTTCTTTTGAGAGCCCCATTTTTGGAAACTTCAGTTTTGAGAATCTGTCTCTTTGTGAGAAAAGTACCCCTAGTACGTCAGTTGTGCCATCAATGACTACTTTGAAAGATTACATGTTCCCAACTAGGGCCAACCGAGATTCGTGCATTAAATTTCCATCCAATACGGCTAATTTTGAGATAAAACCTAGTATTCTTCAGATGATCCCTATATTCTTAGGAAAAGATGATGAGAACCCTTATTTTCATATTAGGGACTTTGAGGAAATTTGTGGGACTGTTAGAATAAAAGACCTTACTGATAAAGTCTTGAAACTTAAGATGTTTCCCTTTTCCTTGAGAGATAAAGCCAAGACCTGGCTTAACAACCTACCATATGAATCCATTGAAACATGGCAGGAACTGATTGCAGCTTTCTATATGAAATTCTACCCTAAGCATAAAACTGCAGCTGTTAGGCATAACATTAGTGCTAGTGTGCAACAAGAGGGAGAATCTCTTTATAGGTTTTTAGAGAGATTCAATGATCTCCTATCCCAGTGTCCTCACCATGGATTTGATAAAATGAAACTTGTAGAGATTATTTATAATGGTTTAGACTATTCGACTAAATCCATGGTTGAGTCTATGTGCGCTGGTGAGTTCACCAATAAAACTGCTGATGATGCTTTTACCTTCTTAGGAACTATCGCTGAAAAATCTCAACAGTGGGAGCCTTGTGTTGAACCCCCTAAAAGACTCTTGGTCAATAGAAGTAGCACCAATGTGGTAGATACAATCTTCGAGTCATATGCTAAGTTTGCTGCTTTGTCTAAAAGGTTAGAAGCTTTGGAAATGGGTCAGTCTAAAAATAGGTCCCTTGTTGAACCTAATAGAGCCTCTCAAGTCTCTAGTTGTGGAATAGAGCCCGATAACTCATTTTGGGAAGGTCATGTTAGTGAAGAACAAGCCCATGCTGTCTATAACAACGCTAGGTTTGATAACCGGAAAAATTTTGACCCATACTCAGAGACCTACAACCCTGGTTGGAGAAACCACCCTAATTTTTCTTGGTCCAAGGGCCAGAATCAAGGTCAGTCTAGTAATTCTCAGCCTCCCCCAGGTTTTGGTTATGCAAAGAACCCTTCAGGTCAACCCCAGTTCCAGAACCATTCGGATAAAAAGATCACAAGTTTAGAGGATACTCTCGCTTCGTTTATTAAAAGCTCTGAAAAGATCAACCAAATGGTTGTGCAAGGGATAGAAGAAAGTAAGAGTATAGGTTATGCTAACTCTCAGGCTATTTCCGAGTTGAAAACCCAGGTTAGCCTGATAAATGAGTCTTTGAGGGAAAAAGGTAAGTTTCCTAGTCAAACTCAACCCAATCCTAGAGGAGTTCATGAAGTAGGTGGAAGACCATCAGAACATGTGAATGATATTAAAACCCTTAGGAGTGGTAGAGTGGTAGACAACAAGGTAACCATGCCTGATAGTGAACATGCTGTAGTTCACCCTTCTGAGCCAGAAAATGATGAGGAGACTGATAGAGTCTCTAATGAGACCAATGAGGGTCATGTTGAGTCCGGCTTTGTTCCTAGAGCCCCTTTCCCCAAGATGCTAGTTCCAACTAAGAGGGAGTCCAACTTTAATGATATATTGGAGGTTTTTAAACAGGTAACTATCAACCTACCATTGTTGGATGCGATTAAGCAGATTCCCGCTTATGCCAAGTTTCTTAAGGACTTGTGTACACGAAAGCGTAAGCTTAGTGTTCAAAAGAAAGCCTTCCTAGCTAGTCACATGAGTTCTATTATTCAAAATACCATTACTCCTAAGTACAAAGACCCAGGGTCCCCTACCATTGCTTTCACAATAGGTAAATACCGTGTTGAGAAAGCGTTGTTTGACTTAGGAGCCAGTGTGAACTTACTCTCATACCATGTGTACCTTAAGCTAGGACTTGGTGAGATGAAACCTACCCAGATGACTCTTCAGTTAGCTGATAGGTTTGTTAAAATTCCTCGGGGTGTGATCGAGGATGTTCTCATAGAGGTCGACAAGTTTATTTATCCAGTGGATTTTGTTATCCTAGATACCCAACCTGTCCCTGACCTAGAGAACCAAATACCGGTAATTTTAGGTCACCCATTTTTAGCTACATCCAATGCGATCATTAACTGTCGAACTGGTATTATGAATTTGTCTTTTGGTAATATGACTATTGAGCTGAACGTCTTTCATATTAGTAAGCTACCCTCTGAACTAGATGACTCGAGCATAGAAGAGGTGAACATGATAGGAACATTAGTCGAGGAGTCATTACCAAACACTTTGATGGAAGATCCATTAGAGAAATGCCTAGCTCACTTTGGGATTGATTTTGATGATGATGATGATGTGATTAATGAGGTGAATGATTTGTTATATTCAACCCCTTTGATAGACACTAGTAATGGATGGAAACCTAAGTTCGAACCTCTACCCGTTTCTGAGTCTACCCCAGTTCCTTCGTTGGAAAAACTTCCTAAATTGGACCTTAAACCATTACCAGATACCTTGAATTATGTGTTTTTAGGCCCATCTGAAACTTTACCTGTGATTATAGCATTCGACTTGGATAGTGATCAGGAAAATAGGCTAGTAACCGTCCTTCAGAATAACAAGGAAGCTTTAGGGTGGACCATAGCAGACATTAAGGGTATAAGTCCTACTATTTGTATGCATCAGATCTATTTAGAGGAAGATACCAAACCTTCTAGGGAGATGCAACGTCGACTGAACCCTAATATGAAAGAAGTAGTTCGAACCGAGGTTCTTAAGATGTTAGATGCAGGCATTATCTACCCTATTTCAGACAGTAAGTGGGTCAGCCCCGTTCAGGTTGTTCCCAAGAAATCAGGTATTACTGTAGTCCAGAATGATAACAATGAGTTAATCCCAACCCGAATGACCACGGGTTGGCGTGTCTGTATTGACTATAGAAAATTGAACAAGGTCACTAGGAAGGACCACTTTCCCCTTCCCTTCATCGACCAAATACTAGAAAGATTAGCTGGTCGTAGCCATTTTTGCTTTTTAGATGGATTTTGCGGATATAATCAGGTTCCTATTGCCCCAGAAGACCAAGAGAAAACCACTTTTACCTGTCCCTTTGGTACCTTTGCGTATAGACGCATGCCTTTCGGGCTATGTAATGCCCCTGCGACCTTTCAGCGTTGTATGTTGAGCATATTTTCTAGACATGGTAGAACGGTTCTTAGAGGTCTTTATGGATGATTTTTCAGTGTTTGGTTCATCTTTTTATGAGTGCTTGCATCATTTGTCATTAGTTTTGACTAGGTGTAAGGAAAAGAATTTAGTGCTGAATTGGGAAAAATGTCATTTCATGGTTCGTTCAGGAATAGTTCTAGGGCACATCGTACCTTCGAAGGGTATAGAGGTAGATAGTTCCAAAGTTGACCTTATTAAAACTTTACCGGTCCCAAAAACCGTAAAAGATATTAGGTCGTTCTTTGTGCATGCAGGTTTTTATCGTCGATTCATTAAGGATTTTAGCTTAATTTCTAGACCTCTTTGCAATTTGCTTGCAAAAGATGCTAAGTTTGTCTTTGATGATGCTTGTTTAGAGGCTTTTGAGAATCTTAAGTCTTTACTCACTACCGCCCGCATAGTACATGCACCCAACTGGAACCTACCCTTTGGGATCATGTGCGATGCTTCAGATTATGCTATTGGTGTTGTGCTAGGTCAGCGAGAAAACAAATTACTTCATGTGATTTACTATGCTAGCAAAACTCTGAATGATGCCCAGTTGAACTATACCACTATAGAGAAGGAACTTTTGGCCATTGTGTTTGCCTTAGAAAAGTTTAGATCCTACCTATTAGGTTCTAAGATCGTAATCTATACTGATCATGCTGCTTTGAAATACCTTTTGTCTAAGAAGGATACCAAACCTAGATTGATTAGGTGGATCCTTTTATAACAAGAATTTTGTCCAGACATTAGAGACAAAAAGGGTGCAGAAAATGTAGTAGCAGACCACTTGTCTAGGATAATTGTTAGTTCCCCTGATGATTCCCTTCATATAAGGGACAGCTTTCCTGATGAACAATTATTCTCTGTTTCCCAATCACCTTGGTATGCAAATATAGTGAATTATCTTGTTACTGGTCGAATTCCCCAATATTGGGGTAAACAAGATCGTTCTAGGTTTTTAGACGAGGTTAAGCACTTATTTTGGGATGATCCTTATTTATTTAAGTATTGTCCATACCAGATTATTAGGAGATGTATACCTGAGAGTGACCAGTCCAGTATTATCTCCTTTTGTCATGATCATGCTTGTGGGGGTCACTTTAGTGCTAAGAAGACTGCTACTAAGATATTGCAGTGTGGATTCTATTGGCCTTTGTTGTTTAAAGACTCCCATAGTTACTGTGTTACTTGTGAACGTTTCCAGAAATTAGGAACCATTTCCCGTAGGAATATGATGCCCTTGAACCCGATTTTAATTATTGAGGTCTTTGATGTGTGGGGTATTGACTTTATGGGTCCATTTCATAATTATTTTGGTAACCTATACATCCTTGTCTCCGTAGACTATGTCTCTAAGTGGATTGATGCGGTTGCGTGTAAAACCAATGACCATAGGGTTGTGCTTGAGTTCTTGGAAAATAATATACTTACACGTTTTGGTACACCGCGAGCTATAATTAGTGATGGAGGGTCGCACTTTTGTAATGGACCTTTTAAGCTTTTAATGAAGAAATATGGTATTACACATAAGGTAGCCACCCCGTATCATCCACAGACTAGTGGTCAGGTAGAGGTTTCAAATAGGGAGATAAAACGTATATTAGAGAAAACAGTTAATCCTAATCGGAAAGACTGGTCGTCTAGGCTTACTGATGCCTTATGGGCTTATCGTACTGCGTTTAAAAACCCCATTGGAATGTCTCCTTATCGGCTTGTTTATGGCAAGGCATGTCATTTACCTGTTGAGTTAGAACATAGAGCTTATTGGGATGTTAAGAAGCTAAATTTTTCTTTTGACAAGGCAGGAGCCCACAGAAAACTTCAGCTCAATGAGTTGGATGAGATTCGTATAGATGCTTACGATAGTGCGAAGGAGTATAAGAACAAAATGAAACTTGTGCATGATAGAAATATTTTACGGAAGTCATTTTCTCCAGGTCAAAAAGTTCTTCTATATGATACCCGCTTGCATCTTTTCCCTGGGAAGTTACGTTCTCGGTGGACGGGTCCTTTTATTGTTCGCACTGTCTTTCCTCATCGAGCTGTTGAAATTGAGACACCGGATGGTAGTAGTTCTTCGAAGGTTAACGGTCAGAGATTGAAACCCTTTTTAGAGCCCTTTCCTATAGGTGATGTTGAGGAGGTCCCTCTAGAGGACCATGTTTACCCTTAATTGACCATCAAGGCAGTTGTATGTTGTATATTAGTTTTGTTTTTCTCTCTTCACCCAGGTACTATCTCTCCAACTTCTCCTCGTGTTATTTTACTTTTGGTATTGCTCTTTCATTAGAAACATTGAGGACAATGTTAGATTTAAGTTTGGGGGTGGGGAATAACTTTTTAGTTGCACTTTTGAAACTTCTAGCGTCACATGGTATCCGGTTAGCTAAGTTTACATACTGTTTCTCACCGAAAAGATAGAAATTGGAATGCTAGGGATAACAACCTATTGAGATATTAGAGAAAAAGACATTGAGATCCTTGAAATTCAGGAGAGAACTTGTTCCTTTTAGAGGGTAACCGTGATGGACCTAACCATCCATGATGGAAAGGCAAGTAGGTCAGGAAATGCCAGAAAGACAAAGTAACCTCACAATGTAGTCTTAGTTACTGGATTACAACTCTCTCTCAGTAGAAACTTATCATCATCAACAAGCGGAGCGACATCAAAATCTATGAAGAAAGTTGAAGACGTTTGAGGTTTATAAGCAACAATAGAAAAGAATAATTAAACAATCAAAGTTGAAGACTAGTTACAAGAAGTTATAAGAGCAAATGATATAAGTTGTTGAAATTCATGATACTAAGACATTACAAGTTGCGAAGATCCAAGTGTTAAATTCCTTCCGTGATGGCCATGTAAATTTTTGTCGTGTTTCCAACAACAAAAAAATGAAATGAAAATATATATATATATATATATATATAAAGTTTAAATTTTAAATTTTAAATTTTGTTCAATAAGTCCTTAGGGAAGTAGAAACTTTTAAGTCAAGCAAGAAATCGAAGAGAAGAGTTAATTGTCAAGGTTCAATGAGGTTCGAGAGTTTATCATCAACAGTTGAAGACCGAAGAAGACGTTGTTTCTACTGAGCACTATGAGAGAGTCGAAGAAAGATACATTGGGTTGCTTTGTTAGTCCGCTTTCAATATGACACAAGATCTTTCCAGCACTGGTTCAACTCATCAAACGTAATTAGTCCAGCTTTATGTATAGAAGATGTCCCTCTCATTTTTATCTCTCTCCTAATCTTATCCAGCTGTAAATCAGCGGACGCATCTTACAATGTTTATCTAGTTGTGTAGCGGATATCTCTTTATCTAGTGGTGTTGCGGATGTGTCTCCCCTTTTCTTCAGTCAGCTTTAGAGCTGACACCTTTCATTTCTCTGGCATTCTAGTTACTTGGAGATAGGTTGAGAATATGTATGTCCTCATAGCTCTTTGGATACTTGTGACCAATTAGAAGTACAGGTTTTGTGGGTACACCTCTGGTAAACCCTCCGGACACAACACTCTGCCACTAGGGCCACCTAGCGGTTTAACGGCTTGCTGCACGTGCTAAGTGTAGTCAATTTATTTTCTAGATTAGATTTGCTTGGGACTAGCAAATAATAAATTTGGGGGTATTTGATAGACACATTTTTGTGTCTGAATTGTCCTCAGTGTCTCTATTGTTAGTCTCGATTTTTGTACTTATTATGGTGTTTTTATGTTTGTGTAGGTGTTTTTGGAGGAATACACTTGTGTGAAAAAAAGTTGCTCAAAAAGTGCTTTTTGGACCCCCGGAGAAAAGTGATAAAGGCACCCTAATTTTGGATAAGGGCACCTCAGTTGTTAAAGGCGCCCGTGCTTTACATCAGGGCAAACCATCTTCACCATTTTGAATCTTGGTTTTGGCGGGAAATTATTTTCACTACTGGAAGATTTTTAATTCGTCATTTGGAGGGGTTATAGTGCGATTCAATAGCTAAAATTTCATGGGAAGACTTGATTTATCATAACAGGCATGGTATGATCATTGTTTTCTGTTAAAATTGGCTGCCTCATGTTATTGAAGCAAACAGAGCCAACACGTACACGAGAGAAGCTTCACGGGTTTGCATGAGTTTTGGACGTGTTTTATGCATGTATGTTGACACGAGCAACAACCAGGAGCGTGTAAGAGATAAATAAGGATATTTTCCAGCTATGAATCGCGTGCAGGAGAAGAAAATGGAAAGATTTTATCCCGAGAATATTCTCATTGACTGCCAAGTAATGGAGGATTTTTCTGGATTTATGAGGAGTTATTCTTAGTCCAAAGGTGTATAAATAGTCCTTTGGGGTCGAGCAGAAGGGTGACAGAGATTTTGGGAGATTACAGAGCTGAGAAAATCGAGTTGGAGAAATTTTCTGCTGCTGCCATTGAAGAAAGCTCGAAGAACAAAAGAACCAAGAAAGACAGTCGTTTATCAACAGAGACAATGACACAGACAAGAGGGTCGAATAGCTACAGTGTTAACGATAGTTTATTTGTAGCGTTTTCTGTAACAGCTCGGTTTGTAACAGATATAACTGTTACAAACCCGATTTTATTTATTTTCTCCCAGTCTTTCATCATTTGTCAACACTTTAAGCAATAAAATGAATTTTGAGTGTGTTTCCAACATGATGAGCGGCTAATTCTCTCACGTAATCAAGGCAATGGATGAAGCTATCTACACATGAATAATGGGTAAATATTTCATTTTCTCTAATATTTAATTATAATTCACTCAATCACTGCTTTTCCAGAGTTTTTAATTGTTTGCGTAATTTTCTTCATTAGTTGTGATTCAATTAGATAGGTTATGCTTTGTATTAAGATAATTTATGCTTAGGGGATACAATTAATTTTTGAGAATTTGCCTGATTATTTGTGAATTAAGAATTAAAGGATTTAAAGGCTAATTAGAGTTATGAAATGTTTAATATCATTCATTCATGTGTAATAGTGGATTCTAGTGTCTTGGTTATTCCTAATATCTTGAAATCAATCTTGAGTTAAGTTTTCTATATTTTTAAGTTCTACTAAGTCTAAAAATGATTGCTTTCACAAGCCTCAACGAACTCTTTACTACAACTTCAATTGAAAATCACATCAGGACATCGTTATCTTCTTAAGGCTGCTCCCTTGAGGTGTTGGCTTCAGTAGATCTGAAGATGTCCCGCGCTCGCTCTCATCCAAGCTGATATAATAAGCGAACCCTTTATGATGATTTGGAGATGACAATATTCGTTGAATCCTCTGAAACGCTTCCTGTTGTAGTTCGGTTTAGACGAAACTTAATCCTTTCTTCAGCAAGGGGGTAAATGAAGCAACAAGTTGGGATGGACCAGGTATAAAACGTCAAAAGTAGTTCACCTTTCCCATGAAGCCTTGGAGTTCCTTCATAGTTCGCGGAGGAGACATCGTGGGGATAACTTGGGTCTTGGATAGGTCCACTTTGGTTCCCTCAGCAGTCACTCGCTTCATGCTCATACATCCTTATGTAGACACTATATCCATCCATGAAGGAGAACAAGCAGTGTCTGCTGGTGTCATCCACTAACATGTCGATATTAGGTAGATTAAAATCGTCTTTGGTGCAGCATCTGTTCAAGTCTCTGAAATCCATGCCGCACCTGATCTGTCCGTTTTTCTTTTTTACCGGAACCACATTATCTAAACAGGTCGGATGATGAATGGTTTTGATGAAGCTAGAAACTTATGAATCTCAGTCTTGATTTGCTCTTCTACCTCATGCCTAAATTTCCTAGGAGATTGTTTGACCGGATTGGATCTAGGTATGACATGTAGATGATGAGTAACCAATTTTTCATCTAAACCGGGCATTTTTTCATGCGTCTAAGCGAATATGTCCTGGTATTCTTTGAGAAGTTCCACAAGCTTCATGCATTCGTCCATACACAAGGTTATGCTGATAGAGATAGGACTAGGGGATTCCTCATTCCCTATGTTAACGACTTCGAGATCATCATTTGTGGACTTGGTGCCATCTTGGAGATGTCGTGGAACATCTAGCACTTCTTCTTCTTGTGGCCCGTCGTTGTTGTAGCATTCCGTTGGGCGGAGATACTGGGTAACAGTCTCCCCTGCTAATTGCTAACAGCAGCGTCGGTACACGATTTTCTCTTTCTGGTTACGGCTTGCCACAAAAGTTTATTCCCTCTTAGTGTGAGTGTGGGTCGCGGCTTCATATGATGAGGAAGAATTGGGATGCCTCGTCAGCAAAGATGAATCATGGGACTTAGCCTGCAATGATGCAAGTTTGTCCTCCTCCTGGATTAACGCCCATGTGGGGAGTGTGATGCAATAAACTATGTCTGATTTTTTGTGCGGAGCTTCTCTTGGCTCAAATAATTCCAATCCACATATTGGTTCATAAGGAGACAATGATGCAGGAATACAAACGACTTCTTTATTCAGAATAGTCTTCGGTCATTGGTGATACGTCGAGGGGATGAGCATATTGTCATGAAGCCATGGTCTCCCCATATGGTAGTCCGGATCTTTTTCTATGACTCTGAATTTCACCTTTGATTCGATGGGCCCTACATATAAGTTCATGTTGACATACCCGTACGTGTTGGTTTGGTTTCCTTCAAAGTCTGTCATCGTGGTAGGATGTTGCACGATCTTGCTTGGGCGAACCTTGGCCGTCCTGAGTGTCTTAAGGGTAATCACATTCGAAGATTCTCTTGTGTCGATGAGGGCCCTCTCGAACTCTGAATCCTTGATGAATGCAGTAACGTGTAGGGCTCGGTTATGACCTTATTCCGCCATCATGTCTTCTTTTGTAAACGTAACATTATTTACAGATATCTCTGATATTTTTGAGTCTTCTGGACGCAAAGGAGTTAAATGAACGTCCAGGGCTATCTGGTTGATTGTAGCAAACGTCTCCATTTGCCGACTCTTCGAGAGGTGTAAAATTTCACATAAACTTTCCACTAGAGAGGCCGCTTCCTAATCCACCGGCCTCTATTTCATAGTGAAACTATTGACTTGAGGAGGATCGTTGCGAGGATCAGTCCCTAGTGTAGAAATCTCTGTGATAGGAGAACCTCTCATATCTGATGTCATCTTGATGAGGAGATCGAGTATGCCACTTATTGTTTTCTTGATCAGGTCCATGTTCTTCGTGTGAATCTCATGCACCCGTGCTAACTCAATCAACGTTATAATTCTTCCGGTTATGCTATTAGATACACCGTTGGGAAGAGGGGTATCTTCATTGGAGGAACTTCAATCGGAATTTGATATTGTTGAGGGAGTCCTAAGATCATCCATTTTGAAATTAGAAAAATAGGATTGGGTATTGAAGAAATTGACTTCACAACTGAAAGATTAATCTCCCACTATGGTCGCAAATTGTTTATGGGTGAAAACTGTTTCTGCGGTTTTTGGTAAATTTGGGTGTGTGCGGATGAGAAACGAATCTAAACCCTATACAAATGAACTGCACGGGAGTGCTTTCTGATTCAAGAGATCACTCTATACAATTCTGGCCTAAACCAAGAAATGGCCGTTCCAGACTTGCTTCGGTCACAAAGTGAAGGAGATGGGGTTGATCTTAGGGAGGGAAGAAAAGAAGGTGTTGAGATTGTGAATGTGTTGGCTGTTTATGAGTAGTATCGGAATATTGAAATGGCTTGCAATAATGTAAGCAATCATCTCTGGTGTTTTCTGGATACGAATGACAACACTTGGTTTTCTGTGCTTGTCTGTGTTGTTTGGAAATATGCAAAGGACCTATTTATACAAGTCATAGAGTGCAAATCCTCATCTCGTAGGAAGTGAAGGAAGTTGAGTGATGGAGTAGTGGGGTCATGTGGTTGATTGCACGATCACGTCTTGGCCCACTTCCCCTATCATCGCTAACCGTTCATGCCTCCTAACACGTTCTTGTAATGGCACATTGCATGCTGCACGCTGTAAACCACCATACCAATACCCAAGTAAGTATCCCCCAGTTTGTGACATGTTTGATGTCTCGAGTGTGGATCGTAGGACCCACATGAAGTAGCATACGGTGCTAGGTTAAATAACTGAGTTATTTAGGAAATTAATATTCAAGAAATATCGTGTATACTCTATGCATGTAATGAATCGAATATATTCAATATGCATAAAGCATCGCTATTTTAAAGCTTAATGGAGTAAGTCGTGGATTAAGCGTCTTAAAACAGATGCATGTCTATCCATCTTCGAATGATCGTTTGGAGGCTGCATAGGCAAGCCCTCCCTCGGCCAATCACTCCATGTGGTAGAGTGGCGGATGGTAATCACCACGACACCTTATTGGCCATTTAACTCCTAGCCTGGGCTGCCCAACCAAGGTGGTAGAGTTGGACGGACGAGATGATCTATGACGCTCATCTGCGACCGTTAATAGAGTTTTAGGGTTTTGAAGAGCTGCGCAAGCATCACTCTTCAGCTTGACCGAAACCAAGCATGGGAGACATTTTTTGTGGGACCGACATGGCATGCGTGTAGACGGATTGCCGGTGTACATGTATGTACCTCTTTTTCTCATGAAGATGCAATCTAGGCCACTCAATTTAACCGGAAAAGAGGAGTGTCCGAGATCTATTTGCGGCAGAAATCCATTGCCGCAAAGGATTTGGAAGCCTCTCAGCATGCCACTTTCGGGCGCGCATTTTGTGGTCATCAAGTCTTAGTCTTCCTAGGCCGACTAGCTCCACGCAAAGGTGGGCCCACGGTGATCATGTTGACATGCTTGGGACCTTTGAAATCTATATCTATACCCTCCATCCAAGATAGCAAAGGTGGATGGTCGTGATCGAAATGCGACAGTTATGCAGCGCCGCGAACCCTAATTAGGGTTTTGAAAACAGCACATATACACGATTTTTTCCAAACGGTTTGGTAAATTATGTTCCTATTTTGGAGGAACCAATCGTGTGGGGTCCATGTTGGGCCGGAAGTGAGCATGATGGTACTTTTCCTACGGTCATATGCTTGATCTAAGCCATCCAAACATGTCGGTGAAGTTGGATGGTGGCGATCAATTTAAGACACTTAGTGAAATTTGTTGTGACTCGTTGAGCATCACGCCCGCCATATTTCGAGCGAGCGTATGCTGCTCCATGAATAGGATTTGAGAGAGTCGGTCAGGAAGGTAGAGAGTGGGCCCGTATAACAATATTTGATCGACCGGACATGGGATAATCCACGCCGTCCAATCATGCATGCGAAGTTGGACGGCTGGTTCTGAGACTGCCGTTGGCGGTCTTACTCGTACGGGATTCCTCCAAGATGCTTCATAACAGTTCAACCATCCTTTTCCAGGATAGCGTTTGGTGGCTATTTTGGAGACATGACATGCATTCGACCGACTAGGGCAAAAACGGGCCCGTTGGTGTTCGTTGCGGTGATTGCCTTCCCTTGCTAGGGTTTTCCTTGTCTAGTTAAATCATGCGGCAAACCTGTGTGGCCGTGATCGTTTCTGAGACTGGTACGGACAGTCCAGATTTCCCTTAGGGAATTAAATATGCTCGATCGGGATTGTATAAGCACGCCGATATGAGATTCTCTTTGTTAGAGAATGGTATAGCATGTTCGGGTATTTCGTGCATGCCTCACTATTGACACTTGGATATTCATGCTACTCTGCTGAGAGTAACAATCAGTCATCATGCCGTACCAATAATGAGAGTCATGTTGAGAACAACACATGAAATACAAGGAAATTCATGCATCAATTAATAATGCTATAAATTCACAGAATATTGGGATTGTTGCTACATGCACCATTTTGGGTGAATTTTGTATATTTATTGAATTGCTTCGAATAAATAAAACGAGAGGATTTCTGCGCTCATCGTTTGTCGAATAACTTTATCCTTTGCAGGATGTCAGTACATTAAAATTGGTTTTACAATTTTATCCCTGAACTAAAATCCACCATCAACATCTTTTAAGATAAGTTTTAAAACCATGCCCGATTAAAACACACTAAAAGGAACTAATCTGAACATAACTATATCAAAAATACTATGTAGCCAGAGAGATTACACTTTAACAGATAAGATAGAACTTATAGTAAACTTTGACAAGGATGTGACCTAGAAATATTTATATCTAATATGCTTAAGATGCAGAATGCAAGATACATAAAGGAGTAAAAGATCTAAAGTTCAACAGAAATAATAAACTAAGACTGAAATGAAAGAATAAGACAATGTTATAGCCAAAAAAGGAAGTCTCCACCTTCCCCAAGATATATCTTCAAGTTAATACTTAGTGTGTTTCAGGTCTATTTGCTGGTGTTACGGGAGCTACTACTATTGTGAATGTCACTGTTCAAGTATGATTATCGTTGTTAATGATGTGCCGCTGTTTTTATTCTATTGAATGGTGTAAAGTGATCTCTCCACTATTCTAGCGCCGCATCTGACACTCTCCTAGAGCTGGTTGGTTCAGAAGAGGTGCCAATTCCATTCTGTAGGAGGGAATGCTTGTTTTTCAGGGTTCATTGTTTTCTTCCCAGGTATTGGTCGAGAGTTCTGAGAGATTGAACATGAGTTTGAAACCAGTATGAAATATGCATCGATGTCGGAGGTTAATAAATTGACTAGACTAAGATCATGATTTTGTTGCGGAAAAGTTGATTCTTCTTCTAGTTGTATCGGTTGTGTATCTTGAACTGAATCATTTGCTGAACTGCTGGAGATGTTGATATTATTGATGTTAGAGTCTGTGGACATATGGGAATTAAATCCCCTTTGGTTATAGCATTCAAAATCAGGATCTCCTTCCGAGAATGAAATGGCATATTGATTTTGGCCTGAGGAAACAGGTGAATGGTGGACCTCCAGGCTCCAGTCATCCAATCATAGTCAGGAGTATCAATATCCATATTGAATCTCTCTTCATCAGTATAATTGTCTTCAGTTTCTGGAGTGTTATGGGGAGGTGGAGGTAGTAGAGGTCTGGTGATAGAAATCTTTGATGGGAGAGAAGGTAAATGTCTATACAATCTTCAATAACATGGCCCAACTTGTGATAGTATTTGCAAAACAACTTAAGGATTTCTAAGTACTGGAATGCAATCTAGTTAATAGTATGATGATTATTTGGTGTTGGCACCTTAAAGATCACAGGTTGAGATAGATTCTGACCCTAATACTCATGTTGCTGTAACCGTGATTAGGGATATGGTTATTGTATGCAATAATCTCTCCTAGTTCAGGGGTGATTTTCATGACATTGATAAACTGTGTTTGCTCAGGGTACAAATCATGCATAATTATTTCAACATCTCCATATTCAATTGAGAAAGTATATATGGATTTCAAGGATGCACCCTGAAAAAGTCTTCATATATTACTCTAGTCCCCTGCCTAAGGACATTAATAATTTCATGGTGAAATTCAAACCTAATAAGATAATAAAACTCATTAAACTTACTAACAGATAAACCTCCATGAATGAACCAACTATACTTAAGAGCATTTTTGAGAAACCAAGAATTTGTTTCCATTCAGGTTAAGAAACCACCAACAAGCTTATGTTTCCATTCAACATCATGATTATTAAGACTTCTAGAGTGAGATTGAAAACTAATAAAAAATCTGTCATATTTCCAATGACTAGACATTGCACAAGCAAGATTAAATCCAAGAAAGATCCAACAGAAGATAGAAAAAGAGATAGAACAACTAAAAAACGAAAATAGGCAAGAGACATAACAATGTATGAGGGAGATGAATGCATATTGAATTGTTTTTTCTATTTATAGGTAAATGCACATGATATTGTAAGGTGTGTAATGATTAAAATTCAGGTTAAGTTATAGAGAAACTTATTGCAATACAATCACATAAAACAAGGTTTATGGTTGAGAGAAGAAAGGGAAAAACTCACAACATCTAAATAGGTTTTGATTAGATGAAGTATTAGATGTAAGCATATCATTGTGCCACCTAGAGAGATTGAGACGCTAACCTGAATGAAAAACTCCCGATCTAACCAAAGTAGGGTGATGATCTCAGACAAAACATATGACCAGAAGTACCTTGAACATGGGAAGTTGATTTCAGATGCAGAAGGCGGTTTGACTGGTAATTTTCATGAAGAAATAAAAAAATCCCAATAATATGAGGATAAAATTCCACCGATCTATAGAAATTAGCATAAATCAATTGAACCCTTTGATTACTACAGCAAGAAAAGATATTAGCAGACTCTGTCTTCCAGATTGAACCTAACCCAATTGTTGGATTCAGAGATAAAAACTAAGAACACTGAAACACGCAACAACACCAGAGAGGGGAAAAAGGTTTTGACCATGAACACATCATCTTTATACTCAGTATACCTTGTGTTGATAGGGTAAAATGTGAGAGGAGGAACTAGCCCTAATCACAGAAAGTACTCCCAAGGTATAGAGAGGTTTATGAGAAGTAATGGTGTATTAATTGTGTCCTCTAAGTATGCCTTCTTTCCCCTTTTATAATAATCTTCCTTTCCCCTTCTTATGGATAAATGCCCATAAGACTAATATATTACAACATTGCCATTTTCCTCTTATCCATGTCATTAAGGATTTAAAAGAAAGTATTCTCCTTTGTTTTGACACAAACCAAACCAATATTGAGACTACCTTTCTTGGGATAGGCCTAATCCATCATCACATGGACTAGGTCTAGTCCCCTTACCCATTAAAAGGGGGAACCCTCAATACACTAAGGGGATACCTCTTTTAGATTGATTATTTTCATGTATCAACATTAGTCCCCTGACTGTTGACTAGTCAAAGACCAAGTTAACAGTCACATGTTGATGTTATCCCTTAGATGATAGGCTTCCCAAGAAGTTACAGTCGTGACCCTTGGGATAAAACAATTATTAAACCTTTTGATATATGTTTCTTCTTTTACCCTCATATAAATATGGGAGGTCTCGCCTTCCCTTTTCCATCTATCTTCCTGTGTCTCTTTTCTTTCTTTTTTGTTTTCTCTTACTCACCATGGCTGAAGAATCATATAATCGTGATTTACCCCTAGATCAGAGCCTTACACACTCGAAGAAATAAGGAGCAATCGTTAACTCAAAGATCTCTTGCGGCCGCCTGATGGCTTACCCGACTAATGACAAGCTGGATTTCCCGAAATCCTCATATGTTTCCTCCATCAACATCGAGAGGTGTCTCATTCGTCTGAAGCAAAGAATATTTTATGAGCAAAAGAAATCACAAAAGAGGTTTTTGCGAGCAAAGGAAGTCACGAAGGTTCGTAAAATAATTCTTCAATGGCGGGACAATACAACTGTCATATTTTGTAAGATCATATAAATAGCCATTTAGGCATGAGAAGAGGGGAGAGACACATTTTGAGAGAGGGGATAATTTTAGGAGGAGAGAGAAAATGTGAGGAGAGATTTTATTTTCTTGATCATCTTCTTCCCCAAAATTCTAGAGCTCCAAATATTCATTAATGGAGTCTCAATTGTAAAATCATCACAATCTTCATAATTAGCGAAGGGGAAAGGAAATTCATTAATAGCATTATATTCGCACTCAAAGGAGATGTTGAAGAACCGCAAAGAGCTTAAGAAAGAGAGCATCAAAATCGCTTCTAGAAGGACAAATCCATATCTTTAACTCTTTATTTTATTTTTAATCTTCAGATCCTAAATGAGTATTTTGAAAATCTTGGTTCAAGAACAGATTTTACTTTTCTTAATTTGATATTTTAACCAAATTCTTGGTTCAAAACCAATTTTAAATCAAAAATCTCTTGATTCTAATTTTATAAACCCATAATCGTGATTTGAATGATAGAAGATATATTTAAAAGAAATCAGTGTGTGTGTGAAGCGAAAGCAAAGTGATGTGTGTGAAACGAGGGCAAAGGAACAGAAACCAAAGGAGTTGTATTGGTTGAACTGAGTATGTGCTCATATATTTTTATTTGGATGACAGATAAGGGAATGAGATTGATATTAATTCGAAAAGGGAAGTGTTTTACACGGACAAGAAAGTAGAAAGCTGAGTTAGTTGTGTTATGACCGTGGTGAATAGAAGTGAAGGAGTTGGTCCTATTGTTCGATTCGAAAACGAGGGTTGGTGATTAAATTGGGATGGTCTGGGCCATTAGAGATTCACTATCGATCAAAAACGTCTCATCAAGTTCACATTCACTATCGAGCTCCATCGGTGATGGTAGCAAAGACTTGATTCTACCTAATTAGCAAGCTTAATTCTCACTACCAATATTAACTTTAGCAAAAGAAAAATACAACATCTTAGTTCGGTGTCTTCGTGGTATCTTGGGTTCGTGAGTATCTCGTGTACATTTAAAGACTTACGGCATCATTGAGTTCTTGATGAACAAAGTCCGAAATTAACAGAGTATACTGCTGGTGAAGAAAGGAAATCAAAAAAAAAATATGGCAAAATGAAGGAGAAATTAGTTTGTTGAAGAGTAATAAGAAAACACCACGGAGTAATAGATATACAAAGAAGAGATAACGTAGCACCGGGAACAAGAGAAGAGGCAGCAATGAAACCCATCTTGAACAACATTGTTAACTTAAAAGGAAAACCAATTTGCGAAGAAAACCAAATGTTCGTGAAAATCGATACAAAACCGAGGGACGAGTCCGTGAAAGTCCATCATTACTCACACCGACGAAGATGAACGAAAATTGCACATCAACAAAATGACAAGGTAGCATTCCTTCGTAAAAAAGGAAGATCGTAGCTAGATCAACTTGCCAGGAATTGAAGCTAATGGCTATATATTACTTCCCTAGAAGGAAACGATCCATTTAAGTAAAAGTTCAGTTCAAACATTTACTTCATGAAAATTTACATTAAGTCCGAATATTCATTTTCTTTGTTCGTGGAAATTTTAATTTAGAAGAATCTTTACTTCATAAACTTTTACTTCACGAATATTCATTTAAGTTTGCAACTATTTAACTTCGTGAACCCCTAGATCGAGCCTTACACACTCGAAGAAATAAGGAGCAATCGTTAACTCAAAGATCTCTTGCACGGCTTCTTGTTTGCGAAACATAAAGGCCAATGGGTCGCTACATGAAAGTGTAGAGATCGTCCATCGCAAGCTGTCATATTGTCGCAACAATTCCTGAAAGAGGCTAAAATACTATTCAAAGAAGTTAAGATGAGATCAATGGGTTTTGCATGAAAGTGTAAGAACGTCCCCGCGATTTCATCGCAAGACGATAATGTCACGAGGTTGTATGTTCGCAAGAATGTTCAGACTTGTCATATTATCATAAATACAAAATATTATCACAAAAGAGGTGGAAAAATAAGACCTTTACTTAGGATGGCAATATATCAAAGAAGACAATCGACTTTTTACAAGAATATATATCACGAAGTCATACTATTTAATTATATGAATAGATACAATTCAAAGATATATGACAAACATTAGCTATGCATTATAATAGATAAGTATTCACATCATACAAGCATCATACTCGCATCATTCAAGCATCATATTTGCATCATACAAGCATCATACTCGCATCATTCAAGCATCATATTTGCATCATAAATGCATTTCATTTCATGGCATAAGAATCATGCTAAATCCTCATATGTTTCCTCCATCAACATCGAGAGGTGTATCATTCGTCCTCAAGCGAAATTACCTCTAATTTCATTTTCGCTAAGATTCTCCTTCATATGCCCCACTATGCGAAGTTCATCATGGGAGATTACACTTTCCCTTAAGGATACTTCATACTTCTTATATATTCCGAGATCCTTCTTCGTTCATCATACTTAGCAAGATGATACTTCTAATTACTTCTTAAAGAATCCCCTTTTTGAGTTTGATATTCTTTAGCTGGGATCCATGGGTGGATTATATCTACTCTAACCCCGACCATAAAAGAACTATTTAGTCTACAACTGGGCATAGGCATGAGAAGAGGGGAGAGACACATTTTGAGAGAGGATAATTTTTAGAGGAGAGAAAATATAAACGCTTTCAAAGTTTATTAATGAAGTCTCAATTGTCATGTAATCACATACAATCACTAGTCACCGGGACCATGAGAGCTTTATGTCTCTTTATAATTTTAGTACGTTTGTGTACATTTTAATGGATTCTAATGAGGGTAGTTAGGGAATTCATCCTCATATATTTTTATTCTCTTGGGGTGAGACGACTCCCATCTTGGAGGTCGTAGTAGTGCTTACTAGTCTACCCATTCATGGTAACACTGTCTTTACTGATTGTTGTATTTTTAAATCTCTGAAAAAGAGTGACAAGGATCTCCGCGACCATCTGATTCTAGCCAAGACGAACTCTATAACGTTCTGGATACCCGATGATGTCAAATCTGAGGCTCCGGACAATAAAGAGGACTTGGGAGGCAGGAGAAAAGGTAAATCCATTGTGACTATTGTGCCTAGTCCTTCAATCAATGTCTCGTCTTCTCCCAAGCTTATGGCATCCGCCATCAAGTCTCATTCGAGATCATCTATTGATGAGGAATCTGACGATGTGAAAGAAGTGAAGTGTAATTAGAAATCCAAGATTAGGAAATTTTATGCTTATTACTCTTGCTGGATCAATTATTGGTCCCCTTTACTTTCCGGTGAACGAGCTGGCGTACCTCCTCGTGAAGGAGAATCAGATCGAGCTGAACTGGAGGCTTTTCTTCTTTTTTGGTTATACCATGATGTGTTTGAGCACAGTCCTAGGGACACTATCAAGAACTAACTCATCCCTATGGCAGTGTTGATATATCGCGACGTGTCATTTTTCTTGCCCCCATATTCCTGGGTGGTTTGTATCATCACTTGGATTTACTATCGCGCGATATTCGCCGCGTAGACGGGTCCCATGAGGTAAAAACTGTCTTGCCTTCTAACTTTATCCAAGCGTGGGCTTGGGAACACTTTTTTATACAGGCCCCATCAGATGAATCCCCTCACGCTCTCACGACAAGAATAAATCACTCAGGAGGATGTTTCCAAACGGCTAGTAAAGGTACCACAGTCCCATCCTCGGATGGTTCTTTATCACAAAACGGGTTTTCTTTCCAAAACTAAGATCAAAGATTATATGGACAAGGGTGGTGAGTTTAGTCTCATCTCCTACCAAGACGGTCGTGTTGGTCCTCTGCAATATAATTTTGTAATCAAGTACTAACGAAGGATGTCCTCTGCGGATGTGCATTTATCTGATGATTTTGACATTATTGCATCTACCTTGCTGGGTTGCGCCTTCCTGGGTTTCATGGCAGAAAGTTTTCATCCGATGCGTACAACACTATCCGCGTTGATTGCCAGCTTAGTTTTGATCAAGGAGTTTCTTTCAATCATCCCACTCCATCTTTATCTGATGAGTCGGAGATCCGGAAAAGTTTCAATCATTTTGTCTTTAAATAGGGTCTTCGAATGAGCGATCGAAAATGTCACTTTGATTTATTTCCAACCTTTATCGCAGTGGAAAGTAGGTGACACCAACGAATGGCGTGTGTACCATGATGGTGTTAATAGGAATGTGCTAAACCTTCTTATCAAGGATCCATGTGCTCCCCTGACTCTGAATAGAGAATATTTCAAGGAGCTGCATGCATCGAGTCGTGTGAAGCTAAAGGATGAAGTTTCCAAGTAATATAAGCTTTCTTCGAGTAACAAGGGTCGTCCTATCTAGTCACTCGTCACCAGCTTGGATCCTCTTCCGGGTGAAGAGTCCCCTCAAAAATATAAGAAAGGCGGATCCTTACCCCCTTTGTCCGGTTCTAAGAAGAGAAGATTCCCTCCTGCGGTGAAACCATTAGAGATCCCCCTTGCCAAGTCTCCTCATGCAAAGGTATTCTGTCTTTGTAGTTGCAGAATAACTTACAACTACACCCTCAGTAGAATTGATAAAACTTAAGAAGTTCTTGATGATGAATGACAACTTTCTTATTAATTCTCTCAATTGATTACAAAGAAGTATCTAAATGGAACTAGAATAGTTACTACTTTCTCTATTCTCTTTCCTAAGATAATTTCTAATACTCACCAAAAGAACCTCTCGAATTTTACATTTGAACTCCTATTTATAATGAACTTTGTACAGCTGTATATGTGTTGCGAAGTATCGCAACACATCTTCGTACGATTATTCTATCTTCGCAAATCTTTATACTTCCCTGTGCTTCCTCTATCTTCGTATTGTTTTGTAACTCTTTCCTCTTATATTTTTCATGATGTTCATAAGCTAATGCCTTGTGATATTCGGTATCTACATCTTGCATCTTCTCATGTCAATTCTACGAAGAAGGAATGTCATGAGAACCTCTATTCTCGTAAATTTAATATAGTTATCACCACCTGTTAAATTCGCAACACGTCTTTTTTCTTTTCCATTACCTTCTTGACACGTTTCTTCGTAACCGTTCTTTTCAACCGTTCACGTTTAATCGCATTGATGAGTTTCTATCTTCATCGAATTCTCTCTTCTTTATAAATATTATCCTTTGTTTTTTCTTTTTATTCTCTTATCATATTCGTCTTCCTCATCACTTATGCCTCTGAAATTTATTCCCTTTTTCTGCTACTACGATTTCTTATCTCTTTCACCTCTTTTCCTTTCTATTTTCTATCTTACATCCAATGGCTCCAAAGAAGAAAACTATTGAACAAATTAATGCAGAGCTTGCTGATAGGGACCTCATTCTTTCTGAAATTGATGGTTATGACAATAAATCTTCTCTCTGTGTGAAGATCTTTACCAATTATATTTGGAATGATCAGAAAGTTTTAATCTCACGAGGTCAAATCCTCGCAGGTCTTCCTCTTCCTCTTTATGATGTTAATCTTCCTTTATTCTATGAAATTATTTCCCACCCCAATTTTTCATGTGCTAATCAATTGACTGGTGATTGCATTCGCATTCTGGTTGAATTCGCAACTCGTGCTGCTACTGGAAGATATTTGTACTCTGTTGATCTTAGGAAATTTGGATTTCGAGATATGGAAATTATCGCTGCAGACTATACAGTTGAGGGTTTCTTTAAAAATTACACATTAATTCCTGCGAGGAAAGAAGATAAACGTTGGGGTGTTCGTCTTCATCGTAAAGCTAATATCTCAGCAGATGACCTTCTCATGCACGAAATTGATTATGCCTCGGGAAATAATAAAACACCTCGTTGTTCTAATGATGAAGATTGGTATAACTACCCTTTAGTATTATCGGGTCCTTATATTTCTGGGATAGTAGATCTTCCTGCGAACCTTCGTGACCACAATTATCAACCTTGGGTTTATAAAAATGTATGTACCTCCATCTCCTTATCTTCTTGCTACTCTTCTATTTATTTTCAAATGAGGTAAGAAACACTCTTTTATGCTTTTTAAACAATATATATTGTTGCCTCTGTTTCTTATCCTTATTTGAATTTGAAGGTTCTTTCCGATCTTCCTGAGGTTGTTGCGAGTGAGAATAAGAGTTCCACTTCTTCCAAAAGATTAACTGCGAGACAAAAGACACTTCACTCTGCGAAGGATACCCAAACTTCTGGTAGTCAAGATGATGCTCTTCGCAAAGGAAAAAGAAAACTTGAAGATGTTGCTTATGAGGGGAACAAAAAGAAGAAGTTCTCAACCAAGTCTTATTCCCATGTAATCTCTTCTAATGAGAATGTTGAGGAAGATCAAGGTGATGAAGATGATAAATTTCATGAGAAGGACTTTGACTCTAATTCTGATACCCTTTCTGATAAAGGAGATGATGATGATGATGATGATGATGCTAATGAAAGTGAAGATGAAGATTATAATAACCCGGAAACTTTTGCTTCAGCAATGATTCGTATATCTGAGGCTTTTCTCCATTCTTCTCGTGGATTAGGAAACTATCCTACTTCGAATGCTCGCAAGCTTATTGCGAAGGCTTGCAAAGTTCCTACTGTACTCAATAACAACTCTCTCAAAGGAATTTCAAGATTTGTCTCTCCTGCTACATTATATGCTTTATGGAGTATGGTAAGTTTCTTCTCTATTCCTTGTTTGTTTCCCTTATTTCATTAATTTCTAACCCTTTTTGCTTGTTCAGGTTGGAAGAGTCAGTTGTGCAGCTGCTTCTGATTGGGAAAGACGTCATTCCATTGCTGAGAAGAAAACTTTAAGCCGTTGTAAGAAGTTAGAAGTTGAAAATTCAAGTCTTCGTCAGAAAGTAGAGGACTTAAGTATTGATAATGCAGAATTAACATCTCGTCACGGAGATAATTCACAATCTGCGAGTATCGCAACTGATAGTTCTTCTCTTCTTGAGGAGAATAATCAACTAAAACTTGAAAATTCTTCTCTTCGTAATGATAAGGAGCAATTAAAAGGTAAATTCTTCGTAATGGTAAGTATTTTGATTACTTTTCTTTCGTAACTTGCTAACTAATTCGTAATGGTAAGTATTTTTTTTTTGCTGTAGAAAATTATGCGAAGATGAATGTTGATCTAGAAACCTCTCTTGCCAGTCGTAACAAGAAGATTTCTGATTTAAGATCTCAACTTCTAATTACCCAGCACAACCATAGTTTATATGTCAAACGTTTTCGGGCTAAGATGACTCACAAGATTTGTGAAGACAATCAAATTCCTCTCAAAAAATACCATACGCTCCTTTCTGAAGAAATTCCTGAGGATACCCAATATCTGGAAATCTCTGATAGTGAAGTTGAAGATGATCTCTCTGAAGAAGAAAAAGAAGATCATTTTGATGGGAATAAATCCCCCGAAGAATAGCTTCATTATTTTTTGTATATTTGTTCTAGTTCTTTTCATATTGTCTGTTTGAGTACAACATTTTCTTCTTTCTTACACTTTTGATCAACCAACAATTTCCTTTTGAAGTTTAACTCGTATTAATGTCTTAATTTTACGATGATGAATTGATTTTTCTTTGATCGCATGTTTCCCTTATTCGCATAACTTGATCATGTGGAGAGAAATAATATATCTTAAAGACTTAGCTTAGTATTCCCTTTCCTCCTATTATTGTTCTTCACATGATCAAATATCGCTGGAAGTATTAGAATATCTTCCTCAATTTTAATTTGTGAAGCTTCAACTTGTTGCAATTAAGAAATCCTCCTAAAAAATATGAGGTATGAAATATCCTTAAGAAGTATAAGAAGTATAAAATATCTTTGAAGAATTATAAGAAGTATTTAATCTGTGAAGAATTCTTCAATGTATGAATGAGTATAAGAAGTATTTAATCCTCGCAAAATCTGATAAATGTGAAATATCCATTGAAGAAGTATAATAAATATGAGACGTTCTTGAAGAATTATAAGAAGTATTCAAGTTGTGGAGAAATATTCAATATATGAAGAAGTATAAGAAGTATGTAATTCTCGTAAAATTTAATGAGTACGGACTATCTGTTTTTGATTGCGATCAAAATCGCATCTTTTGTTACATCTTCGTGAAAATTCTTCAATGGGGCTGTCTTCTTTGTTAGGACTTCATGATATATATTCTTGTAAAAATTCTTCAATGATATTGACGGAGCTATCTTCTTTGTCAGAACTTCATGATATATATTCTTCAATGATATTGATGGAATAAATTTCATTAATTGATGTGGTCTTATCATGCCTTCCTAAGTAAAGGTCTTATTTTTCCACCTCTTTTGTGATAATATTTTTGTATTTGCGATAATATGACAAGTTTGAACATTCTTGCGAATATGCAACTTCGTTACATTATCGTCTTGCGATGAAATCGCAGGACGTTTTTACACTTTCATGTAATAACCCATTGATCTCATCTTAACTTCTTTGTTATGTTCTGTGAGTTCTCTTTGTATATTTTCTTTCTCTTTTTTTTTTTTTTTTTTTAGAATGCTCGCAGAAATTCAGTTGTTGCACAAATATGACAAGTCTTTATGTTTTTGCAAACAAGAAGCCTCGTGACATTTGCGTCTTATAGCACGTATCAGCTCCCTAATGGAGGGTGCAGCCCTTTATCTTCCCCTTGGTTGCCCCTTCAAGGAAGCATACATCGACCATACAAGGTTAGCTCTTCCCATCCGGTTCTGCAAACAACCAACTTTTGATCGCAACCTCTTATCCTTTTTGCCTATAGGGCTTATAGTTACGAGGTTGCACCCTATGGGGTTTCTTTGGGCCAAGTGCATCATTTTCCAAGACTTGTCAAAAATGGCAGATGTGCTTCAAGCCCACCCGACACTCTTGACTCAACCGTGTACCTCGGCGCCTTGATCATTTTTGCACTTGTTGGGAAAGACAGTATGCCTTAGTCTCCCAACCTAAATCATGTTACACCGCATAATATTGCGTAATGTCGCAAGATTAGGTGAGAATCCAAGGTGTCTAACCCGGATAGGTACCCCGTTATTGGGTTGTACCCCGTAAAGTTCCATGTACTCAGGTGCCTTGGTGGTTTTCCGGTGTCCCTGATCCATGCTTATAGGTACCCCCTTAAGTGACGTACTTTAGGACTTTGCCTCTTACGAAATGTTGCTTCGCGAACTAGGGTGTACGCCACAAAGGTTTGCCTGTGTAATATTTCCGCGGCTTTCTTTATTTTTTGAAAGATGATCACAGATTGCGGTCTTTTATTCGCAAATTGCGGTATTTTCTTCGCAAGTTAATGTTTCTTTAAATGAAAGTTAATCGCAATAAAAATTTTGAAATTCGTAACTTTTGCGAATTTCCTGCGAGCAAACAATATTCGTAAAATTTATCATGAGTTATATTTCACGAGCAAACATATTGATTACCTTCTTGTTTACTTACCTTCTTTCTTCTTTCTTCGCAAATCACAACCCTTTGTTACCATCATAAATTTCCTATATGATTAGCGTTGTAATTTTATTCTTTCATGTTTTAATCTTCTTCCATTAAATTTTCACTTCTTTTCACAGCTCTTGCTCTTTTTCTCCAATTTTCCTTTTCAGTAATTTTTCCTTCGCAAACTTCTACCTCTGTATCGTAACATTTCTTTCCTTCAGCCCAATCACCCTTGATAACTCCAACACCCTTCATATGTTGAAATTTTATGCATTGATGTAGAGTGGAAGCTACGCCCAGAATTCCATGGAGCCAAGTTCTTCCTATCAAAGCATTATATGGTGATTCGACATCAACAATGCAAAACAGAATTTCAGTTCGCATTCCACTTAATGGAATTCGCATGCTTACTTCTCCTTTAGGCTTATTAGCAGTTCCATTAAAACCATAAATCATGTATGTAGATGGTATTAAATCTGCGTCTTTTCCCCCCATAGTTTTGTAAGCAGAATAGAACAGGATATTGACAGAACTTCCCGTATCAATCAAAATTCTGTTAAGACCAATTGATTCTTCCTCCATATCATCTTCGCTTTCTTCCATATTCATACAAATTTCTAATCTTACTACCAATGGATTATCATGTGCTTCACAACCTTCTGGAATTTCAGTGGCTTCAAAAGAAATTTCACGTTTCTGCCAATCTTCAAGTCGTGAAATTTTTGCGATGTTCATTACTTCCTTTCCTTCACCATCCCTCGCATATACCCTGCTTAACACATTATCATGAAAATCCTCTATGGTTTTATATGAGTGAACAATAGAATTACAGAAAACATTCCTTGCTTTTGATCCCACTTCTATATGTAGGGTTTCTTCTCCCTTTTCTTGTGTTGTGTTCTCCCTGCGAGTTATGACTGGAGCCTATGGTAATTGTTGCGACTGTGTTTGCTTAAGTAAAAAGTGATTCAATTTTCCTTGATCAATCATTCGCAAGATTATCCTCTTGATATTATTGCAGTTATTTGTAGAATGTCCATGAAAATGATGATATGAACAAAATTCATGACTTCTTGGACCCATTGGTGGTTCCTTTCCCATATTCCATGGAGTTGGTATATGTTCTATCAGAATAATTATCTGCCATATCTTCTCTACACTTGTATTCAAAGGTGGCAACTTTATTTCTTCCCTTATCATTCTTTGACTTCCTTGACCATTGTTATAATTTTGTCTCTGATTTCCCTGTCCAAAATAATTTTGCCTTTGTCCCCCATAATTTTCTTGCTGTTGATCTAATCTTGGGATCTGGTTATTTCCTCCTCGATTATAGAAATTCCTCTCTCTATCATACTCTTGTTGATCTTTGCTACCCATTGCTACTATTTTTGGATGGCTATTATTGATTTTATTCTCTTCTGAAATTTGCGAGGATGTTTGCGAAGTACCTGCTATGACATTGATTATTTTGGGAAGTAAATTTGCTCTTGCGTCTTGATTGTTAGTGTTTGCTACTGGATATGACTCCATATTGTTTTGATTTTCCTCTAGTGTAATGTACTCTTCTTACAATTCTCGTAACTCTGTCATCATTATGGAATTATTTCTTATGAATATTTGAACATAAAGTTGTTCAATTGCGAACATTGCATTTATGAAAGACAGAATCAAGTATCTCTCATCCACGCGCCCTGCCATATCACTGCATATAGTCTTCCATCTTCTTACCAAATGCTTCAAACTTTCACCAATTCTTTGTTTTAAACCAAACACATCTTCAATACCAAGCCGTGAGGAATGATTTGTGATATATGCTCCAAGGAAAGTTGCTTGTAAATTATTAAATGACGTAATAGTGTTCTTAGGAAGTCCTTCGAACCACTTTAGAGCTTCCCCTGTTAAGCTTGATGCGAAGTACTTGCATAATACAGCATCATGATTCTCCCATTGTAACATGCATCTTATGTATGCTTTAATGTGCTGAATAGCACATGAAGTCCCATCAAAGATACTGGTAAGTGTAGGCAAATTGCATTTTGGTGGAATCCCTCCCAATTGTACTTCTCTAGCAAATGGAGTCCTCGCAGTTCTTCTATTGCTTCATCTAATTGCCTTCTATCTCCTCCTCTTCTATTGCTTATCATCCCTCTCATTTCCGCTAATTCTCGAAAGATCCGTGCATTTGCTTCAGAATTCTCATCCATTGGCCTCTTCAACGCAACCTCTCTTCTTCTACGTTCTTGCGTCTCTTCTCTTGCGATCCTTCACATTCTATCATATTCTTCATTAATGTTTTCATTTGCACAATTTTGCAAATATCTTCTTTCTAAATTATCACAATTGTTTTGTTGCAGAGCATCTTGAAATTCTTGTTCTTCCCTTTCTATTCTTCTCATCCTTCTCATGCGAATATCGGGAATTTCTTCTTCTTCATTTCTCCTTCTTCTGTGATTTATTTCTTCTTGATTTGCCTGTATTTTAGTTCGAAAATTTGGTTCATTCCTCGCTGTTTCTATTCCTTGATTTCCAATTCTTCTCTGAATTCTTTCATACTCAACATTTTGATTGTTACGAGCCTCTTCACGTCTTCTTACTCCACTCTCGTAATTGTTCTGATGTACTGCTTGTTATCTCTCAGCTGACTCTTCTTCTTGATTTTCTTCACCATTTTGATTGTTTTCTCTAGGATTTGGCCTAGTTCGTAAATTCTCCATGTTTTGTTCATGGTTTGGTATTAAAATGAAGCGATTCTCTTGATTTCTTTAAACTTGAGTCTGTGCTTGTCCTTGCATAGTACTTTCATCATTGATTGTTGGTGAATTCTGCCCTTCTCTCTCTGGTCTGGCATTTGATCTTGCAATACTTTGAGATTTCCTCCTTTGTAACATCTCATTCTCCATCCTCAATTCTTGATTCCGTCTTGTTAGATTAGCACGTTCTTCAGCTTCTAACCTTCGTTCTTCTTGAATTCCTTGTCTCAATGTTTCTAACATCTCCCTTTCTCTTTCAAGAATTGTTCCTCCCATCAACCTCCCATTTTCTTTGATTTGTGGTTCTCTATATTCTTCTGCTGGTGTATCAGTTCTCCAAGTGTGTATACTCACTCGATCATGATCTATTGTTTGTTGAGCTTGATTTCTTCGATTACTCCCTCTCCTACTTGGTTCTCCTGTTATATTTTCTTCTCCTCCTGCAAGTCTTACACTTCTTCTTACTGCAGTTAATGGTTCTGATATATTTCTTCTTCTTTTCATTTTTATGATACATGAATTCTTCAAGTCCCTGTTTCTAGCGCCAATTATGTAGTTGCAGAATAACTTACAACTACACCCTCAGTAGAATTGATAAAACTTAAGAAGTTCTTGATGATGAATGACAACTTTCTTATTAATTCTCTCAATTGATTACAAAGAAGTATCTAAATGGAACTAGAATAGTTACTACTTTCTCTATTCTCTTTCCTAAGATAATTTCTAATACTCACCAAAAGAACCTCTCGAATTTTACATTTGAACTCCTATTTATAATGAACTTTGTACAGATGTATATGTGTTGCGAAGTATCGCAACACATCTTCGTACGATTATTCTATCTTCGCAAATCTTCATACTTCCCTGTGCTTTCTCTATCTTCATATTGTTTTGTAACTCTTTCCTCTTATATTTTTCATGATGTTCGTAAGCTAATGCCTTGTGATATTCGGTATCTACAGTCTTCTTTCTTTTCTTTTCCTTATGGTTGGATTTTGCCTTTGCCTTTGTTTATTTTATATTAGTTTGTGTGATATTCTTTTAGAGCTCCCCGCCTATTGGCTGGAAACCTAAGGACCATTTTTTTAAAGAATATATTAATATACCACATCATGAGTGAAGGGATGATCAACTAGCTAAAAATATTAACCTAGATGTCGGTATACTACCTGTTCCACAGTTACCTTCCACTTTCTCTGCTAATACTTCCCCGCGCTTTCTCCGCAAGCTCCAAAAATGGGGTCACCCTCCTCTAATTTGTTTATTGATCGTGTTGAATGTCAGCTGGGTCGGTCAGTCAACAAAAGTGGTTCTGAAGTGATTTCCCCTCGCATGACTCTGCACTCCACCCGTCCTCTAGTTATGAAGACAATTCCAGATCCTAAACATCCTCTTCAAACTCCGTCCTATATACTAGGCGTAATGAGCAGGTCTGAGTCAGACCGCTCTTTTCATGACTATTCTCAGGATGGCAGCGAGGCTAAAGATGATACTGAGGATCAGAGTTTTTATTCTTCTAAGTCTCGTGAGTATTCTATACTACCCTTTGTTGAATTCGATATCGACATGTGCCGGTCAAAATATTTTGTTATAATTATTAAATACACTTTATAATCTATATATATGTTCCCCTTCCTTATGCTTTTTGATATGTTATTTTACTTTCTCTTTTATTTTATTTTATTTTCTTTCTTCCTCTTGTTTATTATTAGGTCCTCCGGAGCCAACTGCGCCAAGCTCTTCCTCATCTTCATATTAATTAGTTTATTCCCCTGTTGACTTCCCTTATACTTCTAATCCGGTATGTGTGTGCTTCGTTATATTGACCATTAGTTCATAATTATTTGCTTTTAGAATGTTTGTTTACTCCTTATTTCCTTTTCTTAGGGCTTGGGAAAGCGGGAAAATGTACATGGTAAATGAAGTGGATAGAACTTGCAGGCCAAGGGGAGTGAGTCCGGAAGTGCTAATGAGAAGCAGAAGAAGTCCACCAAGATAGTCCCTAAAGTCTCACGTGGTAGGGATGCTGATGTTTAGCTAACGACTACTCCGAAAAACCCTCAATTCTGATATCCTCGTGTTATTAAGGCGGAGAATGCTGGCGTTGACGATCGTTTCGAGCTAGTACATGGGTTCTGGGTTTCTTCTACCAAAGCTTCCAATTACCGGCGCATAGTGGAAAAGCTTGGTCATATGTGAATTCATAAGGGTATGCAAGATAGTGCCTTAATCATGACGAATGATGATCTTTTGGACATAGCGGATTTCCTTACTCATGCGGAAGAGGCTCCCATTGACCCGGATATGCTGAGGCGGTGGGAGAGCCTTATTCAAATGTATGTGCTTCTAGAATTTCCAACTCAATAGCTAAAGAAGTTGCTGGACGTGGCGAAGACGAGTCACAACACGTGCCATATTATTCCGGGTGAGATCGAAAAGCTGGATCAAGAGTACGCGCGTTTCCTTAATATTTCTAAGGACAAGAAGGAAGCGTATGATCAGCTGATGGCGGACATTGGTCGAGATACTATAGAACTAAATGCTGCCTGGACTGCTACTGAAAAAGTTCATGCACTCCTTGTCAGGAAGTAGGCAGATCTTACTGCTTTGGATATTAATTGATATTCCTCTCTTTCTGGGTTTTTTTTTTTTTTAAACAATGATTTATTTGTGTGTTCGGTCGATGACTTTTATTCCCTCTTCCTCTCTTTCTCTCTCCCTCTTTTTTTTCGTGTGGGATTATTATCTTGGATTTATTATATTATTACTAGTTTAAGAGTATTTTGATGTAGTTGGGTAGTAGATAATGAGCAATAAATGCTCTGATGTTTAATAAATAGGGGTGGAAAAAGCATTTTTAGTTAGTATATTATTACCTTCCCTTATTCTTTTATCTTACGCTAAAACTTTCTTGATGGATTGCTATTTGCATGGTTATGTACTATCGTTAGCTTCTGTGCCGACGTTGGTTACTCCTTTTGGGAAAGAGCTTTAATTAACCCGTTTTTGCTAGTGAGAACTGAGGTATAGCTACTTAGGGAGATAAGGACAATGAACTGGGCCAATACTCGCACGCGGTTCGGCGATCAGTATGATACATATTTAATGGCTCGAAAGGCACTAGAGTTCGGAAGAGTGGCGTTTGAAGTTCAGCACGCGTTAGATGACGCTGTCTCCTCTCGTCACGAGGCTGATCAGATGTTTCAAGAATCTGCCATTAAGATAGCTGATGAATCTGCTATTAATCCTTTAATACCAATAGACGACTGTCGTGTTCATGGTACTCAACGACCGGCTCCTCGCTTGCGTGGATGCGTTTTAATATTATGTGTTGTGTCTTCTCTAGTATATCCTCCAGACAAGCAAGTGGAACTTGTGCGGCTATTGGTGTTAAAGGATGAAATAAGGGTTATGCAAACTCATAAGTTAATTAGCATAGATAAGGTGCACAAGGCTTGTAAAGAGCAGAATAAGACTGTGGATGGGGAAAAACGGTTTGCTGGTTTTTATGGAAATGAAGAGTCGAGCGTGTCTTCGAGACTCTTCGACCAGGCAAACTGCTAAACCACACACATATGCACTGCGAGAGATCAATCTATAGGACTCCAGCCTAAACCAAGTCAATGGCCGTTCCATAGTCAATTCGGTCGCAAAGATGGAGATTGGTTGATCTGTAGGATGGAAGCTGAGAATTGTTTGGGATCAATGATGATCAAGGATTGTGGATGTGTCTGCTCTAGTATATCCTCCAGACAAGCAAGTGGAACTTGTGCGGCTATTGGTGTTAAAGGATGAAATAATGGTTATGCAAACTCATAAGTTAATTAGCATAGATAAGGTGCACAAGGCTTGTAAAGAGCAGAATAAGACTGTGGATGGGGAAAAACGGTTTGCTGGTTTTTATGGAAATCAAGAGTCGAGCGTGTCTTCGAGACTCTTCGACCAGGCAAACTGCTAAACCACACACATATCCACTGCGAGAGATCAATCTATAGGACTCCAGCCTAAACCAAGTCAATGGTCGTTCCAGAGTCAATTCGGTCGCAAAGATGGAGATTGGTTGATCTGTAGGATGGAAGCTGAGAATTGTGTGGGATCAATGATGATCAAGGATTGTGGATGTGTTGAAGGTTTCTGCAAATTGAAGAACTGCTGAATGTGAGTTCTGTGAACAAGTTTTAATTAATTTGTTGAAGGATGATGATTCTTATTAGTTTTCCTCGATTTGGACTCATTTATACTGCAAGAATGATGAACCACTAATCCCAATAAGTGTGATGGTTTCTTGAGTGAAAGAGTAGGAAAGTGGAAGAACGTGGTGAAACCAGTTCCAGGTCGGGCGGAGACTTGGTTAACCGTCCACCCACTACTTTTCTAACTTCTTCAACCGTTGCATGACTTACTCACATTCTCATCGTGGATGAATCCACGTTCCATAGGCGCCAAGACCAAAACCCTAATTGATATCCCCCATTTGTGACGTGATTGATGTCTCATGATCATGGAGTCTGCAGGGCAGACGTGTATTTAATTTGTTGACAGATTAGACAATGATTCTAAGTTTTGATGAATTGAGCGTTATCGGTGAATGCTCAGTGATTCATGGACTTGGATGTGTTATTCCTTGTGTTGATATTTCTCGTGTATATTTATTGTAAATTCGGGCGTATGAGCAAGTTTTGCTCGATTCGACGAATTACTGATAGTTGGATGAGCAATTGAGCAAGTATTGCTCAATTAGAAGAATTACCGATAAATTACTGAACATTGATAGTGGATCAATATTCGATAAATTAATGAATATTGATAGTGGATTGCTCAATTCGACAAGTATTGCTCAATTATTTATGGGTGACGTGACCCAATTAAAATATTGGTAGATTATCAAATATTATATAATTAATCCGCATGGATCAACATAAGTTTATTTAGTGTTTGAACGTGCTCAGACTGATGATTTCGTGGAGCGTTTGTTCGAAACCCTAAATTTTGATCAATTGCTCATTAATTGACGAATTTCTGAAAATAGGTCATGAGTGAAGGAGGGACCGACCACATGAGACTATGGACGTCCATTTGATGCCCAATTGCTCGAGTAAGCATGCACCAGGGTCCTGAGTTGGCAAGTTGGTGAAGGAATGATGATTAAATGTCGGGTTCATCATTTATTGAAATATTGCTGGATTCAACATTAGGTGATAAAACCTAAGTATGAAGAATGGGGCACCGACAAAGAGAGTATGAGACTGACTCTTGGTGGTCACGAGACCAGCTGTTGTTTGTTTGAGCAATTCCCAGGTTGGTTGGAGAGAATTTGGGCCCAGTATGAGCGATTGCGCAAATTTGGTCAAAAGTGTGAAAACGTGTGGGACCGGATTTATGCAAGCCCTAGGGATGACCCTGGTTGGTCAAGAGGGAACGCACGTGTTACCATGGTGTCCGTTTTTCCGTACTGAGAGTTTCAGCATTTTTTGATGTGCGTTCGAGCAACATTGTGAATTTTTTGAAGAGTTTCATCTTAAATGAAATCCTTGATTTTTGTTGGAATGGGCATGTATGCTCAATTGATCAATATTTTGTAAAATAAGAGTATTTTAACATTTAACATTGTCGTGAGAGGCTAGCCAGTCATGTGACCATGTTGGCTTTTGGATTTTCATGATTTGAGTAAAATTTGAGAAACTATGAAGAAATTATGATTTTTCCTCAAACCAAGGGGTTTCATGAATTGAGGAAAATAATAATTATAAAAGACTAGGGATTGCATGGCCGACGGGCTATGTTTCCCGGTCCCGCACACCTTTTCCTAATTTTATATTATTATTTTTTCATGAATCCATGAAATATGGAGAAACCGTGAGTTTTGCTCAAACAAGTAATGGAGGAGTCTTCATGAGTTCATGAAAATACCAAAATAAGAAAAAATAATGGAGGAAGCATGGGACCGGCCACGGCTAAGGCACGGCCGATCGGCCGGCGGGCCCGGCCCATGGTCGCTTCTCCATTATTCTAATGTTATTATTGCCTCTCTCCTATTTTATACAAGATTCCTCACTTGTCCATATTTTCAAATGCTCGTTCGTGCATTTGGGTGCTCGTTCGTGTATCATTGTCGAGTACACTTCACCATTTTTATGGGGCTTATTCAGTGATAGTTCAGATGCCAAATTATTGATTATTTATTACTAATTTATTAAATTCAGTGGAGAATGATTCATGAACTGAGTAATAAAAGTGAGTAATTATTTATTATCAATCCATAGGATCATCCATGGATTCGACCATCGATTCAGAATAATAAAGCGAATATTACCATTCTGTGGGATCGTGGATTCGACCACAAAATCATAGTAATAAAGTTGTGTATTAACATTCCATGAGATCAACCATGGATTCGATCATGAAATCGGAGTAATGAGATTATCTATTACCATTCCATGAGATCAGTCGTGGATTCGATCATGAAATCGGATTAATTAGATAAAATAGATTATATTCTAGGAATTCAGTGGTGAATGTTACGGTAGAAATAATCTATGTGCATATTCAAGAGATGTCTGATATCCTGAAGGCGTACTAAATCTTACGGAGAACCGCCTGAGTCTATACACGATCTCTCTACATAGTCACGAACAGTGAGTGTCACCGTCCGGAAGGCGTTGTTGCTCTCAATCTTAAGGAAAACCGCCCAATTGTTCTTCTATGTAGAGGTGGGTCTCTCTCTTGTAGTCAGGGAACAATGAGTATCATCGACGTCCTGAAGGCGTTATTGCTCTCAATCTTACGGAGAACCGCCCAATTACATTATTATACATAGAGGTCACGATGAAATGCCAGGGATCGGACGCTCATCTAGTGGAGGCTTTTTGAAAGACGTGTTCATCATGGCTTCGTAAAATATGAATCGTCATATGCCTGAAGCCGTATCAGAAACATACAATATCATGATATTACGGTTTTGACCTTTGTTGAAAATCCACCATCAACATTAAGTGCCCTTCTTAGTGAGGGAAAGTCATGTTCTGCGGTAAGCATTAGATGGTGATTTTCAGTCGACGAAATCGATGGTTGAACTCGGTCTACAAAGGTAGTTTCAGAATCCTCGATCTGCTCAAATGGTGTCATGTACGAGCAAATACACAGATAAGGACCCTGATAGCAAGGTAGAGTGTCATCTCGTGAGTACAGAGAGATGAGATGCTGCTTATTTGGGCGCCTAGAGGCTTAGTTTTGGTCAGTTTAGGATTTATGGTCCCAATCCCAAAAAAGGAAACCCATGTTTTGTTAGGCTTTGGAAATAAAATTAATATAAAAGGGAAGAAACCCTAAAAATTTATTATTATTTTTTGTGTGACCAACTGGCTCTCATCATCTCCACATTCGAGCAATAGGAGGAAGAAGGAAAAACTTGTCGGAATTTTTCCAGTCACCGACGATTGACGACCGTCCATCCAGTTTCGGCCGGCACCGACCAGGTGCGTAAATAAATCTTTTTTTTGTTTTTTTTTTTACTTTGTGTTTGGTGTTTTTCACGAGTTGTTCACTAATACAAAATCCCATGGGTATGCATGAATTTGTAGGTTTCATGAAAGTTATTTTAGAAAACGTATTCTCGTTCGTTAGTTTAGGAAACGAGAAATAATCACTAATATGAAAGAGAGATATGGTTTAGTTGCAGTGGATGAAATTTTGTTTATGCGGTTTCATGAAAAACAAAATTTATTTTTAAAGCATGAACTTTCACAGATACTTTTGGGAACGTAGGTTCATGGTAAAAGTAATAAATTATGAGTTAAAGGAATTTTGAAAAGACCTGTAGTTCATGATAAAATATATTTGAGAACTTTCAAAAAATTATTTGGAATATGTGGACTTTTACAAAAATGGAAAAGACCCTGGTTTGGTAGACGAATGCTCATTTGAGCAAAAGTTTTATTTTTAATATTTCCGTGAGTTATTAGCTCACGATTGTTTTTTAATCACGTGACTTATGCACGTTTTATTTTTAAGAAAAATCAAATTTTGATTTATGATTTTTTTTTTGAAAGCAAACAAAATTTCTACGAGTTAACGAGTTTGTAATATATGTATGGGTTTGGTGATTTTATGGTGTATGTACACTAAAAAATCAGCGAATGTTCATATGGAACGTTATATGAATCATTCACAGTTTCGTGAAAAGTCAATGTCGACTCTAGAATGATAGATTTTGCTCGTCTTTGCAGGTTTGAAAGAACGAGCAAGTTTTTTTTTTTGGGTTTTACACCGTTATAACTAAGTTCGTGAAATTGTAAACAGGTAAGAGTCGAGGATCACCATTTTTGTCGTTAATCCAACATCAACATATCTGTAACTGTGTGCTTATGGTTCCAGATAATGACTTCCAACAGCGATTATGATTATTCATATCTTCTGACGAGGATTCCAAGACTTCCTCAACCGAAGGTCAAGCCAAGATGGGCCCTTCTTCAGAAATGATATGCGACTCTACTCGGGATGAGCTCTTGAAAAGGAAGGCTGAATATGACATGTTAGCCGATTATAGACAACGAAGAGACCGAATCCAGTGTAGGATATTAGCAACTGAGGAGAAACTTTGATCACGTGCTAATGGTGTAGCTTCGAACTCGGATTCTTCAGAAGATGAATCCATGTGGATGCCACCAGAGCGAAAGATCAAGCCATACCGGCGTACCAGGGAGATTGAGAGACTGGTCCAAGCTAACCTTGAAGTTGAGCGTAAAGAAGATGATTACTGGGAAATGATGTACAATGATCCTGATATTCACCCAGACTTCGCCAATGGCCCTAATAATGATTCTGATGAAGAATTTGAAGAGGACTCCGTGAAAGATGATGATGATAAATCCGACAACTCTGATGACTCCAACGAATCTGACGATTAATCTTGCTCATGAATTTCTCCGAGATTATTAATTTTCTGTTAAAGTAGACATTATCCTCTTATTTGAGTAATTTGACTGTAGAGATATTTAGAGATTATTATTTTGAAAAATCCCTTATCATATTTTCTACCCTTCTTTTTATGGTTCCAACCGAATGAATCTACATCCATGCATGTGAGGATTAGTCGTAATCGTCGGAAGTATGATTTTGCGGGCAAGATAAAGGAACGTGCGTAGTCCTTATCCAAAGTATCGACTAGTTGAGCTGTCAGTCCGCAGTATTGTCGCACTTCTGAATTATCGCATAATCCCGTTTGAGATCTTCTTAGTAAAAATAACAAACTGATTTGACTGTTCGTAGAAGATAAATACCCTCCGTCTTGAATTTTGACTTCTAAGAATTAGGTTTTCATACTTATAAAACAAATCTTCTACTGTACATCATCAGAAGAGATTTTGATCATAATCATACCTCTCATCATTATGTCTGGCAGCAGCGCTTCTTCTCGAAATGGATCCTTGACGAAGCATGAACCTATGACGCCCATCCCGGTGAGTATAGCGTATTTTTCATCATTTTCATGTAATATGAAATCATGATCAAAGAAAGTGATCTGTTATAGGGCAATCAGGGGAATCAATCCCCGTTGTTAGGGCTCCTGCACGTTATAGGTCTGTTCGTGAAGCTGGAACTGAGACATCTATAAGTCCTCGGCCGAAGATTTCCGTTGATCAAGCATTTCCAAGATTTTATGAATATTTTGTCATTGCAGGTTGACGTTCATGTTGTTTTCGAATCCAGGAAGAAGAAGAACATAAAATCCATGGTTGCAGCTAATGGTGATGGCATCATTCATGCTGAGAACTCGGAGGACTCTGTGGATGCGTATCCCAGGGTCTCTGCTCGTGAATACCCAATGGATGGACTTCTGTTCAACACTCCCATAATCAATGTTTTCCCAGATAATTAACTGGTTGGCGGTTTCATCGTCCCTAAATGTTATGCATCTCTCTACACTAAAATATGGAGAAGGTACGGGCATGATTCTACTACCAAAGTATGAAGAGGTTTTCCGCGGATTCTGTTAACCACAATACCCATGTTATTGATCATCATTGATGAAATGAACTAGACAAAAATGCAGGATGTCAAGAATAAATAGTTGCACAGATGGGACGACATGATCTCGAACTGTGAGGTCTTGCGATTCAACATAAGATGGATCCATCGTCGGCTCGAGATCATTAAGGTTGATAGGGCGACTGCTGCTGCGAATATGATTTCTGCTACATCTTCCATCATTGAAGAGGAGAAAGAACTTTCTCTGGAGTCAGCGAGGCTTAAGAAAGCTGTCCAGGATTTGAGAGTGAATAATGAAAACTTTCAAAAGATGCTTGAAACAACCTTCAATAAGGATTATTTGTTGTTGGATGGTCTGCTCTGAGTGAGCGTTTGGGAGAAAGATTTTTTATGTAGGTTTGAGATTTTGTTTTGAATAAAGTATATGATTGAAAGATTCTTGTGAGATTCATAGAATACTTTGAATTTTGAATGAATGAGCATACTGCATATTCTTTTGGAGAAAACAAAAATTATATTTAGAAATTTAATATTTTGATGATCGTTCAAGCATAATACGCCTTGAGCCATTTTCTATTGATGATGTTTCCTTCGACTACTCCATCAACAACTAAGATTTTGTAATATCCGCTAACACTTCCTTGATAACTACACAAGGCCCTTCCCATTTATGAAATAATTTGGGAGCGGACATGTCTTGGTGGATATGTTTTGCTGTTTTCAAAACCAAATCTCTTACTTGAGATGTTCGAGGTCTTAGGGTATTGTTGTATGCCTTGGAAATTATCTATTTGTAGGTTTACACATATTTTTCTACCTTGGCTCTTCTCGAATCGAGCATGTCCAATTCAACAATTCTCGAATTAGACACTTCAGCTTCATCCCATTGCACTCCACTGGATGATGCAATTCTTGCAGAGGGAATATTGATCTCAACTGGGAGAATAGCATCAGCGCCATAGACGAGAGAGTATAGTAAAGTCCAAATAAAGCTTCTTGGTGCGGTTTGGTAAGCCCACAAAGCCATTGGCAATTCTTCATGCCACGTTCGTGGATTGTCATGAACTGTTCAACTAAGAATCTAGTTCAGAGTTTTGTTGGTGCTCTCCGCTTGTCCATTTCTTTGGGGATAATAGGGTGTGGAGAATATCTGTTTGATTTCGTATTCCTCGAGCAACTCTGCAACATGTTTGTTGGCAAAAGGAGTTCCATTACCCGTGATGATATGTTTAGGAACACCAAATCTGCATATGATGTATTCTTCGATGAAAGCTGCAATTGTGACTCTCGTGGTGCTTCGAAGAGGAATAGCCTCGACCCATTTGGTGAAGTACTCTATTGTTGTGATGATGTACTCATGTTTCTTCGAAGATGCTGGATTGATCTTTCCGATGATATCCATTCCCCAGCTATAGAAGGGTCATGGACTACTCACAGAATGTAATGGAAGACAAGGAGTGTGAATGAGATTACCATGAACTTGGCATTGATGACATCTCCAAACATAAGCAGCCACATCGTCTTCCATGGTTGTCCAATAATATTTCTCATGAATTTGGAGAAATAATTTTTTCTTTCTTGGTGTTCACCTGCGTGCATCTCTTTCAAGATTGTAGGAATTTCATGTTCAGCCAAGCATCTCAGGAGGTTTCCACCAAAGCTTTTGCGATACAAAATTCCTTCCAAGTAGACAAAACGTTTGGCCTTCTGAATGAGTTTAATTGCTCCCTTCTTCTCTGATGGAAGATCGTTTTCGCGGAGATACTTTATGTAAGGTTCTCTTCAGTCCCCAGTGTGATGGATTGTTAGAATCTCCAAATGATGAGGTAGTGTTTGACAATTGGGACAGGATCCTTGCAGCATCCTCGATTGAGCTTCCATAGAGGGCCAATAGTATCCAAGTCTTTGAAGCCTTCTGTAGAGCGTGATCACTAGGGTTTGCCCACATATTTCCTCATTACGCATTTGACTTGTTCACTGGCTTCTTCATCTCCAACGCATAGTGATAGGGTTCTATCAGGATTGCGATAATATAATGCTCCATGCAGCAGGAAAAAGTTTTTCAACTACTTGATGGGCTCCCGCCGGTCGCTCGACTGAGCATCTTCGACTTGAGTAAGCCAGGTAGATTATACAGAGTGTCTTTGTACGGTGATGGATTTCTCGGACCCTTTAAATTGTAGTTTGGATGCTAGAGTTGCTGGACAATCAGCATGTCTATTGTTGGTACGGCTGGTATGGATAATTATTACATCATAAAAATGAGTTAACGGTCTTTGTGTCTCGGTCCTTAATGGAGCAAGTGTTATTTCTTTGAAAGAGTATACACCATTCATTTGATTGACCATAAACTTTGAGTCTCCTCTGATCTCTAAGTGCTTTGCTCCGGCTTTCTTGGCCAAAGATAACCCTAGGAGAAAAGATTCATATTCTGCTGAATTGTTGGTGCAGTTGTAGGATCAGAATATCGCCACAACATTTCTGCGAGCTCTCCAACAACACTCTGCGAGCGTCGCAGAATGATTCAAAGAATGACGTAACGGATGACGGTAGCAGAAACACAAAAAGAGCATGAAGATTCTGCGAAGGATACAACGTCAGCGAGAGTTAGCATTACAACTACCGCGAGAGCATCGCGAGCCAGATCCGAAATTAAAGGATAACTTAACTGTCATCCACTATGTACTTACCCTATATAAAGATAACCAATAAATTAAGAAGGGAGAGATCAATTTTTAGAGTGTTGAGAAAGTCTTGAGGAGAGAGAAAGTTCTTGTGAGCGGTTGTATTCTTGATTTCTTTCATTTCTTGTAACATTTCTGAGAATTAATCAATAAAAGTGTTGTTCTTAATCTTCAAATATGTGTTGATAATGGTGAATTCTTGTATGGGATGTAGTGTAAGAATTCCTTCAACTACATTATGGCGCTAGAAACAGGGATTGAAGGTTGAAAATCATAGAAAAGGAAAGATAAAAGATCAATATTCAAGTTAAGAAGATGATTGAACAAGTTGGTGAAAAAGTTGAAGGAAAAATGATTAAAGCTAAGGAGAATCACAGAAAGATGGAGTGTAATACGATAACAAAAGCAATGATCAACCAATTCCATGAAGATATCAAGGGAAGGATTCATAAATGAGATTTTGAAGGAAAGAAAATTATGACGGTGGAGAAGGTTTCACCTCTAAAGGAGTGGGAAAAACGGAAAATAACATTCACATCAGCGAAAATATCAAGAGAAGATTTAGATCATTCATCACCTTTGGCGATCACGGTATCTGTTATACGGATGAACAAGGAAAAATCAGCAAAATCTGCGGAAGAATGGGCTGTGAATAGAACTTTGGTGGACGCAGGAAGTTCTGTAGATATAATATTTTATCATGCATTTAAAAAAATGGGATACAAGGATGAAAAGATGACTTGTTCAACATATCATATTCATGGCTTTGGAAAATCTTTAACAAAACCTAAAAGCGAAATAGTGGTGTGAATTCCGCTAGGAGAGATTGAAACACAACTAATGTTATGTGTGGTAGATATGAAGTCACCATATAACATGCTATTGGGAAGACCATGGATACACGCAATCAAGTATGTAGCATCGACGTTGCATCAATGCATAAAATTTCCTATGCCTAGTAGAATCGGAGAAATTAGAGGAGATACTGACCTTGTGAAGCTATGCTATCAAATTGAGGTGAAGAATTATGAAGGACGTACAAATCTGCGAAAAACTCGCAGAAAAATGGCGAAAGAGACAAAGAAAGAAGAAGAATTTAAAGTTTACATGATAAGAGCCAAAGAAGGAAAATGAATACCTAGCGAAATCTCGCAAGAAGGAGAAAAACCTGCGATAACTATGAAAACACCAACACCAATGGGAGAACTTGAAGCCAGTTACACCGCAGCAGAACCAACAAATGAAGTAAATATTGGGAGTGAAGAAGAACCTAAGATGATGAAAATTGGAACTAAAATGGAGGCAGATGAGGAAGAACGAACTATAAATCTCTTGCAAGAATATAAAGAAATCTTCACGTGGAGCATTGATGAGATGCCAGGAATAGATCCATCAGTAGCATGTCATAAACTAGAAATCAACAAAGATATAAGACCATTTAAGCAAAGGATAAGAAAAATCGTAACAACATACCATTCCCAAATGGAAGAAGAACTACAGAAAATGCTTGACATAGGAATTATAAGGAAAGCAAAATATCCAGAGTGGATTGCAAATATGGTGGTGGTTCCAAAGAAAAACAAGGGGATAAAAATTTGCATAGACTTTACGGACTTAAACAAAGCTTGTCCTAAAGATAGTTTTCCACTACCATATATTCCACAAATGGTTGAATCAGCAGCGGGAAATGCTAGAATATCTTCGTTAGATGGGTACAAAGGGTATAACCAGATTCCTCTCGCTGAAGAAGATCAAGAACACACCGCATTCTTTGCTCCAAGAGGGTTATATTGTTATACAAAGATGCCCTTTGTCTTGCGAAATGCTGGTGCAACATATCAAAGAATGGTGGAGAAGGTGTTTGCGAGGTGGATCCACAAAACATTAGAGGTGTATGTGGATGATATGTTAATCAAAAGTAAAGAATCTAAGAACCATGTGCAAGACTTGAAGGAAATTTTTGATCAAATGCGACAATTTAACATCAAGGTGAACCCCGAAAAATGCATTTTTGGAGTAACTTCAGGAAAAAATTTAGGATATATTGTATCAAAAGTACAAGTTGATCCAGAAAAAGTACAAGCAATTCGCGACATGTCAACACCAGCAACAGTAAAATACGTGCAAAAGTTGAATGGACTCTTGGCTTCGCTAGGAAGATTCATCTCGCGGTCATCATAAAAATGCAAGCATTTCTTCGATATACTCAAGAAGGGAACAAAATTCAAATGGACGGATGAATGTGAAAAAGCCTTTCAAGGAATTAAAGAACATTTAAAGAACATATCTATCTTACAGAAAGCGGAACCAGGAGAAGAATTATTAATCTATCTTGCGACAACTTCGCATGCGTTAAGCACAGTATTACTGCGAGTAAATGCAGGGGTAGAAAAACCAATTTATTACATCAGCAAAACATTCAATTATGCAGAGAGAAATTATTCAAAGATTGAGAAGTTAATTCTGGCATTGGTTCATGCAACCTTTAAACTCCGCATCTATTTTCAAGCTCATAAAGTAAAAGTATTAACAAAGGTGCCAATTGAGTCAGTAATGAAAAATTCAAAAAGATCAGGCAGAGTTGAGAGATGGAATGCACAAGTAGGACACTTTGATATCAAGTATGACATTTTATCCTCGCCAAAATCACAAGTTATAGATGATTTCTTAGCTGAGATTCCTTTGGAAGATGACGAAGTTGTGGAGGAGATGATGGATATAGAAGAAGAACATCGAGATCCAAAAGATCTGTTAATGGAACCCAACAGATGGGAAATATTAGTGGATGGATCATCAAACAGAGAAGGTAATGGAGTTGGAGTTATCTTTATCTCGTCATAAGGAGAAAAAATAGCTTTTTCATTTAGATTGGAATTTGCATCCACTAATAATGAGACGGAATATGAGGCTGTGATACATGCTCTAAAATTCGCAATAGAAATGAAATTGGGGAATGCTAGAATTACCAGCGACTCGCAGCTGGTTATCCGTCAAATCAAAGGAGAATACATAACAAATGAACCATCTTTGAAGAAATATAAGAAACTTGTTGAAGAATTGTCAGCAAAAATCCCAAAAATAAAATGGAGACATATCTTAAGAAAAGATAACAAACTCGCAGATGCATTTGCCTTCATATCCAGCATGATGACAAATCCAGCTGCGAGATGTATGAAAATTCATACTTTTATATCACCTTCAATCAATAAAGAAGAAGAAGAAGAAGCGGATGTAATGATAATAGAAGGTGGAGAAGCAGAAGCAAGAAGCAATATTGCAGATTGGCGAGAATAACTACATGCATACTTGGTGAGAAGAGAAACACCAAGAAATATATTAGAAGCACACAAGTTAAAAAGCCGTGCAACAAATTATGAATTAAGAGATGGAGTATTATATCGTAAATCTTTCAATGGGCCATCACTTAGATGCTTGACAAGGGAATAAGGAGAAAAATTGTTAAAAATATTGCATAGTGGGGATGCTGGTAACCATAGCGGAGGGAGATCTTTGGCATACAGGACAAAAATGCAAGGCTATTACTGGCCATATATGCATGAAAATGCGAAACAATTATCAAGGCGTTGTGAAGATTTCCAGTGATACGGAAAGAAGATACATGCACCAGGCGCACCATTATCAGCTTCGACAAGTGTGTGGCATTTTGGAAAATGGGGGATAGATATTGTGGGACCATTTGTGCCAGGATCAGGAAAAAAAAAGAAACTTAATTATCGCAACAAATTACTTCACAAAATGGGCAGAAGTAAAAGCAGTACAACATATCCGCGACAAAGACATATTTACATTCATATTTGAAAATATTATTTGCAGATTTGGAATCCCAGCACAGTTGGTGTCTGATAATGGAAAGAAATTTGAAGGGCAGAACATAGAGCTTTTCCTCAATGCATTTAAGATAAGATGTGGAAAATCTACTCCTTTGTACCCACAAACTAATGGTCAGGTTGAGGCAACTAATAAGACAATCGCAGACATCTTAAATAAGAAATTAGAAGGGTACCATAGAGCATGGTGTGAACAAATCCATAATGCAGTTTGGGCATACAATACAACTAGAAGAGAAGAAACGGGGATGTCACCTTTTTGCTTAACATACGGTGTTGAAGCAATATTTCCAACAGAGGTTGCCATCCCTACAACAAAAAGAGAGGCTTGGTAGAAAAATCTTAGTGCTGCCATGATTCTAAATAAACTTGATGAATTAGAAGAGAAGAGAGAAAAATATTTGCAACATATGGAAAATTATCAGCGAAGATTAGCTTGCGAGTATAACAAACGTGTCAAGAAACGTGAATTCCAACCATGTGATTTAGTGCAGCGAGAAACACCAGGTTATCAGCGAGAAAATGGTGGTAAACTGGCGAGAAAATGGTATGGACCTTATATCATTAAAGAGATAGTTGGAATAGGGGCATATAAACTGATGGATCCGGAGGGTAGAGATATTGGTCAAAGACTTGATCGACCATGGAACATATTGTATCTAAAAGATATTACCAGTAACAAATTCTGAGATAAGATAGATAATGACATAATATGTGATGAAATAGAGAAGAACTTTTATTTCTTTCCATGAATAAAGAAATTTTTATCAGAGCTGCGAGATTATTCGCGAAGAATATAACAAAAATTTAAGAACTGGCAATATTCACAAGAGATATAAGAATGGGACGAACCTTTATGGCGTACACCCTAGTTCGCGAATAACATTTCGCAAGAGGCAAATGTAAGACCTAACATACGTCATATAAGGGGGTATATGTTTGCATGGCTCAGGGATAAGGTTATACCGCTGTTGGAACCTGAGTCATGGAGAAGCGGGGTCCATCTCCACGAGAGATACATATCCATGAGAGGTACCTTGGATTTCCAACTATATAAGGTTATACCCTGGTTGGACGACCGAGGATCTCTCCTAATGAGTTCAGAGTATGACAAAGGCGCCTAGGTACACGGTTGAGCCAAGGGTGCCCGGGGCGTACGAAACTACCCTGGCCATCCTTGGAAAGTCTTGGATATGATACACCCGGGCCGAAGAAAACCCCAATTAGGGTGCAGTCTCGTAACTATAAGCTATATAGGCATAAAGGATAAGATGCTACGAAAACAATTGGTTGTTGTTAAGACCGGATGGGAGGACCTAGTCTTGTATGGCCGATATGCCCTCCTTGAAGGGGAAACCAGGGGGAAGATAAGGGCGGCACCCTCCATTAGGGAGATGTTAAGTGTCTTAAGAATATAATTATACAGAGGCAAAAATCCATGAGAAAAAGATAAGATGAGATCAATGGGTTTTTACATGAAAAATGTAAAGACGTCCTGCGATTTCATCGCAAGATGGCAATGTCATGGGGATTTGTTTTCGCAAGGAAACTTAGGCCTATCATATTGTCGCATAGAAATTGAAAAAGCATGGATAATCCAAGATCAATGGGTTTTTACATACAAGTGTAAGAACGTCCTGCGATTTTGTTGCCAGAACATACAATTGGATAATAAGACCTTTAACTAGGAAGGCATGATAAGACCAACAGAATAATCATAAACATAACTATTTTGTTTAAATGCAGATAATTATGTTCATCGGCAGAAAGATACTGAGAGGCAAGTATGGGAATTAATAAAAATAGTAAATCATTATCTTTCTCGCGAGAACAACATTATCTTTCTCATAAACACAATTGAATTCAAAAATAATATAAAGTAAATCATCTGCGAGAAAATGAAGAAATAACTCAAGAAAATAAAGATAGAATTCTTCATTCAGTGTTAACTTCGCCAACTCCAGTATCCTTGCCATAGTTATCATCTTTGCCAGCTAAATTATCTTCGCCAACATTTTCTTCATTTTGATTAGTTTTATCTTCTTCTTCACCAGTCTTATCACCAGCAATTGTTTTATTTTCGGTGGTGGCTTCTTTTGGAGGAATTTATTCTTCATCTCCTTGGTTTTCTTCATAATGGCTTTCTTCACCACTTTCACAATAAAAGTCACTGTCAGCAGGACGGGGGACTTCATCTTCACCTACTTCCATAGGTTTTATTGACATAGGAGGAAGAGAGTTGTCCAGCAAGACATCATTTACTAGAACTTGTGCAGCAAGATGAACTTGACGAAGATGAGCTTTATCACGAATTCTAATCTCCATATCTTTAAAGTATTCAAGGTAGTCATACTTCCTTTCTTCTAGATCGCGAGAATAAGTGAGATGATTAGTAAGAGCACCATTCTCTTTGCGAATCTTCGCCAGCTCAGCACTCATAGTAGAAATAGTAGCATGAAGCTTTTCCTCAGATGCTGCGAACAACAACAACAAAAATAAAGATTGCTTTATTAGAAATTTCGCAAGGAGTTTAGTAAAATAAAATAATCAAGGCAGCCAAAAAGACTACCTTTATTTTGCGAAATTAGGTTTTGAATTAATGCCAAACAAGTATTTTTCCCATTGTCTCATAGCATCATCAAATTTATCTCCAACTAAACCTTGTAGGCGAGATTTTATATTGTTTTCTTTGGAGAGGAGAAAAGCATTTTCCTTCGCGAGAGCAGAGTTGGATTCTTCTAGTTTGGAGTACTCTTCTTTGAGTTGGCTTACCTTTATACTTAAATAAATTCTACCTTGGATAAGAGTATTTTTCTCATTGATAGAGGATTCAGTTACTTATCTAAGTTCATCTTTTAGTGAATGAAGGGATCGTTCTTGGTTATCATACATTCTTTGAAGATTATTTAATTGCTGCGAGAAGGTCTCCATTCTATTTGAAAGATCCCGCCTCTCTTGAGATAAGACCTTGTTTTCATCTGATAAAGTTTCTATCGCAAGGTTAGCCTTGGTTAACAAATAAGAGATGCGAGTTACTTCGCCACTCAATAAATCGTGTTTCTGTACTAATTGAGTGTTCTCTTTAGTAAGTTTATCTATTTGATCAAGGGAATATGTGTAAAGGTTATCTAATCGGTAATATTGGTCCATCCAAGAATCTCTATCAATGTGAATCTCTTCAGCAACTGATTCAGCTTTGAATATCCCCATTAATCGATTCTGGTTTAAGGCTTAATATGCGAACAAAGAATTTAAGAAAAGGGAGTATGAAAAGAAGAAAAACAATTAATAAAGCAAAATCAAAGACAGTGTTAGAAAAAGTTATACCTTTTAGTTCATCATTTTTCTTGCGAAGATTCTCGTAGTTCAACGAAGAATTATTAAGCTAATGATGAAGAGTGTCACATTCCAAAATCTTGGCTTGGAGAGCTCTCTTTAAAGATTCAACTTCACCTTCTAGAGATGCTTGCGAACTCATATGGTCAGAACCAAAATATTTTCTTAAAGTTTCGCAGACAATATACTTAACGGGATTAGTAGAAGACTTATTAGCATCATCCAAAATGTTAGATAAGACTTAAAAAGAAACATCTACTCCAATTGAAGTTTCTTTAGAGGGAGGGAAAGAGGTAGATGGATAAGTAGTAATGATAGAAAGCTGTAGATTTGAATTACTCGCAGTTAATGCATCATTTGAAGATGAAGTGTCAGGAAAAGTAACAAAAGGGATTGAGGTGGAGTTAACTTGAGAAGTAGTTACATCAGAAGAGGAAGGAACTTCATCCACAGGAATTTCAGGAATGCCATCCACAGTAGTTGAGGCAGGGATGTTTCTGGCGATATTCTCGCAAATAGAAATTACAGGTTCAGCTTGCAAAGGTATAGGAATAGAACTAGCAGGAATTATTTGGGGAAGAGGAACAGCGAAATCAACAGTTTTAATTCGGCGAGATTTCTTGCGAGGAACATTAACATTCTCATCACCCTGCGAATAAAAATCTAGATAAGAAACAGAGGAAATAATATTGTTATTAAGAAAAAATGATATTTCTTACTACCTTTTGATTCGCAGGCTTCCTCTTCTTTTCAATAGGTTGTTGCTCTGGATTTCTAGAAAAATTAGGGTTTTGGACTACAATTCAGGTGTTGAGGACGACTCCGTTGAAACGAAGACACGGTATGGGAATTACATAAAATCAGATAAAAACAGATCAAATAGATAATGATGAACATAATCTAAGTAAGTAAGATCAAATTTAACAACGTTAGAAGAAGAGATACCTTGATGACTCCATGAAAGCAGTAGTAGAAGAATCTTTGAAAGAAGAAAGTTGCATACGAAAAATAGAATAAACAGACGAAAAGACAAGGAAGATAGAAAAGTAAAAGAAGAAAATTAGTTCTATAACCAGATCCTACCTTTTATAGGCAAAAGGAGATGACATGTTGAGGAGAGACGTGCCAGTAAAAAGAAGGATTTTTGACACGTGTAAGCGGTGAAACTAAATTCACGGAGTTTTGTCGAGAAGGAAAATATGGAAAGATAGGAAGATGCGGCATTATGAAGAGTTGGGAATTCTCATATCCTATCCACTTCGCAGAGAAGACATGAGAAGAGGCAAGATGTAGGATCAAAATATCGCCATAACATTTTTGCGAGCTCTCCAACAACACTCTGCGAGCGTCGCAGAATAACTCAAAGAATGATTCAAAAAATGAAGTAACGGATGATGGTAACAGAAACACGAAAAGAGCATGACGATTCTGCGAAGAATACAACGTCTGCGAGAGTTAGAAATTAAAACTACCGCGAGAGCATCGCGAGCCAGATCCGAAATTAAAGGATAACTTAGCTGTCATCCACTATGTACTTACCCTATATAAAAGGAACCAATAGATTGAGAAGGGAGAGATCAATTTTTAGAGTGTTGAGAAAGTCTTGAGGAGAGAGAAAGTTCTTGTGAGCAGTTGTATTATTGATTCCTTTAATTTCTTGTAATATTTCTGAGAATTAATCAATAAAAGTGTTGTTCTTAATCTTCAAATATGTGTTGATAATGGTGAATTCTTGTATGGGGTGTAGTGTAGGAATTCCTGCAACTACAGTAGTGGAAATCCAGCTTGAATGAATGTGAGAAGACTTCACTGGATGGAGATACTAGCACAATCCCCGCTTTATCAGTATCATTGCTTGGAGTGGCACATCCATCCAAATATAGTAGCCATATTTCTTCCTGAATGATTGAAATTTCTGGAAACTCACCGGGCACCTCTTCATGCAACATTGTGATGTCTTCTCCGGGAAAAGCAGCAAGTAAGTCTGCAACTACTTGTCCTTTGATTGCTTTTGGAGGGACGCACGCTATGTCAAATTCTGACATTTGAAGTAGCCATTTTGCTGGTCTCCCAATCAAAGCAGGTTTCTACAGTAAGAACTTTATGGGATCATCTTTGGACACCAGCACGACTCAGTTTGATAATAAGTAATGCATGAACCTCTAAATTGCATGAACTAATGCTAGAAACGCCCTTTCAGCCTTTGGATATCGGATTTGAGCATCCATTATTTTGCGACTGAAGTAGTAGATTGGACATTCGATGCCTTATTCATCCTCTTGGGCGAGGAGTGCTCCAATTGTGACATCGCTGGAGGTTGTGTAAAGCATCAACGGTCTTCCTTGTACTAGATATTTCATGACAGTAGGTGATACTAATATTTGCTATATTTTCTGAAATGCTTCTTGTTGAATGGATATCCATGCAAAATCTGCTCCTTTCTTCAATAGGGAGTGGATGAAGCAATGAATTGAGAAAGTCCAGGAATGAAACGCCGGATATAGTTGACTTTGCCCATGAAAGTCTGGAGTTCATTCATAGTTCGTGGAGGAGGCATGGTAGTAATAGCTTTAGTTTTGTCTGGATCAATCTTGATTCCTTTTGCAGTGACTAAGAATCCAAGAAACTTTCCATAAGAAACACCAAAAGCGCATTTCAGAAGATTCATCTTCAGTTTGTATTCTCTGCATCTTTCGAAGACTTGTCTTAGAATATTTATGTGGGATGACCAAGTCTTCTATTTCACCACCACATCGTCAACATAGTCTTCTACTTGCTTGTGTATCATGTCATGAAATTTTGCAGTCATGGCTCGCTAATAAGTGGCTCCTGCGTTTTTCAGGCCGAAAGGCATTAATGTGTAGTGACAGTTTCCAATTGGAATTCGGAATGCATTCTTGTTAGCGTCATGTTCGTACATCTTGATTTGTTTGTATCCACTATAGCCATCCATGAATTAAAACATGTCATGACCGTTGGTTGCATCGGCGAGCATATCAATGTTGGGTAAAGGAAAATCATCCTTTGGGAAACATTTGTTCTGGTTCCTGAAATCTACAAAGTATCGGATTTGACCATTCTTCTTCTTTACTAGGACAATGTTCTCCAGCCATGTTGGATGTTGAATGGGTTTGATGAATCCTGTTGTCAGTAGTTTATGGATCTCCATCTTGATTTGTTCCTCAACTTCGTGTCTGAATTGTGTGGGCAATTGCTTGATAGGTTTGGAACCGGGAGTGATGTGGAGATGATGACTAAAAAATTTATCATCTAGGTCGGGCATCTCTTCGTATGTCTAGGAGAAGATATCTTGATACTCTTTCGACAGGCAGATCAATCTTGATGTGGAGAGGAGAACTGGTTAGAATCGGCCTTGGGTTTTCATCCATTCCGATGTTGATAGTCCCAAGTTCATCTATTTTGGAGTCTGTGCCATCTTGCAGCTGTCGTGGTGCATCTTGAATTTCTTCGTCGGGTGATTGGTCACTCTGGAATGATTCTTCAGGGCGGGGAGACTTTTCATCGACCTCTCATGTTAATTGCTAATCTTTTTAACGGAGATAAATGACTCTCCCTTCTGCATCATAATCAGTAATAAAGTTGGAATTTTTATGAACCGTACCTTGACCTTGAAGATGCTTGAGTGATGTGGTGGATGGTTTGACGGATTTAACATCAGTTGATGATTTTTCAGTTCTCTCAATGGATTTACAACGTGGAAGCGAAGTACCATATATCTTGTTTGGAGATTCGAGGGTGCTCTTTGGTGATTCTAGGAATTCAGCATCACAAACCGGAGCATAAGGAGACACTGAAGCTGCGATGCGGAAGATTATGTTGTTGAGCAAAGCTTTCATACATTGATGGTACGTCGAAGGAACGACCTTATTATCGTGGAGCCATGGTCATCCGAGTATCATGTGATAATCAGGATCTTTCTCGATCACGTGGAACTTCACAGTAGATTGAATCGGTCCTACTTTCAGATCCACATAAATGTATCTGTATGTGTGACTCTAGATTCCTTCAAAGCCCGTTATTAATATGGGATGATGAACAACCATTTTTTTTTGAATCTTATATTCCTTGAGAGTCTTCATAGTAATAAGATTCGTAGAAGCGCCTGTATCGACGAGGACTCTCCTGAATTCAGAATCCTTGATCGAAGCAGTCACGAACAGGGCTCGGTTGTGTCCTTCTTCCGTCATTCGATCCTCCTAAGTGAAGGTGATATTGTTGATCGAAGGTTCAGATATCATGGACACTTGTTCAACCACCAGAGATGACGGAACTATTCGTGTATCAGATGATATTTAATCGAGTGCGGCAAAAGTGCTTGTTCGCTGATCTTTGGAGAAATGAAAGAGTTCACATAGATTCTCAATTAAGCGTGTGACCTCCTATTCCACCGGCTTTTCACAAGTGGTGAATTTGTTGGCCTGATGATCATCAGTTGATGGATCGACCATTATCGTCGGGATTCCTTGAGAATGAGTGATGTTCAAATCAGATGTCAGTCTGACGAGGAAATTCAATATGTTGTTCAACGTCTCTTTCATCAGGTCCATGTTCCTTGTAATAATCCCTTGTACTCATGCCAACTCGATCAATGTTAGGGTCTCTGCACCGACTGTGCCATTAGATGGAGTGTTGGGAGGAGGAGCATTTCCATTTGAAAGATGCCGATCGGAATTCGGAGTAGTTGAGTTAGACCTAAGACCAACCATTTTGTGAGAATTTAAAATTGCAACCGAGAGATTAGTCTCCCATTGTGGTCGCCAATCTGTGGATGAAGAAAAATAGTTTGCTAATTTTATGGAAATGATGAGTCGAGCGTGTCGTCGAGACTCTTCGACCAGGAAAACTGCTGAACCTCACACAGATGCACTGCGAGAGATCAATCTGTAGGACTCCAGCCTAAACCAAGTCAATGGCCGTTCCATAGTCAATTCGGTTGGAAAGAGGGAGATGGGTTGATCTGTAGGAGGGAAGCTGAGAATTGTGTGGGATCAATGATGATCAAGGATTGTGGATGTTTTGAAGCTTTATGCAAATTGAAGAACTGTTAAATGTGAGTTCTATGAATAAGTTTTAATCGAGTTGTTGACGGACGATAATTCTTATTTGTTGTCCTCGATTTGGACTTATTTATATTGCAATAATAACGAACCACTGATCCCTATAAGTATGACGGTTTCTTGAGTGAAAGAGTGGGAAAGTGGAAGAACGTGGTGAAACCAGTTCCAGGTCATACGAAGACTTGGTTAATCGTCCACCCACTATGTTGTTAACTCCTTCAACCGTTGCACGACTTACTCACATTCTCATCGTGGATGAATCCACGTGTCGTATGCCGCTAGACCAAAACCCTAATTGATATCCCCCATTTGTGACATGATTGATGTCTCACGATAGTGGAGTCTGCAGGGCAGACGTGTATTTAATTTGTTAACAGATTAGATAATGAGTATAGGTTTTGCTCAATTGAGCATTATCGGCGAATGCTCAGTGATTCATGGACTTGGATGTGCTAGTCCTTGTGTTGATATTTCTCGTGTATATTTATTGTAAATTCGGGAGTATGACCAAGTTTTGCTCGAATCGACAAATTACTGATAGTTGAATGAGCAATTGAGCAAGTATTGCTCATTTCGACGAATTACCGATAAATTACTGAACATTGATAGCGGATCAATATTCGAGCAACTGAGCAAGTATTGCTCAATTCAACGAATTATTAATAAATTACTAAATATTGATAGTGGATCAATATTCGAGCAACTAAGAAAGTATTGCTCAATCCGACGAATTATTTATGGGTGACGTGACCCAATTAAAATATTGGTAGATTACAAATATTATATAATTAATCCGCATGGATCAACATAAGTTTATTTAGTGCTTGAACGTGCTCAGACTGATGATTTCGTTGAGCGTTTGTTTGAAACCCTAATTTTTGATCAATTGCTCATTAATTGATGAATTGCTGAAAATAGGTCATGAGTGAAGGAGGGACATACCACATGAGACTATGGACGTCCATGTTATGCCCCATTTCTTGAGTGAGCATTCACCAGGGCCCTGAGTTGGCCAGTTGGTGAAGGAATGACGATTAAATATCGGTTTCATCATTTATTGAAATATTGCTGGATTCAAAATTAGGTGATAAAACCTAAGTATGAAGAATGGGGGACCGAAGAAGAGAGTATAAGACCGACTCATGGTGGTCACGGGACCATCTATTGGTCGTTTGAGTAATCCTCTGGTTGGTTGGAGAGAATTTGGGCGCAGTATGAGCGATTGCGCAAATTAGGTCAAAAGTGTGAAAACGTGTGGGACCGGCTTTGTGCAAGCCCTATGGATGACCCTGGTCGGTAAATAGGGAACGCACGTGTTACCATGGTGTCCATGTTTCCGTGCTGAGAGTTTCAGCATTTTCTGATCTGCGTTCGAGCAACATTGTGAATTTTTAGAAGAGTTTAATCTTAACTGAAATCCTTGATTTTTGTTGGAATGGGCATGTATGCTCAATTGATCAATATTTTGCAAATATTAAAATAAGAGTATTTTAACATTTAACATTGTCGTGAGAGGCTAGTCAGTGGTGTGACCATGTTGGTTTTTGGATTTTCATGATTTGAGTACAATTTGAGAAATTATGAAGAAATCATGATTTTTGCTCAAACCCAGGGGTTTCATGAATTGAGGAAAATAACAATTATAAAAGTCTAGGGATTGCAAGGTGTGGGACCAGCCACGCCTAGGGAATGGCCTGCCGGCTATGTTTCCCGGTTCCGCCCACCTTTCCCTAATTTTATATTATTATTTTTTCATGAATCCATGAAGTTATGGAGAATCCGTGAAAATATGGAGAAACTGTGCAAATATGGAGAAACTGTGAGTTTTGCTCAAACAAGGAAAGTAATGGAGGAGTCTTCATGAGTTCATGAAAATACCAAAATAAGAAAGAATAATGGAGGAAGCATGGGACCTCCCACGGCTAAGGCACGGCCGGGCCGGCCCATGGGTGCTTTTCCATTATTTTAATGTTATTATTTCCTCTCTCCTATTTTATGTAGGATTCCTCACTTTTCCATATTTTCAGATGCTCGCTCGTGCATCATTGTCGAGTACACTTCACCATTTTTATGGGGCTAATTTAGTAATAGTTCAGATCCCCGATTGTTGAGTATTTATTACTAATTTATGAAATTCATTGGAGAATGATTCATGAACTGAGTAATAAAAGTTAGTAATTATTTATTATAAATCCATAGGATCAGCCGTGGATTCGACCATGGATTCAGAATAATAAAGCGAGTATTACCATTCCGTGGGATCGTGGATTCGACCACAAAATTGGAGTAATAAAGTTGTGTATTACCATTCCATGAGATCAGCCGTGGATCGATCATGAAATCGGAGTAATGATATTATCTATTACCATTCCATGAGATCAGTCGTGGATTCGATCATGAAATCGGAGTAATTAGATAAAATAGATTATATTTTAAGAACTCCGTGGTAAATGTCACGGTAGAACTAATTTATGTGCATAGTCAGGAGACGGCTGATATCCTGAAGGCGTTCTCAATCTTACGAAGAACTGCCTGAGTCTATACACGGTCTCTCTACATAGTCAGGAACAGTGATTGTCACCATCCTGAAGGCGTTGTTTCTCTCAATCTTACGGAGAACCGCCCAATTGTTCTTCTATGTAGATGTGGGTCTATCTCCTGTAGTCAGGGAACAATGAGTATCACCGACATTCTGAAGGCGTTATTTCTCTCAATCTTACGGAGAACCTCCCAATTACGTTATTCTACATAGAGGTCACAATGAAATGCCAGGGATCGAACGCTTATCTAGTGGAGGCTTTTTGAAAGACATGTTCATCATGGCTTCGTAAAATATGAATCTTCACATACCTGAAGCCATATCAGAAACATGCAATATCATGATTTTACGGTTTTGACCTTTGTTAAAAATCCACCATCAACAGAGACCCTTAATATGGCGCGTCAAACTCGTGTATCCGATAAGATTATGCGGGAGGTACATCAATTGTTCGGGGAAGTGCATGGTGATATGTCCATGGCTACTACTCAATATGATGAATCGCTTCTAATAATGCAGGACGTGGACCAAGATATTGCGCATTGTCATCTGCTCGTGGCTGAAAAATCTTGATTATTATTTTTGAATGTATTTTGGATTTCTTGGAGTGTTGTTTCCGAAATTTTGCCCGTTTGAACATATATATATGTGTTATTCTAATTTTATGTTGTACTGAGGTTGTGTGTTAGATGATCTTGACTTAACACATATAGCACCGTAGCCAATTCTGATGGCGCATCGTGTACAACTAGCATTAGAGATTAGGCATCTGAATCGGCTATTGGATGTATTACATATTGCAAGCGATACGTTCAGTATATAAAACTCTTATTGGCATGAGCAACTGACAGATGCTGATCGGAGGGTGATGGAGACGCGTAGCAAAGGTAAATTACCAGAAATGGTGTTGCTTGAATATCGCGTCTATTGTCTCGGGCGGCGTTTGGTTACTTATTTTTAATATATTGGGACGAAGCGGTCCATAAATTCCGTTAGAGTATCACTTGGTGATTGTCATGAAGCTCTTCGCACGCTTTGAAAAAGCGGGGGTCTGACAACCACACCAAATATTTCGTTTAGCAATCTGTATAGACAACTCCGAGTTACTTTCTAGAGAATTAACTACACTCAACCAATATAAAATATCTCAAGGAGTTATTATCTCAATCTCTTAATTTGATTTACTCAAGCAAATACACTCTGCAAGTCTTAATCAAAGAGAGATAACTTGGATAGTACCAAAGACCAATATCCAAGTGTCAACCAATTTAAATCAACAACCAAGAAGGTCGGATATTCTAATTGATTGAATAACGCACAACCTATATTATTTCTATTATATAAAAAAATATAATGGGAAAAATAAATAACACAGACACCAGAATTTTGTTAACGAGGAAACCACAAATGAAGAAAAACCCCGGGACCTAGTCAAGATTAAACAAACATTGTATTAAGCCTCTACAGACACTAGCCTACTCCAAGCTAACTTCGGTATGGACTGTAGTTGAACCCCAACCAATCTCACACTAATCCAAGGTACAATTATGTTCCTACGCCTCTGATCCCAGCAGGATACTGAGCACTTGATTCCCTTAGCTTATTTCACCCACAACCAAGAGTTGCTACGACCCAAAGTCGAAGACTTTAATAAAAAAATATGTCTCACACGGAAAAGTCTACAAGGATAGATAAATTCATCTCCCACAAATAAACCTATAAGTTCTATTCCGTCTTTTGATAAATCAAGGTGAACAGGAACCAATTGATAAAGCCAAACTTATATTCCCGAAGAACAACTCAGCTTTATCAATTACCTCACAATAAACTTAATCGACGCAGCGAATAAGATTATTAAGGAATCACAAACGATGAGATGAAGTGTTTGTGACTACTTTTATATCTTGCCTATCGGAGATAGAAATATCAAGACAATTATTACAATTGTACTCGTACGATAGAAGATGCAAGATCAGATCACACAACTACGATAAAAGTAGTATCGGTCTGGCTTCACAATCCCAATGAAGTCTTTAAGTTGAACCTGGTTTTAGAAGAAGATAACCAAAGGTTAAAGGAGAATCGACTCTAGATTAGCAAACTAGTATCACACAGAATGTGTGGGGATTAGGTTTCCCAGTTACTATAGTTCCCCCTTATATAGTTTTTCAAATCAGGGTTTGCAAACAATGTTAGCTTAGTAAAAAACGCATTCAATATTCACCATTAGATGAAAACCTGATTATATACAAGCTAATATTTATCAACTGTTAGATCGAAAACATAGCTTGTTATACACACATGTACTACACGTTTGTTGGCTTGTGAGAACCGTACCCAAACTTGTACATTAGTTGATTCAACACTAGTTAACCAAATGGTTAGCAAAATGATAACTTTCATATCAACCATATTCTTCTTCACTATAACTAGTCCAAATGAACTAGTTAGAGAGTTGTTAAATTGCTTACATCTTTATGTACTACACAAGACATAATTGAAGTAAAAAATATGTGATTCACTCGAATCGATTCATGAACTATAAATCCACGGTTTGCAATAGCATTCCTTAGTTTATTAAAATAAGTTCACAAACATCGTTTAAGACATAACCTACTCAAGTTCGCAGACTAGGTTTGCGGACTTAAGTTCCCAGATGGAGTTCACAAATTCCAGCAGAAATTCTCGGTCGAGAACTTCCGCCAGTTCGCGGACTGGGTTCGCGTATTTAAGCTCACGCACTTCTCCGGTTCACTTGATCAACAAAGTTCGCAAACTTCGGTTCAAGCACAAAGGACTTATACATATATGTGTTTCCACAAGAATGCTTATATCCTCCAACGGTTGGTTATATTATCTAAACTCTCATTTCAATCATTGAAACATTCTCAGAGGGCGTTATATAGTTGTTATTCACAAACTATTTTTCGTCAGAGCAATTTCCAAAATGATTGAAACATAATATGACTTTCTTCACTAGGTAAAGATGAACTTGGATAAAGCGAAAGATTTACCAACACATATTTCGAGAAATAGATAAGCGAGATATACTCAGCTCGAAATATCATATGTGTATATTCTTAGTCTATATAATAACATGACTTTTGTCTCAAGATAGGTGATAAATTAGATAGAATTTCGAGTGATAGATAAGTTCAAGTCTCCACATACCTTTTAGTCGATGAAGATCCACTGGTTCATTGAGTAGTCCTTCGTCTTGTATGATGATCGCCATGGAGTTCTTGAGCTCAACTACAATTTCTATCCTAGTCCGAGACCTTAGCTATAGTAGACTACAAATCAAAGACTTTATAGTTTTGATCACTAATATTGACAAACATGCTTGAGATAGCAACGCATGCGAGTTCGACCGAGCAATGCCCTAACAATCTCCCCCTTTGTCAATTTTAGTGGCAAAACTATTAATACATATGGAATACAAAATATATAAATAAACTTTGTAGCTCCTATTCCACATGTCGTCTAATCTTCAACAATACTCGAAATCTTCGTCACTTCCAAGTAATCCCAAAGGTTGTAAGTTTAGCACCATCGTTGTTGAAAATCCGTAGCTATAACAATGAGAAAATCAATGGTTCTCAATCATTGTTAATACAGTGTCATAGTATCATTACACAACGTCAAAGTCCAATTGCATCACAACTTTAACAACAATATTATGGTGATACTTCGCTCCCCCTTAGTCAATTATCCATCTCACATGGAAACCACTCCCCCTTACATAATGATCCGAAAACCATATGTATTTGTAGTGTGAACTACACATTAATTTTCCCCTTTTTTGTCAATAAAATTGGCAAAGGTACAAGAACAAGATCCTAATAAAATTTACGTAAGAGACATTTCATGACCAAAGGTAAATATATATCATCTTGTTTATATGCAATCATAAAGCCGAAGCTAAATGCATTCATCAAGCAGTCTATAAAGATACAAGATAACCCCTATAATATTCCACATCCGCACTCCCCACAAAGATTTGGCAATTATGCGCAAGTTCAAAAGAACTCTCCCCCATAAAATGTCATTCCCAAGGGAACAACAAGAGAGACTTTAATAATTTCAAAAGGAAAAGAAGGATTTCTTTAGACTTAACAAATCACATACAAGTATGAATTTGGAATCCAAAAAGAAATATTCAATCATATTAACCAAGGAGAACCAAGATTAATTTGACTAAATATGCTCGACACAAGTAAACTTATGGAGACTTAAATCAATTAGATTAATCACAAGAAAACTCGCAAATAATCTAATTGTCATACTCAACCAAACTAATTACAAAGTAATCAATTTAATTGGACATACTCGACATATGAAATCTATGGAGCAATCACTAAGTTAATCACGAATAACCAACCCGGTCAAAGAAATGCTCAAACATATGAAAACTTATGGAGTGCTAACTAAATAATCACACAAGATGATTAATTTAGTTCAATCATGTTCAACATAAAGTACCTGACGGAACAACAACTAAGATAATCACAAGGCAAATCAACTTTTGTTATTTTAGTGCTCAACATAAGACACTTCATGGAACAACACAGTATTTACACAAAAATTGTGGATCGGAGTATCGACCTTATACCGTGGAATAAGCAAGGATTCATTCTATGTTTCCATCACTATTTGCACAATGACACACAATAGACATAATCCTTGAATCACAAAAGATTTTAACCTATCTTACATCCATAATTGACAATATAGCCTTAACTTTCGTGTTTTGTCAAAAGTTTATTCATTCTTTTATCAATATTTGCATGTCAATTCACGAACGACTTTACATTTGACAAAATATGGGACAATCAAGTTCACAAACGTAAACACACATATCCCATAACAATATTGCAATATATAAAATCAAAAAGATTAATACTGCAAAAATCATCTTCAAAACAAGTTTAGAATTTAAACCAATAAATCTAAAAACAAGAAGATGAAAACTTTGGATATAGCTATGTGTAATCAAAATAATGGCTATTCCAAAACACTAGTTATTCTTCTAAACAAAACAAGAAAAATAGAAGATTTACTAGGAAAATAAGCTCAAAACAGGCTAAACAAAACCTCCATGCCACAGTGAACTAAAGTCAAATAGACAATTCAGGACCTTCTTAAGTCTTAAGGTCTTGGAGCTTGTGAACGACAAAATCATCTGCTCCTTTGAAGAGGATATCCTTATTGGGAAGTTCTTTAACACGGGTTTTCATGAAAACAAGGTCAGACTTAACCTTTTTCAACTCAGTTCTTACCACATCAAGACACTTCATTGTATCAACAAGTTGCTTCTTTGCCTCTTTAAATTCTTTTAGGAAGTCTAGAACTACATCTGATGAAATCTCTTCAATCTCTTATATCTCTAAAAGAGAATAAGAGGATTGAGGAAGGGAATCTTCAATTACAGTAGGAGTTCCCTTCTCTTTATCGAGTTTGAAATACACCTCCTTATCAATGAATTCTTTAGACACATCTGATGAGAAGGAGGAAGAAGAGGCCATTGATAATATAATACCTAGAGTAATAAGATTAACTCAAGAGAATAGGTATATATACAAAAAAAACTCGAGAGATTTAGGGTTTACGGGATAGGTTTAAAAGAAAACTCGAAACCGTACATGTACCCATAAGATGAGTGTTCACAAAGCTCAGCACGGAAAAAAACAATAACTACACTTTTACTTTTCAAAAGTAGGTTTTATGCAAGGAATAGAAAATGAACAAAAAAAAAACTCACGAACCAGTGTTTGACTAATTATCCTTCTAAAAACGATAAGAGATTAGCTAGATAATTAGAGTCACCTTGTTATGGATTATACATATTTAAATTTCTCACAACTAGGCTTTTTGAATGTGAGATATTCAACCTTGTGATTAATTTACACAAGTATGAGCTTTTAGCTCATTAAATAAACATTATTCCTTCTTATGCTTCTGTCTTCGACAAGTGTTGTTTACAAAGAGGTTAGACGCTGCATGATTAACAAATTTGTCAGAAGGACTAAGTCTAAGACCTCTTGCAATTTGTTCATATGGATCAGAATAGTCAGGATCCATTTTCTATACTTAGATTTACTAGAAACATTCTTATAAGTACAGGGAATGCTTTCTTTAGCAACACAAGAATTTATGCCGGAATGCACTTGAGCCTTGTGATGATTTCTAGAATAGAGATCATTCTTATAAGGTTTCTTTTTTTTTTGTGGGCATGTAATTCACTGCATTAGTCGACTGACTATTTATTCCATTGACAATGAAGAAAAGCAAATTATAAAGCTTAGAAATTTGTTTCCTTCTTGCAAAACAATGGATATCATAGTGATTTTTTTTCACACAAAAGGTATAGGTTCGTGGAGAAGAAGCAATAATTGGCACATGTCCTAACTTCATAGCCATATGAGAAGATTACAAGTTATGTAAACCTTTCTGTTGATGGTGGTTTTTAGCTTAGGGTCAAAGTCGTAAAACCCTAGGCAAGACAGTGACGTCATAGGGTTCGAGTAATAATAGCTCCAATAAATGCATTTATTGTACCCTTTAATATGTCTGCGAGAAAATTACCAGGGTAACCTTTTTTTAATTAATTACTAATTAGGGTTTCGACAGGCCAAAACCCTAATTCCCACGCCACATGTGCCGATGGAAAACCATGCCAGCCACACCCACCGCGCCAAGGCATGCCAACCATGCTAGCCACACTCATATGACAAACCCTTGGCCCCACCATGCCAAGTCAAACCGCACCCCTGTGCCAATGGCAAACCATGCCAGCCACACCCACCGCGCCAAGGCATGCCAACCATGCTAGTCGTACCCATGTGCCAATGGCAAACCATGCCAGCCACACCCACCGCGCCAAGGCATGCCAACCATGCTAGCCGCACTCATGTGCCAATGGCAAACCATGCCAGCCACACCCACCGCGCAAAGGCAATCCAACCATGATAGCCACACCCATGTGCCAATGGAAAACTATGCCAGCTACACCCACCACGCCAAGGCATGACAACCATGCTAGACGCACTCATGTGCCAATGGAAAACCATGCCATCCACACCCACAACGCCAAGGAATGCCAACCATGCTAGCCGCACACATGTGCCGATGGAAAACGATGCCATCCACACCCACCGTGCCAAGGCATGCCAACCATGCTAGCCGCGCTATGCCAACGGCATGCCAAGCCAAACCGCACCTTTCCTTGGCCCTAGCCATGCTAGCCGCACTATATGCCAACGGCATGCCAAACCCTTGGCCCCACCATGCCAAGCCAAACCGCACCTTTCCTTAGCCCTAGCCATGCTAGCAGCACCATATGCCAACGACATGCCAAACCATTGGCCCCACCATGCCATACCGCACCTTGCCTTGGCCCTAGCAATGCTATCCGCACCATATGCCAACGACATGCCAAACCCTTGGCCCCACCATGCCAAGCCAAACCGCACCATGCCTTGGCCCTAGCCATACTAGCCGAACCATATGCCAACGGCATGCCAAACCCTTGGCCCCACCATGCCAAGGCAAACCGCACCATGCCTTGCCCCTAGCCATGCTAGCCGCACCATGTGCCAACGACATGCCAAGCCCTTGGCCCCCACCATGCCAAACGCACCTAGCCACACAACCATGATGGCCTTCCCTATATGGCTACCAAAACGAAGGCGTGCGAAAATCAACGGTCCCCCTTCAATCCCAGGAGAAAATCCTAGCCATCCAAGGTTACCAGACAACGCATGTTAACTTTTGACCCAAAACCCTAGTTTGGTCACTCCAAACCGTGTCAAGGCATGCCATGCCAATGACATGCCAACCTATCTGTGCCACCATGCCATTCCAATGGCATCCCAACCTAGCCGCGCCACCATGCCATGCCAATGGCATGCCAACCTAGCCGCGACACCATGCTGGCCTTCCCTACGCGGATACCAAAACAAAGGCGTGCGACAATCAACTATTTCCCTTCAATCCCATGAGAAAATCCTAGCCTTCTAAGGTTAGCAGACAACACATGGTAACCTTTGACCCAAAACCCTAGTTTGTTCATGCCAAACCGCGCCAAGGCATGCCATGCCAACCTAGCCGTGCCACCATGCCATGCCAATGGTATGCCAACCTAGTCGCACCACCATGCTGGCCTTCCTTATGCGGCCACCAACAAACAAAAGTGTGCGACGATCAACATCTACCTTTCCTCTTAAAGTGCAAAATCTCGACCGTCGAAGGTCACCAAGCTAGCAAGTCTTCCAATCTCGACTTTCCAAGCAACAACAATATGCTACATGTTTTCAACACAAACATTTGAGACATCAACACATATCACAAACTGGGGGATCCTCTTTGGGTATTGGTTTACAGCGTGCGGCGTACACTACGCCCGTCATAAGGAAGTGTCATAAGGATGAGGCGGTTAGTAAATACAGGGAAGTTAATGGTGAAATGCTCCTTTTTATGGAACATCAAATCCATGCGTTAACGTTACCACCTTCTCCCATTTACTCACCTATTTTTCCTTTTCTTAATGAGACCAGGGTACATTTCACTTCGACTTGTATAAATAGGTCTTACCTATTTCCACCGAATAACAAGTTCAGTCAGGAACATACACCACTCATAAAATGTTTGATAGATTTCCATCATTAGCTTCCCACTTTCTGATACAAGTCGTAACACAACTACTCTTTCAGAATCAACTATTCTGGTCTCATCACTTTCCTTGCTTCCCTCCCCAAAACCAACCCATTCTACTTCACTTTGTGACCGAAGCAAGTCTGGAACGGCCATTTCTTGGTTTAGGCCGGACTTATACAGATTGATATCTTGAATCTAATTAAAGTACTCCCTTGCAGTACATTGTTTAGGGTTTAAGTTCGTTTCTATCCCGCACACCCGAAATTACCGAAATCAGCAGAAACCATTTTCACCCACAAACACTTTCTTGACACAATCTTCTTCTAGAGAACATTTCTTCATGTGTTGTACAAAAGATTTTCTCCTTAAGACAGAGTTTTCCTTTTCCAAGGATTTAAACTGTTCATGGGTTAGAGTAAGAGATGCACTTAGTTTCTCTTTTTCATCACGAAGTCTATTAAGATCTGATGAATGAGTCTCGAGCAAATATTTTTCTCTTATGGAGTTTTCATTAACAACCTCCTAAAGAGCACTAATATTTTCACGTTTTAGAGTAGTTTCTTGTGGAAGTTTCTCAATGTTCTTAGAGAAGGACACAACAATGTTATAGAGATCACGTTCTCGATCAAGAGACTTTTCAAATTCATCAATAAGCTGATCATGATCATTAAAATCAATAGTCTCAGCTGAAATTTTTGAAATTATGGAGAGCTCCTTTTCAGTTTTTTCCAGAGTGTCACATGCCTCATGAGAGGGAGAAATGTCATTATCAAATTGAACATTATTTTTACCTCGGGATTCGGAAGAATCTACTAAGGAGTAATCCTTTGAGGTGTTTCTAAGACACTTGACATAATTAAAAGCTTTAGGAGACATTTTGGTATGCACAAAGGAGATCTTGTCCTCAGACTCAGATTTCCAAAAACACAGACTTGTAAGGTTTTGAATGTGTTTGCCTTCTCTGATACCAATAGAAAAAGCTGGGTTCTAACAACCACACCCAATATTTCGATTGTCAATCTGTATGGACAACTCCGAGTTACTTTATAGAGAATCAACTAGACTCAATCAATAGAAAATATCTCAAGGAGTTATTATCTCAATCTCTCAATTTTATTTACTCAACCAAATACAATCTGTGAGTCTTAATCAAAGAGAGATAACTTGGATTGTACCAAATACCAATATCCAAGTGTCAATCAATTTAAATTAACAACCAAGAAGGTCGGATATTCTAATTGATTGAACAACGCACAACCTGTATTATTTCAAATATATAACAAAATATAATGCGGAAAAGAAATAACACAGACACTAGAATTTTGTTAACGAAGAAACCGAAAATGCAGAAAACCCCCGGGACCTAGTCCAGATTAAACATATATTGTATTAAGCCTCTACATACACTAGCCTACTCCAAGCTAACTTCAGTCTGGACTGTAGTTGAACCCCCACCAATCTCACACTGATCCAAGGTACAGTAATGTTCCAACGCCTCTGATCCCAGCAGGATACTGCGCACTTGATTCCCTTAGCTAATCTCACCCACAACCAAGAGTTTTTATGACCCAAAGTCGAAGACTTTAATAAACAAATATGTCTCACATATAAAAGTCTACAAGGATAGATATATTTGTCTCCCATGAATAAACCTATGATTTTTGTTCCGTCTTTTGATAAATCAAGGTGAACATGAACCAATTGATAAAACCAGACTTATATTCCCGAAGAATAGCTCAGCTTTATCAATCACCTCATAATAAACTTAATCGACGCAGCGAAGAAGATTATTGAGGAATCACAAATGATGAGACAAAGTGTTTGTGAATACTTTTATATCTTGCCTATCGAAGATAGAAATCTCAAGCCAATTATTATAATTGTCCTCGTACGATAGAAGATGCAAGATCAGATCATACAACTACGATAAAAGTAGTATCGGTCTGGCTTCACAATCCCAATGAAGTCCTTCAGTCGTTAACCTAGTATTGATGGTGGTTTTTAAACAAAGGGTAAAATTGTAAAACCCAAAATAACTTAATGTCACCGGTGACACATTTATTAAGACATTTAATGCATGTATTCAGTAATTAATAGAGGGTATTTTTTTCTTTAAATTAGGGTTACAACGAACAAAACCCTAATTCACCTTCGTGCCAATGGAAAATCCTGCCAGCCACACCTAGCTCAAGATAGACGCGCCATGCCAAACACACTCTGCCTTGGCCCTAGCTATGCTAGTCACACCAAATGCGCCAAAGCATGCCAACCATGCTAGCAGCACCTCCGTGCCAATGGAAAATCATGCCATCCACACCTAGCCCAAGCTAGCCGCCATGCCGAACGCACATTGCCTTGGCTCTAGCTATGCTAGTCACACCAAACGCGCCAAAGCATGCCAACCATGCTAGCCGCACCTCCGTGCCAATATAAAATCATGCCAGCCACACCTAGCCCAAGCTAGCCGCACCTCCGTGCCAATGGAAAATCATGCCAGCCACACCTAGCCCAAGCTAGCCGCGCCATGCCGAACGCACTCTGCCTTGGCCCTAGCTATGCTAGTCATACCAAACGCACCAAAGCATGCCAACCATGATAGTCTCACTTCCGTACCAATAGAAAATTATGCCATCCACACCTAGCCCAAGCTAGCCGCACCTCCGTGCCAATGGCAAATCCAGCCAGCCACACCTAGATCAAGCTAGCTGCGCCATGCCAAACACACTCTTCCTTAGCCCTATCTATGCTAGTCACACCAAACGCGCCAAAGAATGCCAACCATGCTAGCCGCACCTCCGTGCCAATGGAAAATCATGCCATCCACACCTAGCTCAAGCTAGCCGCGCCATGCCAAACACACTCTGCCTTGGCCCTAGCTACGCTGGTCATGGCACGCCAATCCAAACACCCTTACCTTGTCCCTAGCCACGCCATTCCAAAGTAGCGCCCGCACATAGGCTTGCAAACCATGCAACCTAGGCCCAAATGGACGAACATGCCATTGGCACATGCCAACACGCTCGCTGGTAGCTTTTCTTACCAAGTTGTGGCCCTAATGGCCGAGCATGCCATTGGCACATGCCAACACGCTCGCTGGTAGCTTTTCTTACCAAGACGTGGCCCTAATGGCCAAGCATGCCATTGACATATGCCAACACGCATCGCTGGTAGCTTTTATTACCAGGCCGTGGCCCTAATGGCCGAGCATGCTATTGGCACATGCCAACACGCTCGCTGGTAGCTTTTCTTTCCAGGTCGTGGCCCTAATGGCCGATCATGCCATTGGTACATGCCAACACGCTCGCTGGTAGCTTTTCTTACCAAGTCGTGGCCCTAATGGCCGAGCATGCCATTGGCACATGCCAACACGCTCGCTGGTAGCTTTTCTTACCAAGACGTGGCCCTAATGGCCGAGCATGCCATTGGCACGTGCCAACATGCTCGCTGGTAGATTTTCTTACTAGGTCGTGGCCCTAATGGACGAGCATTCTAACACGCTCACTGGTAGATTTTCTTACCAATCCGTGGTCCTAATGGCCACACATACCATTGGCACATGCCAAAACCCACGTTGGTAGCCTAACTTGCAAACCGTGCAACCTACCACCAAGGCATTCCACATATGCCATTGGCACATTCCACACATGCCACTAGAAGCTCTGGAACTTCCACTTGCACTCAACGTACAACCTACCACTGAGGCATTCCACACATGCCATTGGCACATGCCACACACGACACTAGCAGCTCTAGCACTGCCACTTGCACTCAACGTACAACCTACCACCTACAACCAAGGCATTCCACACATTATTTCACCCTTTACTCTCTTCCTTCAACCAACACTGAGGCATAAACACAAACGGGGATGCATTCCACTTGTTTCCATCTCGACATTGTAATAAATAAATAAATGAGTAATGTTTTCACCCACCTATTTCCACTCTCTTCCTTCATGAGGCCACATCTCGACAAAATAGTCCTATTTCCACCAGATAACAAGTCTCGGTCAGGAGAAAAATACAACACTCTCAGAAAAGGAAACTTTGCAAGCTCTCCAAAAAGATTTCATCTCTTGCAAGCTTCCTAAGCTTTCACTTTATGATACAAGTCGAGACACTACTCTCCCAGAATTATTATAGTCTCAACACCTTTCTTTGCTTCCCTCCCCAAATCAACCCTTCTCATCCACTTTGTGACCGAAGCAAGTCTGGAACGGCCATTTCTTGGTTTAGGCCGGACTTGTACAGATTGATCTTTCGAATCTATAAAGTGCTCACGTGCAACACATTTGTTTAGGGTTTAAACCAGTTTCTCACTCACCTAACGAATTTACCAAAATCGGCGGAAACCATTTTTACCCATAAACAATTGGCGACCACAGTGGGAGGATTGATCTATCGGTTACAATACCAATTCCGACACCTGATTTTATTTCCCAAATGTCAAATCCCAACATGGTGGAACTTAGGTCCGGAGCGGCTGCCGAGAATACCAGCACAGAACACACCCCTGATGTTAGCGTCTCTCCCAATAACGTTGTTGCATCACCTGCTGACTACAGTAACATCGAATGCACTCCCTCAAGTGTAACACCTCTAATCACCAGGGCCAGAGCCGCTACCTCCTCTAGTGTCTCTGCACAACCTTCTAATCACGGCAACGAAAATAACTCTTCGGGTGTCATGCCACCATTCACCAGGGCCAGAGCCGCCGCTAAGTCCCCTAATGCTTCGTCTAGCATGGCACTTCCGACCACAACTAAGGTTCCAACTACCCCGCCGATGGGAAGAGAGACCAGAGGGACCAGAGGAAGTCGTCCTTATGTCACCATCGCCGATTTGATGGAATGACAGGAGATGCTCGCTAGAGCCTAGACGGATATGGTTTCAACGCATAAAGAGGTACTCGTCTTTCTCAAGACCATGACAGAGCGACTACCACGTGATTCGCGTCCTCTAGAGCCGCTTAGGAACGTATCGAACAACCCCGACGCCAGCACCTCGGCGGAGCACGCTTCCACGGATGAGGAAACTCGCGCTAGAATCTCGTTGGAAAGAAATCAGCCGCCCAACTTCGTCACGCGAGAAGATATGGAATAACTTCTCCGCAACCGAATCAAGAATGATGAATTGGACGTGCATCATCACCAACCCCCGTACCCATCCGAAATGCAGAGAATCCCTCTCCCAAAGGGGTACTCTTCTCCTCAATTTACCCTATACGATGGTACCGGGAATGCACATGAGCATGTCTCCCGTTTCTTGGAATCCCTAGGTGAACATGAATATAATCACGTTCTTCGTTTAAGGGAATTCTCAAAATCACTTACTGAAATGGCGTATACATGGTACAACAGAATCCCACCGAACAACATTCCCATCTGGAGTAGCATGGTCACTGCGTTTTACAAGAAATACTTCTTCGTGTCTGAGCAAGTTACTTTCTCAGACCTCGGAAGAATGTACCAGTGGGATAACGAACATCCGAATGATTTCATCAAAAGGTTCAGGGTTCAATTACTCGACTGTCATGACCCAAATGTGACCGAGCAACAACTGGTGAACGCATGCATCAATGGTATGGTTCATATTTACCGCGCCCTGCTAGAAAACTTGCGCTTCCAAACATTCTCCGAACTCCATGAAGATGCCAGACGATCTGCAACAACAACACCAGCATTACTGGAAAGAGCTAGGCCAACTCGAACCGAAGAAACGCGTGAAACTCACGGGAGTAAACGCCTCATCAGCAAGCAATTTAATGCCGGCTCATCCTCCGTGAACATAGTAAACGAAAGGGGGAAAAGGAAAGCCCCAACTACGATCCACCAGCCAAAACGTGAAGCGCCGGCCCAATGGGAACCCCCGCCACGAAAGACCGTCACTAAAACCCCCATGCAGCATCATGAGACCGAAGGAAATACCATTGATTTCTCGTTTCCCATCGAGGAGGTGATTGTCCTACTAGAAGCCTGGGTTCAAGATGATATTATCAGACTTCCACCTCCCAGACGTCCACCAACTGAGGCTAAGATGGCGAACCCCAAGTACTGCCACTACCACAGGTTCATTCACCACCCGACCAGCGATTGTAACAGACTAAAGCATATTTTCAAATAAAGGATATAAGCGGGAGGACTCCAACCAGGAGACGAAAGAGTGCATCGAGACCCACTACCAATAAGAAATTGTGGGTCCTCTGGGGACTCCGTGCACGAGACTGTACAATCCATGATGCAACATGTATGCGAAATTCTCTATCTTTCCAAGGTGCAGCGCCAAGATATTTTCGCAGCTCTCAATCGTGTTGTATCCGGAAAATAAATTTTTCTCTCCTCGGAAACCACGTCAGGGGCCCAAGCTTTACAAACAGGCGGAACCAAAAAAGGAGAACTGGGGACTGCTGACCACGTCCCGTTTAAGAGGTAATGAATTTGACGACACGCTCATCGACACGGCCTCTGACCACAACATCATTAATTTCAAGACACTAAAGGCAGCAGGATTTACAAAAAAAAGACGCTACCTATTCCCCGTCCGTGATTAAGAACTTGAGAGGAGAAACTTTGAATGCGCATGGCTACATCAACCTAGAGATCAAGATGGGAGACGCTATAACGCATAGAAAATTCCACATTGTCAAATAACTAGATCATGACATGATATTGGGACGCTTTTGGGTGCTCGACAACAAATCGAAATTGGATGTACACCCTCTGCCGACGTCCATGCCCGAAGGAATTCCCAACAAATCATCCCACTGGTTATCGCATCAACGAGCTGTTAAAGGAACCCAGACATCCGGAGAGGACCATTTTGCGCTAGATCATGATTTTTAAATGCAAGTAAGTCTGAACGAGCAACCTTTTCTACAACCAGTCTTTCCTTCCCCCATTCCATCATGGGGACTCGGCGCGATTACTGGCACGAACGCTGTCAAGAAATGTGAATGGGAAGCCGGACCATTTGAACACTTTTCAAGAAGCTTGGAAACTTCTGTTGAAACCAATGAAGCCAAGACTCAAACGGTTGCACGACGTCTGAACCCGTTTTCAATCTGAGATGTAGTTGTTAAGGAAAGCTCGTTTCAAGTTGGGAGGATGACAGTAAAAATGGCTATTCAAACTGATTCTCCTGATGAAAGAGAAGACGAGCTGTATCTAGTTGCGGATGCCCTTTTGGGAGGATATTGCAAGATCATCAATGCAGACACACCTGAAGGAGTGATAATTCACTCGCGATGGCTCAAGGTCTCCAATCCCTAAAATGTTGTACCTCCCAATCACTCCCCCCTTTAGTATTTCCTTTAATAATTTCTCTTAGTAGTTGTACTCCCCCAAGATGAATACATTGTTTGTATTTTTTTTCCTGGGATCCCCTTTTCCATCGAAAAAAATAAAATAAATACATCTCTTTCCAAGAAAATTCTCCAGATATCAGAGAAATACATCAGATAAACCCAGAAAACCATTGCGGAGCCATCATACCACAACCTCTTTCAAAAAATATATATGAAGCAAAATGTTGACTGATGAAGAAGAAGGTAAAGATGAGTTTGCGAAAAAAAAAAGCATTAGGGGAACTAAAGCAGCTAACAGAAATAACAAAAGGGAAGAACTAGCCCTCGAAGGATGGAGCACAAGTCCCCTCGGGTAAGGCTATCTTCAAGCACTTCCCCCAGCAATCCCTCGGGCAACAAAGGTTCCATTCAACGGTGTTAGCAGCAACAACCTCAACATTCCATCCCGAAGCAACCACAGTGGAAACAGTGTCCTCCCCGACGACCGGTCCAGCATATGCCACCATGACCCCTCCGGTATCACCAACGACACCTTTGGCATCAACTTCAAAGGATATTTCGTTTCCGTCATATGCTACTTCGAAGGTTTTCTCAGTGACACTTCGGAGAAAGTTTTTTGATTCATCCGCATCAGAGTCAAGAATCATGGCGCTCTCCTCCAAGACCCCCACACGTTCACTTTTTCGTCGCTTCAACCTAGAAACAGTCCGATCCGCCCCATACCCGGATCAAGGAAAGGTTTTGCCACACTGAAACCTCTCAACATGCCAAGACTCTTCCTCGTTCTCTCGCCCCTCCACCATGCTCACTGAACCCAAGAAAGTCCGAACATGAACCTGTTCTTCGTAGGGATAGATGGAAGAGAGGTCCTTAATGATTTCACTAGCTTCATGGAACGAAGATTCAATCCCAACCAATGCCTCCTCAAGAGAAGAAGATCGATCTCCGCTAAGTCTGAAGTCCTTTTCCGAAGAGTTAAAGGTGCGGCCATCTCTGGAGGGTCCCATCATACACTGCAGAAGATGGGTAAAATGATCAAGTTTTATCATATCTATACACATATAAAAATAGGATAACACGAACAGATAAGAATAAGAAAACATACCGGTATGATCTTATTAGCCCGAATAACCCTAGTCGGTGTGCTTTTTGCAAGAGTCGGACCTCGCGCCTTCACTTGGAGAATCTGGATGTTTAGAAGATGATTCGTCTCTAGGCAAAGAAAGAAACTCAACAAGAAGAACCTTTTCTCAAATAAGGGAGGCGGTACAATTACATTGGGTATGAATACGGAACCTTAAAAAAGGAAAGGAAGCAATGAGGGACATAACGCTTCCAGATTTTGGCATGGATGATGCCCTGATTGAAGCCGCGCGTGAAGGAAGGCAAAATAAGGAAACTTTTCTATCTGTAGAAACACCTACTCCCTCTTTGTTTACACCGGTCCCATCAAGATCGCGCCAGTCTCTCCAATCTCCCAAGCCACACCGGTCCTGCCAATTGCGCCAAACTTCCCAACAACCGCCCAAGTCACGCCATCTAGCACAATCAGTTTCCCACTTTGCGTCGGTCCCGCCAGATAGCATGCTCAGCTTCCCCACCTTGCGTCGATCCCGCCAGCTAGCATGCTCAGTTTCCCAACTCGCGTCAACTTCTCAATGCCGCCCAGCTTCTTGTCTCTCAATGAAGCTGACTTCCCAATTGTGGCAGCCTCCCGATTTCTGCAAAACTGCCAGAGGAAAGGATTCCAAATCCTATTTATAAAAAAGGTCATACAAGCCTCCTCAATTCTCTTCATGATTTGCTGTTGATAGTTTGTCACCATCTTATGCTTACCTCGCAACAAAGCTCATGTTCCGAGCTAAGTAGGGGACTTAATGTTTATGGTGGTTTTTAAACAAAGGGTAAAATTATAAAACCCCAAATAACCTAATATCACCAGTGACACATTTATTAGGACATTTAATGCATGTAGTCAGTAATTAATAGGGGGTATTTTTTTTCAAATTAGGGTTACAATGAACAAAACCCTAATTCACCTCCGTGCCAATGGCTAATCCTGCCAGCCACACCTAGCTCAAGCTAGCCGTGCCATGCCAAACACACTCTTCCTTGGCCCTAGCTACGCTAGTCACACCAAACGCACCAAAGCATGCCAACCATGCTAGCCGCACCTCCGTGCCAATGGAAAATCATGCCAGCCACACCTAGCCCAAGCTAGCCGCGCCATGACGAACGCACTCTGCCTTGGCCCTAGCTATGCTAGACACACCAAACGCGCCAAAGAATGCCAACCATGCTAGCCGCACCTCCGTTCCAATAGAAAATCATGCCATCCACACCTAGCCCAAGCTAGTCGCACCTCCGTGCCAATGGAAAATCATTCCAGCCACACCTAGCCCAAGCTAGCCGCGCCATGCCGAACGCACCATGTCGTGGCCCTAGCTATGCTAGTCACACCAAACGCGCCAAAGCATGCCGACCATGCTATCCGCACCTTCGTGCCAATAGAAAATCATACCAGCCACACCTAGCCCAAACTAGCCGCACCTCCGTACCAATGGAAAATCTTGTCAGCCACACCTAGCTCAAGCTAGCCGCGCCATTCCAAACGCACTCTGCCTTGGCCCTAGCTACGCTAGTCATACCAAACGCACCAAAGCATGCCAACCATGCTAGCCTCACCTCCGTGCCAATGAAAAATCATGCCAGCCACACCTAGCTCAAGCTAGCCGCGCCATGCCAAACAAACTCTGCCTTGGCCCTATCTACGCTGGTCACGCCACGCCAAGCCAAATAACCTTACCTTGTCCCTAGCCACGCCATGCCAAAGTAGCGCCCGCACCTAGGCTTGCTAACAATGCAACCTAGGCCCAAATGGCCGAGCATGCCATTGGCACATGCCAACACGCTCGCTGGTAGCTTTTCTTACCAAGTCGTTGCCCTAATGGCCGAGCATACAATTGGCACATGCCAACACGCATCGCTGGTAGCTTTTCTTACCAGGTTGCGGCCCTAATTGCCGAGCATGCCATTGGCACATGCCAACACGCTCGCTAGTATCTTTTCTTATGCCATTGGAACATGCCAACACCAACACGCTCGCTGGTAGCTTTTCTTACCAAGCCGTGGCCCTAATGGCCGAGCATTCCATTGGCACGTGCCAATACGCTCGCTGGTAGATTTTCTTACCAAGTCGTGGCCCTAATGGCCGAGCATGCCATTGGCACATGCCAACACGCATTGCTGGTAGCTTTTCTTACCAGGTTGTGGCCCTAATGGCAGAGCATGCCATTGGCACATGCCAACACGCTCGCTAGTCTCTTTTCTTACCAAGTCGTGGCCCTAATGGCCGAGCATGCCATTGGCACATGCCAACACGCTCGCTGGTAGCTTTTCTTACCAAGTTGTGGCCCTAATGGCTGGGCATGCCATTGGCACATGCCAACACGCTCGCTGGTAGATTTTCTTACCAAGTTGTGGCCATAATGGCCGAGCATGCCATTGGCACGTGCTAACACGCTCGCTGGTAGCTTTTCTTACCAAGTCGTGGCCCTAATGGCCAAGCATGCCATTGGCACATGCCAACACACATCGCTGGTAGCTTTTCTTACCAGGTCGTGGCCCTAATGGTCGAGCATGCCATTGGCATATGCCAACACGCTCGCTAGTAGCTTTTCTTACCAAGTCGTGGTCCTAACGGCCACGCATACCATTGGCACATGCCAGATCCCACGCTGGTATCCTAACTTGCAAACCGTGCAACCTACCACCAAGGAATTCCACACATGCCATTGGCACATGCCACACACGCCACTAGCAGCTCTGGCACTGCCACTTGCACTCAACGTACAACCTACCACCGAGGCATTCCACACATGACATTGGCACATGCCACACACGCCACTAGCAGCTATGGCACTGCCACTTGCACTCAACGTACAACATACCACCAAGGAATTCCACACATGCCATTGGTACATGCCACACACTCCACTAGCATCTCTGGCACTGCCACTTGCGCCCGAGGTGCAACCCGCAACAAAGGCATTCCGCACATGCCACACGCGCCCCTAGCAGTGCCACTTGCACTCAAGGTGCAACCAACATTCGAGACATCAACACAAACTGGGGGATGGTTTACAGGGTCTTGGTTTGGCGGTCACAGCTTGCAGCGTACACTACGCTCACATTAAGAAAGCGTGAATAGGAATAAAGCGGTCAAATAAATGAGGAAATAATGATGAAAACGTTTTCACCCATAAACACCTTGCGGTTACCACCTCCTCCCATTATTTCACCCTTTACTCTCTTCCTTCATGAGGCCATGGTACGTTTCAATATCGACTTGTATAAATAGGTCTTACCTATTTCCACCAGATAACAAGTCTCAGTCAGGGGAAAAATATAACACTCTCACAAAAGGCAACTTTGTAAGCTCTCCAAAAAGCTTTCATCTCTTGAAAGTTTCCTAAGCTTTCACTTTCTGATACAAGTCGAGACACTACTCTCCCAGAATTATTCTGGTCTCAACACCTTTCTTTGCTTCCCTCCCCAAATCAACCCTTCTCCTCCACTTTGTGACCGAAGCAAGTCTGGAACGGCCATTTCTTGGTTTAGGCCGGACTTGTACAGATTGATCTCTCGAATCTATAAAGTGCTCACGTGCAGCACATTTGTTTAGGGTTTAAACCAGTTTCTCACTCACCTACCGAATTTACCAAAATCGGCGGAAACGATTTTTACCCATAAACACCTAGTTTTATAAGAAGAAAACCAAAGGTTAAGGAGAATCGACTCTAGCTTAGCAAACTAGTATCACACAGAATATGTGGCGATTAGGTTTCCCAGTTGCTAGAGTTTTTCCTTATAAAGTCTTTCAAATCAGGGTTTGCAATCAATGATATCTTAGTAACAAAGCATTCAATATTCACCGTTAGATGAAAACCTGATTAGTTACAAGTAATATTTATCAACCGTTAGATCAAAAACACAGCTTGTTATACACACATGTAGTACACGTTTGTTGGCTTGTGAAAACTGTACCCAAACTTGTACACTAGTTGGTTCAACACTAGTTAACCAAATGGTTAGCCAAATGATAACTTTCATATCAACCATATTCTTCTTTACCATAACTAGTCCAATGACATGCCAACCTAGCCGCACCACCATACCATGACAATGGAATGCCAACCTAGCCGCGCCACCATGCTGGCCTTCCCTATGCGGCTACCAATAAACGAAAGCGTGCGACGATCAACGGGTACCTTTCCTCTTAAGGTGCAAAATCTCAACCGTCGAAGGTCACCAAGCTAGCAAGTCTCCCAAGATCGACTTTCCAGGAAACAACAATATGCTACATGTTTTTCACAAAAACATTTGAGACATCAACACATATCACAAACTGGGGGATCCTCTTTGGGTATTGGTTTGGCGGTTTACAGCGTGTGGCGTATACTACTCCCGTCATAAGGAAGTGTCATAAGGATGAGGCGGTTAGTAAATACAATGAAGTTAATGGTGAAATGCTCCTTTTTATGGAACATCAATTCCACGCGTTTACGTTACCACCTCTTCTCATTTACTTACCCATTTTTCCATTCCTTAATGAAACCAGGGTACGTTTCACTTCGACTTGTATAAATAGGTCTTACCTATTTCCACCGAACAACAAGTTCAGTCAGGAACATACACCACTCAGAAATAGGTAACACAACTTCCCACTTTCTGATACAAGTGGAACATACACCACTCAGTCAGGAACATACACCACTCAGTCACAAGTAGATAGAAAGCTAGCATCTACTTATGACTGGGTGGTGTACGTTTCACTTCGACTTGCTAGCTTTCAATCTATTAGCTTCCCACTTTATGATACAAGTCATAACACAACTACTCTTTCAGAATCAACTATTCTGGTCTCATCACTTTCCTTGCTTCCCTTTCCAAAACCAACCCATTCTCCTTCACTTTGTGACCGAAGCAAGTCTGGAACGGTCGTTTCTTGGTTTAGGCTGGACTTGTATATATTGATCTCTCGAATCTAAAGTACTCCCTTGAAGTACATTGCTTAGGGTTTAAATTCGTTTCTCACCCGCACACCCGAAATTACCGAAATCAACAGAAACCATTTTCACCCATAAACAATTGGTGACCACAATGGGAGATCAATCTATTGGTTGCAATATCGATTTCCAATTTTCTGATATCACCTTTCACTTACAACTCCAACATGGTAGAAATCAGATCCGGATCAGCTGCCGAGAACACCAACGCATAATCTCTCACTGGTGTTAATGCTACTTCCAACAACATCACTACGCCATCTACTGACCCCAGTAGAACCGAAAGCACTCCTTCAGGTGTAACTCCGCTGATCACTAGGGACAGAGCCGCTGCCGCCTCTAACGTCCCTACGCAACTCGCTAATCCTTGCAGTACTGAAAGCACTCATTCAGGTGTAACACTACCAGTCACTAGGGCCAGAACTGCTGCTACTGTTCCTAATACTTCATCAAGCATGATGCCTCCAACCGCCACTAAGACTTCAACTACCCCACCAACGGGACGAGAAACCGGAAGAACCAGAGGAAGCCGACCATATATCACCATCGCTGATTTGATGGAACGATAGGAGGTTCTCTCCATAGCCCAAACAGATATGGTTTCGATGCATAAAGAAGTACTCGTATTTCTTAAAGCCCTGACAAAGCGGCTGCTGCGTGAGCCATGCCATCCAGAGCCATTTATAAATGCCTTCAACATCCCCGACGCTAGCGCCACGGCGGAACGCGTCTCCGCAGAAGATGAGACTCGTGCCAGACCCCCATTGGAAAGAAGTCATCCATCCAATTTTGTCACAAGAGAGGATCTGGAGAAACTTCTCTGGAATCGAGTCAAGAATGATGAAATAGACATGCATCAACATCAACCTCCTTACCTATCTGAAATACAAAGAATTCCTCTCCCAAGAGGATACTCCTCTCCTCAATTCACCCTGTATGATGGCACTTGAAATGCACGTGAACATGTCTCTCACTTCTTCAAATCCTTGGGTGAACACGAATACAATAACGTTCTTCGTTTGAGGGAGTTTCCTAAATATCTTACCGGAAACACGTGGTACAACATCATCACGCCAAACAACATTCCTAACTGGGGTAGCATAGTTATCGTATTTTACAAGAAGTACTTCTTCGTGTATGAACAAGTTACCTTCTCGGACCTAGGAAGAATGTACCAGCGGGACAACGAACATCCGAATGATTTTTTTAAGAGATTCAGGGTTCAAGCACTAGACTGTCACGACCCAAACGTGATCGAGCAAAAACTGGTGAATACACGCATCAGCGGTATGGCTCCCATTTACCGCACCTTGCTAGAGAACCTGCGTTTCCAGACATTCTCCGAACTCCATAAAGATACCAGACGATCCACAACGACAGTACCAGTGTTATTGGAAAGAGATAGACCGACCAGAACCGATAACATGCGCGAAACTCGTGGGAATAGACGTCTCCTCGGTAAGCAATATAACAATGACCCATCCTCTATAAGCGTAGTAAATGAGGGAGGGAAAAGGAAGGCCCCAGCTGAAGACTAACATCCTAAAAATGAAGCACCAACACAATGAGGAACTCCGCCACAGAAGGCTTCCGCTAAAGCTCCCATGCGTCATCACGAAACTGAAGGAAATACCTTGGGTTTCCCATTTCCCATTGAGGAGGTGATCGATCTCTTAGAAGCATGGATTCAAGATGATTTTATCAAACTACCATTTCCCAGACGCCCACCGACTGAGGCCGAGATGGAAAACCCCAAATACTGCCACTACCACAGACTTTTTTTACCACTCAACTAGTGATTACAACAAACTAAACATATCTTCAAAGAAAAGATAGAAGCAGGGGAACTCTAACTAGGAAAAGAGGGATTACATCGAGACCCACTTCTAATAAGGAATTGTGGGGTCTCTGGGGACTCCGTGCATGAGACTGTGCAATCCATGATGCAACACGTATGCGAAATTCTCTACCTTTTCAAGGTGCAGCGCAAAGATATTTTCACGGCTCTCAATCGCGTCGTGTTAGGCAAACGGATTTTTCACTCCATGGAAGTCAAGCCTGGAGCCCAAGCTCCCCCAGCAAGCAGGATCGAAAAGGACAACTGGGAACTGCTGACCACATCTTATTTAAGAGGTATTGAATTCGACAACACGCTCGTCGACGCGTCCTCTGACTTCAACATTATTACTTCCATGACTCTGAAAGCATCGGGGTTTACGAAACAAGAGGCTACCCAATCCCTATCCGTGATTGAGAACCCAGGAGGGGAAGCCTTTTATGCGCACGGCTACATCAACCTCGAGGTCAAGATAGGAGACGCTATAACGCGTAGAAAATTTCACATTGTCAAAGAACTGGGTTACGACCTGATATTGGGGCACTTGTGGGTACTCGACAACAAGGCAAAATTGGGCACATCCCCTCTACCAATGTCAACGTCCGAAAGAATCTCCAACAAACTGTCCCACTTGATTCCGCATCGATGAGTTGTTGATGGAACCCGGACGCCTGGAGAAGACCTGTTGGCACTAACTCGTGGATTCCAAATTCAAGTAAGTCTGGCCGAACGATATTCTCTACAACCAGTCATTTCTTCCCCCGTTCCGTCATGGGGACTCAGCACGATTACTGGCCCGGACGCTGTCAAGAGATGTGAATGGGGCGTTGGGCCATTCAAACGCTTTGTAAAGAATTTGGAAGCTTCCATCGAAACCAACGAGATCAAGATTCAAACGGTTGCATAATACCTGAACCCTTTTTCAATTGGATATATAGTGGTCAAAGTGAACTCATTTCAAGTTGGGAAGATGACGGTAAAGATAGTTGTTCGGATTGGTTTTCCTGAGGAAAAAGAAGACGAACCTTATCTGGTGGCAGACGTTCTTTTAGGAGGATACTGCAAGCTCATCAACATAGACAAGCCGGAAGGTATGACAGTTAACTTGCAATGGCTCAAGCTTTCCAATCCCTAAAACGCTGTACTTTTCCCAGCCTCTCTCCCTTTAGTATTTACTTCAACAGCTTCTCTTGATATTTGTATTTCCCCGTGTATTCTTCTCCGGTTTTTCGTTTTTCGTTCAAAAAAAATAAAAGAAAAGAAATGCATTTCTTTCCGAGTGGGTTTTCCCAAATCTCAGAAAAATATACCAAACCAATCAAAATCATTGAGAATCCATTAACCGTCATATCACAACCAGAAAGCCAAAGTCGTGTTAGAAATACCTTATTCAATCATTCGAAAATAAGAAATTGCAAACGGGATGCTCATTGGCGAAGCCCTAACTTCGACACGAATACAAAGAAGGTAAAGATAAGCCTACAAAGCATCAGGACGACTACACAACAGATAAAAAAAATAAAAGAAGAAGCTAGTCATCGAAAGTTGACGCACGAGTCGCCTCAGTCAAAACTCCTTTCAAGCACTTTCCCCAACAATCTCTCAGGCAACAAAGGTTCCATCCGACGTCCGCATCAGCAGTAGCAACCTCAACATCCCATCTGAAATCCGCCTCAGTAGCAACATCACCCGTTTCCTTCCCGACGCCCGCATCAACAACCGGCTCAGCATATGTCACCGTGACCCGCCCGATGTTGCCGACAACAGTCTCGGCGCCTACTCCGAAGGATGTATCAGTTTCATCAAACACGGATTCCTTGAGGGTTTTCTCAGCAACCTTATGAGGCGAATTTCCCGGTTCATCCGCATCCGAATCGAGAATTGTGACACCATCCTGAACAAAGAAGTTACGTCGGCTTTCCCCTTAAAGTTTCACAGACTCAGTTTTCTGTCGTTTCAACCCATAAGCGGGATGTACCGCCCTAGCATTGGGCCGTGAAGAAGTCTCACTGCACTGAGGTCTCTCAACACACCAAGGCCCTTCGTCACTCTCCCATTCCTCCTCTATGTTCACTGAATCCAAGAAGGTTTGAGAACGCGCCCACACTTTACCTAGATGGGTGGAAGGTAGGCCCTGACTAATTCTGCAAGCTTCATGGAATAGAGATTCAATTCTGTCTAACGCCTCCTCGTAAGAAGAAAACTGGTTTTTGCCGACTCCAAAGCTTTTATCCGAAGGGTTAGAGGTACGGCTGCCTCCGGAAGATCCCATTGTGCACTACAAAACCAGAGAAAGTATGCAAGTTTTTACCCTATTTTACACAGGAAGCATATATAAGGAAGAAAATAAAACGGAAACCAGAAAACACGAGACGATACCTGCAAGGAGGGCGAGCACGATTTCAGGACAAACTATGTGAATGAAGGATTCAAGATCATCTCTTATCGGCAGAATGACACAATCCCGAAAAGGAAAGATTTCTACTAAATTTAGAATTAAGGCGTGATGTCTGGTCTTAATTAAAACCTATTCTACCAACAAATAAAAAGGGAAAGTCTCATTCATGGCTATGCGATATAATAAGGGTTTGGTGAGAAAATATGGAAGTACGTGTTTGAGACATGCTTGCTCACGTTTTGCTTTTTTGACCACCAATATCGAGATTCGGGAACAAAACCGACAACATAACCTGAGAAGAAGGAGTAACGCCCCTTTTATGGGCATAGCACTCTCGGTTTTTGAAGAAAAAAAATCCCAGTTCAAGCTACACAAGAAGAGAGGGAATCGGGCCCGCAAAGACAAATCACCACCAAGCCGAGTAGTTCGTGCACGCCTCACCGAACCGCACCACGCCAAGTTGTCCATTCCATTGACGTGGCCTCATCATGCCAAAACCGTCTGCCATGCTTTGCCTCTCCAAGCCGTCTGCGCCGTGAACTTGCCAATACCAACAAGATATACGGCCAGACCAAGCCATCAATTTTTGTCTCACCACTCCACGGTCTATATCCCCAGCATAATTTATGTAGGTCCGCCAACACGAGAAATACAAACTCGCTTCACCTCTCGAAAAGGTTAGACGAATCTTCTTGACTATCTTGCATGATTTACGTTTCGACTCTGTCCTTGTCTGTCACCATCTTATGTTTACCTCGCAATAACGCCCATGTTCCGAGCTAAGCATGGGACTTAATGTTGATGGTGGTTTTTAGCTTAGGGTCAAAGTCGTAAAACCCAAGGCAAGACAGTGACGTCATAGGGTTCGAGTGATAATAGCTCCAATAAATGCATTTATTGTACCCTTTAATATGTCTGCGAGAAAATTACCAGGGTACACTTTTTTTAATTAATTACTAATTAGGGTTTCGACAAGCCAAAACCCTAATTCCCACGCCACATGTGCCGATGGCAAACCATGTCAGCCACACCCACCGCACCAAGGCATGCCAACCATGCTAGTCGCACCCCTGTGCCAATGGCAAACCATGCCAGCCACACACACCGCGCCAAGGCATGCCAACCATGCTAGCCGCACTCATATGCCAACGGCATGCCAAACCCTTGGCCCCACCATGCCAATCCAAACCGCACCTTTCCTTGGCCCTAGCCATGCTAGCCGCACCCCTGTGCCAATGACAAACAATGGCATCTACACCCACCATGCCAAGGCATGCCAACCATGCTAGCCGCACTGATGTGCCAATGGAAAATCATGCCATCCACACCCACCGTGCCAAGGCATGCCAACCATGCTAGCCGCACCCATGTGCCAATGGAAAATCATGCCACTCACACCCATCGCGCCAAGGCATGCCAACCATGCTAGCCGCACTCATGTGCCAATGGAAAACCATGCCAGCCACACCCACCGCTCCAAGGCATGCCAACCATGCTAGCCGCACACATGTGCCGATGGCAAACCATGCCAGCCACACCCACCATGCCAAGGCATGCCAACCATGCTAGCCGCACACATGTACCGATGGAAAACCATGCCAGCCACACCCACCACGCCAAGGTATGCCAACCATGCTATCCGCACTCATGTGCCAATGGCAAACCATGCCAGCCACATCCACCACGCAAACTGCATGCCAAACCCTTGGCCCCACCATGCCAAGCCAAACCGCACCTTGATTTGGCCCTAGCCATGTTATCCGCACCATATGCCAACGACATGCCAAACCCTTGGCCCCACCATGCCAAGACAAACCGCACCTTTCCTTGGCCCTAGCAATGCTAGTCGCACCATATGACAAGGGCATGCCAAACCCTTGTCCCCACCATGCCAAGCCAAACCTCACCTCACCTTTCCTTGGCCCTAGCCATACTAGCCAAACCATATGCCAACGGCATGCCAAACCCTTGGCCCCACCATGCCAAGACAAACCGCACATTTCCTTGTCCCTATCCATGCTAGCCGCACCATGTGGCAACGGAATGCCAAGCCCTTGGCCCCCACCATGCCAAACGCACCTAGCCACGCCACAATGCTGGCCTTCCCAACGTGGCTACCAAAACAAAGATGTGTGACAATCAACGGCCCCCCTTCAATCCCAGGAGCAAATCCTAGCCATCCAAGGTTACCAGACAACACATGTTAAACTTTGACCCAAAACCCTAGTTTGGTCACGCCAAACCGCGTCAAGTCATGCCATGCCAATGACATGCCAACATAGCTGCGCCACCATGCCATGCCAATGGAATGCCAACCTAGCCACGCCACCATGCTGCCTTCCCTACGTGGCTACCAAAACAAAGGTGTGCGACAATCAACGGACGCCCTTCAATCCCAGGAGCAAATCCTAGCCGTCCAAGGTTACCAGACAACACATGGTAACCTTTGACCCAAAACCCTAGTTTGGTCATGCCAAACCGCGCCAAGGCATGCCATGCTAAACCGCGCCAAGGCATGCCATGCTAACCTAGCTGTGCCACCATGGCATGCCAACCTAGCCGCGCCACCATGATGGCCTTCCCTATGCGGCCACCAACAAACGAAAGTGTGCGACTATCAACGGCTACCTTTCCTCTTAAGGTGCAAAATCTCGACCGTCGAAGGTCACCAAGCTAGCAAGTCTCCCAAGCTCGACTTGCCAGACAATAATAATATGCTACATATTTTCCACAAAAATATTCGAAACATCAACACATATCACAAACTGGGGGATCGTCTTTGGGTATTGGTTTGGCAGTTTACAGCGTGCGGCGTACACTACTCCCGTCATAAGGATGAGGAAGTTAGTAAATATAGGGAAGTTAATGGTGAAACACTCCTTTTTATGGAACATCAATTCCATGCGTTAACGTTACCACCTCCTCCCATTTACTCACCCATTTTTCCATTCCTTAATGAGACCAGAGTACGTTTCACTTCGACTTGTATAAATAGGTCTTACCTATTTCCACCGAACAACAAGTTCAGTCAGGAACATACACCACTCAGAAAATGTTTGCTAGCTTTCCATCTGTTAGCTTCCCACTTTCTGATACAAGTCGTAACACAACTACTCTTTCAGAATCAACTATTCTTGTCTCATCACTTTCCTTGCTTCCCTCCCCAAAACCAACCCATTCTCCTTCACTTGTGACCGAAGCAAGTCTGGAACGACCATTTCTTGGTTTAAGCTGGACTTGTACAGATTGATCTCTCGAATCTAATTAGATTACTCCCTTGCAGTACATTATTTATGGTTTAAGTTCATTTCTCACCCGAAATTACTAAAATCAGCAGAAACCATTTTCACCCACAAACACTTTCTTGACACAATCTTCTTCTGGAGAACATTTCTTCATGTGTTGTACAGAAGATTTTCTCCTTAAGACAGAGTTTTCGTTTTCCAAGGATTTACATTGTTCATAGGTTAGAGTAAGAGATGCACTTAGTTTCTCTTTTTCATCATGAAGTCTATTAAGATCTGATGAATGAGTCTCGAGCAAATGTTTTTCTCTTATTGGGTTTTCCTTAACAACCTCCTCAAGAGCACTAATATTTTCACGTTGTAGAGTAGTTTCTTGTAGAAGTTTCTCAATGTTCTTAGATAAGGACACAACAATGTTATAGAGATCACGTTCTCGATCAAGAGACTTTTCAAATTCATCAATAAGATGATCATGATCATTAAAATCAATAGTCTCAGCTAAATTTTTTGAAATTCTGGTGAGCTCCTTTTCAGCTTTTGCCAGAGTGTCACATGCCTCATGAGAGGAAGAAATGTCATTATCAAATTGAACATTCTATTTACCTCGGGATTCGGAAGAATCTACTAAGGAGTAATCCTTTGAGGTGTTTCTAAGACACTTGACATAATCAAAAGCTTTAGGAGACATTTTGGTATGCACAAAGGAGATCTTGTCCTCAGACTCAGATTGCCACAAACACAGACTTGTAAGGTCTTGAACGTGTTTTCCTGCTCTGATACCAATTGAAAAAGATGGGTTCTAACAACCACACCTAATACTTCGATTAGCAATATGTATGGACAACTCCGAGTTACTTTCTAGAGAATCAACTAGACTCAATCAATAGAAAATATCTCAAGGAGTTATTATCTCAATCTCTCAATTTGATTTACTCAAGCAAATACAATCTACAAGTCTTAATCAAAGAGAGATAACTTGGATGGTACCAAAGACCAATATCCAAATTTCAATCAATTTAAATCAACAACCAAGAAGGTCGAATATTCTAATTGATTGAACAACGCACAACCTGTATTATTTCAATTATATAACAAAATATGATGCGGAAAATAAATAACACATACACTAGAATTTTGTTAACGAAGAAACCGCAAATGCAGAAAAACCCCGAGACCTAGTCCAGATTAAACATATACTATATTAAGCCACTACATACACTAGCCTACTCCAAGCTAACTTCGGTCTGGACTGTAGTTGAAACCCAACCAATCTCACACTGATCCAAGGTACAGTTATGTTCCTACGCCTCTGATCCCTACAGGATACTGCGCACTTGATTCCCTTAGCTGATCTCACCCATAACCAAGAGTTGTTACGACCCAAAGTCGGAGACTTTAATAAACAAATTTGTCTCACACAGAAAAGTATACAAGGATAGATAAATTCGTCTCCCATGAATAAACCTATGATTTTGGTTCTGTCTTTTGATAAATCAAGGTGAACAGGAACCAATTGATAAAACCAGACTTATATTCTGGAAGAATAGCTCAGCTTTATCAATCACCTCACAATAAACTTAATCGACGCAGTGAAGAAGATTATTGAGGAATCACAAACAATGAAACGAAGTGTGTGTGACTACTTTTATATCTTGCCTATCGGAGATAGAAATCTCAAGACAATTATTACAATTGTACTCATATGATAGAAGATGCAAGATCAGATCACACAACTACGATAAAAGTAGTATCGGCCTGGATTCACAATCCCAATGAAGTCTTTAAGTCGTTAACCTAGTTTTAAAATAAGAAAACCAAAGGTTAGAATCGACTCTAGCTTAGCAAACTAGTATCACACAGAATATGTGGCGATTAGGTTTCCCAGTTGCTAGAGTTTTCCCTTATATAGTCTTTCAAATTAGGGTTTGCAATCAATGATAGCTTAGTAACAAAGCATTCAATATTCACCGTTAGATGAAAATCTGATTAGATACAAGCTAATATTTATCAACCGTTAGATAAAAAACACAGCTTGTTATACACACATGTACTACACGTTTGTTGGCTTGTGAAAACCGTACCCAAACTTGTACACTAGTTGGTTCAACACTAGTTAACCAAATGGTTAGCCAAATGATAACTTTCATATCAACCATATTCTTCTTCACCATAACTATTCCAAATGACTCAAATGAACTAGTTAGAAATTTATTCAATTGCTTAGATCTTTATGTACTACATAAGACACAATTGAAGCAAAAACGATGTGATTCACTCGAATCGATTCATGAACTATAAGCCACGGTTTGCAATAGCATTCCTTAATTTATTAAGATAAGTTCACAAACATCGTTTTTAAACATAACCTAATCAAGTTCGCGGACTTAAGTTCCCGGATGGAGTTCACAAACTCCATAAGAAATTCTCGGTCGAGAACTTCCGCTAGTTCGCGGACTGGGTTTGCGGACTGAAGCTCACGCACTTTTCCGGTTTCACTTGATCAACAAAGTTTGCAAACTTCGGTTCAAGCACTAAGGACTTATACATATATGTGTTGCCACAACAATGCTTATATCCTCCAATGGTTATATTTTCTAAACCTCATTTCAATCATTGAGACATTTTCAGAGGGCGTTATATAGTTGTTATTCACAAACTATTTTTCGTCAGAGAAATTTCCAAAATGATTGAAACATAACATGACTTTCGTCACTAGGTAAAGATGAACTTGGCTAAATCGAAAGCTTTACCAACACATATTTCTAGAAATAGATAACCGAGATATACTCAGCTCGAAATATCATATGTGTATATTCTTAGTCTATATACTAATACGACTTTTGTCTTAAAATAGGAGATAGAATAGATAGACTTTTGAATGATAGATAAGTTCAAGTCTCCACATACCTTTTAGTCGATGAAGATCCATTGGTTCCTTGAGTAGTCCTTCGTCTTGTATGATGATCGCCATGGAGTTCTTGAGCTCAACTACACTTTCTATCCTACTCCGAGACCTTAGCTATAGTAGACTAGAAATCAAAGACTTTATAGTTTTTATCACTAATATTGACAAACATGCTTGAGATAGAAACGCATGCGAGTTCGACCGAGCAATGCTCTAACACGCTTCCCTAATTATTTTTTTATTTTTTTAGTTATAAATAAATATACCCAAGGGTGATAAGAGAATCATTTGGCTAACCTAGTTGGTGAATTAGTTGTGCTGCTAAAACATCACAAGTTGGAGCTGCTTCAAGCTACTGTGGTTGGGAATGCTCGACTTATATGCAAGAATGTTGAAGATAGGTTTTATGTTAGTCAGGCAAAATATTTCCAAGTGATTGACTTGTATGCGGACCGATTGGGTGCTTATCAAATTACGCCATCAGTAGATACTTCCATTGCTTCTGCTGAAGATTTAGAATTATTTGTTAATGCTTGTTCGTTAATGCAGTACCGAGAATGCAAACTAGCCATTGTGAGCGGACGGCGGAAACGTGCGCGTTCTGTACTGTTGTCACAGATCGAGTCATAGTAGTCTTATGCATATTTTGTTTATTCTCCGTGGTTAAATGGTACTTTCCATTTTGATGTTCTAGATTTAATCATGTATTCCTTGTAAGTGAACTTTTCTTGTACTGTGTAAGTTAATCATATGTGAAACTCTCTCTTATGCATCAGTTGGGTTTAGAACCTAGTCATTTTGTATTATTTGATGTGTGTAGTCGAATCATGTCCGGAGCATTCCATAATTTTTAGGCTTGTTCGGAGCTTAGCTTTACTCGGAACCATTGTGCCCTTTTACTGAGTACGCATATGACTTAATCTTAGTCAAGGTTATTTGCTTGCGCTCGAAACATGTCCAAAACTATTGAGTGTTCGTAGAATCAAATCATGTTAGAGTATATGTATCCTTTGATGGCTATGCCCGGGCCCCAACCGTACTCATGGTTCCAATTTAACGGGTTTCACCCAGAGCCTTGTGGCTACTTATCATTTTATGGCTGTACTTGGAGCCTAGCCATACTCGTGGTTATGGTGCACTTCACTGGTCATGCACAGAACCTAGCTAGACTCGGGGATTTAGTGCACTTCATTATTCATACACGGAACTTAGCCAAACTCAGAGCTATAGTTTACTTCATTGGTCATGCACGGAACCTAGCCAGACTCGGGGATATGGTACACTTCATTGGTCGTGCACGGAACCTAGCCAGACTCGGGGCTATAGTGCACTTCATTGGTCATGCACGGAACCTATCCAGACTCGGGGCTATTGATTTCTCATGAGACATGATCAAGATAAAGAAACTTATATTTATTATTAACCAGCCATCCGGCATATAGTGAAGCATCATGCGTAATAAGCTTTTAACCATTTACCGTTAATAGGAGTATTGATCCGGGATCCGTTCATCCGTTTGAGGTAGTAGTATTCATTTTTTGCGGCTTCACTAATCATGTAGGGGCCTTCCCAATTTGAAGCAAACTTCCAGGCTTTTGTATCCCTTTGTACGTGCGGAGAAATCTTGAGGACTATGTCGTTTTCCGAGAAGGTCCGTATCTTTACCTTCTGGTTGTAGTATTTCACTGTCCTTTTCCTATACTTGTCTGCAAATCGTTCGGAATTAGCTCTTCGCTCCTTTAGAGTACCAAGATGAACAAATCGGCTAACCTCGTCCGAGTATTGAGACTAGCCATGGCCACTCGTGTTGAGGGAATGACGATCTCTGCTGGTAGTACTGCATCTTCCCCATATACAAAGTAATAAGGTGAGGCTCCGGTTGAACTCCTTTTAGAAATGCGATATGCTCAGATTGCGAGTGGTAGTTATTCATGCGAGCTCCTATGATGATCATGTACCGTTCGGCTAAATATTCTCATCAGAGTTTTGTTGGTAGCTTCCGCATGTCCATTCCCCTGGGCATAATAGACGGTTGAAGTATGGAATTTAATATCGAACTGATCTAGAAATTCTTTGACGGTTTGGTTGACAAAAGAGGTCCCATTATCCGAGTGGATGATCATTGGTGCGCCAAATCGACATATGATATACTCTTGGATAAATGATGCAATAGTGGCTCCGGAATAATCGCGTAGAGGAATGGCTTCTACCCATTTTGAAGAATACCCGGTCACAATAATGATATATTATGCCGTACTAACGAAGTTAGACTATCTGCCCAATGATATCGAGTCCCCAACTATGGAAGGGCCAGGAAGTAACAACACTGTGTAATAATGTATGCGGGTCCCCGATTAGTGGTCCGTGACTTTGACGCTGCTGGCACTTCTTCACATGCTTGGCTGTATCGAATTCCATCGTGGGCCAATAGAACCCTCCTTTATAGAGCAGCAAGAAGAGTTTCCTCATACCCTGATGCTCGGCATTGTGAGATGTAGCCATCACTACTTCCACTTCTTCTTGTGATAATCAACGCAGTATCACGTCCCCATAGATTTTCCTATAAAGAATTCCTTCATTTATAAAAAATCGTCCAGACTTCCGCTGAATTTTGAGTGCGTCTTGACTATTTTGTGGTAGACGTTTATGTTGGATAAATTCTATATACCGTTTCCTTAAATCTTTTATATCTACGCTACATACTTCCATTTGTTGTGGAGGCACTTGGAAGTCTTCACACTTATCTTGCACTATCGCTGCTTGGACTGCCGTATTTGGCCAGTATACACCCATCCTATGCAAACGGCGGTATAGCAGAATTCTTCCTGTCTGTCCGCAGGATTCATTGTAAACTCAGGTTAATATTTCTTGCTTTTTTATTTTCCCTAGGAAGCGTGATAGGGATCCTCCGGGTGTTCGGTAATATAATGCTTTAGTACTATAACGAATTGCTTTAGTACTTTAGTGGGAAACAACTATTCGTCCGCTTCCCTAGTCAAATCCCCAATATAAGTCGTTCTCCAATCAACCTTTTGTTCGAACATCGCGTCCTCTTTCCACGTACTCGGAAACGTCCTTTTCTTAACTACCACAACCCCTTCACCCACTTCGTTCAAGCGCATTTTGGCTGCTAGAGTGGCTAATGCGTCGGCATGGCGATTAGTGATTCTTCCTGTATGCTCGATGACAATACTCTTAAAGATCGAACAAGAGAGAGGAGAACATAAACGCGGAAGTGTAAAAGACTACATTGATATTAATCTTGGTGGAATACAATCTATTTGATATTTTTGATTGTTTGATTCTTTCTTTATTACTTACTTACAAATGAATACAACATGCCTATTTATAGGCTACAAAAGAAGAAGAGAACTATGCCTTTGGAGGCTAACAACTATACCTTTGGAGGCTAACAACTATGCCTATGGAGGCTTACCAAACCAACTACTAGACAATCTAGTATTCTTGTTTGATTTGTCTAACCCTAGAACACTCATTTTACACATGTTAATTGTCTAATATTGACTCTAGACATCCTAGATATTTCTAGGTTAATTTAGATAGATGTGAACACTTGACTAAGTTGGTGTTGAATATTCAACACTCCCCCTCAACACCTACTTTCCAACTTCTCTTTATCGTAGAAGTTTCGGTCCCCTTCATAGTTTAAGGATGTTTCGGTCCTCTTCATAGTTTAAGGACGTTTCAGTCCTCTTCGGAAGTTTAGGGACATTTCGGTCCTCTTCGGAAGTTTAGGGACATTTCGGTCCTCTTCGTAGTTTTAGAACATACGGGTTCCATCGTAGTTTAGGGACATTGCGGTCCTCTTCGTAGTTTTAGAACATACGGGTTCCATCGTAGTTTAGGGACATTGCGGTCCTCTTCGTTTTAGTAAAATACTTCTTGTACTCTTTGGACAACTCATAGGATTTTCACCCACTTTTGTTGTTCTCTATCTCATCACCACTTGGTGATTGCTTCCATTTCTTCACAATCTTTTTGTTGTTTCTTCTTCTCTTCTTATTTTGTTCCGGTCATGCTTTTGTTGCGAAAACCTTCACACTTCTTTGATTTTTTTTAAAGATTCTCTCACAATCTTTCATTTCGTCAAGCTTCTGCCACAAGCTCTAACTATTCTTCTTCTTGCTATATTGTTGTTACAATTTTTTCACGCTATCCAGATGTGCCACATTTCTGAATTCGTAACAGATTTGCAACGCTGTGAAATTATTGTCACACTTATGTTTCCCTGATCATCCTTGCATTTAAACAAACATCTTGTCTGCATCTTCTCTATTTTGTTTGAGGCTTTCAGCCCATCTTCAAATCAACTTCAACTTGCTCTCCTGTCATGACCATCATCACCGTGAACATCATCCTTGCTTTTTTTTTCTTCTAGAGCTCTTCCATCACATGCGAAGAAAGTTCCCATGGGCATCATGCTTTTTTGTTTTTTGTTTTTTTTCTTGCTTTCTTGAGCACACCCTATCTCCACCGCCACCTTCACGTTCTTTAGCAAACATCAATCATGGCAGCAACTCATCATCATTTCCTTCATTTCAGAGTTCTCACGAGTTCTAGCATGCCATCACGTTCTCTACCCGAGCTCTCATCGGTTCCTTTATCGCTTCGTTGGCAAAAACTCGAAGTTCATAAACTGCCATGAAACCAATCTCGTCCTCATTAAACTCATCACAAGTAAAACTACCAAACCATGTTCGGGTAGCAAACAATACTCCATACTCATCGAACCAAAGCATCTTCTGTTCAATGGCAGCAATCTTTCATCTCTTCTCTGCTGCTTTCTTTGTTATCATCTCGACATCCATTCTCGAGCTCGTCATTCTCTCAACAACACCATCGTTATTCTTCTTCCTTCTCGAGCTCTAAAGCAGCGATACCTTGCTCGAGCTCATTACCAACATCACTTCCTTCTTCCATCAACAACTACCAGCTCATGTATCTCCATTATCGTCATCAACAACAATCCAAAAACCGAGCAGAAGTTCACCATTCATCTCAGCCAACAGTCCCGAACAGCAACACCATCACCGAGCCATGATTTATCCAAAGCTCAACCACAGATTCTCGCTCCATTGTCTCTCATAACAGCCGATCGAGCATCATGACCATCATCTTTATCCGAAGCTCCGCCACATTAATTGCAATATGAACCTGACATCATTTCCACCGATGATGATCATCATCCACAACTTAGTGATTTGTTTTCTCGAGCAGCAACCACTCGATATTCATTGTATCTTCTCGGCCTTCTCATCTACTCGAGTTGCAAGTAATGGTGGAGATCATGGAGCGAGAAAGTGATACTTTACCCCAACTTTTAAGGGTTGTGTTGCGAGTGCTTCACACGGATTTTGTCCATGTTTCCTGCCAGGTCATTGAGCTATTTGGGCGTGTTATAGACAGGTTATCTTTCGAGAGATAGTACCAAAGAAACGTCCTGATTTCAAGCATGCCCCGGGATGAGCTCGACACACCCATACGGGCGAACATCAAAGGACGAAGTCGAGAGTTGGAGCGAGCCTCCAACTTTAAGTGGGAAGGTGCCGCTTTTGAGGGAGTACAACCTCTTGTGATCAAAGGACTGATGTGAACTTTCAGTCATGGGTATTCCATTGAGGTATCTTGTCACGTATCACAATGCACTCATGCGATTCCATATTTGGGGACGGCGAGACACGGCTCCTCATGCACATTATTGGGTTGCTTCCATGGCTATTTTCACAGCTTCAACAACTCGTCAATTCCAAGCCACACACCTGACTTCCTACTTTCTTCGTTGTTAACCTTTTTTTTTTTTTTTTTTTTTCACGGCAACTTTCATACCGTCCTCATATCATGTTTTTTTTTTTTTTTGGACAATCAACATGTTTTTTTTGATACCACGTTTTTGTGTATCTAAAAAACCTAGTTCCACATGTACACTTACTTGGGTGGTGAAATCCAACACACATAGCCGCAACCCCATAGCCAGCACCATCATAACGAGAACTTAAACCTAGTTCCACACGTGTATCTAAGGTTTTTGTTAAACCTTCTATACTCAACACCATAATGAGAACTTAAACAATAACAACCAGATTATTTATTTATTTTTATTTATTTTTGAGTTTCTCTAGCTCTCTTCCTCTCCTCTCTCTTCCTCTCACCTTGCTCTGATACCATCTTAAAGATCGAACAAGAGAGAGAACATAAAACGCTGCGTAAAAGACTACATTGATATTAATCTTGGTGGAATACAATCTATTTGATATTTTTGATTGTTTGATTCTTTATTTCTTACTTACTTACAAATGAATACAACATGCCTATTTATAGGCTACAAAAGAAGAAGAGAACTATGCCTTTGGAGGCTAACAACTATGCCTTTGGAGGCTAACAACTATGCCTATGGAGGCTTACCAAACCAACTACTAGACAATCTAGTATTCTTGTTTGATTTGTCTAACCCTAGAACACTCATTTTACACATGTTAATTGTCTAATATTGACTCTAGACATCCTAGATATTTCTAGGTTAATTTAGATAGATGTGAACACTTGACTAAGTTGGTGTTGAATATTCAACAAATACTCCCTCTTTTTTCTATTAATTCTTGGACTTCCACCCTATATAGAGCTAAGTGCGCTTCTTTCACATGAAAGTCCCCTATCACTTGATTTGTAACCAGTTTTGAGTCCCCTTTTATGTCTACCGCTCCTAAATTAAGCTCTTCCGCCATCCATAGTCCCAAAATTAGCGCTTCATATTCCGCCACGTTATTGCTGCACTAGAAATCTAGCTTGAATGCAAATGATAATAAATCATGCTTGGTTGTTTCAAAGACTATATCAGATCCTCCATGAGACCGTACGATGATCCGTCAAAAAACATTGCCCATCGTTCTTCTTCCTCATCTTCCACGACTTCTCCAGGTATTTCCTCACTTATTTTCATTATATCTGTTCCCGGAAACGTAGCTAGCATATCCTCAAATGCTTTCCCACGAACTCCTCTGGTCCGCTGATATTTTAGTTTAAACTTGGATAACTATAATGACCATCAGGCTGTTCTTCCGGATAAGACTGGCTTTGTGGATAGATAAGTGATTGGATTAGCAGTCGCTACCACTATGGTCTCATGAGTGAGAAAATGCGATCGTAATTTCTGTGTGGCATATATGAGCGCTAAACATGCCTGTTACGACTTTGAATACCTAAATTTTGCTTCTCTTAAGCCTCTACTTGTGTAATGAATCGGACATAGTTAGTCTTGGGCTAAGAGCGTTCCAACCGCCATGGTGGTGAATGTTGTATATAGATAGAAAGGCTCGCCTTTGATCGGTGATCGTAAAACTCGCGCACTGATCAAACATTCTTTAAGTTTATGAAAGGCTCGCTCCTGGTCATCTCCCCATTCGTATGGCTTGTTCTTTTTTAACAAATGTGAAAAGGCGGACAATAATTGTGCCAATCATGAGATGAACCTCTAGACATAATATATTCTTTCTATGAAAGTCTATAATTCTTTCACATTGTGGGTGGCATCATAGTGGTTATTGCCTCTACCTTGCTCGGATCAATCTTGTAGTTTAATGTTCCTTGATACCACTAAGAGAAGTGGAACAACCACTAAGAGAAGTGGAACAACCACTAAGAAGTGGAACTACCACTAAGAAAAGTGGAACAACCACTAAGAAGTGGAGCTCCAATTATGTTGCTTGTGTGCTCTATGTCAACATATACACTACCTCATAGAACCTATATAAGGCCTTCTAGTTTCCATTGTATAAGCATCCCAAAATAAGTTCAAGTTCCTAAACAAAAGAGAGAAACATTAGTAGTGTATAGAGAGAGTAAGAGCAAGAACAAGGTCTTGTTCTTGAGAGGAGTTTACACTCTTGTAATCTTGTTCATATCATAGTACAACGTTATCGTCGTCTTCCAAAGTGGATGTAGATCATCTTGATCGAACCACTATAAATCCTTGTGTTGTGTGTGTGCCTATTTTACATTTGTTTTCATTTCTATTTCAATTCTCTATTGATTGTGCTTAGAAGAGCCATTGGTCATAACAAATTGGTATCAGAGCTCCGGTTAAAAACGATCTACGATGGCGGCAAAGTATGAGATTGAGAAATTTGATGGAAGAAATGATTTCAATTTATGGAGGCTAAAGATGAGGGCTGTTTTGGTGCAACAAGGTTTGGTGAAAACTTTGAAGGGGAAAACGGCTCTAGCAGAAACATTGAAGGAAGAAGAAAAAGAAGAACTCATGGAGAAAGCACATGGATTAATTCTATTGTGTTTGAGCAACAAGGTCTTGAGAGAAGTGGCAACGGAAACGACATCGGACGGGCTATGGAACAAGTTGGAGAAAAGGTATATCACTAAATCCGTAACTAATCGTTTATATCTTAAGAAGAAATTACATACTCTTAAAATGCATGAAGGAACGTCTATTATAAATCATATTGATGATTATAATAAAATTCTCTTGGATTTGGAAAATATTGATGTCAAAATTGAAGATGAAGACCAAGCTTTGGGTTTGCTTTGTTCCTTACCACCATCTTATGAAAATTTTGTTGATACCGTAATGTATGGAAAAAATACAATTTCCATGGAAGACGTTAAAGCGGCCTTGAACTCTAAGGAGTTAAAGAAGACGGGTATAGACGGTAAAGATAATTCGGGAGATGGGTTGTTCGTTAGAGGAAGAGGAAACCAAAAAGGCGGATTTGATAGGAGTAGATCAAAGTCAAGGTCTAAATCAAAATCCGGTAAATTCTATTGCTTTCATTGTAAGGAAAAGGGGCATTTCAAGAAGGATTGTCCAAAATTGAAGACTGTCGAGAAGAATACCAACCAAGGCACCGCAGCAAATGTTGAAGAAGAAAGTGATGATGGAGCGGTTCTCACGGTTCATACCGAAATCTCGGAGAACGGGTGGATTCTTGATTCGGGGTGTACCTTTCACATGTGTCCTCATAAAGAGTGGTTTACTACTTATCAAGCTAGAGAAGGTGGTAAAGTTCTTATGGGAAACAATGTCACTTGTAAAGTGGTGGGTGTAGGTACAATTCAAATTAAGATGTATGACGGTATGGTGAGGACTTTAACTAAAGTTAGACATGTTCCGGACCTGAGAAGAAATCTTATTTCTTTGGGTACGCTTGATTCAAATGGCTGCAAGTATCAAGGTGAAGGTGGAGTTATTCGTGTCTCAAGAGGAAGTCTTACAATTATGAAGGGAAAGAGAATTAATGGTCTTTATACGCTGCAAGGTACTACTGTGACGGGTGATGCAGCGGTATGTTCTTCAAGTTCTGATGATGATACTACCAAGTTGTGGCATATGCGGCTAGGGCATATGAGCGAGAGGGGGTTGGCTGTTTTGAGCAAGTAGGGATTGCTTTGTGGTCATAAAACAGGCAAGCTTGATTTCTGTGAACATTGTGTCTTTGGAAAGCAGTGTAGAGTCAAGTTTAGTACAGCTATTCATAACACCAAAGGTATTCTGGATTATATTCATTCTGATCTTTGGGGTCCTTCTCGGGTCGATTCACATGGTGGTGGTAGATATATGCTGACGTTCATTGATGATTTCTCAAGGAAAGTATGGGTATTCATACTTAAACACAAAGATGAAACTTTTGTCAAGTTCAAGCAATGGAAGACTATGGTTGAGAAGCAAACCGAAAGACAAATCAAGTGCTTGAGGACAGACAATGGTTTGGAATTTTGTGGGGGTGAGTTCAACGAGTTCTGCAAGGAGCAAGGGATTGTGAGACACCGCACAGTCAGAAAAACACCACAGCAAAATGGTGTTGCAGAATGGATGAACAGAACCATAATGGAGAAGGCACGGTGCATGCTCTCCAATGCCAGGTTACCAAAGCAGTTTTGGGCAGAAGCAGAAAACACATCAGCTTATTTAGTGAACATATCTCCATCGACTGCCATTGAGTGCAAGACTCCAAATGAAGTTTGGACAGGTTCGCATGCTAACTATGAAGACTTGAAGATATTCGGATGTCCAGCCTATGCTCATGTGAATGAGGGGAAGCTAGAGCCTAGAGCAAAGAAGTGTATATTTCTTGGGTATGCAAAGGGCGTGAAAGGCTACAAGTTATGGTGTCCAGCAGAAAGATCAAACAAGTTTCTTATCAGCAGAGATGTGAAATTTGATGAGCAATCGATGTTGAAGCCAAAGAATGAAGAACTAGATGGAAGATATGAAGAAGGTGTTAGTGATAAGGTGGAGCTTGGTGACAAGGTGGAACTTGAGGTGCAAGTTCAAGGAAGCAATAAGACTGTTGTTTCTGATGATGATGATGATCAAGATATTGTGCAAGAACCTGCCCAGGTTGAAGAAGCACAAGGTCATCAGTACAATCTTGCAAGAGACAGAGAGAGGAGGGAAGTTAGAGCACCTCAAAGATACGGCCATTCTGATTTGGTTGCATATGCATTTGCAGTAGGTGAGAGCATAGATAGGGATGATCCAACAACCTATGAAGAAGCAATCGGTGGTGAAGAATCAGCAGAATGGGGAGCATCCGCAATTGAAGAAATTGAGTCTCTTGACAAGAATGGCACTTGGGAGATAGTAGAAAGACCAAAAGGGCAGAAGATTGTTGGAAGCAAATGGGTCTTCAAGAAGAAACAAGGCACTTCAGATGGTGAAGGAACAAGGTACAAGGAAAGGCTTGTGGCAAATGAGTTTACGCAAAGAGAAGGCATTGACTACAATGAGGTATTCTCTCATGTTGTTAAACATAGTTCTATTAGAACATTGCTTGCTATAGTTGCTTTGAAAGATCTAGAATTAGAACAACTAGATGTTAAGACAGCTTTCCTTCACGGTGATTTGGAAGAGCGTATTTATATGCAACAACCAAAGGGGTTTGAAGTTCCTGGCAAAGAAGACCATGTATGTTTGTTGAATAAATATTTGTATGGTTTGAATCAATCTCCAAGGCAGTGGTATAAACGTTTTGACACGTTTATGGTGGCAAATGGCTATGACAGGAGTAAGTATGATAGTTGTGTATATCACAGGAAACTCCAAGATGGTTCATTTGTGTATTTACTCTTGTATGTTGATGATATGTTGATTGCTTGCAAAGACATGTCAGAGATACAGAAGCTGAAAGAGCAGTTGAGTAGTGAGTTTGAGATGAAGTATTTGGGCGCAGCAAAGAAGATATTGGGCATGGAGATTCATAGAAACCGAGCTGAAGGCAAGTTTCATTTGTCCCAGAAGGCTTACATCGAGAATTTGTTGGAGCGGTTTGGTATGAAAGATGCAAAACCAGTAAGTACTCCTTTGGCAGCTCATTTTAAACTTTCTAGAAAGCAATCACCTCAAACTGCAGATGAGGCAGAGTATATGTCTCGAGTTCCATATGCAAGCGCAGTTGGTAGCATCATGTATGCTATGGTTTGTACAAGGCCGGATATCGCACAAGCTGTGAGTGTGGTAAGTAGATACATGGGAAGTCCCGGAAGGCTCATTGGAAAGTTGTAAAATTGGATTCCGAAGTATCTAAGGGGAAGTACATATGTTGGTTTAGTGTTTGATAAACACTATGGTGATTCGACAAATGTTGTGGGTTATGTTGATTCTGATTATGCGGTGATCTTGATAGAAGAAGGTCATTGACAGGTTATACTTTTACATTGTGTGGAAGTACTATCGGTTGGAGGTCGGTTTTGCAAAGCACGGTTGCATTGTCTACAACTAAGGCAGAGTACATGGCATCCACGGAAGCGAAGAAGGAAGGTATATGGTTGATGGGTTTGGTTGGTGATTTAGGTTTCAAGCAAGAGAATGCAACTTTGTTCTATGACAGTCAAAGTGCCATTCACTTGACCAAGAACCAGATGTATCATGAGAGAACGAATCACATCGATGTCAGGTATCATTTTATCAAGGATGCAGTTGAAGAAGGTAGGATAGCGATGCTAAAGGTTCCTACGGCGGATAACCCTTCGGACATGTTGACGAAGCCAGTTCCAAGTATCAAGTTCAAGCACTTCTTGGACTTGGTTGGTGTCAACAGGTGTTGAGAGCCCCGAGGGGCGAGCGAAGACGATGATGATAAGTGGTGATGGTATTCAAGTCAAGGTGGAGATCTCAGATCTTTAGTGTAATGTGCCTTGATACCACTAAGAGAAGTGGAACAACCACTAAGAAGTGGAACTACCACTAAGAGAAGTGGAACAACCACTAAGAAGTGGAGCTCCCATTATGTTGCTTGTGTGTTCTATGTCAACATATACACTACCTCATAGAACCTATATAAGGCCTTCTAGTTTCCATTGTATAAGCATCCCAAAATCAGTTCAAGTTCCTAAACAAAAGAGAGAAACATTAGTAGTGTATAGAGAGAGTAAGAGCAAGAACAAGGTCTTGTTCTTGAGAGGAGTTTACACTCTTGTAATCTTGTTCATATCATAGTACAACGTTATCGTCGTCTTCCAAAGTGGATGTAGATCATCTTGATCGAACCACTATAAATCCTTGTGTTGTGTGTGTGCCTATTTTACATTTGTTTTCATTTCTATTTCAATTCTCTATTGATTGTGATTAGAAGAGCCATTGGTCATAACAAATCTGTATTCCTTTATTCGTGACAACAAATCCCAGAAAGTTTCTGGAAGTAACACCAAAAGTGCATTTGAGAGGGTTCATTTTCAGGTGATACTTCCTGCATCTATCGAAGACACGCTTCAAATGGTCCAAATGATCTTCTCGCGCCCTGGATTTTACCACAATATCATCTATGTATACCTCCATTATCTGATGTATCATATCGTGAAAAATAGCCACCATTGCCCGTTGATAGGTTGCACCGATGTTCTTCATCCCGAAAGGCATCACAACATAATAAAAGTTCTCGTACAGCGTCTGGAAGACTGTTTTATGAGCTTCTTCCGCTGCCATCCTCACTTGATTGTATGCACTGAACCCATCCATAAAAAAAAAACACATCATTCCCGCACGTGTTATTTACCATTACGTCTATATTTGGCACCGGGAAATAATCTTTGGGGCATGCTCTATTTAGATCTCGATAATCGACGCAACATCGGACTTTCCTATTCTTCTTAGCTACTGGCATGATATTAGCTATCCATACGGGATGTTGGATTATCTTGGTAACTTTAGATTTCAACAACTTCTCCACTTCTTCCTTGATGGCGAGCTCTGTCTTTTCCGGGAAGTTATGACTTTGTTGTTTAACTGGCTTGTATTTGTGTGAGACACTAAGGTTGTGCGCGACTAAACTGCTATCTAAGCTAGGAATTTCATCATACGTAAATGTGAATACATCCTGATATTCACGGAGCAGCCTGATCATCCGCTCATTTTCTTCTCCTTGGAAGTATTTGCTAATGCATACACAACGAGGATGGTCCTCTGAACCGAGGTTTATTTCCTCTAACCCATCGAGCGTTGGGTCGAATTTTACCTTATCCTCAGGCAACTCTTTTATCATTTCTTCTTCTGAAACCAAACTTTCTGTTTCCGCTCGTAATTTTTCCACTATTGGGGTTGTCTCCGCCATTTCTTCATTTACTGATGACATAACACAATTGTGTTGGCATTGAGAGACTTCCCAACTGATTGTTATAAATGGTAAACATGTCATCCTTCCGGCCGTGAGAAACGCTTGAACTGAGTATTCTTGGTTTCGGTTATTGCTCTTTTTCTTCTCGCAGCAGGTCCCATCCGTGACGTGCTGAACACTGACATAGATTTTTCTTTCACTTGTTCTTACGGTTGGAATTCTTCCCACTTTGGGAGGGGTATTAAATGCTCCGGATGTTCTTCTTGGTTTAGAAAAGGCTGTGTGTAGAAGACTGTGTCGTCCATGTAAGCCTCTTCTGGTCCGAATGGGTTGCTCGTAGCTGGGATCCGGTATTTCTTTCCTCTGATGTTAGTTTTAACACACTAATGATATGTTGATGCTACCACCTTGTGGTTCAAAATCCATCCTCTTCCGAGTGGTACATGAAATGTGGTGTCATCCTCAAGAACGTAAAAAGGGGTAAGTGTTAGAGCACTGCTCAGTCGAACTCGCATGTGTTGCAATCTCAAGCATATTTTTCAATGTTAGTGATCAAAACTATAAGTCTTGATTTATAGTCTATTATAATAAGTCTTCAATAACTCCACGACGATCATCATACAAGACGAAGGACTACTCAAGGAACTGGTGGATCTTCATCGACAAAAACATATGTGGATACTTGAACTTATCTATCACTCAAAAGTCTATCTACTCTATCTTCTATCTTGAGACAAAAGTCGTTTTGCTATATAGACTTTGATTATACATATTTGCTATTTCGATCCGAGTTTATCTTGCTTATCTATTTATCGAAATATGTGTTGGTAAACTTTTGCTTTGGCCAAATGATAGGTGTCTAAAATACCTTGATATTTATATATTGTTTATGCTTTCTTTGCTAAGTTTTCTTGTAAAATATGTATCTTATGATTGTTTTTGAGTATTTAGGTACTTTGGAGTCATTTGGAACAAAAGAGGAAGAAACAGCACAAAAGTCTCATCTCACGTGCAACTTCTCTTGGAGGCGGATTATTTCTCACTATTTGCAATTATTTCTTCATATCTCTGTCTGAAAAGGATTGTCGGCTTTAGTGATGCAAATTTCTGTCTGAAAAGCATGACAACTTTAGTGATGAAGAGACATTGAAGAGAAGAAGTGAATCTGAGAAATAAGGGACGATTGCTATTGGCGGAAGATTTCGAGGAAGAAGGTGTTCATTTGGAGCGAAAAGGAGCAAAAAGACAAATTCACGGGCGAGAGATATTTGGAGCGGGCTAAGATGCACAAGAAGGAGGTGAAAATAAACTGTCAGTTCCTCAAAACAGAAGGGTGAGTTGAGAAAAGAAGTTATCATTCTTTGGTACTTCTTATCTACTCTCCTTGGGTGGAAATATCAACTTCCTTTCTAACACAAGACCTAAGAATCAGAGGAACAATGATTTCTCTTATCATTAGCCTTCTTTACCCTAAATTCAGAAAGAGTAAAGAGTGCGGATGCTGGCAGAGAAGAAATCCAATAGAGTTAAAGACTATGATGTTGTTGTTGCAGAAGAATGAAGGGGGTTCGAAGCTGGATGGATTTGGACCTTGGATTTGAGTCGAATTTGAAGTAGGCCGTAAGATGGTGTTGGTTTGAATAAGGGCTTTGCTGTGATTACAAGTCCAGGGAGAATGGATCTGGGTATCAGAATCTGAAAACAGATAAAGAAGAAGTTCAGGGTTGAAATCAGTTATGATGCTGATATATTGTGGAATCGGAGATCGTGGTGTGAAGTAACAGTCTAGGGTTCGAATCTATGATGATTTTGACAAAGTTTGAAGCCGATAATTCAGGGAAGAAATAATGGTTTCTGTTGTTGATGTTTATAGCTGCTTGGGGAAGATTACGGAGCAATTAAAGTCTGGTTTGATTAGGATAAGTGGGTACGAATTTTAGGCTGTGTTCGGTTGGATTTCAGGCGTACACTGAAAAGAATGAAGAAACTCAAGCTATTACAGTCAAGAAACAGGGAAGGAACTGAATTTGATAGTCTCCAAGGTACAGCCATTTTACATTCCTCATCAGTTTGTGAAATGCACAGAACATGCTTGCAGAATTGCCTGAACTAGCATCTTGGTTCCACCAGGTTTGCCATGGTCGATGGCTGTGTAAGAGGGGTATTTGGTAGTGGCTAGGAGATGTTTTTGACACCAAAGAGACACAACAGAACTTCGTTGATTAAGGGAAGTCACTGAGTTTTGTGAGAAGGCAATGGGTTGTCAAGAGTGAGTTGGTTTTGCATTGAGTCAAGGTGGCTTTGGGGTCAAGTTCTCAGCTCAATTGCAGCTGAAATATGATGCTGCTTTGATCGAATTTGTGTTGGTGGTGTGTGTATAGAGAAGGATATTGCAGGTGATGGAATTACAAGTTGGGAGCAGTTGAGAGAGTAGAAGCTGAGCTGAGGTGCTAATTGAATCATATGGAAGTGCAGCTGAAGGAATTATATATGATTTCTAAGCAGTGAGGATTCAATCTTGAGCATTGGTTATGAAGCTGCAACTGAAGATGGTGGTAAGGATGTGCTGTAGAAGCTACAATAATGGAGTTAAGATATGAATTTTGCCACCTGAGTTTGGACAAGGAAGTTGAGATGAAATGGAAGGAGGAAGATGCAGAATGGTGTCAGTTGTGTGCTAGTTTTGAGTAAGTTACAGAATGATGCTTAGATGAATGATAGGCTGACACGATTGCAGGTATTGGAAGTTGTTGGAATTATTGCAGCTGTAGGATGTGCATACTTCAGGTTTTTGGAGCTTCTTGTTGTTCAGTTCAGTGGAGAAAAGAGAAGTAGAAGCCAGAGTTTGATGTGGTGCTGGTGAATTATGTTGCTGCAATGAGTGAACTGGAGCTGCAAAAATGAAGTGCAGTTACAAATGATGCAGCTGAGGGTATGAACTGATTCACGTAACCTCAAACGAGTTGACCTATTTGACCAGTGATCGGGTGGAATTTTCCGGTCACCGGTGATACTTTTCCGGTACCGGATTCCGGTCAATTTCCGGCGATAAACCCAATTTTCCGATGACTTCTTTTGGCTGAGATTTTTACTAGGTTATTTTAACACATGGGTTTAATGGTCTTGGTGGACTTTTTGGTGATGGACTTTGAAGACTAGACCTAGTTTTGGAAGGAAGAAAAGCAACAAAAAGGAAAATTTCTACAACTTTGGTATCACGTATTATTCTTGGAGCTTTGGAGGAGAGCAGCGACTAGGGTTTGCTTTCGTATTTAATTTTTCATCTTCTTTATTTGATTATTGATGATGATGAACTCCATTAATATGTGTAGCTAAATCTTATATTATTGGTTAAGGATGTAGTCCTATTTATAAAACTTGTGCTTGATTAATGCATTAGTTTTCTCTCTTGATTATCGTTCAAATCTCTACTGTTTTTAGTAATCACATGATTGATGTATTGTGATAGGACTTAGATGTTTGGTTAGTTAAGTGGCCAATTAATTGAACTTGCATCCCTATCCATAGCTATTTTAGGGTTTTCATCTTGCGATAACCCCAAATACAAGTAGCATGATATGATTATAGTTTGTAGTGATACACTCTTGTAATCATATGTAGAGTTTGACCATTGTCCGAGTTGTCATGCGCAATGTATGACAATTGCATTGATTAGCCCATTTCCAAAACTTAATGCTCCTAGGAATTGAACTTAATTAGCGCAAGGTGTTAGGTTATTCTTTAGGTAGAATTCACACACGCAACTCTAATGTGTGTGTTGATAAACTTAGGAAATTATTGGATTATCTTGCTCTCTTGATATTCTAGGATTTTGATAATATAAGAGATTAAATCATAATTCTAATCATATATTTAAGCACATGTTTAAGATTGATGATGAATTCCTTGACCAATATCTTTCTCTTATTAATTAATTCCAATTATTTACTTTGCTTGTATTTTACTTTTACTTTACAAAAATCAGAAATCCCCCCTTTTGGTTACTATGAAACTAGAATTTTATAACAACAATTGCCTCTATGTGGAAATGAACTCTTCCTTACCTTGTACTTCATTTATATTTTGTTGAGTAAGAAAGTGAATTATTTTTGACGCATACGACTGCGATCAAATTTTGGCGCCGTTTCCGGGGAGGCATTCGGCTTGTTATATAATTTTTAGTTTCTTTTTATTATTTTTGCTTTTATCATTGCTTATTATTTCTGGTTTTGTTTTTCTGACTTAGTTTTGAGAATTGTGTTTCAGGTACCGTACTGAAATACAAACCGAAGGAAGCAATGGGTGATGTAAATCGTACACTCAAGGAGCTGGCTTCTCACAAGCTGGATACACAACATGGGTGTATTCAAACAAACTCTACTTTCGAGATCAAGCCGGGGCTGCTTAGAGATTTACCAAAGTTCCATGGCATGGTGAATGAATACCCAAACAATCATCTTATGGAATTCCACGCCATTGTCATGGCGATGCTTCCAACGGATACTAATGCGGATGGTGCAATGTTGAAAGTTTTTCGATTCTCTTTGGCGAATAGTGCTAAGGATTTGTTGTATTATTTGCTTCCCGGAAGTGTCACAACATGGAATGGGTTGAAGAAACCCTTCTTAGAAAGATATTTTCCTGCATCAAAGGATACTCAAATTCGCAAGGAGATTTGTGGGATGAAGCAAAATGTGGGAGAATCTTTATATGAATATTGGGAATGATACAAGAGATTGGTGGCAAGCTTCCCTCATCACCAATTTAGTGACGTAATGATTATCCAATACTTCTATGAAGGTCTCTACGCAAGTGATAGGAATCTTATTGACACTGCAAGTGGTGGTGCACTTATGAACAAGACGGTGACACAAGCTAGAGAGTTTATTGAGAGTATGGCAGCAAATTCTCAACAATTTTCAAGTCATGGATCAGAACCACCTACCAAGGGAGTTAATCAAGTTGACGAGATTATTGAATTACGTCAACAAATGAGCAATATGATGGCAATGATGCAACAAATTGCAGCAGTAGTTGTAAAACCATCACGCCCAGCTTATGAGAACGTAGAGCATGTTAATGCTATATTCTCAACTCAGCCGTATGGTATTTACTCCAACACTTACGAGAAAGTTGCAAGTGCAAGTTCTGTTTACAACCATCCGAATGAGTTCCAACAACAAGTGCAACAACCACAACAAGGGCATAATGCAGAATTGGAAAAGATGGCTACTTTGGTGGAAGCTCTAATGTCCATGGTACAACAAAATCAACAATTAGCGAACTTAAATCAGCAGAAAACGGATAATGCAATTAAGGAGTTGCAATCACAAGTTGGTCAACCACCACAACAATCACCTCAAAATCAAGGGTCCAATATGGAAGAGTTGCTGAAATCTTTTGTGCAAAGAACGGAGGGTGCGGTCAAGGACTTGCAAAAACAAGTTGGTTCAATGGCCGAGGAGATTAATCAGTTGCATGCACAAAATGGTGAGAAACTCCCTTCCCAACCTCTTAACTCAAGAGAGGGTTTCCATGCTATTACGTTGGGAAGTGGTATACAACTTGTGCAACCCGAAGTTATTAATTCGGGTGAAGAAGAAGCACCAAAGGAACCAATTTTGGATAAAAAGAACGTAGATTTTCCCCAAACTCCCGAGGTAACTAAATCCAACTCTAAACCTCTTGTTTCAACTTATGTTCCTCCTCTACCTTTTCCTGGCAGGTTCGCTAAAGCTAATGAGAAGGTGGAATAATATAGGGATATTTGGGATGTTTTTAAGAAGGTCCAAGTGAATATTCCACTCATTGAAGTAATTAGGAAATCTCCTCGCTATGCAAAGTGTGTAAAGGAATTGTGCACTAACAAGCACAAGCTAACCGGTAACGAGGTAATGAGTGTGGGGGGAAACGCTTCGGCGTATCTTAAAAATAAACTCCCACCTAAATTGAAAGATCCCGGTAGTTTCACTATTCCATGCACTATTGCTAAAACAAGGTTTACAAAATCTATGTTAGATTTAGGAGCGTCTATTAATGTTATGCCTACTTCGATTTATGATGCTTTAAATCTTGGTCCTCTCAAGAAAACCGGCATAGTTATTCAACTTGCCGATAGATCTAATGTTTACCCTAAAGGGATTGTTGAGGATGTTTTGGTGCAGGTAAAAGGACTAATATTTCCAGTGGATTTTTATGTTTTAGACATGAGTGATGTGAATTTATCCTCGTCTATACCTTTATTGTTGGGTAGACCATTTATGAGTACCACTAGAACGAATATTGATGTCCACAATAGCACCTTGACTATGGAGTTCGGTGAAGAAGTCATACACTTCAACATCTTTGAGGCGAGGAAACACCCAAGTACCATTCAATCAGATTTCCATAATGTGTTGGAAGCCGGCTAAGGCGTAACAAACAAGGAGCAAGTTGGGCTGATGACTTTAAACCAAGCGCTTAGTGGGAGGCAACCCACCGGTTTTGTATCTTTATCTTTATCTTTTTATTTTTAAGCATTTTATCTTTGTTTTTGCATATCATTGCGGAATTTCCCACCTTGAACTTTACTTTGAATGACTAATTTTACATTGAGGACAATGTAAAGTTTAACTGTGGGGGAGCATTTATATGTTTGTATAGTTTGTATGATGCCTTTAGTAGTTGAGGAGACGATTAATTAAAGGAACGGACATAGCAAATATTACAAATAAAATGATAGTTGTTACCATATCTTAGATTATCACCATATCACGTTCTATTTTTATTTTTCCATATTTATCTATTGTTCTCTAAGTGATTTGGTGGGTCACTAACATCGAATTTTTATTATTGCTAGGATGAAATAGAGTGATTGAGTTTCTAAAAATAAAAAAAAATAAAAAAAGACCAACCAATTAGACCAATCGGAATAAAAATGACACTTGGATAACAATATGTGTGTGTTCTCCTTGTCTCCGTCGCCTAAACAAGCGTGGAATGCAGGATCCATGGGAGCTATCATGTAATCTGCTGAAAAGAAGCATGCTCTTGGATCCAAAAGATCTAATCATGATGTCTAAAAAAAAAGTGAAAAAGAAAAAAGAAAAAGAAAAAATTATTATTGGTTGAATAAAGTCGACTCATGGTTCCCTTTTATATGTCGACTGAGTTGATGTAGAATTAAGATTGTTGACCACTGGTTCCCTTGTATATTCCAGTGTGTTGACACTAGAATTCATACCAGTAGCTCAATATAATAGGATGCATAGGTTCATCTTGGCGGTGACCTTCATACAGATATGGGAAACACCAACCACTTGTCAACATTCACAAACATCTACCTTTATATCCATCTTCTTAATCTTTTCATTGTGATTGTGGTAAGTTATTTTCCGAGTATTGTGGTTTGTTCGACTATCTAATTAGAGCATTATTTGAATTTGCACAAGGTACCTCCTCCTGTAGTCATTTTGGATTCGTTCATAGATTTATCACAGGTAGCCGGAGTCTGATATATAGGTTTTGTAGGCAGACCTCTTGTAAACCTTTACGAGACTAAAACTCGTCCACTAGGGACACCTAGGGGTTTAAAGGTTTGTTGCTTATGCTAAGAGTAACCGTAGCCTCGGCGACACGGAGTTGTATGTATGTTTTATAATTATTTTGTTTGATTTGCTCGAGGTCTAGCAAAGTCTAAGTGTGGGGGAATTTGATAGGTGTCTAAAACACCTTGATATTTATATATTGTTTATGCTTTCTTTGCTAAGTTTTCTTGCAAAATATGTATCTTATGATTGTTTTTGAGTATTTAGGTACTTTGGAGTCATTTGGAACAAAAGAGGAAGAAACAACACAAAAGTCTCATCTCACGTGCCACTTCTCTTGGAGGCGAATTATTTCTCACTATTTGCAATTATTTCTTCATCTCTGTCTGAAAATGATTGTCGGCTTTAGTGATGCAAATTTCTGTCTGAAAAGCATGACAACTTTAGTGATGAAGAGACATTGAAGAGAAGAAGTGAATCTGAGAAATAAGGGACGATTGCTATTGGCGGAAGATTTCGAGGAAGAAGGCGTTCATTTGGAGCGAAAAGGAGCAAAAAGACCAATTCACGGGCGAGCGATATTTGGAGCGGGCTAAGGTGCATAAGAAGGAGGTGAAAATAAACTGTCAGTTCCTCAAAACTGAAGGGTGAGTTGAGAAAAGAAGTTATCATTCTTTGGTACTTATTATCTACTCTCATTGGGTGGAAATAGCAACTTCCATTCTAACACAAGACTTAAGAATCAGAGGAGCAATGATTTTTCTAATCATTATCCTTCTTTACCCTAAATTCAGAAAGAGTAAAGAGTGCGGATGCTGGCAGAGAAGAAATCCGATGGAGTTAAAGACTATGATGTTGTTGTTGCAGAAGAATGAAGGGGGTTCGAAGCTGGATGGATTTGGACCTTGGATTTGAGTCGAATTTGAAGTAGGATTAAGATGGTGTTGGTTTGAATAAGGGCTTTGCTGTGATTACAAGTCCAGGGAGAATGGATCTGGGTATCATAATCTGAAAACAGATGGAGAAGAAGTTCAGGGTTGAAATCAGTTGTGATGCTGATAGATGGTGGAATCAGAGATCGTGGTGTGAAGTAACAGTCTAGGGTTCGAATCTGTGATGATTTTGACAGAGTTTAAAGCTGATAATTCAGGGAAGAAATAAGGGTTTCTGTTGTTGATGTTTATAGCTGCTTGGAAAGATTACAGAGCAATTAAAGTCCGGTTTGATTAGGAGAAGTGGGTATGAATTTTAGGCTGTGTTCGGTTGGATTTTAGGCGTAGACTGAAAAGAATGAAGAAACTCAAGCTATTACAGTCAAGAAACAGGGAAGAAACTGAATTTGATAGTCTCCAAGGTGCAGCCATTTTACATTCCTCATCAGTTTGTGAAATGCACAGAACATGCTTGCGGAATTGCCTGAACTAGCATCTTGGTTCCACCAGGTTTTCCATGGTCGATGGTTGTGTAAGAGGGGCATTTGGTAGTGGCTAGGAGATGTTTTTGACACCAGAGAGACACAACAGAATTGGGTGGATTAAGGGCAGTCACTGAGTTCTGTGAGAAGGCAATGGGTTGTCAAGAATGAGTTGGTTTTGCATTGAGTCAAGGTGGCTTTGGGGTCAAGTTCTCAGCTCAATTTCAGCTGAAATATGATGCTGCTTTGATCGAATTTGTGTTGGTGGTGAGTGTGTAGCGAAGGATATTGCAGGTGATGGAATTGCAAGTTGGGAGAAGTTGAGATAGTAGAAGCTGAGCTGAGGTGCTAGTTAAATCAGATAAAATTGCAGCTGAAGGAATTTTGTATGATTGCTAAGCAGTGAGGATTCAAGCTTGAGCATTGGTTGTGTAGCTTCAACTGAAGATGGTGGTAAGGATGTGCTGCAGAAGCTACAATAATGGAGTTAAGATCTGAATTTCGCCACCTGAGTTTGTACAAGGAAGTTGAGATGAAATGGAAGGAGGAAGATGCAGAATGGTGTCAGTTGTGTGCTGGTTCTGAGTAAGTTACAGAATGTTACTTAGATGAATGATAGGCTGACACGATTGCAGGTATTGGAAGTTGTTGGAATTGTTGCATCTATAGGATGTGCATATTGCAGGTTTGTGGAGCTTCTTGTTGTTCAGTTCAGTAGAGAAAAGAGAAGTAGATGCCAGAGTTTGTTGTGGTGCTGGTGAATTATGTTGCTTCAATGAGTAAACTGGAACTGCAAAAATGAAGTGCAGTTACAAATGATGCAGCTGAGGGTATGAACTGATTTATATAACCTCAACCGAGTTGACCCATTTGACCAGTGACCGGGTGGACTTTGTCGGTCACCGGTGATACTTTCCCAGTACCGGATTCCGGTCAATTTCCGGCGACTATGTAGGTACTGAATATCGCAAGATAATAGTTCACGAGTATCGTA